>CM051627.1:15482500-16105000 GCA_028020825.1 Podargus strigoides | reverse complement strand
AAAGCCCTCAGAGCTGCAGTCTGCACTCAACACACGCTCAAGGGCATTCCCAGATCAGGGCCAGTGCAAGATGGATCTAGCCATCTAGGGAGGAGGGGACCCATGTATAATCAGGGGATTCACCATAATGGGATGACAGGGAGGATATCTTTATGTCCTCCTCTGTAGGCTCCAAGGAGAGGGGTGGCGTGAACCCCTGGCAAGGTGACAGCGGGGGGGACCACTGGGTGAGTCTTCCCTCTCAGTGCTGGATGAGTTCAGTCTCCCTGACCAGGACACCAAGGAGCCATGATGTACAGGTGAGCTGCACTGCCCTTCTTCTGACACTTTTTCCCCGCTCCCTCCCCAACAGCGAATCTGTGCTGAAGGTGTGAGGATCTGTGATGTTTATAAGCAGGGGGTGTTTGTGGTGCGAAGGAGATGCCAGTGACATCTCTGCTTTTCTGAGGTTATCCTCCAGCTGATTTAATTTCCACTTTGCCAAAGTGGTGAGTTCTTGTGAAGCTCTGGATTGACGTAGCTGAAGGTAGTCTGACCCACTTCTGCTGAACTGGAACTGATTCAGTAAAAACAGGTCAGGCCACTACGAGCTGCCCCAAGCCCCACGTGAGTGCCAGCTCCCAACCACGTTAGCATTTCAGCTGAATCTGTCTGAACATGAGTCCTCAGAGCAGACTGACACATGAGCAAGGCTGGGCTGGGCGTCAGGATGAAGGAGAGTGAAAGAGAAAATTAATGTTTAGAAAAATCATAATTTTGGGGAGGTGGTTGAAACTGACACTAAACAAGAAATTAAAAATTAAACCAGGAAGTACGCTTTCTACTCACTGGCCTTGGGCTGCAGCTTAGCAATAGTCCTTGGAAAGACTATGAATGCAAGAAAGGAGATGTGGAGCCTGCCTGGTTTGTGCTTTAAACCACCTCATAGAGAAGTGGAAGGGCTCAGGCTGTGGCTAAGCATATCAAAGAAGGGTTTTGCTAGCCCAGAGTAATGTATAGTGAAGTTGGGTGGATGGGATTAAAATATGCCCTTGCCAAATATTTACCTCGAATACTGGCAGAATAATAGGTACATTGGGTTTTTTCATATTATTATAAACATCTTAGAAAGCAAAAGCAAATGTTGACAAAAAAGAGCCTACATCTCTTTAACACTGACAAAGTGTGTCTTTCCCCTTCTCCACAGCTCCTCCAGCAATCAGTGGAACTATTTAACCTGAAGGCAGTCCCTGGCCCACGGCGAGCACGGCACGATCAGTGCAAGGGACAGGGGATGAGTTGGTTGGAAGCTGATGAAAATTTGGCCTTGCATTCCATAAAAGATGTCCACGAAGGAACACGCTTCCCCCTAAGGAGCTATCAGGTCAGACTGACACCACCGCCACCTAACAGATGTTTTTCAGCCTCTATCAGTCATCCATGTGACATGGCTCTTTTCATACCATCTTCTCAACACAGGGCTGAGGTTTGTATGGAAATACAGTCTGTCTGTCAGTGTTCCTACCTGTGCCTGTGGTGGGTACTCATTTTCATGTGAACTACAGACCACTGATTAAACACCCTCCCATACCACAGGTGAGCAATCACAGCACACCAGTTCGGACAGCCATGTGTTCTCACTGAGCCCTGTTGTTCTCTGCAGTAATTAAAAAATCATGAGTCCTATTTAAATATAGGGCATTCTGTCCTAAACCTCTGAATGCCTGTGGGTGTGAGTAAGCTCACTCTCCGAGGTTGTTCCCTAGTCTGACTACATGCACCAGCTTCATCAAAAGGATGTAGGAAATGCCAGATCCAGATATGAGTTCCACTTGTTTTTTCTTTAATATACATCACTGATCAGTCCAGGGATCGCAAAAATTAATAGTAATGAGCTAATTACTATACCAGCTGCCTACAAAGAGGGGTCCTGTAGGCAGACTCCTTCTGCCCATTTGCCTGCTGGTTAAACCACCACTCTAGAAATTATAAAGCAAAACTTTTTTTTTCCCTTTGTAAACATCTATCAGCATCACTTTTATATGGCCCCCATCACCAACACTGCCTAGCTTTTAAGTTCTCAAAATCCAGCCAGAATCTCCCCTAGCACATTATAACACATTTTACTAGCTTGAGCAGGGTAAAACACAGCCGTCTCCTCAAACGGATGGCTGCTGAGCTCCAGCAACCTCCGCGCGAGGACGGGCGCACCATCTGCATGCCTCCCAACGTCCGAAGCCCTTTGAAAAGCCAGCCTGTTTCTCTGATTGATTCACTTTTTAATGAACTGGGAAAGCCTGTGAACTTAAACCCTGACACCTCCACCTCCCCTCCCTTCCTAGCCAACCCTGCAGCAATGTACTGATTATATTTCAAGTTATTATGGGATTAATACAGCTGCCCCCGGTGCCTCTTTCCCCTGAACTTCATCAATAAAAGTTGTGTACTACTTTTACTCCAGCTAGTTCAGTTTCTTTCTGAATGTCTCTACATTACCTGTGACGTGTCAGTGAGGCTGCATCTTATCAGCCCTTCAAAGCTGCCAACGCTGCTAGCATTTAAAACCTACTTGTGTCACGGCCTTGCATAAGCTTTGCGTATTTAAGAGGACATCTTGAGCTTTGCTATGCACTGCATCAGCTCTCTAAGTGGGTAGCACATACTTAGCACTATTGAAAATAATGAAATAAGATAATCCACCAAAAAAAAAATATTAAATAGATTGTGCCAGTGTCATCTTTCTTTGAATTCACAGTAGACCTGTAAAAAAATACTCTACACAGGCAAGTTCAGTAGAGGGGGAAAAAAAAAGAAGGTGGGGGAACAAAAGACTCAGGCCCAGCACAATCTGTTTTTTCCCCCACGACATTTCTTTATACAGTACAAGCTTTTGGTTTAGGTGTTACAGGGATTTTTTCGCCCCAAGAATCCTATTTTCTAAAAACATCATTAAAAATGTAATTAACTGGCTTATTCTTTGGAAAGCCTGCAATTGTTTACAAAAGAACTGCCACACAAGCTGCCACCTTCAACTGTGTTGAAGTGGGAAGTTATGCTCTTGTTTACAACTGTGCATCAAATCCACAATATATTTAGTTTTGGTACAAGTTACATATAAAATTCTTACTGAGCTTAATGTTGCAGCAAATAACACATATAGTAAGCAAGTAGGATTTATCACTGGCTGTAATGTCATAATACATATTCTAAATATATATGGTGAATGATATATACACATGCACATGCAAACAAAATGGAAATATATTTAGTTTAAGAAGTGATGAATTGCGTTTGCTTTCATTATTCTCATTTTGTATCTAGGAGAACAGAGATCAAGCACATCCATGAAAAGGGTGGCTGGTTGGGATCGCATCCGTGAAGACACATGCTCACCACAAGCAGGTTAGAGAAGAAACAGCACTTTGCTACCCACAGCATGGGGGGGGCGGGGGGGAGCAGTAAGTGGGGGGTGGGGGATGTCCCTCAGGAGTGAGTGACTCAGTGGGGTTTGGTGGGATACAAACAAATCCCATGGAGTCCCAGGATGCTCCCGGAAAGCATAAAAAAATCTATCCAGCTAAAACATCTCCCCCAAGATGTTTTATTCAAACTTCTTTCTTAAAGAAGGAATTGGCAATTTTCCCCTTTAAGTTCTTTTTTTCTTTTTTTTCCCTTTTGGTCTCTCTCGTAAACATAGAGGCCAGAAGGCTATGCTTAAATAATTCATCTACAAATTTGCAATATCTTTTTGAACTATAGCAATTAAACGGAAAATAGAAAAATCAGCTCAGCATCCTGTTTGGATGTAATTAAAGGTATAATCTGTTCCATTTGAATACTTCAGTGCTTACCCTTCTTAAAACAACAAATAAGAATAGTAGCTCATTTGCAATATGGTTTTTTTTCAAGCCAGCTAAAAAGACTAACTGATGAAGCAAGAATAATAATTTTAAAATGTGGCATAAGCGCAAAAATACCAACTACAGCTTTTGAATGATTGCTGCAGATCCCAAGTCTGATGAGAGTTCAGTAATAAGGGGTATAAACTTTACAGCAGAACACTGAAGTCTTCCACTATTTGGTATCAGCATCTTGATATGGCTGATATAATTACCTATCAAATACATCAGTGGAATGAATGTCAGAGGATATCCAAAAATATGTAAGTGGGATGAGTATCAGCTCAGTCTTTTAGGGGCTGTTTGATCTTAAGGTTTTTTCCTAAGAATAAAAGACAAATACCGCATTCATTGCCCTTTTGTTTTCTATAAGCAGCTGATGATTTTACAGCACGATAAAATTAGCCTATTAATGGCTGTCTTAAGAGTTTTAGCTGGATTTTTTTCCCCTCTTACTGGACATTTCTCCACTGCTCAAAGAAATGGAAGTCAGGTGTAAAGTTAATATCTGCCTTGTTCATTTATTCATCTGTAGGCAGTCAAGATTTCCCCAAATCACAGGGCAATCTCTTGCCTTTCAAGAATGAATATAGGTCCTGTTCTCTCAATTTAGTTTAACAAAACAACTGGCAAAAGTTCAATGGAACCAATGATTATTCTGAGACGTTACGGTGAACCACAGAAGTTGTTAGCGAAAAGCTTGCTTGTAAGATCCCCTAAGAGGAAAAGTATATGGATATTTCAAAATGTAATTAACAGCATATTCCAACAACGCAGGAAGGAACCATTGGCTGGTTTAGCTGCAGAGAAGCCTAGCTGCACATGGAGCATGGTGCTCCCTTAAGAGCAAAGGATACGATGAGCACCAGAGGGGACTACTCGCAGAAAGGCACCAGGCCAGGCTCTGTCTGTGGAGGGGGCTTTCACACTGCCAGCCTCACTGTGCTTGGCAGCATGGCTCCCTCCCTCATGGGCATGTTCACTGCATCCAGGACACAACCAGGAGTAACTCTTTTCAACATGTCCATTTTATATCCGCTACAGCTCTCTCTCAAAAAAAATTCCTTTGGGGCAAGAATGTCTCAAGATTAGTCTTGAGCTTAATGCTATGTTTTTCAGGGCTGTTTCAACAAAATTGTTAAGGTTTTTCGGTTTGGTTTGGGTTATTTTTAAAGTTATCAGTGAATAAAAAAGTCCTAAAAATATTTTTTCCTTTTTTTAAGCATTTTTAATCATTCAAAAAACCCCAATTTTCAAGCTTAGCATTTGTAAGCCGAGATGAACATCTAATGTAGCAGGGAAGAGATTTAAACAGATAAAATTATTACAAAATATGTAAAAGCAATATTGCATACAGGAACAAAATGACACAATGATCTGTGAGGCCTGTCTTTGAGCAGTGAATATGAGAGAAGTTTAAGCTCAAATTTTTCAGAAGTTACTCAGCACCTATGAAAATTTCCAGCCTTCCCGGGTGTGCACACTTCGCTGTCTGAAAGCCCAGGCCCTTTTCAGGACCGGTCCTTCAGAGGCTGGAGGCCCACAGTGCACAACCCTGTCACAGGGACAGCTCTTGTTTAAAAGTCACTGGACTTTACGTCTTTTGTGACCTGGCTAAACACATCATGGTACAGCCTGCACATGCCTTTCCAGTCATTAAAATTCTGCAATTAATTACTTTTAATACAGTAGCACTGAGAGGCCTCATGAACACCACAAAAACCCCCAGCCCTTGTGCCAGGCCCTTCAATGGGCAAGCTAGAAGCCAGCAAAGGCAAAAACTCAACGTGAGCCACCAGGCAGGACTAAGACATCCCCAGCTACCGCCTTAGATCCTGTTACCTCCTCCTTGAACTATGTAGCCTCCTGCACACCAAAAACATTTCTGTGAATTTAATGCTAGAACTGCTGTTAAAAGAAACACAACTTGTTAAAAAATACCCACAGAAGAGGGGGAAAAAAAAAAAATCCTCAACACAGTCGCGTCTGTCTCCAATAAACAGGAATTTTTCAGGCCTTGGGCTCAGACATATGACCAATGTACTGCGGGTGAATGAGTTACTGACTGGCAGCTGGGCCATTTTCACTGAGGTTTAAGCACAGGCATTGTACCTGCCATTTGCCAGGGGGTAGGAGCCTGCACACGCTGGGTGCGTACCGTGCTCAGCTGGCACGAGGGCGCTTCTTTTATCCATTTACCACCTGACAAAGCAGTTTGCTCAGCAGCACTCATCTGCCCTGATGGGTGACACTTCAGGGCTAGGACCCAAGCCATTTCACCCCCCCAAGGAATATATCTGAGAGACAGGAACCTGTTTCTAAATGAAGCAACGCTTATCTCATGCATGCCACAGGTGTGATGTCATCCCCTCTGGCGAAGGAACCAGGATGTCTGCAGCCTCCACTGTGCAAAAATGCAGGAACTAAAGTTAACATGTCTCAGACTTTGTTAAAATATGGTGATAATTAAGAAATATAATTACCACTACAAAGTTAATTCCTCTTTGAGTTCTTACAAACAAGCTTTTAATTTGCACCAAAAATTTACATTTCAGATTTCAAGTCAACCGCGAATGGCTACACACTTGGCAGGGGACTCCAGGCAGTGGCTGGCAGGTTCTGCCAGGCTTTGGGGCAGGAGCACTGGGGCTTCCTGGGAATGTCACAGGTGAACAGTCACCAGCAAACCTCAGGTGTGCACAGTAAGCCGAAGGGATTGCTTTAAACTGTCTCATCTGTTGTACAAGTGTGAAAATAATAGCTGTGTCAGATAAACTTCTGCTTTTGATTTAAAAAAAAAACCAACCAAACAAAAAACCAACAAACTTATAAGGTAATTGATTGCTTTCTTCTAGTCTTTTATTAGTTGTGATTAAGGAGATATAGTAGCCCTGTTTACACAGCTTTAACAAGTCAGGACCTGCAGTACGTTATTGGTTTGCGGCCCACAACTTGCAGTCCATTCTCAACAGAATCAATCTGAAGTTGAAAACATCCCCTGTAGGAAGTGTACACATCCCTGCTTATACAGGAACAGAAAACAGTAATAACTTCAGGTCCTGTAAGTTGCAAGTTCAACTTACAGAGATCAGCCCTGACTTGTCATTGCTCTCAGCATGTTCGTGATGAGATCAGAGTGCTTCACGGAGGACTCATACTTTCAACTTGACAAGGGACATAGGTGAGCATGTTACACTTCACTGTTACTTGCAGCTCAGACTCTGCAGAAATAAATCGAGAGCTCCTCACTGTTTAACATGCAGTCAAAGCACTGCCAATCTAAAATGGCTGATCAGTAATACTTTAATTGCAGTTTCATAGAAACAAATTGCTATTTAATTGCAATAAACTCTTCTGTGGCTTAGCTGGACTGACAATAGGCATACACCTGGTACTAAAAGTAGCAAGCAGCAACAATGGTTATCTTGTACTTCATGTACAGGAGGCTCAGGCAGTGAAATCGGACCTGGAACACATAATTTCATGCTGAAGAAATATAATACTTATATATATATACACATAAATGTTCCAATCTCAATTTTGTTATTTTAATAGAGCTGTTCAGAACATAGATCCCTGTAAAAAGCCTCACATTTGACATATAGCATATAGTTACCAGCCAAAGAATTTGATAAAAAAATTTCAATTAAAATGATCTTTTGAAATGCCTGACAGTGCTTGACAGCATCATACTATGCCAGTATGTAAATTTTTTATTTTTTTATTTTTTTTTAGTATTTACCCTAAAATTAGATGACGCAAATTTTATCAGTGTTAACTAACAGGGAAAAAGGGAGACAAACTCAGCATGGTTAATATTCTAAAGATGTGACTTAATTTCATAGTCTTCATTTTGGTACGACATTCTCATTTTACATTTCATAAGATACTGCATAACCTGTTAAAATATTTAAAGATAAATCATGTAGGACTGAAAAGACAGTATCTTGTTGCAAACAGAATTTGGTTTGGAAAGGCTTAATGTCCCACTGCCTGCCAGGATGCGTAAACCTCATAACTAGACAGCTGGCTAGGTAAAAACATTAAACCATTTAGAGGGCAATCTTTTTACAAAATTGTTTCATTAATACGAGTGACAATTTATATGATTGAGACGTTTAGATTCAGTATAGACAGAGCATTTTATCCAGGTTCACACGGATGATTTCAGATTAGTAATAATATTTCCTTTGATTTTTTTAACAGCATTCATTTTTGAAAGTGAGGGAAGCTCTTACCGAATGGTTATTTGTATGACTTTCCAGCAGCTCTAAATGCAGGGGGTGTAGTTCAGCCTCAGTATAGCAAGTGCATGTGATAAAAGGTGAAGAAGTACATGTTTTCCCTTATAGATCTCCTAAAAAAGTGATTTTTCACCTAAGGACAAATCTAAGTGTTTCCAGTAGCCTTCTATCCACACCTACTGTCCCCATTAGAGCCTGGTTTATTGTCTGAAATGCCTCTGGTTTCAAGAAAGTGTTTTACCTAAAGCAAGAATACTACTTAAATATGTTCTATTGTATATTCATAGCTCCATTAGTCTTCCTCCAATTTAGCACATCAAAGCAAAGGCTTCATCACTTGCATGTGGATTATGCTAACATGAGTGACATTTGTAATCTTATAGGTCTGCAACTTAAGAAATGCTTTTAAACTAAGCTATTAAATAGGTAGCTGTGCTTTACAAACGAGACATATAATAGTTTATTTAAAGCCGTTAATGAACTTCAACCTCTACATCACTAAATGCTATACTACATTACTTACTAGAAGTTATTAGCTATCTTCTTAGCACTTCTAGGTTATATTGGACAACCAAAAATCTGTACATGTTAGATTTAAACACTGTACCTTGAGTGCTTATACTGAAAGAATATAAAAAGATGTCTGCAGTCTCACTAATACTTGAATTCTATATTCATATGACTTCAAGTGTCTTTTCAAAGATACTGAAGCAGCACAATTTGCAGGACTCTTACCTAAAGACTTTAATGCCAGATCAGAAACTTATTTTAAAAATATGTAAGTGCATTTAATTAAAAAGTCATAGATAGCTTCAGTCATTTTATTGCTATATATGTTATGCAAGCGTTCTTTTGTCTTTACTGTCTGATACTGTACATTACAACAGTTTCTTTTCTCTGCAACAGCCCTATTTTTCCTCAAGCACTGAAGTGCTAAAAGAAGAAATTCAACAGACCTCCAATATACTAGAGGTCAAGAAGTAGAATGTGAAAAAAAATAAATCTACTGTTGCTTGTTTTTAGCCAGACAAATCTGTAAATCAGCTTTTTGTGTATTGACACCACAACAAAAATAAGTCAAGCTCACTCTGTAACCAAGTATGCTGAAGAATGAACACCACCCCAAAAAACAAAATTAAACAAAAACCCAAAACATAATTGTGATGTATTTCAAATGCACTCCTATAAAAGTAGAGTAGTTAATATTGGTTTGTTATGAATTGTGGCAGAGGCACATTCTAGGTGCTTGCAGTTTCCTGACTGAAGGCATGCCATGCCCAGCCACAGATTTCACATTAGTATGCTTGATACAAACATAAAAGTCAGAATTTTTTTCTCAAAATTATTCTGCACAGCTCTACCACCGAGCAGCTGATGGGAAAAACCCACAAAGTGAAGTTGCTCCCTTTCTAAGCTTAGAGGAGGCTTTGTTGCTTTGGGTGGACTGGCGGGGGTGTTTTTTGTTTGTTTGCTTTCAGAGAACAGATGATATTTGAGATCAGTTAGTTCTCAGAAATAGCCTGGGAAATGTGTTTTTCTTTCCTTAAGATTATCAGTGTTTAAAAGTTAGTCTCTTACCACAGCAAACGCAACTTTATGTTGTTCAGATCAGAATAGCTATTGTATTCCTTTTTATGAATACTCAATTCTAGTGCCCAGCATGAGGTACAGACCTTTTGTTGGTTTTTATTTTATTATTCTTTGACCTCTTACGGTATATACATACTCTCATGCTTGCACACTCACAGACATATTCACACCCTTAACACAGATGATTCTGCAGAAAGGAATTGAATAAAAAGAGACCACAAAACCTATATGTGTACCATAATTCACTGCAATATGAATTATAATATACTTGCCATTACCAGAATTAAGAATCTCAGTGAGAAGGAGAGATAATTTTGAAGTAGTGCTCTGTATCCTTGCCAAAAGTAACATGGTTAAGCAGTATGATTCTCTACTGGCAGAAGACAAAAAAAAGTCCAAACCAAAAAGCTACTTTTAAAGGTAATTGACAATTAAGGTAATGACTACATAAGCTACAGTTTCAGAATAATGTTTTGAATGTATTTTTTTTAAAAAAAAAAAAAAAAAAAAAAGCAGCAAAGCTTCTAAAACCCATACTCAATTCAGTGTTGTTTGTTTTACTTTTTTATTATTTAAATACACCATACTAGAGCAAATGTCTCTGAAAATATCACAAATAAAAGATTTTTCTTCATTCAGCAAATTAGAAGTAGGTGAAAATTTCTACACAATAGCTGCTATGAGCCTGACTTTTTTTTTCTTTTTTTTTTTGCCATGGGAAGTAGCAACATTAGGACAAAAACACTTACATGCATACATACATTGTATTTTACAGAGATACAATAAAAGTGTTTGTGATAGAATATCACAAAAGCCACATCTTTATCTCATGTTCAGTTTGATTGAAACACATTTCCTTACAACACTTAAATATACAAAGAGCAAATAGAATGTTGTTAAGGTAAAACACAGGGTACAAACTGGCCAGTGCCCTGCTAATTGTTAATGAGGGTAGAAAGCAGATTTCAATGCTTCTTTTAATTAGCTTCATTAGTCATCTTCCCCACCCACCCCACCCCCCCCAAGATGTCCTCCGGTGGATCTTTTTTCATTTTCTCTACAGTCTCCCATTAGCCCAGGTTCATGGAGTCCTTAATGTTCATATTCAGTCATTTTAATACACCAATAAATGTGGGAAGGGCAATCAAGAATAAAGAAGGTGCAATGGTATGGAGCTGGCATTGATGCTAGCTACAAAGGTGACTTGTCTACTTGGAGACATGGGATCCATCTGTGATGAACAAAATTTGAGATGAAGGCACGCATTCTGCATTACTCTGACCTTTTAGCAGACCTGTAAGAAATAAAAATGGGTATCTTAGCTAGAGTACTAAATTTGAGATAGGAAACTATAACATGACTGCTTTTGTCTTTTCCTTATTCACTAATCTCTTTTTTATTAGATTACTTTCCAACTGTGACTTGATTAAGGCTTTCTACACTATCCATTCATACTGCTAATGTTTCAACTTCAAATAGCAAAAAGCAAACATTTGCTGCAGTTTCACTACTAAAAAGAGCAGACGGGGGGGAAAAAAAAAAAAAAAAGACACAACAATAAATAAGTGCACTTTCTGGTAACAAACCGTACAGTGAATAAGGTGGTTTTTCTGGGCCCCTTTTAAAAGGGAAGAAACATTATGCCATGCCTTTGAAGAAGCTAGTAATATGATCTTATAATTGGAAGAAATAGTGTGTAAAGCAAATAAGAAGTACAGCCAATATCCTCCCAAGGCAACTTTGGTTAATATGCTGCATTGCACAAAAGCTAAATATAGATATTTCAGGATTTTTCCCCCGCATTTAAAATTCCTCATCTGGTGTGTTAGTTAATGTTACATAAACATTTTAATATATGAAGTCAAACATGTGCTTTCACACTGGTGTTAATGAATTGTGATAATTAAAAGTGTCTAACTCAATAAAAATCTAAACTTTCATGGATAAAATAGAAATGATCATCCATAGTCTTCAAATACAATCTGTTTGCAATTACCAAAATGAAATAATATATATTAGATTTTTATGGTTTTTAAATGACATTTTGCGCTTCCCAGGAAGTTCTTTTTTTCACCCTTTCTCTAAGTTACTAAAAGCCTGAGGTCTATTAGTAACTGCAACCCCCCACTTTCAAGCTAATTAAAGTAGTAGAGGCTTGGAGGTTTAATTCCCCAGAGCTGAAGCTCAGTGTGAGAAAGGTAATTTGTCTGTCCAGAACAAAGATTAGGGAGCAGCCAGCAAGCATATTTAATAAATGAGCATCAAATATCTTCTACTATGGACACAGACAACACCAATTATGTAACTACAAGGGAATTGTTGAGTGATATGTAAACTAGAAGATTTTTAAGATCTTCTCTGAGAGACGTAATCTAACTCATACTTTATTTAAAAGTATAGAAGCTGAAGACAAGCACTTGCTACAAACGTTGCCAAACGGTGGAAAATTTACACTTTTAGTAGGTGGTAATACTGTTGCAAGAAATACTAGGTGAATACTACTGCTAACAAAAAAGCATAGAGAATTCGTGACAACACAGCTCCTTCAAATGAAACTGTACAAAGGACACAGGGTTTGTTTCAAACTACGCAGCAAGTGATGTGAAGTTGTCATTTACATGTGTGAATTGCCTCAAGGAGGCAAAAGGCAGGAATAGCCAACCTCACTGCGTTTGCCTCCTTAGAAAGAAAAGCAAGTTTTTAAACAAAATTAGGTCATGCAACCCTTTCTGCCTGCCCCAGTCACCAGTAGGTATTAACCGGGAAACTAGACTAAGACAATAGTGAGTTCATAACTGTCACCTTCACATACACAACAAAAAAACATGTTTTAATGCTGGGAGTATGTCTCAATCTCTTCAGTTTAATAAAAAAACCCTGTGAATATTCTGCTAGGTCTATAATCTCTAGTGGTAGAATAACCTGGAGACTGATTGATCTTTAATGTTTAATAAAGAGTATCTGTTACAGCCAACCCCGTCACAGTGGAAGAATAGTTTTAATTAGTGGCTCTAAAACACCCAGCTTTCTGGAAAACATCTTTGATGTAAATATCTCTAGACTGTTAAAAAGCTAACATACAAAACACAACTCTGTCAGCACCTGCCCCTGTAGCTTCCAAAACTCCAGAAACCTGACAAATCTATGAATTAGTAACTTGTCTCCTCACCTATACTTCAGTGTTCTGGGGTTTGGGTTCTCCACAATTCCCCTTTGAAAACTGGAAGGAGAATTTACACTGTTTTCTAGAGGAAATTATATTATAAAGAAAAAAACATCAAACCAAACTATAATCTCTCCCCCTAATCTCCTCCTTAGTACCTCTTCACCTGCCTCATCACTGACTGCAGCAATGCAGTTAATAGTCGGTGACAGGAAGTAATAAAAACCTGTTCTATTTTCTCTGCATTTAGCTTCTACCAGGTGCCTACAGTTGTGAGCTCTGCAAGCACAGTCCAATTTCACTTCTCTTTTCCATGTTCTATGTTCCTCATCATGTCTACCGCTTTTACTGCGCCTAAATCATTTTTATGTTTTGCTAAGGCATAGTAAGAAACTGATAAAACTAAATGACAATTTAGACACCTATTTGAAGTTACATTAAACTTTACATTCGTAGAAGACAAATGGATAAACCACTCTCTCAGAATGGTAAACCTTTTACTGCAGTGTATAAAGATGAATGGTTTTACCTATATTTTGAAATGGGATACCTACAAGTATTCATTTAACAGATTCACTGCTAGCCAGTCTGTATTACAGATTTGTTTCATTAAAATTCACAACAGTATAAATCTATGAATCTTTAACTGTATTTGTACTTCCTTGAGCAGAGGCTGCACATTCTCCCCCAATCTTAATTATCTTTGTTCTGCCTAACTATATAGGATTTTTGTACTCAACTCTCTCATCACCTCGATTGACAAATTAAGTAAATAAAAAGGTCCATGTTTTATTTTGATGTAATTACATTCACTGTATAAGACTTGAAAGAATACTTAAAATTAATCAGTAAATTTTTGCACAGGAAAAAAAAAGCAAACACAGATAATGAAATATAGCAACACAACAAAAAAAAAAATCATGGAAATTAAAAATCAGTTTGTGCTTTCTTGGACATATTTCTCCACTAAGTAAAAGGACTAAAAAATATTCTGTACATTACAGAATAGATCAGCCTAGCATTTGTCCCAGATTTTTTTTAATCTTCCAAATTCCTGTTTGCAGATAAATGTTATTTTGTGTGATCCTTACAGACATTAATGAAGTTCCTATTGTAAATCTATAAAGAATTACCAACTGAAGTGTGCACTTTTTGTTTCATTGCAATAACTCAGTGCTGTGTGATTGCCTGGGTTAATGATGAAAAAGTCAAATATACTATCAGAGCTGATGGAAAAATCTATCACCAATCTGAAATTAAAATTCATCTGTGGTCAATAAGATTTAATATCCATGCAAGTGGCGCTGTAAAGAGTAAATGAATCAATGTCATCAATACATAATCAGTATGAAATATGATGTGAATAAAATTATGTGCAAGAGTCATACATTCACTCTTTTCTGGACCAGGGTGGAATGAACAGTCTCTTAACTCAAGGTTGACAGTAATTGTTACAAATTAGGCACAGCAGTTATCAAAATGCACTCACTTGCATAGCTTTAGGACTTATTAAGGAGATTAAAATAGATCTAAAACTATCTAGTTTCAGAGTTACAGGACAACTGTTGATCAGATTATTTTTTTTTTCCTTCTTCTCTATACAATTTATACAGTCATTATTTACTCATTTAGCTAGAAACCAAGAGCTATCAAACACAGAGATATACAATCTCCTGTTGAGCTATTAGTGTTATGGAGCGATAAGAAAATAGCACTTTGGTTTTTAAATCCGAGTTATGACATACAAAACAGACAAGAAAATACTTCTGAAAGAGCACCCCAGCATGCTTCCTCAACTAAAACCTTAATATTAAAGTGAAATACATTGGTTTAGTTCAGGAACCTTCTCTTCACAAGACATTTATTTCCATATTAAAGGATCTAATTTTCCTCCCACAGAAACCCTCTCTCTTGTAGCCCTTAATTTCAAGATTATAAAATAAAATACTTCTCTTTTTTTAAGATTTTATATTAATGTATGCACTCCATTTCACTTTTTACATACGGAGTTGAACAGCTGTACAGATGCCCATGCCCAAACCAAAATAAACTGACTCACCCTATATGCCATATTTAAAAGGTTAGTATTTTCTCCCCATACCCCATGCCTAAGTTACTTAAGGTAAGTTCAGTTACTTAAAGGTCTCCTTGCAGGGGTGGGGAATGTCCACTATTAGAATGAAAAGAAATCGATCTTCATTTAGCTCTAATAAAGCTTATTAGTAATTGCTGAGTATTCACCTTCTGGTCTGGCAGTAGTGGATTACTCTGAAGTGAATTCAAATGGCCATTGATGAGAGCTGTAGGTCTATCATGTTCACAAAATAAACTGCCATTGATGTAGTGAAACCGATCTCCGGGGACCAGGCGATTCCGGCAGGTAGAGCATGTAAAACACTGAAAAAGGAAAGAGACAGCAAGTGAAACTACAGCACAAATTAAGTATGCTGCAGGTTTGAAAATTACACTTCAGAGACTGCGAGTACAGTTGAGATATGGAGCTGCTTGGTTCCTAGCATCTCCAAATATGGCATTAGTCTTACCTGTTGGGACTACGCTGTACATAACTCAAGTATAGTTTTACCGATTACAAGGGAACAAAGCTACACACTAAAGGAAGCTTCATAATATATACTCACATTTCTAGTTATTGCTTTGCATTTCATTCATAAGCAGATGCAGATTTTATACTAAAGAAGCATGGCAGTATTAATCAGCTACAAAAAAAAAATTACCTAGGAAAAACCCCTCACCTTAAGATGATAGACGTTGCCCTGTGCCCTCATGACCAGCTCACTAGCAGGAATGGACTGTCCACAGGCACTGCAAGCACCACTATTGCCAAATAACCTGAAACAGAGGTGATGATCATGAATAATTTAATACACAGGAGGCTCTAAGCATTTTTGCGCATCACTGCAATGGTTTATTACACAACTAGTTTAAACTTCTGACCCCCGTCTTCCAACTTCCTTACATGTCATAATACGAAAAAGTATATTTTTGTGTAACAACTGGTAGCTTCACCCTACCTTGGATGTGGTTACACAGGATTTAATCAGAAATATTGACTTACACCTCTAGAAACACAAACAATTCTGTACTACACACATTTTATCAGATTACTGGGTTCATCATAAAAAAAAAAGATACAATTCATGACTGGAGTTTAAATGCATTGTGTCCTTGAAATTATATGAAGAACTCTTTTGTACTTTAATCATATCTTGAGATATGAGTCATCAAAAGGGTTAAGAGGATTTGATTGTATATCTAAGAAGACATCATGCTCGGTGTATTGAAACTCCAGTAAACCTCCATCAGTGCAGAGTTTCCATTAGAAACTCTCTGCTATCCAGGTTGATATATAATGTGTATGGGTTAACCTTTTCAATCATGGTGTCAACACTTTAGATTTGCCTCTGCTCATCTCTTTCATCCTAACCTTCTCTCTCTCTTGATAATGAAATGCTTGCTCCAACTTCCCTCTATCTGCTCCTGAGTCCACAATTTAGATTACTTCATCTCTGCTAGCAACAAACTGAATGAAATTTCGATTTGAGCAGAAAGTAATTTACCGGGATCTGGACCCATTTGTCATCATATCTCTCTGGGTGTTTGCTGTATCACTGCAGTTTTCCTATGCAATCAAATGAGACCACAACATCTGCCATTGGGGGGGGCACACGCAGTGGGGGGAGGGGGGAAATAGGCAGAAGAGTGGCGAAGAAAAAATATATACATAATTCTTCAAATCCATTTAAAGGCACAACGCATCGATTCAAAATACAGCACAATAATGATTATTGAGTTCTACTTTTACAGGCTGCGTTAGTTAGAATTAGAAAACCTTTATTTGCTTTTGTGCGCCTCTCTAATATACACAAATATTTATAAAGACTACCACTATCATTTCGCAGTAAAAAAGGAAACTGAACTAGCTGGCAGGGTCACAGACCCACTTTTCTGCACGATGTAAGACACAGTAATAGGATTTACAAATTAGCGTATTGGTGTCATAATAAATATTAATATTTGCATCTCCTTCCTGTCCAAATAAAGTCATAAAATTCTGTTTGTGTCAACCTAGGAGACGCATTACAACAGAATACCCGTAATCTGAATGATTGCAGTGTGCCTCTGTATAAAAATAATTGCTTTGAATTTTCAGAATCTGAGCTCACAGAGGAGGCTTGTCATGTTCAAACTACTAATTTGCTGTCGCCACTTTATTGAAAATAGCCTGTAAGTTGTTATTAAATGTATCGACTGAACGACAGAGAGAGTAGTAAAACTGCCCCTTAAGATGGCTTTTAATAGGAAGCTGAGAAACAAATTTTGCAGCAGCATCGATTTGAAGAGTTCAATCAAAACTCCATTTCAAAACTAATTAGTCTGAGATCCACGACACATTGACACGTTCTTGCAGAATCACAGCGGTTACAAAGGGAAAGCTGAACTAATACATTGTCAGGACCTCCAGCCAAAGGGACTAAACTGCCAGGAAACTACAGGTCCATTATTGGGGCATCTTCGGGACCAGTTCCGAGCAGTTACGCGATGTATTGAGGCTACTTCCAAAGCTTTACGATACGCATTTCTCTTCCCCCATTGTTACTAGTAATGAAGTTGGCACGTAGAGAGGAGGCAGCGAGGCACGGTTACATTTATAGAGCAAGGATCCAAAAATCTAGGGTGAGGGGGTGGCGACACGGGCATTGCTGGGTAGGGTGGGGGCAGAAAGGTGAAGTCCCGCAGGTAAATAAATGACGTTACTTGTCCGGGGGGATCTGAACCTGGTGAGCGGGCTCTTGCAACCCCCCCTACAACTGCACCACCCAACTGAAAACAGCTTTTGGAATACCGATCTCACTGCACTACCTGTCCTCATTAACTGTTCATTTGTTACACAGTTCTGACTAGAAACAGTCGTACACCTTCACTGCCTGTGAATTCTAATAAACAGAGTCAAACTAATCCAGAGGCTTCCTGGTTTTCCCTTAGTGTATTCCCAGATCAATTCTGTTTTGGGAAGTCACTTCAGCTGAACCTTCTGTGAAAATTCCTAAAAATTACTTGCAAAGTCAGAACATCTTTCCGCTGCTTTGTATTATTTATCAGGAAAATTAAGCATATTTTTCTGTCTCTACTGTTATGAATGGGTTTGTTCTGTAATACCATTAACAGGAAAAAGGTTTTATCTTCATGAAAAAAATGTTATCCTCCTTACCAGTAAAAGAAGTCTTCCACAGTAACTATTCTTTACTGAAAAAGTAGTTTCACATCGTTTCTGAGAGGCTGGAGAGCTAATTATCTAACCAGGGGGACTGTCCAGGACAGTATTTGATTTAAAAGGCTTGAGGCTTTAGGTGCTCAATTAAGTAGCTATCGGTCTCAGACTGGACTTTAATGGGCTCTTTTCTCTTTAACTGCAGCAATGGGTAGAGATACCCCAGGTCAGGCTAATTAAAGCCAGGGGACTCTTTAATTGTGATGACAGAATTGGTTTCAGTTTCCTCTTTGGGTCCTCAGTCCAAGAAGGTCATTAATATTTCAACATTTGGGCAATGCAATCAATCACAAACATCAAGAGGTTCCCTATACAGACAAGGCAGCTCTTCCACACTTAGCAGCATTTCACTGAGCCACCTTAAATTAACTACTGTGTGGTTCCAACACAGCATTTCCCACACCCCCAAACACACTTACGATCCTATTTTTTTTTTATTATTATTATTTGTTTTTTCAGAACTTTCACAAGAGTGGGAATGAAGGCAGCCAGAAACCTTTTCAGCCCAGTTTACCCTCTTGCTGCTCAAAATTCAGTATCAGCAGGAACACATCTCTAGCAACTTACACTAAAAAAAATCAGGTTCCAGTTGTTGCCAAAAACACCAAGACAAATTTAAGTGCTCGGATTCTTGCATCACACGGCGCACGTTTGTGCCCTCAAACATGTACCCACGCCCTAGCAAAGAGAAATGCACATCCAGACCTAGTGATCCAGAAGCGATCGGTGTTTCTGTACATTCCCTATACTTAATCTAAATTCTGCACCAGCTATATTAAATGTAACAAAGAAAGGCAACACAGAAACTACGCCTAGAGCCAAGTCCATTAAAGGTACTTCAGAATAACTAGAGACCAAGCACCTTAAAAGCACCAGCAGCTATTGATACTTAAAAGGGGGGCTGTGCATAATGGCAAGTGCTGCATTAGAGAAGGGGAAGGGAAAAAAAAAAAAAAAAAAAAAACAGCCAAATTACGCTTGGTTAATTCAGAGTAACAGATCTGCCCCCAAGTGAATTGGAGGCCTTGAATTAATTCTGTTATGACAAATCAAGATAAACGTTCCCCCTAAATTGCATGCGATTTAATTAATTTTTGAGATCCTGTTTTTTTTTTTTTTTTTTTTTCCTAGCTAATAGTTCACATGCTCCTGTGCTGTCATTGTGCTTGAGTGGGCAGACTTCAAAGTGATATTAAATAACCAACTATTAGATTTACCTAGCACGTCCTATTGGAAAAGTGCCATTTAATTACCTAGCCTGTTCAATTAAAGGGACAGCATTCCCTGAATATAGCAGCTTGCCGCTGATTACCAGGGAAATGAACTCGGTGCCTGGCGGCCCCCTCCCCTCCCCGGCGCACACTGCGGCTGCGGGGGGGCGGCCCGGGCACCCCCCGGCCCGGCGGGCTGTGCCCACGGCACCGAGCAAGGAACGGGCGGCCGGGGAGGGGCGGCGGGCGCTGCCCCTTTAAGACGCGCCTGGGCACCACCCCCCCCCCGCTTCCCCTTCCCCACCACTCCCTGCTCCCTCTTAGAGGCCAATTTTGTTAATTAAATGTTTTGTTTGCGACGCGGCTCTCATTCATTTCGGACACGTCATTCCGAGCAGATCTAAGCCAGGGACCAGATCTCATTAGATAAAACCTATCAGAACTAAGAGAAAATGGAGGAGACACTAATTAAAGCTTTTAATTGTGCGGATTCGCTGCCACGCTGCTGCTTTATCTGGCATCTGAAGGTTGGGAGGGCGGCGCTGCGCTCCCCGCCCTGCCCGCGGTGGGGAGGGAGGGGACGGGGTGTTCGCCTCCCCCTCCCCGGGAGCCCCGGCTGCAGCCACCGCTGCTGCAGCGCTACGGCCAGCTGGTTGTCGGGGGGCGGGCGAGGGGGAGCGCTGTGGCGTTCAACAAAAATCCACCTCCAACCTCAGCCGGTCACCGAGCTCACTAATGGCCGGCCCCGCGGTCCCGGCCCCTCACCTGGCGCCCGCCCGGCCGAGCCACCCCGGCTCACGGCGTTCGTGCCCCCGCGCCTCCCACTGCGAACTGCGCCCGCGGCTCTCGCCTGGGGAAGGGAATGTGCCGCCTCAACAGCCCCACGGAAAATTAAGAGGGGGGAGGATGGCGGAGGGGAACCGGAGAGACTCGCTGCCAAACGGGTGCCATCGCCTCCACGCCCAAATGAGGCCATTTCGAGCAAGAGAAGGGCGAGGGGCCGCGCCGATGGCAGCGAGACCCACGGGACAGCCGCGAAGTCCCCCTGCACCGGGCAAGCTCCCCGGTCCCCCAGCCCCGGCAGGGCCGGGCCGTCCTACCCCAGCTCGGGTGCACAGGGTCCGGTTCGAGTTTCAGCAAGCATCTGTCGGAGCTATTTTTGCAAGTCAAATTACACAGATCTGAAGAGAAGTCAGGCGATAGAACAAGGAGATCAATTCAGCCCCTCATCTGATAAAGCATCCTATTCATAATCGCCTACATTAAAACAAACGAGTATTAATTTTTGGCAACACAAAACCAGAGGGCTGCGATAAGCCTGCCTGAACTTGCCTCTGGGACACAGTGGACGCATCTTCTCTTTTTAATTAGTAGTAATCAGACATGAGGGTTTGTTTGATGGTGTTGGCCGAGTGATGAATCTGTGCTATTCAGTGTATCTTAACAGTAGTGTCAATTTTTCCACTTCAAACAAGACTCTTTCCCTAACACCGTTCTGCTCTATTTAATTACAATTCTGCCAGGCTTAGGCTTGTTGCTCAGGATGATGACTGAAAAGCACCATTAAAAACCCCCCATGTGCTTATTATCTAGCATTTCTCTCCAAAAATACCCCCAAACTAGCAAACTAAGGCTCCGACTCCTCCAAGGTACCGAGAGCTGCGTTTCATCTACTTCACTGACCAGGGATGCCGTGTCTGAGGACAGAGGCTGCACCATCACAGTAACCACATCTTAACCCCGGCCTTTTGGACTGAGGAGGTCTCCATACGCATGCACGCGTGCAGCATGGTCCCCATCTCCTCAGAGAGAAGTCAAGTTTTACAACATAGGCAAACTTGTAACATTGGGTGGCTGATTTCTTTTCTTGCAGAAAGGAAGGAAAAAAAAAAATGGAATTTTTTGGCCATCAGAGAGAAAAACAGCCTGGATTAACTCTTGACATTTACCGTAAATGAGAAGACAGAAACATTTAGGTGTTTTAACTGAGCATTTCTGCTATGCCGAGAAGGTATGGGGCTTTTTTGTTGTTTTTTTTAATTACTGAATGTTGAAACAGAACACCTCCTTGAAGCATTCATGTGCATCAGTCTATCAAACCATTTACTCAAATTAAATGTGTAATCCTTCAAAATGCCTCCTTTTAAATTAATGAGTTTAAGTAGCTTGAGTTCACCTGAAAAGATCGCACGGGCACCTGACCTCATGAATTCTTTCTATTAATTATATTGGACACTCGTTGGAAGGCATCCTCTGCGCAGTCTTACTGTACCCCAACAGATGCGAGATTAACAAGGCTTAGTTCCCCCTACCCAAATCAGTGGCATTTAAAGCAAGCAGCTTCGAAAAAAAGAGATAAAAAAATAAAGGGTGAGCACATACCCCTCCCCTCCCGTCCCCTGCATTTTCTATACTGGAAGTTAAGAAGAATGTTGGTTTCAAAGCTTCTGGCTAACACCACGCAGACAAACACGACACCACTGGTTTTGGCTATAAGTAGAATCATTGGCCCTCCAAGTGATGGTTAATCAGCTCTTTCACAAGGAGAGCAGAGAATGAGTCATTCTGTTTCCACTCAAAGGAGTTTAAAGGTGCTTATGTAAATATCATAATTAATCAGATACTAAAGGCAGGCATTTCATTATTTAGCACCTCTGCCACAGCCTTATTTAAGCCCTACGATTTTAACATTTACCGTTCACATATGCACACTTCTCCTGCAACAGTACAACAAAGCAGATTAATTTAGCCTCTCTGATTGCTGTTTATTTTTAGTTAGGACTTGTTTTGTGCTGACAAACCACTTTAAAGTTACAGTCGTCGTTCCACCCCCCCCCAACTCTTCCCTCTACTTGGCAGTCGCAACTGCGCCCTGGGCCAGGCGCGAACATCCGTCTCCACACCCGCACGTCTCCTGGCGAAGGAGCCACCCTGAGCCAGCCCACCCCTCTGCCCCGCGAGAAATACAGGGGGGAAAGGGGGCGAAGAAGGAGAGGGGGTGTGTGGAAATGCAGGGAGGAAAGGGGGAAAGCGGTGGCCACAGCCAGCCCGGCCATGTGCAGCCCCGTCCGGTGCGTGCCAGCGGTGCCTCACCTGATGTAGTCGTTTCTGCAGAGGATCATGCCGCTCTTGGTGTAGCAGGAGGTGCCGATGTCGCCCAGCTGGGCCTGGCAGCAGGAGCACTTGAGGCAGCGGCTGTGCCAGTAGCTGTCCATGGCGTAGAGCAGGAAGCGGTCGGCGATCTTCCCCCCGCAGCCGGCGCACCTCTTCCACGAGAGGGAGCCCGCCGTCACCGGGGGCGGCTGCGAGCTGCCGCCGGGGTTCACCATGGCCTGCAGGAGAGAGGGGGGGTCAGGGCCGGGCGGGCAGCGCCGCTCCCGGGGCAGCGCCGGGCGGGGGTGGGGGGGCTGCTCCGGGCTTGTGCAGCTGCAGCTCGCAAGTCAGGAACAGTCCCGGGGTTTGTTTTGCTTATGAAGGGGAAAAAAAAAAAAGTGTGTGAAGAGTGAATCAAAAAAAGAAAAAAAAAAAAAAAAGTTGTGAAACTGGTTTTTCGGTGTAGGAGAGACTCCGCGGGCCCGGGGCGGCACCGGGGGGGTCCGGACCCGCCATCCGGACCTCGGGGCTGTTTTATCTTTCATGTTCCATTTTGGAGACGCAAGAACAGTCCGGAGTGAGGGCATCGGCCCGGGGAATGGATCACTGAACTTCGGGACGCCTCTTAACTCCCTGCACAAACACACTCAACTTTTGTCCCGCTAAGCTGCCCTTCAGCAGCAGTTTAAACGCTAAAGCTTTGTTACTCAAAAAAAAAAAAAAAAAAAGTTTACCGGCCACAGGGAAGCGGGAGTGACGAGATGCACCGCTTGGGCCCCAAAACTGCTGCCGAGGGCATGTTTTACTTTCTAATAAATGCTTTACGCAAGCAGGACAACCAGGAGATAATACAGGAATCAATTCATAAAGCTTACTCTAAACCGATTAATTTGTTGCCTTCAATCCAGAGCCTAATAAACTCCCGGTGTTCCTCTAGTCGCTTACACTATAAAAAGATCAAGTTATTTACTGCCAATTAAGCAGCATGTTTTGTCTTTGTCCTCTGCGAGCCGTGTGTGCTGATGCCGAGGCACCACTGCCCGCTCGGGACCCTCGGGCCGACACCTCCCGGGCAGCGGGGACCAACTTTCCCTGCCCCCGCCCCGCTCGGCTCCAGCAGGAGGGGAACCGAGGCCGGTTTTAAACACCCATCTCCTCAGAAAGAGTACCTGGAGGTATGTCCTGTGACCGCACAATAAACCAGAAGAACTGCACCAGTTAAGCTGTAACAAAAAACCCGAGACTTTGGAAAGAAAACCACTCTAAAAGCCATTAGCATTGCATTTATCCGAACGCATCATATACCTTTATGTAAATTGATTTCTGATGCATTTGTTCGAGGAATTGCCTTTTGTTACAGTTCCCAGCTACAGCCTAAATGAATCTGCATTTCCTGCTCCGAGCCCTTAAACCGTTTCCCTGTGCCTTAAATCACTTCGGATTTCTTAAAAGAAAGAAAAAGACTCCATGCCACCACCTCAGCCCGTCTTTGTGGCAGGCAAATATATATATATATAAATATAAAATAGGAAACGTTACACTGAGAAAACCATCCAGTAACCCCATTAAGCTAAAGCTCTTAAGGACAAGCAATACCTTAATGCTGATTAAATCTAAAAAGACGAATCAAGAGGGCTGACCAGAAAGTGACTCCCTTGATAACTTAAGGACGGGCCCTCATCAAGTTTCATTTAGAGTTGGGGGGGCGGTGGGTAAAAAAGCTTTTAACTTAAATAGGCTTACTCCAGTAATTACACAGCCAGGCAATTTAGGTCCTGGGATAGAAGTCAGTGAAACAGAAAGCAGAGCTGGAAGCTAGAGGCAAAATAACCCCCCCTTTAACAGCGTCTCTGGTGTTTTTTTAATGGAGACCGAGGGAGGGACAGGCGGAGAGCTGGCAATTTGTACTACAAAAATGGATGCTTAATTCATGCCTCGGTTTTAATTAGGCGATTCACCGGATTTCTTCTGGATTGAAACAAAAGGCCGTGTGGGGGGCAGGAAGGGAATGGGAGAGGAGAGGCACAGAGAGCTCACTTTGATCTTTCCTGCCACTGTTTCAGAGCAGTGTTTACTACGGGGGACGCGGGTGCCCGTGTGTCCCCCCCACCCCCCACCCCGTCCTCTCCATTCACAGAGCCCCTTCCCGGCGGCAGCTGCACCGGGGGCTAAGGAAAGCCGCCCCGAGCGGCGGCCGCCGCCAGGCTTTGTACGCGGGGGCCGCGACAATGCCCGGGGCCCCTCTGCGGCCCCTCCGCGCCCGGGGCGCCCCGCTCCGCGGCCCTGCGGCGGGCAGCGCGGACACGCAACCGCACACGCGGGAAAGGAAGGGGTCGGTACCGGCACTTCTTACCTGCTTCCCCTCTATATTGCAAAAGGCCGGGGAGCGACGTCGCTCGGGGTGCCTGCGGAGGTCTCCTCGCGAAGAAACAAACACCGCGCTCGCGCTCTCTCTGGCTTCGGGGAGCGCTGGAAGGAGCCCCCCCGCCCGGTGAGGGGCAGCCCGGGCTGGAAAAATATAGATATTGCTACGAGAGGCGTCTGCCTGGGTCCTTCCTCAGCTCCCGCTGCCCTGGAGGGGAGCTGCAGCGCCCAGTCCTGCCGCTGAGCTGCACACGCAGGGCGCCGCCGCCGCTCGCTGCTGCAATCGCCGGGTAAGTTTGGCAATGTGGCTTCACTTTGTACCGCTTCCCCCCCGCCCCCCCACCCACCTCCGCCCCCTTCTCGGGGCTGTGGCGGCTCCCGAGCCTCCCGCCGCGCCGAGCCGGCCGGCCGCGACCCGCCGGAACGCCTCAGAGCAGAGGGCGAGAGCCGGGCAGCGGGAGAGGGGCCGGGCGCGGAGCTGCGGCGGGGATCCTGCGGCGGCAGCGCTGGCGGGGCGCGGGAGGCGGCCCCTCTGCCGGCGGGCGTGTGCGGGGTGTGTGTCTGTGTGTGTGCGTGTGTGAGTGTGCGTGTGAGTGCGTGCGTCCCCGTGTGCGGGCGTGTGTGCCCGTGCGCGAGTGCTCCCGCTGCCCCTCACACATGTGTTACTGACAGAGCAGAATCCCAACTACACTCCGGCTCGGCCCCGCCGTCAGCCCGCCGCAGCCAATCCGCCCCCGGCTTGTTCAGGCGGAATAATAAAACCTGCCAATCCCCGAGAACACAAAGGAATGAGTGAAAGGGGAGGAAAAAAAAAAAAAAGGCGAGAAAGGGAGGGGGCGAGGAGGAGGAGGGGAATGGGATGGAGAGGAAGGAGGGAGTCAGGTGGGCAGCGGCGCCCGCCCGCCCCGCGCCGCTCCCGGCCACCAGTTGAGAAACTTGGCGGGCAGGGGCGGCCCGGCTGCCCCCGCCTGGCACAGCCCTTCCCCCGCCGGGCCGCGACGGAGGTGCCGGGGGGGGAGACGCGGCCCCGCGGCTGTGGGCGCCGGTCCTCACCGCCCTCCGGGCGTCCCCCGGTGCCTGCGGCCTCGTCCTGCCCCCGGCGCCGCGCACACCCGTCCGCGGCGTGGGCCGGCACTCGGGTCCCCTGCCGCGGCGGGGCGGAGGCCGTGGGGACGTCCCCGGCTCGGCCCTCGGGCGGAGGGGAGCTCGGCAAGGTTCCCCCGGTGGGGGCGGCGGGAGCTGCGCGCGGCAGCCGGCGGGCGGCCCGGCCCGTACGGCGAGCAGCCGGGGCCCGGCCCGTACCGCGAGCAGCCGGGGCAGGGGCAGGAGGGTGAAGTGCCGCGGCTGGCGGCGCGGCTCGCCGTTCGGGAAGGCGGCTGCGTCTCCGAGGAAGAAGCCTGGGGGTGACAGCAAATCAGAAGAAGTAATATTCAGTAGGGACACTTAAAATTGGTGAAAAAACCCAAACAACCAGCCCACGCATTAACTGCACATTTTTGAGGCCTAAGCGCAGCACGCTGGATAGCTGAAGTACAGCACCACACAGCCAAAACCGCCCTGTAAATAACGAAGAGTATCGATAAGCGCCATGGTGAGTGTGTGTGCTCCCCGGGCGGTCACGGCCAGCGGCGGGACTGGCCCCGCCGCCAGAACAGGCGCCTGCCCGGTGTCGCCTCCCTGGGGACAAACGCAGGTCCCGGCACAGCGCGCGGGCAGGCGGCTGCACCCAGCGTGCATCCAGGGGCTGTGAAAGAACCGAAAAACTTCACAATGCGAGTTTCTCGATTCCAGACTGCTGACGTAAGTAGCAGCCAATGCAGTGAGGACGGTGGGACCGGCTGGTGAGGGACAGGGGACAGCGGCAGGGACACCCGCACACGAGGCACCGCGCTGCGGCTCGGGAGAGCAGGGCCGCGCCTGGCAGCGCGGGGGGGGCACGGTTAACTGCTGGTGTCAAATACATCCTTAGCCGTGGCGGTGTGACGGAATGACGAGCCGCTGCCCGAGGCACGGACGCGTTCCCGCGGAGGCGGAGGGCCGTGCCCGCGCGGGCACACGCAGCTCCAGCCCTGGGACCTCTGTCCGCACCGGTGCGCGGGCGCAGCACTGCGGGGCGCCCTCCCCGCGCAGCCCGGCGGACGGACCTGCTCTCGGGAGTCGCGGCCAGGTGTACTTTAACCACACCGCCACCTGGGGGCCTCCTGCGCGCCTGCACCCTGGCCTCCGCGCGACCGCCGGGACGCGTGCCCACCAAACAGCCGAAAATTAAGGAAAATTGTCCAGCTAGGAAAAATGTACTTGGGAAAGCACAGGATATCGTAGATACGTTTTGTTTCTAATTGTATAGCAAATAAAATATTAAAACCTGAATGGCACCTGAGGTATGATTTAAATGCAGGATATTTCTCTTTCCCCACAGACTGGGGCATGTTCAGGTTCTGTGCATGAAGCAGGCTGGGAGCTCATGGAAAGCTTCCACGGGGAGAGGGGGGAGAGGACCTGTGCTGCGGTTAAGAGTAATGTATTTTTTTTAGCATAGGTCTATGAAATACATCATCTGGATGTAATCTCCGTGTACATATTACATTTAAACATACTCAGCAGTTTTAGATTTGTTGTTTAGGACCTGGTATATAAGTAACAAGGCATGCTACAGATAATGAACAGTCACTGTTACTCTAGCTCTCTGACAGCGAAGAGCACAAGAATAGAGCAAATGCCAAGCTGAAATAAAATCTACGTTGTCTAATTATCTAAGCCTGTAATGGCTGGAAGCTACCGAATTCAGACTCTGGAAGAGCCATCAGGACCTCTCCTTATTGGAAAAGATATTCTACCAAGAAACTCTGCCATAGGCACTAAAATGTTTACTAGTCTTAAAACTGATAGTGATGCGAAAAATGGGAATTACCTTCTCAAGGAGCAGAGCTTTAAAATGGCTTAATGACATCTTCCAAATACCATTACATCGTTCATATCTTTTTCTGAAATCTGATCTTCACTAATTTTTTTAATTAATTTTAACAGAGGAAACCTTAACTGAGAGCATTTTGCAGAGCGATATTTTTCTAATTTTTCTTTTGTGCAGCATCTGCTGTTGCTGTGCTGTCATCTTCGTTATGTTTTTCATTGTCTATGTGCCATAATGTAATTAGTTAGTTCAACATCATCTGTGCTATTAGATGAGATGTTTCTATGGTAAGTTAACATAGTTCTGTGTAATTGGTAGATTTCAGCAGTAGGGATGCATGTATCCATCAACTTTAGGTCGATTTGAGTCCGCAAGATTTAAATTCACTTGGCATACGTTATCCTTGAAGACTGTTAATTTTGGCCGAATGGATGAAAAACACAATGCAGAAGAAAATCTGGCTGCTTATATCGCAGTACTGTTGGAGTCAGGGAAAGGAAAGCATAAAATTGCTGGCTTAGTAGTTGCAATCTGAATGTCTGGAAAATGTTACAGCCTGTGATCCAAATCATTCTTAAACCTGGACGTGTCCCTGAGATAGCAGGTAGTCCAGAATTCATCAGGGTTATCTCTCCATTCATGAAAGGAGTCCTGGTTCTCTCCCTAAATGCTGCATTCCTATGGGACCGTGACTGTCTTTTCCTTCTCTCATTAGAGAGAAACGTTGAGGCTGCTGCTTTGTCTTGAGATCTTCCATGCTGCACTTTGCTTGCATCTTGCAAGCTACACCTTTTTAACAAACAATTAGACTTCTAAAACTAACTCTCCAACCCCAGTCTCTCTGGAAGTAGTGATGAAAAACCAACAGCTGTTTGCTGAAGTAATGCATCCTTTTTGTATTAAGTCAGATATCCAATGATTTGTGAGCGTACACGGCCTGGCAGAAGCTGGGAAGATCCCTGGATGGCTTTGTTCTCAGCGTTCTTTTCCAAGCAGTAGACTGTACTGTTCACCCCAAAGAGCAAGATAATTCACTTTTAGAAATATGTGTATAGATTTTGACTTGCTTATAAATACATGAGCGACTTTATTTACAGGAACCCAGAACCATGGAAGGTAATTAGTAAGCACGGTTCGCTTAGGTAAGGGCTTGCAAGACCCTTTTATCATCACTGTATCCATAACTTAGGACAGGAGCCAAATAATATAAATGTCAGTAATTATAGATATATATTTATATTAACAATGAAGTCCACTTTAGGAAGAGCTAAGGCTATATTTGTAATGACCTCATAAGGCTAAAATTACGTTCAGTAAATTGTGCTGTGCACATTCATGTTGGGAGAATTGATGTCTTATCACAAGCCATCAGTAGCAGAAAGTCCTGGAAGTGAGTTCTGTGACTAAAGTCAAAGGCATCAGAGTTTGAAATTATATGTAATTTATGTTTTAAGTTAAAAGTCTCTAGAGGCCACTTGAATATGCATATGTAATAGTAAGTTCACTAAGTAAAACAATCTTACAATTGGAAATGCTGTATGAATTTTGAAAGAGGGCTTTACATTCAACTGTCTAATAAAACAAGGCACTTTTTAAGCAAATCAGTTAAAATTATTTTGATAAACATACACTGACAATTGATTTCTGTGATGACATCTGTAGAGTGATATTTTGTCACAAATATAAACATAAATATTTTTATGACTCAGATGTCATCATCTTTAACAAGAAAAAAATCCTTTGACAAATACTTAAAAATATAAACTCATATGGAGTTTACTGTTTAAAGTAAAAAAAAAAGTTTTCTTCACAGATAACATTATAGAACTTGCATTAGCATCTTGCCTCTATTCACTAGTCACCATAACAAATGGTCAGATGAGAGGATGGGACAGCACAGTTTGGTGCTGTCTGAAGGCCAAAATTCTAGATCCGAGTAGCTACTGAGCTACTTCAAATTTACAGAACAAAAAAAGATCAACTGGAAAGGAATTTTAAAAAAAAATAAATCTGACCAATTCAACTGACCAAAATACTCTTACATAGATCATATTTTATAACTTCTTTTCAGTCAGAATTCACCTCAAAAAATTTCAGCAGAGAAAGTAAGCTTTTCTTGTTTTCCCTCTGAGATAAGAAATAAATGAAACATATTAAATGGTTTCTACTCAGAGCTGACTATTTTGTTCTTGTAGCCATTTTTAAAATTTCCTTTGCCAAAGGAACAGTTTTTGAAGAACGTATCTGCACTGTGGTATGATTTCGGAAAAGAGTCCTGTGCAGAATTTAGTAAAAACGATGTTCTGGAATAATGTGTTACAATGAAAAATGAAAACGTAACTCTAGCCTGTATTATTTAATTAATTAGCCAAGCAAATTTAAATAGGAAGAAATTAGTATTATGCCCGAGTGAATAAACAGCATGTTTAATATTTTTTTATGGTGTTGTCCACACATAATACCTTTATAATTTCATCAAAATGATTTTCAAAGATGTGTGTCCAGTAGCAAACCCTCTGCCATTAGAATATCTGCCTGTTATGAGTATATCCAGGAAATGAGTTATTTACTGTAACTCATTGCCATGGAGGAGCACATCTGAAGTTCCCGTAACCTCTGAACGATGCTGCAATTTACAGAACTGATCTTTCCCACCTATTTTGCACCTGTTCACAGAGAAGACCCTTATGATATGCAGCTTGGGCTATAGTAAACCAATGGAGGAACACTTGGTCAAGCTGTTTTCTCTGTAGGTCTTCAGGAGAAGCCCACAGCCTAGAGGTTCAGAAGATTTTGTTGCATGGTACATCATCGATGGGATGGCATAGTTTTAGCCAATACATCTAGATGTTTGTGGTGACCGTCCCTGCTGGAAATTTGACATTTTTAGCCATTGTTTCAAAGAGCTGAGAGAAAGTGAGGTATGGACTGAGAACTGAAAGACACATATTACAGGGATCTCCTGTTGAAGTTGTCTTTTTAATTTAAGGGCCAACAGCACAGGATGAGAAAATGGAAGGTTACAAAAATAAAGAGGAAGAGCAGCCTGGTGACTTGTGTCTGACAGAAATGCCTCCATCGTATTTGATTTGAAATTTACATAGATGCCAGTAGTTATGACACGACTGCCACTCTAAGTTCACTTAACTGGACATGAAACAATAATGACAAACAGTCAGAATGACAGTTCTCCTTTTATTCTGCAGCGAGGTTCTTCATATCTCAGTTCTGCAACATTCCTTCTGTTCACTCCGCCAGAGAAATGGCCTTCTGTTATTGTGGTTTCTCTGTTTGAGTCGGTGCAGCCTTGCTTTCAGGATGAGTTTCTATGCTTTCTATTCAGTTTTTTAGTCATACCATTTATCAAAGCAAGAATTTCTTAGTAACCGTTTTTAACATTAACTCTTTAATGGTTACTTGGCTGATGTAATCCATTATTTAAAAACATTTTCTTGCATAAGAATATTACATTATTTTTCATATAAAAATATAGCCCTCTACTTTTCTTAAGTTGTTTTTCAGAACTGGAGCGACTACTATACTCCGTGACCATAACTCTTTTTATCATTCTACTATGATTCAGTAGTTTTTGCTGTCTTATAAACAATCTTACAATTAAGAGCTAATGTTAATGGAATAGATTGTTGTCATAGGATAATGGTTTCCTGCTGCTAGATAAATGCTGTGGCAATGATAGGACATTTATTGAAAGTAATAGTGAAGACAAAGCTAAGAGATTTATTTTTAAAGCAGGTGCCACGGATCCAGTGACACCATTCTGTTACAATTGTTTTATTTCTGTTTCACTAAAAGACTGATGAAGATGGAAGCATTTTGCCTGATGTATGCAAGCGCAGCAAAGTGACAGTGGCTCATTTCACTGTTACTGAACAAGCTGCATTGCACTTGGCTCAGGAAGAGATTTATTGTGTGGCTCATCCAATCAGAAAACAGTTTATCCATTAACTACAGCTTTAAAATATGTTGTATTTCTACGAGCAGGATGGGGCTTGGTGCTTTCTTTCTCAGAAGCCGTTACGCATAGTTCACAGAAAAGGAGGAAAGCAAAGCCCTACAGTGCTTGTTCCACAGGTCCATCCAGAAGCCCCCCTTTTCTCTGCCACAGGGATGGCAGGCTGGGGAGGGTGAACCTGTCCAGAGCATGTTCCCCTCCTCCTGAATCAATGGTTCATTGTCTCCCTTCTTCTGCATTGGAGGGTGTTGCCTCAGCATTAACAGAGCAGAAATGGCAGCATTGTTCTTACTGTGCAGGGGGTGGAGAGGAAAGGTTTTGACTACTTTAGTGTTCCCTCTGTCTTGGAGTTCACAGGATCTTGAAGTTTTGGAAAATATGCCTTCTTCCTTTTCCATGACTTATAAAATTGCTCACCCCTGAACCCTTTGACAGAGAACTGTGAAAAGCAGAGCTTGTAAAGCTTCCTAAGCTGTCCATCTGCTCTTGTGGAATTTCAATAAAACACCTTGATTACCCCAACTATCCAGCTCCTACAAAATGGGAGCTGCTTGTCAGGAAGTGCATGGGATCCATTCAATTCAACAAGCTTTCTCTGGACAGGTATGCCCCAGTTGCCTGACTTAGGCCTCAACAGATCTCTTGTCTTTTAAACTGTAGAGCAGCTATTCCAAGTGGCAGCGTTGTAGCTCTGACAGCTTAAGGATATCCCAAAAATAATAAAAAATATATCCCTTCCCACAAACTCTGATCATTCCAAAGCATCTTTAAAGTTTTGTTGTAAAACAGCATAATGACTTTACATGACCATAAAGTCTCTGCTAGGATTTCCTTAAGAAACAAACTAATTTTATTATTAAGGCCTGAGGACCTTGATATCAAACCAGCAATTCGCTATTCCAAGGACTTATCCTCTGTAGCTGCTCACAGCACAGCTCTGAATTAACTTTGAAGGCCAGAGCTTGAAGGCAGTAAACAACTTCCACCTTTTCTTGACCCCGACACATCTCACAAATAGGAGTTCAGCAAATGCATGAATCTCACTTTAACCCATGTGCAGACATTCTAAGAACTAATTCACTCTTCATTTTCTGGGTTTTAAGAAAATTTTTATACCAATAAATGCACAAGTGTTACAGCACTTGTGCCAAAGAGCCATCAGATAAGGATGGTCCTCTGCTGAGCCTAGCTCTTTATGAAAGGTGAGCAGCAGAGAAAATGTCATAGAGAAAAGCAGAAATGGGACAGACTTGTAATCCCAACAGAATGAATCCTGGCAACTGTGAGGTCTGTCAGGTCATCTGAAGAGCACACAGGCTACAGAGCTCCAGCAAATACATACTCTTCCAACTAGATCTCTGTAGCAGCAGTGTATCAGACTTGATCTTCTAATGCTTGTACCTTCCAGTATCAGCCTCCTAGCTGAAGTTTAGGATTCACAAGAAAGTTCTAGGAGAAAGAGAATTTCCACATCTTTAAAGCATTGCAGTCACTTACCCAAGTACCTTTAAGGACATGACCGTAAGTATTGTAAAGTCCTATTATTTTAGCAAAATATTTGGTGTATCTGTTTAAAGTCCCAGCTCTGGAATCATGTTCTTTATACAAATCTGCTTTCAGCTTTTTAAATAGAAATGGTTAGGTAAAAATACCAGCTCTTAAAGATCAACCAGAAACAAATAGAAATAGTTTCTTCCCGTTTACTATTTTATGTAAATAATTATTCTTCATTTGATCTAATAAATAGTGAGGTGTCTTGATTTCTGAATTTTTGGGATTGTCAGTACAGTAACCAAATGTCCTACCAACATATATTGAATCTGCTCAAGGAATCCACCTCAATTCGAGGAATTATTAAACCTATTTTGTCAATAGGCTTCTCTATATCACACAGGACTGCACACAATCAATCAATATTTAACTTCCATACCACATATTGCTCCCACAGAGGTCCAGAATTCCCCATGTCAGTTATCCTATCTTAAAGTGAATCCCCAGCGCCTTTTGACTAAGGCGGCTATGTATATCCCGCCTGGATCCCGCCCAGATGCTGTATTTCTATTGCATGAGATGATTAATTATGTGGTTTCTTTCTGTTTGTCTGATAGATGCTGAGGTAAGAGAGTGATGGTTGCTTAGTGCGTTGTTATTAAAAAGCTGCTTTTGATAGCCCTGAACAGGCTTGAGTTGTGTGCTACAACTAATCATAAAGCTGCTTACTTGGAAATGTAATGCTTGTTAATACTATAGTGTACTTTTATAAGTAAACTCATTTTTGATTGGCTAGAGTTTAACTATAATCAGTAATTAAGGGTCAGCCATCCAGTAAACTCATTAGTTTACACCAATTACATTTGGTATAGTAACTAATGATTTCAAGGATCAAGCCATTTATTTCTAAGCTTTCAAAGTATAATTATTGTGTAAATCAGATAGAGTGTAAATCTTTTCCATACGTTTTGGTTGGTAATTGAGAAATAAAATGGTTTCCAAATGTATTCTCTGTCCAGTTTTTGTTCTGCAGTAGATCTCTCTGGGGACTCTTTAAAGTATATGGAAAAGGTGATGTCAACAGAAGTGTTCGCTGGGCAAACTGAGACAGGATTAATTAGTAGAGATGAAAGAGAAAAAGGCAGCCCCTTGCAAATCGTGGTCCAGGCCTCAACTTGGACATCACACCTTAAATGACAGTTTACAATCCTAAGCATGAGTCACACAGATTGACAAGTATTCAAAATAGAAGAGAATTAAAAATCCTTTATGTTTAATGTATAAGGGCCTTTCCAATATGCAGTCTTTAAGATGGTGTAATCTCTGGAGCATTTTGCTTTGAAGTTTAATATGTAGTTCCTCACATCCACATAACATTTTCAACACGTTAAACAAATTAGTCTCTGGTTACAGAAGTTTTTAGACATTTACAAGTTGCCGTTTAACTAAATTTAATATGTGCCAGCGAAGTTGCTCATGCACTTGTTCATTTAGAAAAATGCACTTTTGGAATGATTAATAAATAAACCAGCCTTTCCTATGCCTTCAACTTTGGTGTTTATTTGAAAGCAATCTACTTTAAAAAGACATTAATATCCCTAGAATTATTATTAGAATAATTGCTTTTACTCTTCTTGGAACACACATTTTTTCTCATTTCCCTTCAGCACAGACAGCTTTTGACTCAGATATAAACTTCCTATTATTATTCCCCACTCCCCACCCCAAAAATGAAGAATAGGAATTATACACTTTTCACTAAGGAATAATTAATTTGTCTCAAGCATTAGAACAGAGAATTGTAGAATGACTTTGAATGGTAGTCTCTAAGGAGTAGCATTGTTTGTTCGCTTAGGTCTTTAATGAGCTTTAGTAAATGGCCAGGAAAAATTACCTTCTTTCTGTAATATGAGAGAAGCGAAGAATGAAGGAAGCTATAGAATCCCTAGGAGAAAAGGGAGCAGCCACACACACACACACACACACACACACAGAGCCTCCTGTACCTCACTGCTTCCATTGGTTAGTGTTCTCCTTTGGAACTGAGCACTAGAGCTCCAGTTTTTCCATTACAGTTAAAACATATAATGTCCTTAATATTTTTGTAGGAGAGAAAAATCCTGGATGTCTCTCACATACTGACAGTGTCTGGCTTATGTTGGGGGACAACTGCCTATAGCTGAGCTCTGGAAGTCATTCTGGCTTCCTCTGCTTTGGCACTGATTTTGTCTTTTAAGTTTCTTTGGTCTATTTTTGTTGTATTTCCACCTTTAAAAGCAATTTCCCTTATAGTGCCCCAGCCTGCTGCCCTGTCTTTTAACAGAATTCTTTTCCGCATATTCATTGTCACTCCTGTTCAGAATGGTAACTGAGGCAGCAGTGGCAGGGGCTTGTTTCAGCTAAGGATATGGACCTGTCACCACGGGTAAGAGAGTACGTTCAGGAACACCTTTTCCTTCCCTTCCCTCCAGCCCCCACCTATGTCCTCACTATGTATCCCCATACTGTGTCAGGGGTGCTGAGGCAGCTGCCATTGCTGCTCTGAGGTATGAGGGTAGCTGACCCACAGCAGCCAAGTGAGAACAGCGCAGTCTAAAAGGATCTGGTGGAACAGAGGCTCTCTCCAATCCATCCCATTGGAGCTGTTGCAGTTTGTATGGAGTTTTAGGAAGTATTTCTTCACAGAACAGGTTGTCAGAGATTGGAATGGGCTGCCCAGGGCAGTGGTTGAGACCCCATCCCTGGAGGTGTTCAAAAGTCATGTTGACATAGCCCCTAGGGATATGTTGTAGTTGAGGACTGTCAGTGTTAGGTTGACGGTTGGACTAGATGATCTTCAAAGTCTTTTCCAAACTAGATGATTCTGTGATTCTGTGACATGAGTAATTAAATATTAACTGGATTTCCATGTGCGCTTGCTCTCAAAGCATTACTGAGAGCAAGAAACCTGGGTTCTGTTACCCCCTTCCATATGGAATACTTCCATACTTTGTATTAAGTATTCACTGGGGCAGGCCCTGGCAGACATGGTTTCCCCACCCGGGTGAGTGTCTCCACTACAAGGCTGACAAGTCAAGCGCTAGCTTTCCCACTTGAAGAAAGGACTCTGGTCACACTCCTTACAGAACAGTGCTAATCTCTTGGGCAGGGTGCTAATTCAGGGGGCAAGAGATTCAAGTTCAAATTGCCTCAGGCAGAGGTTGAACACAACTCCCCCATATCTTAGCTAAATTGCACCAGCCAGGAGACTGAACCACAAAAGCTTGGGAGAGGAAGGGCACAGGAGCAAGGAGGAGAGATGTGCAGAAGGTGTCAGCGCTGTCTGTCATTATGCTGTGAGAAAAACCTGGCGAGGGTGTCCAGTTCCTAGAAAGCAGCAGAGCAAGCGTGGTAAGTAGGTAAAGTAATGCACGGTGTTACAACACCTCAGTCTGATCATGGCTTTGGATCATGGGAGGTGCTCTCATGGCAGACATCAGATTGCTGACTAGAGTTCAGGGTCACGAGGGATGTGAAGAGAGATAATGAAAGTGGGGAGAGCTGCCTGGACCCATCCCAGACATTTAGGGAGAAGATAAAAGCAAAAGGCTACTGCCAAAGTAAAAATCATTTCTCTCTATCGTGGGTCCTCTTCAGTGCAATTGTTAGAGAAGAATAAATGGAGAAAGATGGTTATAAGACAGAAGGGAGACAGTGAGGACAGGACTAGTAAGTGAGGCAGAAATGTTGGAAAGAAGACAAAGAGGAAGAAACATAAGAAAGCAACAGGAGGATTAGACAAAGAAAAAGGAAAAACCATGACTGACCAAGACACTTCACCTCTCATTGCCTCAGTCTTCTGGCAAAAAAACAATAACATTAAGGCAATCACAGAGCATTTCAGTGACTCTGAAGTCCGTAAATATTTAAGTGTCCTGTTGATCAGGACTGTGTTAAAAAGAAGGCAGGAAAATTTAAGAGAATGTTCTGACAAGTCTATCAGGAGGGAAAAAGGAACACGACTTATGTGCTTAATTTCACATGTGTGACTGGGTATTAAAATCCACACCCAAGCACACTCATGCCTTTTAATAGTAGAAAAGATTGGGCCTATTTCAGACCAGTAAGAACACATGGTTTAAGGCATGCAGCCGCTCTTTCTTCAGTAACAACCTACTGTGACTCCTATAATTTATTCCTCCCAAGATTCATTTGAACATCTGCAGTATCATTATTGAGTTTGTTATACTATTAGCTTTAAAATTTTATAAGCCATACAGTAGGATAGGTGACAAGTTGAAAAGTTAAGGAGGGTTAATTTAGAAGTTTTAAAGCAAAGCTATTTTTGAGTTATACAAGTGCAAAAAAGCATCTGAATCCAAACCTCCATGGTTACATTTAAATAACTGAGAAACTACTGAAAGGATTTTCTTCGAACTTCACTCAAGACAAATCCCTCTAGGCTAAGACCAAGCATGAGAATTTAACTCAAAAGGTGATTGTTGTCTGAAGGGAGTTTTCTCCACCCCACTCTTTTTTTCCCCCCTCCTTTTGCTTGTTTTGTTTTCAATGTTCTGAAAAAAAAAAAAAAGAAATAGCACTGAAAAATAAAGGTTTGGAGTATAACTGTTTCATATCCATTTTATCATTATAATAAGGAAAATGCTGTTCGTAAACTACCTTTTTATTAAAACCAGACCCCCTGCTCTGCCTTTAGCCATTACCAGCAGTCTTAGTACCCACCTCTAGCAGGCATTTGCTAATGCTGTAACTGGGTGGCTCAACAGAGAAGTATGGAGCTGTACTCTCAGCCCCATCTGCAGCTTCTCTGCATGCCTCAGCAGCTCAGTGCAGCTATAATACTACCCTAAATGGACAACTGAGGATTCCCATTAACAGGAAGTCTTTGGAGAGCAGACAATCAGCAGCTCTGCAGCACTCTTTCCTTTGCTTCCCATCCCCAGTTCGTGGGAGGTGAAGCATACTCTATACCTGTAGGCTGAACTATGTTTTGATTTCTCACTGGTCCAGGATTTGGAAAACAGAAAGGTAGGTGGTAGTCATGCTTTTCTCAGCTCACGCACTGTTAACTCGGTGCATCTAGCAGCCTCATTCATTCTTCCTGTTTGCAGTTGAAACCAAGGGACTCACCTCCTAGTCATGTAGCTGTAGGAATCCCTGTGAAGGGAGAACCTGAACAATGAAGGTGGAAATGTCTATTTTCTTTCTCAAAGATCTTGACATCATTCCTCTTTAATAGCAGCATCATTGGTCCTGGTAGTCTGATTATCTGGATTTAAAAAAATAAAAAAAAGAAAAAAGAGACAGTGGACTTCCCATGTCTGTCCCCCCGTGTGCCCCCCCACCCCGTTCATTTCAACTCTCTCCCACATTTTGTTTTTCTACGGATTGTCCCAGGGCAGACAAGAGCCTTTCCCTCCCCCTTCTATCCAGGCTTGTTTCTGATTCTCTGGCAGCACCTCCCACAGTTACTCATTTGTTTGTTTGTTTTTCCATTTGCAACTTTTGCCCCCTCCAAAGAGCTGGCTTGCCCATGGAAATTACAGTAACTTATTTCATTTCAAATGCATTCAGAAAGGCATTTGAATTGTTCCTTTTCATTTAGAGCAGCATCCAAATTTGGAACTTGTGAAAAACTGAAGAGGGAGGTTTGGAATATATTTGCTGAAATAATTCACCACATTTAACCCAGGAAACTCAGATATATGTGGAAACAGTTTCCCTTGCCTATCTTCCATATACATGACCTGGATCAAAAGCTGCTTTGGGCAAGGGCCAACTCATTGTTTATGGCCCTAACACAATGTGGCTTGCAAGCTGTGGCAACACTGCGATACCTAGGGGTTTGTTTCAGAAGACTCTGATTTTGGAAACAAAATACATGTTTCCTGATGACTGCTAACACTGAACAGTAGGAAGTATAGCTGAAATGGGCATAGAGAGGAGCATCAGGAATCCAGAGTCTTGGGTTCAGTTATTTAACTGTGGCAAAACAGGGAGGCCTTAAACTTGGTATCAAGATGTGGCAGTTTACAGAGGGATAAGCAGCTCCTGGAAGCTCCCTGCCATACCACCCTACAGGAGCAGGAAAATTCTGGCAAACATTGAAATAATGGAGAAATTTTTAAAAAATTTATCACAATATTTAAATAATCAGAAACCTTTTCCCTTCATAAGTGTCCCATCTGCTCTCTACCACCAAACTTCTGGGGTATCATTTCTCAGTCAGCACTTGGCACTCAGCACTTTAAGCTGTCTGCTGCTATCTCATTCATACAGCTTTTTCATTGCAGGTCAATATTATCTGACTAGGTTCAGATTAAACCTTAATACACCGTTCATCTGGAAAACCCCAACTCCAAGCACATTGAAAAATTGCAAATATAAACAGTGCGGTTTCCATGGATGATGATGTTTTAAAATGTATCCCAAAGGGAAGAGTAGCAGAAAAAAGAGGAACTTGAAGTTATAATCACAGAAAAGAATGCCCTTCTTTTTCACCTGAGATTTTTACGTAAGAGTGAGAAGCAATGTGGCAAAGAGAAGAAAGGTCTGTCTCCTTACTGCTGGTTCTGTAGCAAGGAAGATTTTCACATCAGCCATGGTAAAATTAGGCAGAGAAATAGCAAGATCTGAATATTGTACAGAAAGATGTGAAATGAGGAAGAGTTCAGTGCAGTTCAAGGATGGCAAAGTATAATGAAGGCAAATGGAAAGTAAGAGCTGAAACTGAAAGCGATGAGCTGAAGGAACCTAATATGAAGACACGAGTGTAATTAATAAAGACAGGCAGAGCAAGCTGAACAGAGAAGACTCATTTAAAATGTCAAAATATATCTTTAGTTGTGGCCACTAAGGTAAAAATAAAGACAAGGTATTTAGATAACGCATGAAAGTTGAGGGGTGCGAGACTGGGTTCAAAGATGGGAGTGCTGAGAAAACCTGAGACTGTAGAGAAGCTCTTCTGAGAGATAACAGCACTATCTTTAGTGCTTGTTGCTGCCTTCCAAGTACCCAACATACAACTCCATTAAGTGAAAGGGATCACAAATTACCTTCTAATCTGTTTAAGCTAAATCAACCGGATTCATTTCACCTTGTGGTGAACATGGATATGAACTAACCAGGCTGGCTTTACTTGTAGTGCATTAGGGAATGCTTGCCAGGCCTCTTCTGATGGCAGAGATATGGGGAGGGACCAGGGGCAACCAACAAAACGTGGTGTAATTTTCAGCTAGTAAATGGTGGCTAGGCACTGGGGAGGAAATTTCTTTGGTCTAGGAGAACACATGAACATGTAAGACTGGAAGCAATCCAGACATGTGGAAGGATGCAAATTTCTTAAGATTGCATAAGACTCAAGGAAAAGTTATCATCAGAAATAGAGTGCAAGAAAAGTTCATCTTTCTACACCTCACTAATACGAGTAAGGAACACTGAATATCTTTGCTGCTGGTGCAAGGATAATCTCTGCAGACATGTATCTATGTGCTTGGGAGAAATAACAGTTACTGGTTGGTTAGTAACTTAACAGGAACCATAACAGAAGAGACTCATGACTTCACTGTCTCTGGTCCAATAGAAAACTGTAATCTATGCTACTTACGCTGCATATACTCAGCTTTTGCAAATACCAAGCAATCAAAATTTTTGCCAACAAAAAAGCAAGCAAAGGTGAAAAGCAACTGCACATAAGGGATCACAAGGACAATACACAGTGGCTTTCACTTCAGGGTAATACCTCGGTTCCTTTAAGGACTTTCAGCAAATGAATTGGTACTGTTAGAAAGCACATCAAAAACTGAGCTTGCATACCTTTTATTTCCTTCTATTATCCACAGTGGTTCTGTTCTCCAAGGTAGGCAGATCATGGGAAGTTTGTTTTGCTTCAGCTATTGCTACAACAATTCAAAGAGAGGGAACAGGAATTTTGGTTCTAAAAGTGGATAAATTTTAGAAACATCAAAATAGTGACTTAAACTGAAACATAGAAATATTCTTGGTAGCCCTCTCTGTGGTGCTTCCTGTAACTACAGGTGAGAATAATCACAAATCAACTGTGTAAGAGAGAGGCCACCCCTTCTGCATTTTTGGAGGGACTGCAGCTCTAAAACCTTTGCAATTACTCTTATATCTATCTTCTATGTTATAATTTAGATGGAGGCTTTTAATATCTGACTCAGTAGGCCTTATGTTGTTTAGTCCTCCACCATTTATCTCCTTATTTTGGGTGCTGGTCATTCACATTTCTGCAAAGTTCAGCTGAAACCAGTAGTGCCCTGTTCATGTTGTACTTTGCATTGCAAATATTAAGAAGTAGAACTTGCAATCCAAGTCATTCACAGAACATTCTTATACAACACATAATTTGCCAACAGCTAAATTAATCTTGCTTCACAATGTGAGGCTATGTACATGTGGTTTCTGATACAAAAGGCTCCAGTGAAATCAATGGTATAGGCACCATATTAAGTCAGACTCAGCTTTTCCAGGTCCATGAAGCTTAGTCATGTGCCTGCTAATTTAGCACTCAGATGTAAGCAAGAATCTCATCTCTCCTTTTTGAACAGTGTGAAGTTTCAATCCAATTTACCTTGCATAGATGAAAACATAAATCAGTAGCTGGTCTCCACTGCACATACTAATTTAATGAGCTGGGGATTTGACCACATGTGTATATACACTCTGGGAACCTGAAGACCTTTCCCTCTACACTCCGTTCAGTTTGGATGCATGCCAAAGAACTCTACAAGCTAAAGGGAGGAGGAAAAGGCAGTCCAGCCCACCAGTTAGCACCAGGATGTAAAACAAGGGTATGATCAGGGGGCAAGCCGCCATCCATACCCTCCAACTGATGATCGGTCAAAGAAATGCATGTGCTTCTGCAAGTGGCATGACAGCCCAGAGAGCAGCCCCAAAGCATGTCCCAGGACAATGTCTGAGGTCACCACTGCTCCGCTGGGAAGTCTTTTCCACCCCTTCCCTCAGTTAGGAGGCAATCCAGTACAACACAGATGATCTCCTAGAAGAAAGCTCCAAGATGGTGACACAAGCTTCCTCAGACCTATGTTTTGGCTCATCGCCTCATGCACTACAAAACAAAGCACGTTTGGGGGTTTAGTCTAGTAGGTCTTCAAAGAAGGTGTGTAATGACAAGTCTGTCAGAATGCAAAATGAAGTTGATAATAAAGACAGACAATAAATACTCATGCGCAATCATCAAGTGTGCTTTGTCACCATTCGCACTGCATGACTTCTGTTGACCTGACAAGACTGTGACCTGAAATACAGAGTACAAAACAGCAGTGTCTCCTCAACTTCTGTCTTCTCTTTGCCTTGTCCCAAAGACCATTGACCCAGAGGGATGAAGCCTTGCACTTACCGTTCTCAGACCTCCATGCATCTGGGTCCATTCATAAACAGCTCCCTTCCGCTGAACTAGCCTAAACCAATACTCTTCATATACTTGTGCAGGCAACAGCACATCAGACCCCAAGTTGTTGTTTCAGTTGTGCAAAACAGTGAAAACAGACTTTGGAAAGGTTTTCATGAGCAGGAGAATCTCAAAAACACGACTACCAGTGCCAGGTGTCTGGCTTCACAGGGGAGGTTGAGGTAAACCTGTGAAAAAGCAGAATAAAGCTAATGAACAGGGGTAGGGTGTAGAAAAAGAAAATGCTGCTGGAACTTTAATTCATCTTTCACTACAAAAACAGAGATTGCAAGAGACATTCAGATAGCACTACTACTGGTCACCTCTAGTTAGACTCCTCCCTTTCTACTACCAGAAGAATTAAATCTAGGCCAGACTTTGCTTAGGTGCCAAAGGAAAAGGAAATCATATTAACCATCTCTATGAATCTGAACAACAGAATTAGTACCAATCCTTACACTTTAAATTTATTTTTGCACTGTGTTTAGCTTAGTTTATCCCATCAAGCTTATTTAAAAATCAAAAATCAGAAGACCTGTGATGTGAGAACAAGTTACACTGAGAGTCAGCACATGCCCAGCCTGTGGGATGGGAGGGCCATCTGCTATCAACATTTAGAAATGTACTTTGGGTGGAAAGTTTCCTTGCAGCCTCAGGCTTTGTTATAGTAACTGAGTTTAGCTCTTCAGCTCTTGTTCTATCTGTAACACAGTTCAACAGAGCATCTCACATCTAGGCCTTGCTGAGGGCCCTTGTGTACTATCCTCTAAAAGGGAGTAGTCCTCTATGCGGGGTCTCTTGGTGGAGTCATGCTGAAACTTCGCACAGGCACAGGAATCCCTGCTGTCAAGTCCCAGATCATAGTGTAAATAAAAACCACAGTTTGTCCAGAAAACACACACAGAGGTTTTCTTCCTACAAGAAAAGCCAGCAGAAAAAATTTGATTGTATTTCTTTCTCTCTTAGCTATACGGGAATGTCATTTATTTTTACATATTTTCATTATGCAAGGTCACATTGGACCCAACAGCGCAAGTATCCCCTTCATTCTGCTGGTGTTTGGCTTCTTATTAGAAATGTTATCAGAAGGTAAACACAACGCTTGGGAAGGTTTGCTGTGGAGTAACAAGGTTTTAATACCATCCCATCCCATCCCATGTCGACAACTCAGAAATGTTTTAACAGGTTAAAACTATCTTTGGTAATTACAAAGAAGCTGAAAGGAAAGGCATTCCCTCAAGCTGACAACATACATTTTATACAGAAAGTGACAAGATATGAGACCATGAAAATTGCACAGACACAAATATTTGAGATGTAACTGAGAGGCAGAAAAATATATTAAAATGATCAATGATTGAGCAACATGGAAAGAATTCTCTCAGCAGGAAAAAACAGATTTTTGCAGGTCTCTGAGAAAGCACAACAGACGCCATTTCTGTGACAATACTTAACACTTCCACCTCAAATTCTAAAGCCACTTCTGGATATTGATGACTGTCTCTTTTAATATAGCTATTATTGTGGGGTTTTTTTTACAGATAGAGAAACCAGGTTTCTGGAATGACTATGAGACTTTCCTAAGGTCAAACAGCAAGTCAGAGGCAAAGACAGAAACAGTCTAGTTCTCTGCAGTCTTATTCTCAGTCTACCCCATTAACAGATTGTGCAGCCATGAAAAATGATCTCTTCCCTATGAAAAGGTAGGCTTTGAGAGGAAAATAACAAGTTCCACCTGTCTCTCCAGCTGATATTAGCAATAGTGAAAATTTCATTCTGCAGAAAAACTGCCGATGCAGCACTTGTACACAACCTCCAAATTCATGTGCAGATCAGAAATTGCCAGCGCGCTTTCAACAGCTGCAGCTACCACACACTTTCAGAGAGTCATTTGAACTCATCAGATCCAACTCTGGGATAGACAGACAGCAAAGCCCAGATGGCTTGGTTGTAAATAAAGCCCTCGCACCTCACGTGGGGTGAGGCACTGCGAGGCTGGAGCCCTGCCGATTTCTGCGGGCCCAGGTTAAGATGGGGTAGCCCCACCACAGCCGCCCCACAGTGCTGGTAAATGGAGGATGGTGACAGGACGTACACACATGCGAGTGTTTAAATACTTGCTGTTGGGGACTACAGGAAAGCCTACAATGGAGATTTTGCCTTGGGATGTTTTCTCTACTCTACTGGAAAAAAGCAATAAAAATATGTGCTACTCTGAGGGCTCTTTCTGTGCTTAACCAGCCCCTTTATTATTATCCAGCTTCTCTCAGCATACACCCTTCCTCACAGCAAGCCTGTACTGCTCCAAAGGGCAGAGCTCAGGTCTCGGGCAGGGCTGCAGATGCACACTTTTTCACTTGCCTGGCTTCTTTCCACTGGCGGTCAAACCGGGATGGGTTTGCGGGTGTCCGTCCGCGGGCCTGCACAGAGCTGACGCCTTCAGCTGGGTGAGGTAACCCCTGCACTCAGTGCGGCTGTGCGGGGCCCCAGCTACGCCATCCCCGCCGCCCGCCTGTTGCGCTGAAAGGGCGCAGGGCAAAAAGGTTTTGGGGAGTGCTGGCCGTCCCCATTCCTGGCAGAAACCAGCCAGAGGGAGCTTGGAAAGCCCGGCCTTTTTATTCTCCAGAATCAAGACTCTGATTAGCTGCTGGCGCAGGACCAAAGCTCCATCTGAAATGCTTTAGACAACCCATCTGCGCTCGGTTTGGGAGTCTGAGGAGTGCACGCTGTGGGCCGCTCCTCGCCGGTGCCAGGCGAAAACAAGGGGGAAAGAAGAGGGTGAGGAGCTGGGTGCAGAGAAGCGCTGCCCTCACCTCCGCTCTCACACCCAGACTCAAACGCCTCGCAGGGAGCCCTTCGGGCCGTCCTGGGGTGACAGGCCAGGTCCTGGCAGCCCCCCGGCTTGGGCCGTAGCCCGGCCTGGCTGCTGCAGCACCCAGCCGTGGCCATGCGTCCCTCCCTCCCCCTCCCCAAGCCCCCATGGTCCTTCATGAGTCCCCGCGCTTCGTGATAGATTTCATAATTATTCAGCCCTTACTACCAACACCGAAATTCATCACTCAAAGCAAATTAGCCGAGATTCATTAGAATAAGACATCTAGTAGGCACATGTACTTTATTAGCCTCTTACACCAATAGTTTTAATTAGGTACATATTTCACAGCTCTAGAGCTACTCGAGTGAAGGGCTGCTTTTATCTCTTTTATTTACAGTAACAAGCTATCAAACAAATACCACCATAATTAAACTCAGATTAAAAAAAATAAAAAAATAAAAATTTAAATTTTTATTAACGGTGACCTACTCAAACCTCAGGTTTGGTGAAGTTGAGGTATTCAATTAAGGAAGGAAGCAGCCCGCAGCCGGGCAGGGCGGCCCCGGGCCGTTCCCCGCCCCTGGCCTGGCAGCCCCGCCCTCCACGTCCCCTCCGGGTAGGGGAGGGGGCTCTCCCTCGGAGGGTACCGGCGGGATGAGAAAAGTGATTAAAACCCAGAACGTTTCTAAATTATTAATGAGGAATTTAAATGATGTTATAAAAGAGGGAAATACAGGCGAAATGTTACACATTCATAGAATTTTTACTCATGCATAATAATAAGTTGAAAACACTTTAGTTATAATACTTCCTAAATTAAAGGCGGGGGGGGGGGGGGGTGGGCACACGATGCGTTTCTCGGGCCCGCCCGCCCGTCCGCGTCGGCCGCCACTCGGCGATCAAGGGCGCCACCTGCCGGGCACCGCGGCTAACCGCGACAGCCGCCGCCTGGCGCAGAGCCGCTGGCTGGCGGGGCCGTTGGCCGGGCCGCTGCCCGGCGATGGGGGCCCTGCCGAGATGGTGGGCTCTGCGCGAGCCCGGGGGACGGCAGGACCCTGCCCGAGCCCGACGGGCCTTGGGCCGCCGTCGGTGGGGGCAGCGAAGGCGGCTGTCGCAGTCCCCGTGCAGGGTGGCCGCGGGGCTGTGGTGTCACTCCCGCCGCCTGACAGCGTTACTGCTTTATCAAGTACAATGTCCAGGCAGGTTTTTAACATCACAGGTGTTAACAAAGCCCGCTTGCTTGGAGAGAGCACCTTGTCCACATACATTTAACCACCTTGACAGCCTTCTGGGGCTAGTGCTGCTCTATGCTGGATATTTATTAAAATAATAAAATACTGCAGACTCCTCGGCCTGGGGGTCTGTGTGCACCTATCAAAGACCCCACTGAGCTGCCTGCTCATGTTTTTGCATCCCTGTGAAGAAGAGCAGCAGTTGGTACCAAGAGAACAAAAGGTTTCCCCAGGCCAGCGCTGCAAGTGGTGTGTCCCTCACATAGCTATATTTTTGTCGAAATGTCTTTTCGGTAAGGACTTCCCACGCTGTCTCTCCAGACTCCCCGTACCTATGTAAGTGCTGTTTGTGTGATCCATAGAGTCACACAACGCTTGAGGGCCTCATCTGTAAAGACCTATTTAAGGTTTTACACAATCTGGCAGTCATTTGAAGAATCTGCCACAAATTCCAGTCAACATTTTCCTTTTCCATGGCAAGGGAAGCAACCTGCAAGCTCAAGAAAGTAACTGTCACTGGAACACAACCTTAGCCACAAAGTCTCAGACCTGCGTGTCCCTCCAGCTGAATTCCTCAGGGACATCCTGTACTTCCAGGTGCCTTTCAGTCCCATAAAGCTGCTTTTGGTAGCTCTGCAAATCAGAGAGCCACCATCTGATTACAGTGGCAGTAAATAAGGCAAGAACAATCCCAGGCCATTCTGGAGTCTAAGGTCTATACAAATGCTGCAAGTCCTGCTGAATGCTAACTGGCAGCTCGCACCAATTACTGAGTAATGGGCTCTCCGTGTGCCCCTTTACTTAATAAGTAGACACGGTCTGCACTCACTTTTGGAGCTTGGTTGTCCCTGGTTGTAACACCAACTGAATGCTTTGCAGTGCGCTAGCCTCACAGTGACTAAAGCTCGGATCGTTATAGTGAACTCTCAACCAAAAGAAACTGCCACACTCTTCTCAATTGGAGCAGATGAAATAAAGGCTCTTGGACACAGTTCCTACCTAGGAGCCTGCCAGAGCCTAATCATTGCAACATGCTCTGATTCTAAATGTGTGACATGGAGAGATACCCAGGGTAATTCTGAGGGAGGTAAATTTGCCTGGGCAAAACTCTTTGTTAGTACAGTGTTATTTCTTCCACTGTCCCTGCCATTCCGGGCCCTTTCTCTGTAGCACTGCACAGAGCATGTTTGCTGTTGTGAGCCACAGATGGCAACTGTGGTCCCTCTGGACAAAGCAGTGACAGAAACAAAAATTTGTGCTTTCTTTCCTCCTTTGCTTATGAAATCTCCACTGATCATATTCTCATTAGACCTTTGCCTGGACAGCACTACCTAACATTTTCACCAAATTTTGGGCACTATGGTTCCTCCACATTTTCTGTCACAGGTGAACTTATTCCCTGTCTTTAGCTAGACAGAGATGCAAACGGGGTTTCACTGAACGCTCTTAAGTTCCACATTTTCTCCCTAGATCTTCAAAGGAATGTACTGAACAGAAGATAACAGAGAAGATCCCTGTGAAATGATGGTGCAAAAAGTAGTTACTGCCAAATAATCCCAAAGCATCTGAGATAGTTTCCACAAAGAAAGCAGCAGGGACTCCTAAACCACAGTTCCTATACATACTTATTAGGAATGTGACACCATTACTTTCACAGCTAATGCTATGAAAGGCTGCTGAAATGTTCAAAGGAACTTTGGTAGGTTTATTTTTCTCTTTGGAAAATAAAAGTTATCACTAAAGGCCTTATAAAAAGTAAGAAACTTTCACATCCTTGAGTCTCTACAGGAAGCAGTTACATGCAACATGTTGTCCCTAGTTTATATCCTTTAGCTGGTTTACATTTTTGACACTGAGAAGAGGACATTTGTAGTCAGGTAGTTAGCATTAGATTAATATTTAATACAGTCAGCTGCATGAGTGCAATGCTGTGACTGAGATTTTTACATGCATGTATGTCAATGAATGCAAAGCCATGGTTTATGCAGCAGCCATGGTCTGCACCTTGCATATGACTATCTATCTGACAGTATTATAGACAAGGACACATCTTGCGTGCCAGAAAAGAGAAACCAGCCTCTGTATTGAAGGCCAGCTGAAGTTTTAGGTACCCCAAAAGGCACATTACATTCCAGCTTCACAGGTTAATTACCATACACTAAACTGATGTGGCCATCTTTATCTCAAGTTAGTCTCTTCCTAATTTTGTATATACATATTCAACACAGTGAAGTAAAGATGGCTCTTCTATACTCCTTCCCCCTCATGTATTTTGGTTCTATGCCTTGGCACCCTGTTAACTGTAGTTACTAGGACAGAATTTCCTTCAGTGTTAGTTTAAAAGTGCATGTGGGAGGTGGGAAGAGAACCCACTGACTGCACTAGTTCATTGTGTGAACCAGGCAGTAAATACAGATGTGGAACTCCATATTCATGCCTCAGCACGGGTATCTCTTCAGTGTCGCACCTGCAGGTATTTATACGATAGCAAACTGAAATAAATGCAGTGTGTGTGGGTGTGTAGAGCTGCACCTGTACATATAATGAGACATTCAAAGAAATCTACTGTTTTGTTGCAATCCCACTTGACAATGTTCTCTTACATTTTGTCCCACATGTTCACTAGCCTTATCCCTGCTGCTGAATCTTTCTCTGGTCTGTGCTGGACTGTCCTGTGTACCCATCTCCCCCGCATCCCAAAAAGAAAACCTCCTACTTTGTCACTTCCTCACTGCTTTTGTTCTAAAGACCAAGTCCTGTGAACCACCTGTCTGTGCAACTTCTGCTGAGCTTAAAGTTGCTGGAACTGAAATTGGGCACAGAAGGCAATTTGCACACCCTTTGGGTCTGCTTATTTGTCTGCTTCATAAAGATCATATGGGCTTTCCCTGTAAGGCAGCTAGTGACTGGCGAGTCCTGCTCTGGCACAGAATTATTATATATCCTGGGATTGGTTTTGAAAGCCCTCTTTCAGCTAGTGAAAGGACACAAACCTAAAACCTCATGGTTTATGTGCAATGCAAAGCCTATATTAGAAATGCTATCCCATAAGTCAGGAACATTGTTCTCCCCATTTTTCAGAGGAGGAAACTGAGCCAAGGTTTCCAAGTAAATTGCCCAAGTAAGCATCAAACATCAGGCTAAATTTAGGAATATCCCTACTTACCTTGAATTTCAAGCTGTGAAGTAATTTAAAGTTCCTTAAGAGTGAACAGTTGCCTGCCAGGATGAGTAGTCATCTCATAATTGGTGGTAACTTAGAGTACAAGAGAAAACATGGAGAAAATTAAACCATTATTGCTATGCAAAAGTGCTGTAACCACTGGACGTTGGCTTAGAAACATTTAGACTTTGTGTTGTAGTTCAGCCCACCATAAAGACCTGAAATCTGCATATCTGTACACATTTTAAGGAAACAGGAATCATCAGAAATACAAATTACTCTTTCATACTTTACAACTAGACTTGACATTTCTTAATTGCATCTGTAGAAGGAGAAAGTACTGCCTACTCTTTAGGCTAAGGGACTGTGAGTAGAGAAAAAAATTCCACTCTGATTTTTGCTCCTAACTGGCTAAATCAGTCAATCATTCTATGTCTTAGTTAACGCATCTATATCACAGGTATTATTGTATCTCAAAATAATTTATTTTACCAAAAAATAAGTGTCCTCTTTTCCCAGAGGCAGATTCTGTTTCCCCTTCGCTTCTGATGGATGCTTTGGCAAAAGAGAGGTTTGTTTCATGACATTTACTGTTTGTTGTGCTGACATCACAGAGTCAACGAGAACAAGTATTTATACTTCTATTATGCCTTCATTGAACTGAACAAGGTGTTCAACAGGACATTTTAATTATAATCCCACTTCTAACAGCGTGAGTAAAGGTGTTTAAAAAACACAATCAAGCATGAAATAGAACAGTAAACATGCCATTTCAATTACAAAATTATGTATAAGCACATCCTTGCACAGCACAACATTTGAAGACTGCGAGAAATGCTAAAATCCTATCTGAAAATCTGAGAGGTTTTGTGCATAGGGTTGAAGGAGCCAAAATGCTCTCTTCTCACACTCTTTGTGCACTCACACTGAATTTTTGACTCCAGAGAGAAACTCACAAAATCCCAAATTGACAATTTTTTTACAGATTTCCATGGAGGAAAAGTAGCCATGAGGTTTTTTTTGTGTTGCAGTGTCATGTCGGACACTAGTTCTGCTTGGGGAGCTCTTTTTTAATTCCTGGCCCAATGGTGCTGAAATTGAAAAGCAAATGCACTGGCAGATCCTTGCATTGTTATCCACCACCATCTACCTGTACCAGTACAAACTGCTCTCCACCAGCAAATACTGCATCATGTCTATAAATATGTGTGACACATCAGAAACTCATGGACATGTGTGGCCTCTCTGGGCACAGCAGGATATTGGGCTGCCATGCAAGATGCTGTAAATCCCCCAGCCTGCCAGGAGGGAGGATTTCATCCCTCAGTCAGTACCACTTTACTGTGGACTTCACCATGTTCCTGGTTCAGGGAACTGATGCAATCAATACCTTGTTTTACAGTGGACGCTCAGGGGAATGTATTGAACTCCAAAGTTGCACCCTGGAAACAGCAGTGGAGCTGCCTTCCCATTGCAGACACACTCACTCCAGGAGCTTCTGAGCAAGTAAATGATGCCTCAGTTTGGCAAAGTCCACCCTCTCTCCAGTGAATCAAGACACACTGCTTAAAATAATAAATCAGAAGCCTGACAGTTGTGACAGACTGTTGTAACCCGTGGCTTTTCAGCATTTCAAGCAAAAGGCAACATCGGTGCTTCCAGTGGTTAGGACTGGGGACAGGACATGAGGCCTGTTCTGTCCATGTGGAGGCAAGTGTGCAGGGAAAGGGCCCCTGGGATGGGACGCTGGCAGTCAGGGGCAGACTCACCAGCTTTCTGCAGCCAGATGGGAATGTGGACACTGCTAGGTGGGACTTTCCCTCTCCAAAGCAGCAACACTATGCCCACCTGCTTCTCCAGCACTCTGGAAGCACAGATGAAGCAAACAGTGAGGCCACAATCACTTTCCTGCCCTAAATAATTGCCTGCTTGGCCAATGGGTAGAGCCAACTCTGATGGACACATATCAGAAAGACATGGGCACAGCACTGTCCCACTAAGCAAAGATGAAACCTCTTTTCTGCACATGATACCACTGGACACCCCAGGAGCAGCTGGCAATGCAGTGAATATTCTTCCCAAAGCATGGCCAAACTACCCCAGGCTGCCCTCTGCAGCCCTTGGGAAAACAGTTTCTCCACACAGTCCCAGAGAGAAGAAAATCGAAACAACTTGCATTTCTGCCATGCAGATTAGACTTGAACCAATGCTGGATGCATTAAGTTCCCAAAGACTTCTGGAGATCATAATGTAAAATCTGGTGCTATCTCATGGTCTGGACTATTATCTTTTCCACAAACTGTACTTTCTGTTTAATTGACTATGTGATTGTCTGTGGTGTTGAGTTGCCTTCTAGAAAATCTGACCTGGACATTACTCTGTTATTGTGATTTGAAATTAATAACTTTCTCAAGAATTTTATGGTCACTTAGATGAACTTCTAAATATAACAGATAATTAGGTAAAATATATAAGAATCAGTATTTAATAATCTGCCAAACATACATGTAAAAGCATTTAATTGACAAGAAACTATACTGGTATCTGTAGGTATTTAATAGCACAGACAACATTAAAAGTTTGACTGCTATCCTTTTTCTGAAATACAGTTTGTTACTCTCTCACTAGCCTTTCAGAGCTGAAGGGAGAACTTGGCATATTTTTCCTGTTTCTGGAAGAACCTGTCTTTCTCAAAATGCCAGAGCACCTCATTAGTGGAAGCCTTGGTTAGCTTGTAGATAGCTGGCAGAGGTGTTTTTGTTGTGCTTGTTTCTACTTCATTTTTCCCCGCTATTATGAGTAAGTAGAAGTAAAAGCATAGTTTTCATTGCCTTTAATGGGAGCAGAATCTGCTTTTACTTCATAGCTATTTTCCATTCTTTTCCTTACACTACACAAAAATGCACGTGAGGTGAGATGGGGCGGTGAGGTGACTTGGTGATGAGGGTTCCGAAAGTCAACACTAAATGCAGATAACATATTTTTTGACTAGTTATGCACATTTACAGGTCCTGACAGAAATTTAAGATAAGCACTGTATGGAGAAGTCATTAACTAAGATTTAAATTTGGCAAATACAGGAAATATGGGGAAACCTAAAATTTAAGGCCCACGTTTAACATCTCTCTACTTCAAGCAAATCAGCAAATGGGGCAAGGCTGTGAAGTTCATTAGTACTAGAAGAAAAGAATATGAGACCTACCTGATTCCTGCATCTTCTCCTTGAAAGTATCACTTTTGTTAGAGGAAAGCCATGCTGCTTTTACTGTCTTTCACAACTGCCAGAGCCAGTTCAGGTCCTCCCCAGCTTCTGGATAAATCACGTTCCAATGTCTACAACTGAACAGATCCATGGAGAGTTCTCCATGGGTTTCTCACCACCAGATATAACTCAGGGCATAATTAGAAATTGCAATCATAACTAGTTAGTCCTGAATAGTTATGAGAGGTAATGATGCATGGGAAGGAAAACATCTCATCTGATGAAGAGAACATAATTTTCAGGGTCAGTTTTAGAAAGCCATATGTTTTTATCTGTACATTCAATACAGAAGCAAGCATGGAGCTTGACATTTGAAAGGTCAAGTTTTGAATTGAAACCATTGTTCAAACATCCTCCTTTGCAATGAGAAGCAGAAACAGCCTAGGTGAAGACAATCTTAGTCTGCCTCCCAGCTCCCTGTCTGGCTCCCCTGTGCAATTCAAGAGTGGTCTCAGGGCTGGTCTACCTGTGTCTGCCTCCAGTAGGTGTTTGTTTCTCTTCCCCAGGCACGGGCATGCCCAGGGGATGAAGCCTATGCAGGAGGGATTCCTGACCATAGCTGCTGGGCATTGCTGAGCCCCAGAGCCCAAGCCACGGCCTCTGCAGCCACCAGCTGGGACACCGTGCACTGCTTCGGGGCTGAGTGCATGGAGCACCAGCCAAGCTTACAGATGGAGAGTGAGCAGAGAGTGGTGACACCAGTGCATCAGCTGGCCCAAGGGCTGTCAAGACCTTGCAGGCACAAAGGCAAAAGAGAATGAAAAGGAGGTAGGTGAGAGATGATACAACTGCTTTGCAGAGTACAGCTACAACGGGAGCTGTAATCACAGAGAAAACAGAGTGTCTGTCTGAAACACTATTTCTGCTTTATTGTGTAAATACAGAAACTATGACTTCATGTCTCACACTTCAAGAGACATACACTTGGGCTTGTTTTCTTCCATATCAGAGCTCTAAGAAATTCAAAATGTGTCTTTTTATTTCAGTTCTGGCTCGAGGTTAATCTCTAGAAACAAGTAATGTAACATTTCCATCTATCTTTTCTACTCTTTTGGCATTTTAATTATACTAATATGCTATGACAATTTAAACAAGACACATCTCAGCTTCTGGCCTGCTCTGTAATGGTTCAGCTGCTACATGTGCTCCAGCATATTTTGCTCAGACAGGCTGCTGCTAGAGGCAGGGGGAGGCAGAATAGTACCCTTCTGTCATGAGAGGTTTCATTGCACTGATCATTGTATGTTTGACAGATTCTTTGTCAATGTCAAGTGTCTTTTGTGGTTAAGCCCAGTAAAGCTAAAACAAAAGGTCTCCTAGATATTAGATATATAGTGACATTACTGAATTCACTTGGAGGCAGTAATTTTTGTCAGCCTATGAAAAGAAAAATGGAGCTAATGGGAAAACAAAAGGAAGATGCTGGCGTGCCTTTTTAGCTATTTTTGTTTATGTCAGACATTCTGATTGACATCTGGCCCAGAACACCCCTTCAACCATTGAGGCTAGTGTCATGAAACAGAACAAAGAGAAATTTCCAGCCAAGAAAACACCACTGGCTCAGAAAGCACTGCTTTTTGTTTATTTTCTTTTAAGTGTTTCATTTTTGGTAATCAGTATCATTACACAAAAGTAGTTCACTCACGTGCACCCCCCACTTACTAATTGGACTTTTAAGTTTCCTTTGTGTTTGCTTTCTTCCTGCCTGCTTGAACGGCACCAGAGTGCTGGTTTGGTTGGATGACAGTCTGTCATAACAGTGATGTTTGAGGTTAGTGAAAACTGACGTGAAAAATACAATCCACTGGCCTTTAACAGAAATAGCAGCTCTGTTTTTTTGTGGAGTTGGCAGGCAGCATTTTTAAACCCTTTTCACAGTACAGGCAGTTAAAACATGTTTTTCTCTGTATCAAGCAGTTCCATCATGAAGTACATTATCTACGTCTGTTGTCATATCAGGATATTGCCTTTGAAGAGCAGTTTGCTGATTCTTGTGTGGGCACTTGTCTTGCTGGAGTGCCCTAAAAGGGTTAAGGGAACTTTGTGGTCATTCTCCAGAGCCAGGCCAACTAAAAAGCTTTAAATTTGTTTAAGAGTGATTTGGGGGAAATATCAGTGACCAGAATAGGTCCTACAGACACCAAACACCAAGGAGTCTTTGTCACTTGCATTCACAAGTGCCATAGAATTTCAGAAACTTGTTCAAAATTATTCCTTACATTCCTAACTTCATCTTGAAAGTATGATGATGAACATAACAATGACAAAAGAATACTTTTCACAACAGGAGAGCAAGACAGTCTATCAGCCACTTCCCTCCGTACAGTTATATGCTGAAATCATATCAGAACTTTTACGTTACCAAAAAAGATCTTAATCACTTAAAAAATTCTAAGGAAGTTGGCCCTTGAATGCATCACATGTGCTGGAGCTAAACATGCTTGCACCTTTTCAATAGGGTACCTTTCAGTACTGAACACTGGAGTATATTCTTCTGTAGAAGCACACACTTAACTCCCCTCAGCATTAATAGCAGATATGCTCACACATCGAGTAGAGAATTTCTCTCTGTCTCTTTGCGCAGTGCTCTAAAAAGAACTTTGAAGAAATTGAGAAAAACAGAGAGAACAGTATATTAATTTTAAGGAGATGAAAGCAGTACATGTCATTCCTAAATTTCATGGAAAATGCACTGTTAGTAACAAAGATGAGTAGAAAATTTCAAAATCATTTTGAGCAGCATTAAAATCAGTCTTCCCTGATTTTCTGTTTTCCCGTTCTTTTCAAAGCACATACATTAAACTCATTTTATGCTTATAATGTATATAATGATTCTAGACAACATAAGAAGGACACTGGGATTCTTCCTATTTCAGCGTATAAAGTGGCAAGCCAATTTATGCAGCTTAAACCATTGCTAAAGAAGATGTATCAAAAATTGCCTGTGATCATTACAAATAACAGCCTGAAATGTTCACAAGAAGCTGTTTGCTTATCATATTTTCATTAAAACATCTTTTCACCTGCTTTGCTTTTCCCATGCCTGTAACCTACATTGTAATCAGTCTTATTAACTGAGAACATAAATATGATTTATTATGGTCTGATAATGGAAGCTGCATGGACCAAGAGAAGGGATATATTGTCCTTTGATAAAATGGCTCTTTTCTCTCAAATAGAGCTCTATCATGAGAGCATGCAGAATGTAGTGAGTGATTATTTCCTGAGGGTGAATGATGGCAGAACCCTACAGAAAATCTTCTTGTTGGCCATGACAGCCTCAGAGTGTCCCCAAATCTCACCGAGTTTGACAACCTGCAGACACTTTTGATGAACTGTATTCTTCTGTCAGAGACAGCCTGTCTGGGAGGAGAAAAGGGAACCTTTATCGTCTGATCTGCTATTATTGTCTTGATCTTTTATAAGCAATCTCTAATGCACATGAATATAATATCCTTTCACACAAGTGCCAAACATAATAGAAATGTAGTTAAAGGACCTTTTTCCCGGTTATGTAAATGTCCTAATACCGTAATTAGAAAAGATGGTTTGTGAATGATAGCAGTAAGGAAAGGGTAATCAAAATGTTCTAACATTATCTTTCGGTTTTAAAGACCAAAATCTGGGATAAATAGCATTTATGGTAGATATGGGGAATCAGCTTGTGTTGAAGCTTTTACCTAAAAGAGAACAGTTTTGAGTGTAAAACGGGTGTTGTATTTTCATAAAACACATAAATGGCAGCTGGTCTTAAGCCAGGAATGATTACTGGCAGATATGACTTAAAGAAAATGAGTATTCTACTCAAAATCCCTCCATGGCTGTTACAGAAAGAACAAAGTGTTATTATTAAGTAGTGTATTTGGACAAAGGGGTGTTCAAGACCAACTAAAGTTCGCCAACAAATCTCTCTTTTATCTGTGTCCAGAAGAACAAGCATGACAAAATATTTTTCAATTAACAGCTGTACACATTAGGAAGACACCAATCTTTCTCAGGTCAAGCAGTTTGGCTTATTTATCACAAAAAAAAGAAATGTTTAGGGGGAAGGTTTCCAAGTTGCTCAGTAAAAGCAAGACACTTGATTTTTCATTAACCTTTTGACATCTGGAGCTGGGCTGTCCCAATATTAACTACTAATGGTCTTTTGCATTACCACGTGGTGTTGAGAGAAGTCCCAATTGTCAGAGTCAAAAGGTTAATCAGCAATTTCACACCGGTGATGTGGTCAGAGTTTGCACGTCACTGCCTGAACAAGAGGAAAAAGAAAAAGTCATTAGCAGAAAACTATGTCCCAATATTATTAAATCCCTCTTGTATTTATTTTTTTTGTTGTTGTTGGAAAAGATTTCATTCTCTATTTACTGAATATGCTGACATTTTTAGAGGACTGTGCAAAACTTTGCTGAGAAGTCCAGGTCCAAATATATGACCAACTTGTTTGGTTTGTTCTACTTTTCATAAGAAAGAAAGAAAAAAAAAAGGTATTTTACTCACCCACCAAGTGTTCGGCCCAGGCCAGCATGAGGGAAAAGTCTTCCAGATCTGTTACCCATGGAGATTTTGAAAAAAATGGGGACTAAATCAGCCTGCAAGCTGTGTCCTGTCTCCTGGAGGTGAAGACACCTGAATGCCCATTCATTCAGGGTGAATTTCATAGTGCAGATGCCATATCAGGGATAAAACTTGTCCAATAGGAAAAACCTGAGTGTAGACTTTTCCCTCCTTCCCCCTTCTGCCTTGATTGTAGAAAATAAGTCAACAGCAGCATTCCCTAACAAATATGGACAGCAATATTATTTCATGTGAAAGTACTCATGAAAACAGCCATGCCAGTACCTCAGTTGGTATCATTCGACCAGAAATAGCCATAGTACACTTTGACTTGTGGCCCAAGAGCTTTCCTAGTGATAGCAAAACCAGATTTATTTTCCAAAAAGAAAATAAAAAATATTTCTGAAAACATTACAGCTTGGCATTTGCTACCAATAACAATGTTCACACAAAATGGCTTCTCATTTGCCCTGGCAATATCTGAAATTGTTAACCATTGTTTATCTTGTGTTTAGCCCTTATCAAAAGCCTTCTGATGTCATCACATGGATCGAGCCAGTTGTTTTATGTTTTTGAGACATTCTATCTTTTTCTGATGGCTAAGAAAAATAAGTAGTGAATCTTGCCCTAAACAACATCCTTCATCCTGGATATTTCCTGCATCACATAGTTCCTCTCGTCTCTCTCTCCAGTTCCAAAAAAATCTACGACTAAAATCTTTCTTCTCTTGATTGCTTCAGTTTTAAAAGGGAAAGGATTTTACCTTGAAATGTTCTGAAAAAAATATCAGTCTTTCCAAGTGCCCTATTACTTAGTCCACCAATTAGCTGACTATGGAGCCTGAGTGTCCTTGTACATCTTCCCAGTCCCCATCTGTATACTTGGCTGCATATGTTTATGCAATTAGAAATGGTGAAAATCTAATAAAATTAGGACAAACCTGAGTGAGCCATAATTCTGTTTAATCTCTCAAACTGGATTGTTGAAAGCTTGCTGAATTCCCCAAACCTCTCTCAGGTGCCAATGAATGAGTCAATATCATACCAAAGATCTCACAGCATAGCAGACATAAATTGTAGTTCCAGAATCTCATACACACCCTCAAATAATGAATCTAATGTCTCTAAAGTAATGCCAGGGAAAAAAAAGCAGTTTCCTCCAGTTACCAGCATCGTACTTGGTGGCCCAGAATGGAAAAATGGGGAATACATGGCAGATTTGCATTGGGAAAGAGTGATCACTTTAAAGGCTTGTGCCTTCCTATGGCAGTAATAGAGAAACTCAAGCCTTCTGCTTTCAGGGGAGGACCACTGACATTATTGCACTCAGCTTTGCCAGATACCCTAGGAAGACATGGAAAAGTGAACAAGATGGGAGAATGAAGCTTTCTTTCATCTTAATGTGATGGCTCTCCAGACTTTTCTTTTTAAAGCCTGTTTAACACTTTGGTTTGTACTGCAATAGTAACTGGTGGTCTGGAAGAATCCCAGACCACTCCACACGTGTGTCCTCTCATCACCCACCATTCAAGAGAAGCCAGGAAAGAAAGAATTATTTTGGCTGAAATTAGGGGTAATTTTCTTTGAAAGGGAGAATGGAATTATTTAGAGTTTAAGCACGGTAGAGCAATTAATAACTCTCTTCTTGGAAGAAAGACCCCAAGATCTTTTATCTCAAGTTGTGAGCGCTTTGGTTTTGCATCTAAGCCAAACTATGTATTTGTTGCAGAATGGGGCTCTTCAGTTTGAGAAGTAAGATGTAAGGGGTCTGGCCTTAGCTCAGAGGAGAGTGTTGTTTTCAGATCAACCGGTTTCTTTTCTTTTTTCCCCGCTGATGTTAATCTTTCTTGTAGACTTCATCTCCAAGTACATGTCTTGTTTACTCTGTGAGATCTTACAGAACTTCACCCAGGACATGGCCAGGCCAGAACCAGGTCTTCCATAATCACACAGCTGAGGTACTGCTCCCACTCATACACTTTGGGATGCTGAGGTAATAGAAAATAGAGCTGGAAGAGATTGTAAAAGTCCAATACCTGAGAGTGTTTCCCAGATTTTTGATTACTCTTTCACTGAAATCCTCTAGTGATGGAGACTTCATCACTGCTTCAGCCAATTATCCCAACAGATAACTGTCCTTTCATAAGTGACAAGTAGTCTAATAGTGAAACATTGCTTTTTTTAGGTGGTGTATGTTTTGCTGAAGTACAACTTAAATGTATTTATGCCTTTCACCTTGTTACTTCTTCATTTATTTCTGCTACCTCTCCTTCACCATTTTTTTTCCTTCCTCTTTCTCCCTACTACCTTACCATTATTTTTTTAAGTCACTCCCTTTCCTTTTTGTCTTTTGAGCTTTTTTGGTTTTGACACTCTTGTATTTCTTTTCTTCTTTATGTCTATCAAAAACATGGAGAACAGACTCTCATGTGCCAGTGGCCTCACTACAGAGATCCATCTCCTGTCATCACCCCAGAGGGAAGCCAAAATGCCACATTTTCATTCATTGCATCAAAATCATTTTTCTTAAACAATGAGAAATTATACAGATGTATTCAAATTCAGGCCTAAAGGTGATGTTCTTGAGCTGTGACTGAAGAGCATAGCTACCTATGGGAAGCACACGATCTGCTCTGAATATGCACATGCAGGGGTAGGCATTACATAGCTTCTGAAAAAGGAAATCAAAACTCCTGTCATGTTAACAGATGTCTGCTTCCTGATGACTGTTAGGGTATTTCATGTACAGGATTAGTTTCAACACAGGTCTGGACCTATGGTCCCAACAACACCAGATTAAGTGATCTTGTCCCTAATTTATGCCAGGGAAAGTACCATCCAAAAGGGTTAAGGTGGAGCAACACCACAGGCAGTGAATTGTTTTACTTTTGTCCCCTCAAGTCAGGTGCATTGCATTATTTTAATGTATGTGTAATACATAAGTCTGGTAGTCTCCCTTTGGCACTCCAGGCTGCGTGGTCTAGCAGGTAATTTTGGGATGTCAGGATAAACTCCAAAATTCAGTGCAGCTCCAACACCAGCATTTGTTAAAAACCAACTGTTTCAACTTATTCTTTCAATTTTTGACAGAAAATTATCTAGGAGGCAACTACCCCTGCCATGGCAGGAAGCAGTATGATGAGTAAAGGGGAGGACTAAGGAAAGCTTATTCTACGCTCAAGAGTAGAAAACAAGTTTGTTTTCCAGCGCATCTGTTTCACAGCACATTGTTGCTGCAATATAAATTTTTTTGAACTGCAGTATTTTGCTATCTCTTTGACCAGGATCTGTGCTTGATAGGGCTGAGTGCAGTGGTCTGAAGCAAAACTATTGCAGGACATCTGATAAAGGAGCTGTTTGCATTAGCACTGAGGATCCACAGCAACAAGATCTCAGACTGTGCCTTTCTATAGAAGGTCTGAACATAAAGCAGGGAAACTAAACTTGGTCCTGGGAGGCAGAGATCCTTTGTCCCCTGCATGATCTCAGACAACCTATTTCCTCTCTCCAAGCCTACATTTCCCCCTGAAATAGGGACTGACAGCTTCCTATCTTCTCTCTCTGGACTCATGGGTTTTTTGGCTAGTGGCTGTTCCTGATTATGGGTAGGTCTGATGACTGTGAGTCTGACCTCCAGGAGGCCTCTGGACACTTCTGTATTATATTTGATAATGAAGCCTCCTGTCTTATCCAATCAAGACAAAAAAAGTAAGTCAGACCAGAGGAAACTGGCTCAGCACAAAATGGCAGCCTCAGTGGAGTAAAGTCAGAGCCATTAGCTAGTGACTACTATAGGAATACTGAAACTGCATCAGGGATTTCTTTTTTTAATTGCTATTTAGGGATTTAAATGAGATTTTTAAAAAGAAAGAAAGACAGAATGTTTAGTCTACAATTACTCTGTGCTGCCAATACAGGCTATCATATAAATTACTTAGACACTTTAAAAAATACATTATTTACTCAATAACCCATAATGGGTCCAGAGCTCCTTTTACACGCTATTATAGAAGTACATAATTGCTGATTTTTCAAATGGATATTTCTTCTAGGCAATAGTCTGTAATGGCTCCTTCAAAGCTCTTAGGCTTTTATCACATGAAGGCCTAAGTAGAAAATGTTTAGTTCACTGATCATTGACCTAATAGAGAGCAACAGCTTCTCTGGAACAACTATTGTCTGCTAGGGCAGATGATGTATGAATGACATTTTTAAAAATTCTTGGAAGTATGTGCTAGGGAAAAATTACTGCTCATGTGTAAAGTAAATACTGCTGATGAGATGCTCAGAGTTCTTTGGTTCTGTTTAGTTTCTGTGCAAGCCCAAGATCAAAAGAAAACAGTGAGGTTTGTGTATGAAATGAGAACTCAGTCTAGGACCCATTTGAATCAATGAGAGACATTTCCATGTTCTCAGAGGTCATTCAGCTCAATTAAAAATTGTCTCAAATGAAAATGCAGGTATTTGGTACATATTACAGTGTAAGAAACTGAATTCTGAAATTAGGGAAGTAAGGGATGCTGCACAGGGGCAAATCACATTTCTTAAAATCATACTGAACACAGGAAAACCCACAGGTCTATCCTGAGCGTGATCCCAAAAGGAAAAAGGCAACTTGACACGTTTTCAGCACTATTGCTATGAATCTCACAGTTATTGAGTTGCTATTCTCTACTTATGTTTAGCTTTGAAGTTTGCTGCTTCCATTTCAGTCATGAAGAAAGGTTGAGGTTCCTAAAAGCTTAGTGTAAGAAAACACATTTTCTCTCCCTGCAAACTTCAGATAGTAAAGCCCTAGGAGGCACTACTGCCGAATGAATGTCAGCTGGGTCTAATTGCAGAACCAGAGAGGATGGATGCGAGCTGGGGACAGAGTCAGGCAGAGACCCTCAGAGAGGCTGAAGGACACCTTTAGCTCTGAGCCTGATGGGCCAAGGGAGATGTCTTTGCTTGGTGGCACAGCTCCCTCATGGGCTTGGGGCTGGTGGCAATGGGAAGTGCAAGGAGGCTACTGAACAGCCACTCAGGTTGATCTCAACAGCTTGTGCCATCAAACCAGGCCAACTATCCCTAGCACAGCGCTGCTTTATATGTGACCTGACATAAGAAGCTCTCCCATGCCTTCTGTCACTGGTTTTCTCCAGCCTAGTAAAGCTGCCTGGGACTCCTAGTATTCTGGCATGACTAACAGAAAAAAATACAGTTGCTGGCAATTCTAATAGTTCTTTCTGTTTGATGCATCTGATCGAAGAGAAACTGAAATCACAAACCAATATGCAACCAGGCTGCACCAGTTAGCCTCATCATGCAAATGAGGCACACTTGCGGGCGAACTTATTAGAGATCAAATAGTTTTAGGCACTGCGGATAATGAAGGCAGAGCGCTTATGTTGCAACAGTCAGAACTGGAATTTAATCGTGTTGTTGATATCTACTGCAGCAGAGAACTAACACAGAAACAGCCACAAAAATCAAACCCTTAGAATGAAAGGAAGGTATAAACCAGACAAATAATAATAATTAAAAAAAAAGACTGAAACCAAAAAACTTAGTGGTTTCAAGAAGGAATAATCTTTCAAGTTAGATCTGGAAAGACTTTCAGCCCTGCTTCTTTCAGCTGAGCAGCTGGAAAAGTGGGGGTTGCAAGAGAAGCTGACAGGGTGTCACTGTCTATTCCAAGAGAGAAGTGTCTCCTATGTACCTGTAGGGATGGCCCTGCAAGGGGAGAGGGGAATGCCCCACAGGACAATGCTTGGAAATCAACCACAAGGTGAAACACAGCCCAAGCTGGGAAGCAGCACCTCCTAGGAAAGAATTCAGAAAGAAAAAGAGAAACAGCCTCCTGGGGTGGAAGTTGTAACAGAAGTTACACAACTGACAGACTGGATTAGCAATCTGGTAGACATTAAGAATAAATAAATTCTGCAAAGGCATTAGTCCTTTCTGTCTCAGCAAACCCGTCACACGCTCCCACCATCCTTTATGCAAACACCTGGGGAGATCCCGAGCAGACCCACAATGATTTGCTTGTTTTAAGGAGCAAAGATGAGATCCAGCATGTGAAAGCTGCGAAATGGAAACACTTGGATTCCTTTTGGCAGACAGAAATGGCTAAAAATACCATTTGGCGTTTATTCTAATACCAGTTGGTAGTAGAAGAGCTCCAGAGATGTCAACAGGAAGCCCTAGAGGTTAGAGGGAATGATGTAACCACATGTGACATAATGCTTGGTGTAGAGATTTCCTGGAATTGATTAGTGCCATTCATGATAACAGCAGCCAGTGAAAGTGTGAGGACTGGGTGAAGGCCCAGGCAGCATTCAGGTGTTGGATATTTTTCTTCCCCTTTTAATACTGTGTCTGGTCTCATTGTTTCAGATGCATAGTACAATAACTGCGTGGTATTCTCATGCACCTTTGTCTGGGAAGACTTTGAAGCAGCACACACACAAGCAATGTGCAGCTACTCCCACGCAAAAGGTCACAGAGACAACTGCAGAGGAGACTCCTGGGTCCTCCTTCCTCTAGAATATCCTCCCCTCTGTTCCTCTCTTATTCCTTGAAGTATAAGATACAGTCAGGTCGTCCTCATCAGTATATTGTTTTATGCCTAGTCTATATACAAAAGCTATGAAGTGCCATCTATATTTAACAAGAGGCCTCTGATCTATGTGAGTGGGTGGAAATTGATAGTGAATGACACGAATGCTGACAACGGTACACAACTCCACAGCACTCTTAAAACTTTTAATTGCATTTTAAAGTAATGTAACAAGGCGATGTTTAATGAGTACCTTGTTTAAGAAATTCTGACTTTATAAGCTAATTAAAGAGAAGGAAGGGTTACTGCACTAGGGCAACAAATCCAGGCTGCTGAATGTCTATGCTACAGCAACGCATAGTTCAGATTCAATTGGCAGCCTTGCAAATCTCCAGCCACCCAGGATGAATGATTATTTATTTTTGACCGGCAAATAAATTATTATTATCATCATGATTGTGTTAATAGAAAAAAATAAAGGCTAGACAAGTAGATTTTTGCCAGGGCTGGTAAATTTTCCTGACACTTTTTGCAAAGCTGTCATATGGCTGGGTTAGATGAAACTGGGAGGCTTTATGTGCATAGCATTTAACTTTAAACATTCTTCATGGAAACTTACGTGGCACATAATTTACATATTCAATACCAGTGACAATTTACTTCTCCCATCTGAGCAGGGCTTTCAACTATGCTACTTGAACTAAATTAATAAACAGTAATTAGAGAATGTTGTGTGAGCGAGCTGTTGATGTTGAGAAGATTCTAATCAACACCTTCTTTTAAGGGCCAATTAAAGCTGAATGTATGCAATATAAACATCTTCTTGTATTTAGACATGAACTGGCGAACAAGGTAAAAAATAAAAATCAGAACAATTACAGCAGGTTAGAGATGTTCTAATGGAATGATGAATCTTCATTAATTGTGAAAGCAGCAGTAATTTCTAAAAAACCACTGGCCACCTTCCATGGTGAGGCACTAACAGCTTGTGCAAGTTAATTCTGACTAGGATAAACCTTCAAGCTTTCATTGACAGGCTTTTCTCTGAAAGCAGCTCTGCATCTGCCTCCAATTTCCACTGCAGTATTCACCTGTCTGTAAGAAAACCCTGCATCTAAAGTGAGTCCAGAGCTGCAGTAGAAAGAAGGTTTCCCTGCAGGGAGGCAGTAAAGGCAAATGTACCCATGCCATTAATGCTGCTTTGTAGCAGAGCGAGAGGCTCCCTGGCAGGTGATCTGGGGGAGGATTTGCACAGCACAGCCCCCACCAGCACTGCTGGTGGGAATACAAACAAAAAATGAACCTGAGTGAGGGGTAAAGCTGCCCCAAATTGTCTCACATCTGTTATTGGGGAAGAGCAGTCCAGGAGCAGAGCAGCTAACAAACTTGTACCTGTTGCCTATGTGCACTACTTCCCCCCACTGGAAACATAAGGTGATTTATTCCTGAAAGGTGAATTTAAGACAATGCTTGTTTCCAAAATTCCTGAAGGACAGAGGAAAGGCCATCCTTGATTTAAACAGAGAGGATCCTTAGTGTACCAAAGGGAGCCTGCAGTAGCAACAGAAACTTGTGTATCACCGCTATAAACTGTCAGTAAGTTAAAAATAAGCATAACTTCATCCAAACCACAGCTCACTGCTTCCCAAAGCACATCTAGGAAAAAAAATAAAATCATCTAAGATGGTGCAATGAAGCACATGCAAAATTTGTCCTCCAAGTTAGAAGTTCCAACGGGCTAATAAAGGTAAGGGAAACATCTGTTCCAATACTGCACCAGTATCATTTGGAGAAAATGACTGCATCACTTACGGCTGTTTGGTGTCCAGAAGTGCTACCACAGTAATAGGATGTTCTCACCTCAGGCTCTACTGAAATCTACAGGAATTTTACTTGTTTAAGAATTATAGGATTAGGCACATGATCAGTGTTTCTTCCCTTTGAAAATAAACATTTCCACTTACCATTCCTATAGCAGTGCAAGATCATTCTCTTACGACAGTATTTGGTTCCACTGGCATGATCTCCTAATTAGCTATTTAAAAATATATGTAAGAGGGTGGAGGTGGCGAGTGGACTTGTAAACCTGACAGGTCTGATATATTCTTACAGGCTCTGCTAATCCAAGCCATTGAAAATATATTAGTAAGGCCAAGCTAGCACTTTTTAAAGAACAACACTGCAAAAGCCTCACGTCTTGAACTCCAGTACTTCAGCATGCAGCAGAAGGGCTCTTGCACCTGGAGCGAAGCCCTTGGGCAGGAGAGGGGAATGGGAACAGGGAGGAGTGGGAAGCAGCATGCCAAATGGGAAACCAGCCAAGGTAAGAGGGGCACAATTGGAAGGCTGGCAACTTCTACAGCATGGTCAACCCTACATTACAGTAATACCATCACCTAAGATGTTTGGCGTAGGACTTCTGGGGACTTCTGAAAAGCCAAGCACAGAGAAGTTTACCAGGGATGAGGATATGCAAGTAATGCAAAGGGAAAATATCTAACAGACTGTGTTAGATATCCTCTGCACTGTCTCTATATCCTGAGAGATATGTTTATAGGCATAAAATCATGAAAGCTTTCTCTAAGATGCTTCACCAAATATGAGCAGGTCGGGGATTTCAGTCTGTGGCATGGTAAGAATTAGGAAGATGGGCATTCTGGTGTGCTGGACTTGATATCCCAAGAGTTAGGTGTAATTCCTAACAAGCTCTCTTTGTAAAAAAAGAAACTAGGACACATGTAAACATGACAGGTCATTTCAGAGGTACTCAGGTACGCACGCAGGAAGCACCCCCTTGGCAACAGCATTCTTCTAACCTTCAGCAGAGCTAAGAACTATGATTTGTTCCTGTTTCTGAGTTGCTTTTAAACCTCAATTCAGTAAATGTGTGGGTGATTTGCAGAGCGTTCTGAACAGAGGAAGGCAGCAAAATAAATGTCTGAAGAATACCGATAGTATGAGACAGGCTCTGAACTGCTGTTTACTCCAATATCCGTGGTTTGATTCAATACGCAGCCTGCAATATGATTTTTGTTCTGATCAGATGGAATTTCTAGGCTTGAATCTGCTTGCAATAGCCATGGTCCATCAGTAACTTCACAGCAAACAGGGAGGTGCGGAGGAAAAAACTAACGTAAGCAAAAAGGGAATGAGTCTACAATAACGTCCTCTATAGATTTTTGTTTTCCATTGAAAGTTTTCTCTTGCCTAACGTCACTTCTGTACTTTTTTCACACCTCTTCAAGTCCACTTGGTGAATAAATTAAATGAAATTCCTCACTTGCCCTTAATACTTTTTAAATGCAAGCCAAGCCTCTTGGCTTTTCATACCTGGACATCTACTTTTTAAAAAATGCTAGTGGATAATTTCTGTCTTTCATAGTTTGGTGCTTTGGCCCGTATGCACCCTGTGCGCTCCCTAAGGCTCATGCATAACTGCAATGGACGATTAGTCCAATTAAGTCTCCAGCAATTTCAATGGCTTATGCAAGAGTAGATGGGGCACAATATGTAATTTCAGCTTTTTTTTGTGAGGGTTTTCAATCCTTCCATGAACTAAATCATTTTATCAGTTTCTCTCTCATTCTTTCTTTCTTTTTTTTTTAAAAATTTGTCCCATTAAACTACAGAACTGGAACATATTCATGAATAGTTTCTTTCTGCTTTAACTCAAGGAGTTCCTGACATAACAAAAACTGGTAATTAACTGGCTCGAAGACTTTTACAATAGCCTCTTTAAATAAGTCCTAGTATGCGTCACTTGCAGCACTGACTCCACATTGCTGATACCACTGCAATGCACCCTCTATTAAACAAGGTTTGCTACTCTATGTCAGCATCAATTCTTGGCTCTTTTTGACATTGCTCTCCTACTTGAAAACGCCAAAGTCCTCCAAGATTTCTTTGTGTGGCAAAGTCTAACCAGCTCTTCCATGGTCAGTCCCTGCTCTCAATCCACTTGGCTTGTGCTGCTTCCTTAAACACTCCAGTATCAGAGGGCCAGTTACCACCAGCATAAGGACCAAGTGGCGGGTCTCCAGCGGCTGGGCACAGCTCAGCCTCTCCTTCCAGGTGTGTCAGAGGCTGTCCTGTGCTTTCAGTGCTGATGTATTTTGGAACACTTTGGCTGTCCCCGCTACCTGCCCCCTGCTCCACACCTACTCAGAGCAGGGAGGGGCCCTTCCTGCTAGAAGAATCAGGCTTCAATTTTTTTCAGATTTCACTCTGCAGTGTGTGATTTGTAGCTGCTGCTGCATGTCAGCTCTAAACATAGTTGATTTCGCCTGCTCATGCTTATCTCCCCTGGTTATAATACATTCTGTTTCTGATGAAAATACTACTCTGATGAGTGTTTCTCAGACTGCACCATACTTTTATGCTTCCTCCTAACTAGTGCAAGCCTTATTCTTGCAGTTCCTAATATTTTACATCATTTGTAGATCTAGCAATTTAGTTTGTAAATAGCATGAAAGAAAGTATTAATGTATATCTTCCCCCAGTGCTCCAGACAGATTGGTTCACTGTGGAACAATTGCATACATATGTGCTAGCCTATATTTCTTGTAAAATCAAATCATGTAAAGGATGCCTCAGCCAGAACAAGCCATAAAGCTAGACAAGGCATGGAAAAAAATATCCCCAAATATGTACTGCTTAAATTACATAACTATATTAAAAAAAAAAAAAAAGCTAAATTGAAAAGGGCAAAGGAGACAAAATGTAAACACAAGCTTTTATACACTCTGTGTAATATAGAGCGAATGTCATTTTGACATGCTGGTATCATGAGCTGCCGATGTAGTTCAGAAAAGAAAGGGATCTCTCCAGAACTAAGGCAATGCTGCTTTCTTGTATCAAAGCCAGTTACAAGATCTATGTCTGTGGCTGCCAGGTCTAACTGCCTACTTGGAAACTAAACCAGGAGAAATAATTTCCTAAGTAATTGTATTTGAAGTGTCCAGAAAGATCATGAATCTTCAGAGCCCTCTTTGGAAATGTGGCTGTTTCAGTGGGGGCTCACAACCACCCACCTCAGTGCAATGAGTGCCTCACTGCAGCTGAAAGCCCCTCAAAGCCCACTGCACTCAGGCCTTCTGACGCAGGACATCAATGAGACAACTGTAACACACCACTAAGTTGATTCTGCGCCTTTGAAAAATCTCTTCCTTAACACAAATACTCCATCACTGTCAGCTGAACACGTTTAACTTTTGAATTAATGTTATTTTCAAGAGGTCAGACATGTGACAGTAACAACAGTCTTTTGCCAAGCCATGTATTTCAGGTCTGCATCTGAATTTCCCCAGAGCCCGGTATTGTTTAAATACAAGTAACTGACTCTGGCTCATCGCTAATGCAAAACTTCTGTTCTCCAGACTCCTTCAGGGCTGAGCTTGTGGCTTCCTTCCCCACACAGGCATGGAGAGGCAAATCCACTTGGTGCCCTCTCCTGCAGTACACACTGCTTAGCAGGTCAGAGGGACCTAACGACCAGCAGATAAGAATAACAGCAGTAATTTTTCCTCCCATCTTGTCCCCATCCCAAAGACTGTCAGATGTTTCAGCAGAGGTTTAGATGATAATCACTTGGTTTCTGAAAACTCATGCCTCCATCAAGGGTCACAGAGCTGCCAGACTGAGACAGGGGCACCTCCAGCCTGGCTGCTGGTCTGCCTGGCACTCGTGGGGTGGTGGAGAGGAATGAAAGCCTCTGGGAAGAGGGACAGAGGCTGCCTACGCTCATGGGTAGGCTCTCACAGAGGAAGAGGAAGCCAGTCTCCACTCTAAGGATGGTCTATTTTATATTACATTGCAATTGTACAAAATACCAAATCAGTGCTCGGTACAGTGTCTTTTGGTGGTTATATAGATCTAGGACATTCAGAAGTATTTCAGGAAGTGCCATTTGTGGAGGTACATACAGCTGGGCTCTGTCTTTGGTGGAAACAAGTAACATGTCTGCCCCATCACACCAATCCCTGCCACTCTTGCAGCCACTGGTTAGTTCCAGTGAGCATTGGGACAGGTCTGGTATGTGCATGGTGCCATAGCCCAGTCCCTGAGACAAGCAAAGTCGCAGATTTCTGCAGTACAGTTTCACAGCAAGCCTGCTCTCACCGAATTAACTATTAACAATACCTAGCAATATTGCATAAATATTGACATTAGTTTTCCCCATGCAGTAATGCTATAAATCCTGCTCTGCCACTGTGAGCTGCTGAGAGGCTTTTGGGGTGCATGCCTCCCCTCTCTGGACCTACCTCCAGGGAGCTGTACGTGGCCAGTCCCAGGACTCCTTTTCTCTCTGTCTCTCAGCACAGGTGGGGTTCAGATCTTCTGTCGGTTAAATTTTATCTTCCAGCCTGCTTTGTAATTCAGATAGTGTTTTGGTTCACTTGGCTGGCAAGGAGTATTTTCACCACACCCTTGTCTCTTCAGACAAACAACCTCTTTTCTAACCTCTGGCAGAACTAAACCTAGTGAGTAAGAAGAAACAGTAGTTAAGGCATAATAAATAAAGCCACCCTGAAGAAATACCTACACAAAGCAAGATGAATGGACATCATCTACCTGGACAGTGTTGCTGCTAAACATGGGAAGAATAAATCAGATATGTTAGGTGCAGTAGGACACCTGACAAACAGGGAACGACGTTTCTTGAAACCATAGTTTTATCTCTGCTCGTTTGGATCAAACACTTGTAATAGTTGTGGATTAATTTCCTTCCCATAGTCAAAACAATAAAAGCCAGGCACCATTTTATTAATTTCCAAACCAGCGTCAGATAAGCAGAATTGCATTTAAAAAAGTAAACACCCTGCCATAGAATTGGAGGATATGTAAGCATTTGGGGCTTTTTTCCTGTGTCTATAAAAGGGGGAGGGTTTTAGCATTATGAATAGATTTCATTTTGTACGTTGTGTTACAAAGCACTGATAAGGCAACGGGAAAGCAGCAGAGATTGAGGCAGAGCAGGAAGAAATACCACCCATATTAGGAGACAGCCACTTACTTAGTCGCTCCCATTTGAATAAAGATGCCATTGTTCAGCCAGAAGAATGCACATATTCACAGGCCCCGCACAGAATAGTTCAGTGTATCTAGAACTCCAGAAGTGTCCAAATTACAGCCCCAGGGCCAAAACTGCCCTTGAGTCTTTCTGAAGAATGACCCTCTGCTTAATTAATCAGTGCTTTAACTGTGAGTGATCCCAGGACACACTTTTCTCAGGCCTTTTTCTTAGCCCTACTTGTTCAGAACAAACCTTTAAATGTCCTCTGGCTGATTTTTGACCATTTTTTTCCCCTTTCAAGATTATTATTTCCTGTTTTGCTGTGAAAGCTCATTAGAAACGAAGACCAGCATCTAGATGATCTCAGTTCAGTTTACTTGGATAGGGAATGATTGACTCAGGATGGAGAGACACTGGCTCCTTTTCAAGACCTACCAAAAAAGATTAAGTCTACAGAGTCGCAGAATATTGCTACCGCAATTTTCTTTCCGTATACTAAGGGAGAATTATAACAGGGCTGATAAGTTTGTACGTGCCATTCTGTTAGTCATATTTGATCCCATCACCATATCTCCAGCTGTTGTGCATGGGATCCTTACCAAGATGTCTTTCCCATTTACTCTGCACAAGACAAGTTTGAATTTACAGCATTGAGAACTCCTTCTGGCTGTCACAGTCCAGGTTGTCTGGATTCTCATAAAGCTTTTTTTTTTTTCCTGTCTGGAGCAGAACTGAGATTCGATGGCAATGAGAAATAAATGAAGACAATGAAAAACATTGTACAAAATATCTCTCCAAATTGGACTCCACCTTGTCTGCCTAGCTTTGATGATAAAATTAATCTTATTCTAATTGAAGTTAAAGTTTAACAGGGAAAGCCAAAGGTTTTGCTTAAAATGAAAACAGCAGCTTTTTTTTTTTTTTTTAAACAGTGATCTTTTCAGTGAAAACCAAATGAATTTTGACCATCTTTACAAACTTATAACAAAATACACAAACTAAGAAATGTCAAAGTTTTAAAAAATTCAGCATGAATGTTTTGAAAAGCTATAATGATAATATAATCTGCAGCTAGGGAAGCTGGAGCCATACTGTTTGATAGGCCCTATCTTATGATATCCAATATTAAGCTAAGTGAAATGATATGACCGGATGGCCTAACTAAATTTAGTAGTCTGGTGAATTGCCACTCTACTAAATTTAGTCAGCCCATAATGGGCATTAGATATCTACAGTCCAAATGATAAAATCTGTCTTGCTTTTTTAGGCTCCCAGCGAATGTGCAATATACTATGTTGCACTATTAAGAAATAAGCAAATCTGAAAGGGAAAGCAGGGGAAGAGGGGAACCAGGACCCTAAAGAATGCAGAAGGAATCGAGGTATGCAAATCACATCCTCATGGTCAACACTACCCCGGCAGCAGGCAAAGGTGCATGGGTGCTTCCCAGGTATGTGACCCGAAGGGAGGAGAGGAGGACTCTGTAGGTGCACTAATCCTACCCACCATAAAACTGCCACTCCATATGTAACTTTGTGCTGCAGCCATTGGAAGAGGAGTGGTTACAGGCGGGACCTGGGCTCTCTGAGCCTTGCTGCTCTTAAAAAACATGTTGGCTGTATGTTCATACCATTCCTTCTACATTTTCCATTCTGGACTTTGTAATCCTGATGGTAAACAGGGCAGTATATTTCTGTGTAGATTTCCATGCATCCGTGAGCCAGCTTTACAGCTATGGAAACTGCTAAGTCACTTTTCTCAAAACCATATTTGAGGTGTTACTTACACAGTTACTGATATTTAAGGGGTTTTCTGCTTCTCAGACCATGTGTGCAGTGACCTCTCTACTGGTGTGAAACCATTTAGGACATTTTTTTTTTTAAATTAAAAAAAAGTGAAATCTAATAGGGTTAGAAGCTTTTATAAATTCTGGTATTAATTAGTAGAGAAGAATAGTCATTGGACATGAAAAGGAACCACCATAATATTATTCCTGTGTCCTTAAAAACAGTTGCATCCTTCTGTCCTCATATAAGAATCTACTGGATGCCCCATGAAACTCAGTGCTACTTCTTGATTACAGACAAGAAATAGTGCCCTTGTCCTCACTTCAGTTCCCAGTACAGCAATGGAGACGTAGCCCTGATATTCAGCAGGTTCTTCAGATCTAGCTTTATACTGAAGTTTGAATATCATAAAATATAAGTTAGCTTTGATCTCCTCCCTAAAATAGGCAAATTTAACCTGTCTGAAGTTCTGTATGCATCATTCTGTGCAAGAAGCAATTTTATTGATCATAGCTGGAAAACATGTTCAACAGTCAGAGACTCACAACAGTAGTTTTAAAAAAATATGTATCTCAAAAAAATCAGTATAGAAACTCCCCATTTCCTCAATCCTTTACACTAAAAGGGAACAAATAGCTCCTTGGAAAAATACTTTTTCCTTTTGGTGAAGGGGGGGAGCTTCTAAGAAGCAGGTATGATAGATAATGAGATCGTTACAGCTATTATGTGTATGCAGTCCATCCATGTAGACACAGTGTTTTGGCAACAAGAGAAAGGAGTGGACAGAGTCTCAAAATTCAGAGCATTTTGTTCATTTGTGACATTCCAATTTTCACTCACAATTTATCCTTTTGCAAGATTTTAAACCTGAGTTCCCAGTAAATGAACGTGGGAAATGTGATCACCTTCTCTGAGTCCCCTCCTTGTAACTTTTGGAAAGGTTGGCCGTTTTGACCCCAGTTGCATTTGGAGGTTGTGTAGGTCTCAGACACACAAGGCTATCACATGTCTCATGAAGCACACCCCTACCAATGCTGTGTCAAGGTGCCAGCCCACCCCCACCTTGGAGGGGCTGTCACAGAGAACACCTATTAGACACCAGAGAATCCAACCACAGCATCTAAACACACTGGGAACCAGGGTGCCCTAGTTCTGCTGCTCACACAGTAACTTGTTTTTCTTTTTATAATTATGTCTTAATCATTCTTTATGCTGAAATAATCATAACATATTTACAACCAGACTCTATTTTAATTTTTGTCTTCAGATCACTTTCTATGTGGCCTCATACTGCCATTTCCAGCCCAAATGACACTCTTCCTATCAAAGCCAATTTAGATTTCTTTTCTCAGACACAAGTATGCAAGGTATTTTTGTCAAATGATTTACTCAAGTTCAGATGTTACAAATAGACCTGGTGTAAAGAAACAGAGCAGCAACTCTGGATCTGACCCAACACATACTGGACTTCTTATTGCTGTATTTTGTAACTCTATAACAAAACCTCATTTGTGTAGCATAGCTTCATAACCCAACAGACGTGACACTTGCCTGCTCACACAGTTGTGCTTCTCACATTTAGTACAAATGAGTACTTACTGGCCAGTAACCACTAGCATCGTTTTTCTGAACATAATTAGCTTTTTTGTGGCTATTGTTGCTTTTTCTTTTCTGATATGACTTTTTCCCTGTCTGCTGTGGTTTCTCCAAACTACTTGCAAATATTTGGAAAAATGCATTAGTTTCACATTGCTCTTAAGAAGAGTTTCATCTAGACTTGTTCATTTACATATATTCATGTTTTACAGGTTTTCTTCCCCTCACTTTTTAGTCGAACACCTGTTTTCACACAGCCTTCTCTTCTTCCTAATTGTCAATCGTTATTATTTTTGTTAAAGACTTATTTTTTTTCTTTAAAAAAAGACGTTCTATTGCTCATTCATTTTAAAATCATAATTAACTCCATCTCCTTCCTCATTTGCTAATGGGTCTATTTTCTCTCCAGTATTTCCTTTTCCCCTGATACACTCATAAAGTCTCTCTTGTTTCTCTTATCCCCTTTGGCTAACTTTAACTCATTCTGCCTTAAGGTGGGGAAAGGGAGACGTTCACAACACAGCGCTCAGAACTTCCACACCATTTTATACTTTCAAAGTCTTTTGCAGACATCAACTCATTAACTTTCATAACGTGCCATTGAGGTAGAGAAGTATTATTAACAGGTTTATTTTGACAAGGAAAGTGATGAGGAGGTCCTGAATAATCGATGCTAACTGCAGAGGGGCTGCTCCAAGGGCCAAAAAACTCATCCATGTGCTCAGGCAAGTAGAGAACTAAACCTGCTAGTGGGCACAACATCAACAGCAGCAAAGTCGGAAAGCTGAGCTCAGGGAAGGGAGTGCAAAATCTCTCTTTCAGCTGCCTTTTTTTCAGTTAATTATTTAGGTGAAGACTCCACAGAGGTCACCTACCTAGGTTTCTGTACAGTTCTGCTGATCAGATGTTCCTACACAACATTAATACATCTGGTTAAAAACACTGTGGGAGAAAGCAGTACAATTGTTTGCCTAGAGATTATTTTTAAACACTTGTTGTCGCTTTATACAAATGCCTGACAAATATCTTTACTCTTCGATAGCCATCACTCTTAGAAAAACAATTTCAAAACCATATGCTCAAGGTGCTTGAACTTAGATTTAACTAGCTCCATTTACACAGCAGCATATCAAGGATGTATATTCCCATGCAGATATTGCAGCCTGGTCTTCCTACAATTTTCTTTAGTTTCATTATACCACACAGCACTATACAGGATTCTCACAGTATTTCTTAACTTGTGGACCATGGACCACTCGTGGTCTACAAGACATCAGGAAGTGGCGCATGAAACAACTGCACATTTTCCAAGGAAAACCAAAAGCCTAAGCCATACAAGCATATTCTAGTGTGCAAACAAAGAGAAGGGGGTGAAATCAAATTAACAAATGAAAAATCAAAGCCTATCTTAATTTTCAGTTGGTTTGAAAATGAAAAGCATTGTGGTTAGATGTGCAACACAGCCTGGGGATATTTTTTTCATGATCCTAAACAGTGGTTAAAGACTGCTCTGTGTGCCTGGAAATCTAACATGTTAAATGATTTTCATGAGACTCTCTTCTTCTAAACTGGTGTCAGCAACATCTTCATCACCTTTGCTTGAACTGTGGTGCAACACAACACTGCTCCCCAACATGGATGGCTTAGACCTTATTGTAATCCTGCCCCTTACACTAGCTGACCAAGGGGATCCTTACTGAGCCCTCTGAGGAGTCCTCTCTGCTGCCCCTTCTGTCCATGCTGCCCTTCATGCCCATCATGCCTCTCTCCCACAGGCACAGGTGGGATGTGCTCCCCAGTAGCCAGGGGTTTCCAGAGGGCAAACAAAAGCTGGTGCCATGCTGCAATTTACTGGGCTGGCAGCCAGATGAGGTAGAGAGCTGTGATTTTCCTCTCTCCTGGGAGACATCCCAGGGGTGGAAAGTGAAATGTGATGGTCTAGTTCCTCCACCTCCAACACCTTTTCCAGAAAGAGGTCCAAGTTAATTCATGGATCTCCATTTGTGTGTGTGTGTGTGTAGGGGAAAGCAAGTGGAACTATCCAGCCCCTAGAAATTACTTGGTTAAGTTCTGCTTAGCAGGAGAGGCACAGCACACAGCCTGCTTAGCACTCCCAAGCTGTGCTGGCCAAGTACCCAGTTCAGATGTTTATGGAGGTTTCTTTCCGAGGGCTGAAAGCTTGCATCTGTGCTTCCAGTTCAAGTTCTCTCACAAATTTGAACAAAAAGCTTGTAAAGTTCAGCATCTTCCAAATTGCCCCATATAAGTCACTACTGAAACCATACCCAAATGGCTCCCCCCCCGCCATACCTTCCACAGAAATGACCTAAACTTTGTCAGGTTCACATGTCCCTAGAGATGATCTCATTTCACTGCTTCAAAAGCGCTTTGGTCTGCACAGCCTGTAGCAGCAAATTTACACTTCAAAAAGCAGACAGCTTTTTCCACATCTTATTCACTTAATGGGTGAGAATGTAAAATTAGTTCCGTTGCTGATGAGGACCTTGAGCCAAATGAAAAGTGTTCATTTGTCAGCACAGACTTACAGCCTGAAACATGATTATATAGCTAATCCAATAATGGGTTTTGATGCTGAGCATTTATTTATATACAGTATGTCTTCTTATCTGTTGATAATCAGGCTCTACAATTTACTCTCTTTTGTGTCATTAGACATAGCAACATCTTCCAGACATAGTACGTTTGTGTGTCAACATACAAACACACACAAAACCTTTCTGACCGAAATACTCCCTTGCTGATTTGCCTTGAAACAGCATTTGAATTTGAGATTTTAAAATATTAGTAGCAAATTAAGCATTTTAGACTGAGAACCTCTCTGCATCTTAGAAGTCTTAATAGATTCAAATTTGAAACAAATTTTGTTTCATTATCTATAACATCATATGAACTGATTTTTTTTTTTTTTTCCCCCTGATGTGAACACCAATATCTAATTATCTCAGGTATAAATTTGTATACATTAAATGGTTGCTGTCCTAAAAGTATCCCATGTCCTAACATAAGACAGTATCTTAGACTTTACTAACTATGCAAACACCACTATTTGACAGCTGAACAGATTCATCTTTGATAGAACAGAGAGTAAGTATAACTTGTTAATGTTATTATCAGGCACAGTTCCTACATTAAGTACATTAAAATCAAACAGAAAACCAGAAAGTTGTTTGTTTGCTTTTTCTTTTTTACTTTTTGACTAATTTCTGTTGTTAACTAATACTCCTGCAGTTGTATGGATGACTGTAAACATCTAACACTGAATTACTGGGACAGTTTACTCTTCATTTAAATACAGAATACATAAAATTCAAATATTTAAAATGAGGAGGCATTTTAATAGCAATGCTATAGTATGATACATTGTAACATTCACCAGATATTAAAAAAAAAAAAGTCTATGGGAAAGTAAAATCACTCCAGTATTAAAGTGGGAGTTAATTGCAAATATGGGGCACACCTGCAAACTCTGTGAACAATCCTGCAACACTACAGAAGGCAATTTCTGTGTTAAAGGATAGCTGTGCCTGCAGAAACACCCAGGAACACTGCTGAGGGTTGGGTGAAGTCTCCTCTAAATTTGGCAGTCAGAAACCTTTTAGAAGTAAAGCTATTAAGTAAAATTTACCTCAAAGGATACTGCAAATCAAGGGTGCAGGTGAGACACAAATGATGCATGAGCCAAATTCGAGCTTTGCCACTGCTTCTCCTACGAGGAGTATCAGGCCTCCCTGTGTGCTTTTGTTTAGCTGAAATTTACTCTACAATAAATACTTACATATTGCTGCAACATGATGTTTTATTGGGCTGCACTAGTTTACTAAAAACAGCAGGCTGGTAATAGCAGTGCTTGTGGTTTTGCCTGTAATTCATTTGTGCATGGTAATGCACAAGGAGAGATATGATACAAGATAATAAGGCAAATTAAAAAACCTACTAAACTCAGTACTTGCAATATACAGTATATTAGAACCATGTTCAGACAGGCTGATTCTTTGGATATTTTTATTTTTTGTTTTACCTCGGCAAGGTAATTCATTAGGTATTCGCTTGGGTAAAGAATAAATGAATATAGCATACATTACATCCTCACTTTAGTTGCAGAAACAAATCTTTCCTGTACCCGCCAATGTAATCTTCAGAGTTTTCTTTATATAAAACACCCTAAGAAAAATGCACCTCGGTAAGATTTACACTTTATTACTCTAATGATTCTACAAACACTGCCACAATGTGATGAAAGGCAAAGCAGTCCTGATCTGATTGAGAGCTAATAAAAATCAGTACTGAAAACTGAAAATAGCACCCTTATCATCTTTCTTTCATTTAGACCTGATTACTAGGGGATTATAATGCAATCACAGCTATGTGTGAGAGGTAGCTATGGGAACCAGTTTTAACTGTTTATCTAGCCAAAGATCTTAATTTAAGTTTGAACACTCTGATTCATTTATATGTAAGACACCAAGGAGACAAAATGCAGAAGAAACAGATGCTCACTTGTTCTTTCCATTTAACTTCATAAGCTACCAGCCAATTTGTCTTTCAGGGACAAAATTAATTTCTGATGACAATGCAAGCAAGTAATAAACTAGGGGTTCCTGTCCTGGGAAACTTGTTAAGGCCATGTAATGTTCTGGAGTTACTTAGAAAAAAAACAATTTGCTCATAGACTTGCAGGGACATCTGTAACAGAGTTTTCTTTGTCCCTGTGGTGTTACTCATTTCTGGGGGCTTTATGACACCTTTTCCAGAGGTTGATTTGAAAAAGTTCAAAAGGAAACATATTGGCCATTATTTCTTTCCTGTGGGGTATTTTTTTTTTCAGACTGCTCTTTTTTTTTCCCCCTTCATATTCACAAATCATGCAAACCTCAACCCACTTGCTTTGCTACTTCCACACAGTCAGAGAAAGTAACCACCATCCAGGAGTCCTAACAAAATTAATCAAAAATTATCTGAAGAAAACAGTTTGCTGGAAATTTTGAGGCAAGTACACACCTGAAAAATCTGACAGAGCATTGCGAAAGTCTGTTGCGTATTTAGATGGAAGAAGCTTTGCCTGTTAATGCTGCTAACTCTGTTAAGCTACCATCATTAGCAGGGGGAAAAAATGCCAAAATGAGGGAAGAAGAGAGAAAAAGAAGGAGAGATCCACCCTAAAACCTTGCACTTTCGGTACAGGCTGTGTGCACATGCTGCTGTGTCAGTTACTTAACCAAAATGTTCTCTATCATTATCTTTGCTGGTGCTGTTTCCCCATTTTGGTATTTATTTCACATGTACAGCTCTTTACTCTGATAACACTTCTGTCATTTGGCTCATTCGTTGGGGTTTTATCCCCACCTGGCAATCCCTCCACAATCTGAGGTTTTCTCTTAGGTAAATTCCTAATGTCTGTCCATTAGCACATTTAAAATCACTCCGTCTGCTGTGCTTAACATTTGTTTACAGCTTATGTACTTCACATGAATGTTCCTTTTCCAGCAGTTCTTTTGAAGAAGGTTTAAAGTAAGTTGCAAAATGTTTCTTTTTCATCTAAACAGGGAAATGAATTTAAGAAAGGAAGAGAAGAGCCTGAAGGTTTAGCTCTTTCAAATTTTAAACAGAATTCAAAACACTGTTGGAACACATCTGTGAGAGAAAGCACGAGAGCACCTGCATTTTAAGAGTGAATCTCTTCCCTAACTCCTTCCTTGATAATAGCTTGCATGAACAGCACCTTTAAACCACATCAATCCCAGATGCTTTCCATCCATGCAGTTATTATTTCCCGTGGCACTGAAGTGCAACTACCTCTAGACTGAATCTTCTTGGCGATGTGCAGCCCACTGTACAGCACCATGGCTCACAAAAAAAAAAGTGATTAAAACCATTCAGCTGATTATAAAACAAGGGGAATTTTAAACTGGTAGTTCAAACCAGAGTTCAGCCTGGATACTGCTTGGAGCAATACTATACTCTTGATTTAAAGACTAGATGGTTTCAAATATAAATGATAAGAATGATGTTTGGAGATGAAAAACTGAGAATTCAATGAAAATTATAAACTTTACCATGGTTCTATTTGTATTTACATAGCAGGACCTCACCAGCACACCGCCTGAGCGCACAGTACATGGCCTGGCTCTTTATCTGTAGGGAAGGGCTCACCGTGGTTCAGCTGTTTCCTACTGCTCTCCTTCACCTTCAGTTAGTTTTCAGTAATCAAGCTAGTGCTTTGAGATATGTCCACCCAAGTGTGGTGACTTGGCCATTAGCTGAGCACCATTAAGGGTGTCACCGGCAAGGACCACTGCAAACTTCTTATCAGTGGAACTCACAGAAAATTTAAGTTCATTGCTTTAATGGTGATTTGTTTTCATACCATCCTAGCCACACAGCTTTGAAGGCTAGTGTGCAAAGGCAGGATACATACCGAGGCCACACAGATGAAAACAGAGCATTAATTCATGTTTCAAGAACACAGAGTACAGAAAGTTCACACACTTTAGAAAAAACCACAACATTTTGCAAATTAAATTAGTGCTTGAAAGAGATGAGATCAGCCAGTGCTCTGACATCCTGTTGCACAGGTAAGCAGGAGCTGCAGCAGGGACGTGACAGCAGTGTTCCTTTAAGGGGAGCTGATGAAATTTGCCACCTAAGACACTCCACAGGTTTGCAACATATTGATTATTGAGGCAAATTTAATAAAAAAGAATGTCAGGATATAAAAGAAAGATTCTGTCAGGAAGGTTTGGGTAGGGGAGGTTTGACTGGTTATTTGTGGAGCTCTGCGACAAGTGTGAAAATTCGTGATGGCCTGCTGGAAAACACAACAGTCATCTTTGGAAAAAATAAAATGCTTTTCTGGGAAGCACATATAGGAGAGAGGTGGCTGGGGTAGGGCTACATTTCATATAATATTAATCCTCCACAAAGCAAAATGTTAATTAGCAAGCAATTAAGGTAGAAAGTCTCCTTACTTAGATTAAACAAATCCTAAACCAATAATGTAGCTTAGTCATAAAGTACAAATATTGGGAAAATGGAGCATTTCAGTCCACTTCACCAGTCACTCAGAGCCCCTGGCAAACTGGCTCAGTAAGAGCAGATTAAGGTGGGAAAGTGCATAAAGGAGAGGGGATGAAGAGATGGGCCGGGGTGATTTTGGGAAGTCTGTTCCACAGAATCACAGCTGCCACTTCATTTCCTGTGAAGGTCTGAGACCTGACTCAACACCACAGTACAAATTTTCTTAGATATATAATTTTAAAATTTGTAACAGTCTAACGATTTACTTTTAAAAACTTGCAGCTCAAGAAGGCATTAGTAGAACAATGAAAAACTTGTCATCTAAATAACTCTATAATGTGTTTCCAAAAACAAACAGATATTTTCCACTCTTCCACAAAACTCTATATAGTATAATATATTACACATTTCTATGCAGAAAGTCTTACATAACCTGTCTCCATTTCAATGAAGCTGTAAATTTGGGGGTCAGATATCTGAAATGCAATTTTGATTAAGTTAAAAGTGGGAAAACCACAGCTGGGCTGGAGTCAGGTGAGTCTGAGAAAAGAGTCCACAGGCCTTTCTAAGAAGCCCTCAACACAAAATGAGCATGTAACATTGCTTTTATGGTATTGAGCCCACAAGCCCAGAGGATGACAGACTTGTTTAGTGTTTAAAGAGTGTAACCACCATATTCCTGCTACAACAGAAGCAACATGAGCTCCCTTAGCAGTACATTAGGGTGCAAATTGACAACAAACAAGGAAATCTTTCTTTTAGCTCCAAAAATCAGTGCAAAAAGTATGTGAGCTATATCAGAGCCATGTCAGTCTTCAGCAAGACAAACCCAGAGTGGGTCACCTCTGGTCTTGGAGGATGTCAATCTTTGGAAGACCAACAAGTCAGCAGATGCTCATCTTTTCTGCAATGCCTCAGTAGAAACCAGATCTTTGTTTCACAGCACATAAAGGCTGTGAAAATCATGAAGCTCAGAAATCTCAAGAACTACAAAATAAACCCACTCCTGTGCAGTGCTAATACAGGAAATTCCAGCGTGAGGGAATGCAGCCTCTGTCCAACATACCACAACCAGCAGAAGAATGTGGCTTCTGAGTAAAAAACTTTTAACCGGTTCCTAGTGGGCTCATCCATAAGCCGACTTTGCACTACAGCAACAAGCCTACTGATCTATTCAGTCAGGGATGTATTTCTGCTGGCCCTGCCATGAGAGCAGCAGGCCACAGTGGAGAGCCTGCTGAGTGTCCTGTGTGTGCAGGCCACCCTTCAGCTGCAAGACCAGGCAGGCACAAAACATGGAAAGGGTGATTTTCTTTTCCTGATGAGCTTGTGGAGAGGCAGCGAGTACTGTGAAAGTCTCTCCCTTTGAGGTAAATTAGTAAAATCTACCCTGTGGCTACTCACCTCTCCCCCTTCTCATGAAGTCAGTAAAAACCATCAACACCAAACATATTAATGTAACTAAGCAGCAAATATACATTGAAGCTTAGCAAGTATCATGAAAAATGCTTTTCAGTGTCTCCTGCAGCTGGCAAGACTACCAGTTAGCACACATGATACTGTCCATACCTGTCCAATAGGAACCTGGCTACTGAGATCTGAGTCTCAAACCATGCCAACCGTACATGACCTTCAGGGATAATTATTCTGGAAACATTGGGGAAAAAAGGGAAAAGATGAGAACTGGACCCTGAATCTGGCATAGCTCCAATAATGGCATCTTACAGCTTGCCACTCTGATCTTTCTTCTGATAAATAGGTGGCAACAGAAAACAAAAGATGCAAACCTGAGGCCTGAGACCCCCCCTGAAGTGGTCTGAACACAGTGGCACCATGCCTGGGGGCACTGCCAGGGTGGTGGTAGAGCATGGGGTGGGGTGCAGGTCACAGCGTCTGCCACTTCCTTCCCTTCCAGCTCTACCTGCCGCTGTGGCACAGGGCAGGGACAGCATGGACACACCTCGTGCTTTGAATTTCGCACCCAGAACTGTCCCTTATGTGCCAACTCAGCTGCAGTAAATCTAGGTTTTTAGGTTTAACCACATTATAAACACTAGCCAGTAATCACAAAAGCAAAATCCCCCTTTTACAGAAGGACTCTCCATCACTCAAGTGAAAACTAACAACCTGAGAGCAACTGTTACAGACACATGAAAGCTTGGTTGTTCCAGCCAGATGAAAGGCACCAAACCTGAGCCAAATATTTTGTCAGCCCTCATGGGGAATCTTGTAAAGCCATCTCCCATCCTGTAACCGTTCTGTGGTTAAATAGTAGCTTCAGTTCTCTGATGTTGCAATCCAGCACCTTTCACAGGCATTAAATTCCCTCTAAATTAATTCTAAGGAAAAAAAAAAGCATTCTGCTCAGAGTTATTTCAATTGCCCAGTTATTTTATATGAATCTGATAACTAGTTTCCTGCTACAGAGATTACATCTTGAATACTTGATGCCAATTTGGAATTTTTTTAGACAAAAAAAAAATAGGTCTAAAATATAGCACACACAGTTTAGCTAAGTGTACAACATTAATGCAAGGCATGATTGGAAAAACAGCAAGTAAATTGGAGGAGGAGAGCAGATTCAGTGGATATCTCTCTGGGTTAGTACATGCTGTAACTGGTCATTCAGGCATTTCTGGTTCTGAAAGTACATTTTTCCTAGCATAAAAATCTCAGAGTTCAACAATTCAAAAAAAAAGTTAGGATGAAGGATAGAGTGCAGCCAAAGGATAGCCTTTAACAACCATTTAAAAATGAAATCTAAATATGCTTACATATTAGATAAATGTTGGCTTTCACGGAAGCTTTACAACACTTTAATTCCATCCTGGACCAGGTTATACGGAAATGTTTTGAATTTTCATAAGTGTGTAGAGTTCTCTGCTAAACTAACAAGCTGATATTTCTATTCATATCATAGAAGCTGTTTTTTCCTTGACATAACTCACTGGGATCTCTTTTGCGACTTTCTTTTTTTCTTTTGCACTTCAGTACAATTTCATTAATAGGACTATACAATAATTACTCTTCTCATATTCTCATCAGATACTGATAACTCAACTGCCCTATTTTGCCACATGAATTCCAGGATCTACATTTTTTTCAAAAAAGTCAGAAGTTTTTTCTCCCCCTCATTACTTAAAATTTAGCAAAGCTAGTGGACTGCATATAGGTACAACATCTTCTCACTAGCCACTCTCACTCCTTCCCCTTCCTCACCCAATAGCACATTCCAGCTCTTTGGAAGTTTGTCTTATCCTTCATAGCCAAACCAGCAGTGGCCAATCCACAGCCCATGGGCCCATGAGCAGACTGGCACCTGTTCTTGAGACACACTAGGCATCCTTCCATCTGCATTTTGCCCTTGTTCATACAGAAGTAAAAAAAAAAAACCAAACCTGTCTAAATCAATTGATTCTTAAACAGTATATCAAGAAATGCCTGTTGACACTGTACCTTCAGGCTGGTACAGGCAGCCCGTTTCCCACTGCTGGTCCCTCTGACGCTGTGGCAGGCTGCAGCTCATACAAAGCTCAGCTGGCCGCTGTGACAGCTCTCATGTCCCAGAGCTCCTCAGAGACCTGAAAAGATGGTGGCAGTGGTTCCTCCCCAGACAGGACTGCTCAGCCACTGCTTTCATTGTTACAGCACCAGCAGCTTAAGATACAAATCCCTCTCAAGGAAAGTACGGACACAGAGTCCTTAGGCTTGTGGGCACAGCTTGCAGTGACCATGGGCACTGGTGATGACAACCTACTTACCCACATAGAGTTACAGTATTAATTTGTAAGCAATGGACAGAAGCAGGGCCGTCAGCCAACCAGTAATATTTTGTAGAGCTGATGCCATATGCTGTATATTAAAGGTCTTACTTCAGCAAAACACACGGCTTAATGCTAAGCCCAAGAGTGTCCTGGTGAAGCCAGTTGCACCTCTCATGGTCTTCAAGACAGCTACCTTAATAGCTGCATAAATGGGGTTTTAGTTATTTTACTATAACTTTATATTAGCCTTCTTTTTCAGTCTCTGTGTTTAAAGTTGAAGGAAATTACACGAAAAAGCACAAAATAATTTAAGTAGGATTCACAGCAAAGAAAGCAGGTAGTTTGAATTTAACTGTAAATAAAATCAGGAAGGATCTTGAAGGCTGAAGAGAACAGCCCATCCTGCTAAGTGATTTTTGTACCTTGCCATTGTGCATGATGCCTTTAAGCAAGCCCATCACTGAAAGCTGTAGTCTGTCACTGAACCTCAAACCCTATACAATGCTTTGTCTGGTCTAGCTTCCCATGGCTAGTGTATCTCAAGGCAGGAGGGAGATCTTTTCAAAACAGGAGAGATTAGAAATAGCGAGCAAACCTGCTCAGCAAATAGATGTGAATCTGGAGGGACATCCTCTCCTCACAAAAGCAGAGCCTACAGATATGGGTTAAAATGGGTGAGCTGAGTATTTCAAAAGATGAAAAACTATTTGGCTTCTGCAGACTGAAAGGTGATTCCACACTGTAACTACTCATCGGGCAGGGGCACGTGCAAACCCTTTAATATGGCTGCCCAAGCAGTAGCCCAGGAAGAGCAGCTTTCACAATTTGGCAGCTGGATGTGGAGATAATCATGTGGATATGGGCACTGACCTCTCTGCTAGAACAGATAATAAAACAAAAAAAGAGGAAGATGCCAAGGAGATACTTGATTTCTTTGGGCAATTGTGACTTGCAGTTTGTTATCATGCTCAAGTGGAACATCAACAGGTTTTGGGGGGGGGTGTGAATTTTTAGGGAAAACTGATAACATCAGCAGTCAGCTATCTCCTATTGCCACTGTCTCGGTTCCTAACAACTAATGATTCAGAGCTGATGGGCTCCTTATAATCATTTTGGGTCAAGGCCTGGGGTAACAGAAAATGATTGCGAAAGAAGGCAACTGAGAGGTGGCTGTCCTAGGCCACAGCACTAACCTTTCGTACAACTGAAAACCCTCACTACAGATACAGTGTTGCCCTTGTATTCCCTCCGCTGCCAAGGACCGTAACTACCCTGGCCAGGTGGCCTGTTCCCTGGATGCAGGAACCTGCTCACATCAGCCCCTGCTTTCTCTCCAGCATCAGGGAGAGGTTCCTCCACCTTTGAAAGGATGAAGTGGATACCTCATTAGGCCTTGATTATCCTCAAGCAATTGCTTAGATTTCTGCCCTATTACCGATCTGCCTTTTTTAGCAGAGGTCGTGGAATGGGCAGTGGCTGTCTTGTCTTCGTTATAATACATCATTTGAAACTTTTCAATTAAGCTTCAGATCAGGCCACAGTATTGAGACCGCTTTAACGAGGGTGAGTAATGACCTTGTGCTGCACGTGATTTCTGGCATGCCATCAATTTTAATTCTTCTTGATCTTAATGTAACCCTTTGATACTTTGGATCAAGGGTTCTCTTGAAATGCTTTAAGCACATTGTAGGACTTTAAGAGACTGTTCTGACATGGCTTCTCTCCTACTTGTCTCAACATAGCCAGACTGTCACCTGTAAGTTTTCCATATAAATTCAAATTGCCAAAGATTAAAAGGGAGCTGAAAATCTGGCCTGTGTGCAGAACTGGGGAAATCTGGTGTGGGTCCCCAGTGTGAGTGAACCTAAGGAGGATTCTGCTATGAGAACAAGGTAACCCCTTTGATGTTCCATGCCCAAATACAGCAAAGCTATGATTAGAACAGAAAGCTACATTATGCTGGAGTAGTGAATTTAATAACTACTGAGAGAGAGACTTCCAGATATTTAGACTTCCCCATTAAAACCCATCTTTACATTACATATAGGTCAAACTAAAACTTTGTGGTTTAAAACGCAGTGTAGACCCTCATCCAGTTAAGTCAGTGGTAGATATCATACTGACATCAGCAGGATAAAAATCTCACCTTTAAATTAAGGGATATTTGGACCCAGATCCAAACCCAAGCCTTGTAGCTGGAACCAATTTCTAAACAGGCTGTGTGTGGATGAAGTAGAACAACCTCAGTATTTTCAAAGTGCTTTTCTAGTTCTTGGAGTCTCATGACCCTGGATTTCCTTCTTTGGTGACAAGGAACAACATCTAACTATAAAATCCATATCAATAAGAGTTTTCCAGAAGCTCCTTGACTTCTCCAAGGGTTATGGACTCCCAATGGCTGACACAAGACTTCCATGAGCATGAGGCAATGAAGCAGATACAGATTGGGTCATTAAAATTCATATAACGCTTCCATAGTTTTTAGGTATGAACATTTCACAATGTCTGGATGCACAAATCCGCAAAACACAGAGTTCTTTTCAACATGAGCAATTGGTTCCTATTAACAGCATGAGATCAAGCACCAGATGCACTCAGGGACCAGACTTAGCATTCACAAGGGAGAAGAACAGCTACAAGCCCCGACCCAAAACCATGGGCAGTACCAGCAACTTTGCTATCGAGGAGACAGGCAGTGAGAATGGGACTGCAGCCTATGCCTTGCAGGCAGGTATGTGGGAGCTATTGCCATTCAGCCCATGGCCCTGGTCTGTCCTGTTGAGGTACCCAGTACAACGACTACACTTCCTGAGCTTGCCAGAGGGGTGTGAGTTTTTAGGTAGCTGTTCTCATCTAAAACTTCCCCTCCAGGCATCCCAAAAGCTCCTCTCCTGGCTCACAGGGCACGTCCTGGGCTGTTACTCCTGTGCAGGCTGATTCATGCCAGGCTGCTGGCAAAGTCTGAGCAGCTGCCTCCCAACAGAGCAAAGCACTGAGATGTTTAACAGTTCCCATCCTGCTATAGTTTAGATATCGTCACCCTTAAAAGCAATGGACTGAGATACAAGTAATAACTCCTTGTGCCTTTTTTCTTTTTTTTTTTTGTTTTGTTTTGTTTTGTTCTTGAAGCTCTTCTCACATGCAGCATTGAGGGGGGTTATCTGAAAGGGTATCAGAGAAATCCACGTGGTTTATTGCAGTTCGATGGCACTACTAGGGAACTGAAAAACTTTAAAACTTGCTATCAGTCACGACATATGCAGGAGGTGATCTTTATTGATATGCCTCCGGTCACCTACTGAAATGGTTTGTCTTTCATTACAGCCTTTATAGGAGGTCTTTTTCACTGCACTTGCCTGGTGGCTTCTGCAGGTGTGGGAACAGTGAACAAAACTCATTTCCCAAACCAAGTTTCTCAGATAGAATATACATTTTTTTTCCTGGGACGCAGCAGACAGAAAACACTGATCTGACACTTTCTTGGCTGCAAGGAGAGCAGGTCAGCAGTACCATTAGTGCCCCACAATAGCAGACACAGAAAAGAGGTAAAGAAACTCAATGGATTTCACTAGATAAAATTATCATTGCTGTGTCAGGATTGACTTATTTGTTAACCCAACACTGTCACACCTGATAGCGTGAAAAAAGGCAAGGGTCACTTAGTACAACCCTATTTACTGTGCACTGGAAACACACCTTCCAGCTCCTTCTAGTGTTAACAAAATTGCAAAGAGCAATAACAGCAGTGTGCCACATCCCCATTCTCAGGTCCTCTAGGCAGCAATTACAAAAAACAGTTGTGTTATCACCACATTTCGAAGTCAGAGCATGGCTATACTGATGTGTGGCTCTAAACCAAGCAGAGCTTGATCTATTAAACACATAAAGGGGTCTGTGTGTCAAAGGAGTCTGGCCTAATCATGGGACAGAAACCACAAACTCCCAAATTTGAAACCCAGGTTGCTTCGGCTATTTGACCAACACCTCACAGCACATCCATACATCTTAAATTTCATGCTCTAATAGGAATATATAGAAATGCTCCTTTCAGAGGTGTTGCATTGATTAATAAGCTTGTCATCGAGGATGGAAATTGCTACATAAGTGTTAAGCACTGTTAACTAACGAAAGACAATTCCATACATTCTGGTGGAATCCAGAGAACTTCAGCAAAATTTATGTTTCATTTGCATATATACCCTGTCTGACAACAGTGATCAAGCTGGTGAAAGTTATTGCAAGTGTTTGTTATGGTCCATGAGTGCAGAAAAAATTAGAGTAAAAATTCTGGCTCACAAGGCAGAATTGTGCCTGCTGAAAAACCTTTAATTTCTGAAATATATAGACAGCACAAACAAATATTTCTCTCGTCAAATTTGCACACGCCTCAGTGATATTTAGCTTAATAACTGTGCAAAGAAGGAATAGCATTGATGAAGTTCAAGTACAGAACAGCATTCTGCAGAAAAAATTGCTAATGCTTTCCATTTCAGCCACGTGTCCTCATTAAGGGCTCAGGCTTCTTGGCAAACTAGAGAACATCTGTTTTGGGTGCTTCTAGTTCAGTTTTTTTGTGATTCACCTTCAATGCCACATGACCAGTGTGAATCGCTATGGACCACCTGAGACTTTCCTGGCACAGGGCTACAGGCACTGATTTTGGATTCTCAGAGATCAAACTGGTTTTCCTCAAATAAAACAATTTGATTAATCTGTATTTCTAGATTGTATTACTCTTTCTGTGAAGACTTCCTGCAGCAGAGTTTGGGATTAGAAACTAGGTCCTTAAACTCCTGTTTTGATGCCTTTCCCACAAAACCATTTTTTTTTCTTGTTCAGTTTTGTAAACAATAAAAAACAGTTGAGCAAGACTGGAGGCTTCTGACTCCAGGACCTCTAGAGAAGAGGCCCATTGAGTTTGCAAGCTAGCAGATGGGAGGCTGCAAGAGTCTCAAGAACACAGGATATTTCTGACACTGGCCTACTAAAGCAAATCTTTTTACCCCCAGATCTTCAATGTTTCTGGGCCAAGGCTGTCTCTTAATTTATGTTGGTGCTGCATCCCCCAGCACAACAGGATTCAGATGGTTCCATGTGCTGCTAGAGTATGATTTTCTCTCTGTGTCTTTTGTTCTAACCAACCATTTGGAGATGGAGAGAGATTTATATCTAGTTTCATTACATTGCTATGGAAAGCAAAAAGAAAAAAAAAACAACCACAAAACAATAGACGTAATTTCCTGACATATTTGTACGCACCCATTTTGCCAAGGGATGCGCTATGTATCTACTGTGAATTGCTGAAAATGTAAGGTAGCTGTGAAACATGCTGTTCTTGTGTTTACCAAGACCCACCAGCCCTTTGCCTTTAACAGAAGATCTGTAGCCTAAACAGGCAGCTTTAAGAGCTCTCCTGACTCAGTTGCAATCAAGATACCATCTACTTAAATAAGCATTTGTACTCCCAGTGATTTTAGGAGATGAATTACTGATCTTATTACCATAGTAAATACCCTTGAGGCAATGCACAGGCCAACAGAATATTGCTTTCTGCTGGTACAGTACCCATTTCCAGGAGAACTCTAGGAGTATTTCTAGCCATATGGTAATAATAAAAGATTTGCTTAGTCTGTATTTGCCAGAAAGTCCCGATTGCAGAAGTGGCTTTTAAATCATTGACACTGTTCATGGGAAACAGCTTGTCAGCTATGAAAATATTCCTACCAGCTCCTGTATATCAGCCTTATCAGTGGGGTGAAAAGATTGGCAGGTGGCATAGTTTAGTATCAAGCAGAGAAAATACTCAGCTGACACAATGACTGGCAGAGTAACATTACCTGGACAGGCAAAAGCGGTCCTTGCCTGCCAGCGGCGACACAGCCTGCAGTGCCCTTTGAGGACAGTCCCCTTTTGCTTCACAGCTCTGTGTCTGGGCAGGCAGCAGGACCTGGAGAGGGGCAGGGAGTGACAGTGTGTGGGAGGCCTCCAGCTCAAGCACACTCCATTTATTTATCACTCAACCATCATCTGGTCAACAGGAAAAGTTGATAAAACTGTTGCCTCCGGGGCTTCATTCTCCTTGGGAATAACGAAAAGGTGAAGCTGGTTAAGGTCAGTGCACAGGAGGCCCTATTGAAGGTGGGAGCAGGTTGGCCATGAATTACTGAGCATCATCTGCTATGACAGATAAGCAGAATGGGTAAGAGACTAGGCAGGCTCTACAATAAGGGATGGATTTAATTAACAATTGCACAGAGGGAGCAGACCGTAGCAGTTTGGCACGAGGACATTCTACATCTGACAGTTACTTAAAGAGACAGGGAGCACCCTATTATAAAAAAATATATTACTCCTCAATGTATTTTTAAAATTACACAAGAAACAATAACATATTGTATTACCCATTCTCTTCAGAGCTGCCTGGTTACACCGGCAGTGAGCAGCGCAGGCTCTCTGCAGATATTCTGCACCAGGGCCTATTTAAAAACATTGGTCCAAACTTGGTTCCAAAAGTAGAACTCTGATGAAGTCAGGGGGTTGTGCAGATGTAACTAAAGGCAGATGTTGATCCATATTAACTAAACTATTAAATACATCAATCTTACCCAACCATCTGACGCCTTGTCCCATTTCCCAATATTTTGTTTCCCCAAAGTTTATTTAAATTCAGCCAACTGACAATTTGCGAGCTTCTGGGTAACCCCTTTTTTGTAATTTCTTGCTTGGGTTTGTTTTTTTTTTCTTTTCTGTCTTTTAAAGTTATTATATTAATGTTATGTGAATCTTTTAATTATTTTGAAAGCTAAAGATTATCATCATTGCGTAGTTCTAGCTGTTCCTCTCAGTCAGTAAAAACAACAAAACACCCCAGGGAAGAGCTGGAACAAATGAGAGTTCAACTCTTATTTCTTTTCGCATAAGTGTTAGCAAAACAATTAATTAATTCACCAGCTCCTTACCTCATTCTGCGTTGAAAGAAGAGCAGACAGGTGACTTTGATGATCCCAGCCTCAGTCCCAGCAAATGTTTATCCACATCCCACAGATCAGTGCAGATCTCCTCCCAAGAAGCCAGGCATGGGACGCACCATTGCTAAAATGGACAAATACAGAAAACAGGTACATCCCTGAACACACCTGCCCAAGTAAATAACCTCTGTTCTTCATTCATCTGAATAAAGCACTGCCCAGTCATTAGAAACAATCAATGAGGGGGAAAAATTATTTACTAATTGATCTATAAGAAAAAGGGTTCACAGAGATCAGAGCTTCCTTACCAGTAATGCATCTAATTTTCTATGTCATTACACCAGTTTTGAGACCATACAATACAACTTACCCTGGGCCTTTTCACTGATGACAAGCAAGACCCATCACTGTATCTTTGTCCTTTTCTAAACAGCTCTGTTTACTAGAGCCCATCCTGTAGAAGTAGATTGCTTTTTCTGAATCATATTTAAAAATCAGTGCTGTAAATTGTACTCTTAAAAAAAAAAAAAGGCCATAGAAAAGGTGTGACCTGAATGCATAAGAATTTTTTGAATGAATAGAGCCTTTAATATTTAGTTTTGCCTAATGAAGTAAGGCATGAATGTAAAAGGATTACTATTCCTGTAACATTCAATTCACGCACACAAAGTGCAATTCATGGAACCTGGCTTTAATTTTTTTCATATAAATAATTAATGCTGCATTTAAAGCATGTTAAAATGTTTTATTTCTTAATCAGCTAATTTGACTGAGAAACAAAGATGCCTTTATTTTCATTTTCCTTGACTAGAGTTACTGTAGTAAAAGGTCCCCTCTAGCTTTGGCCTTCACTCTCAAGTTTGCTGCTGCCAATTAGTTTTCTAAAGTCACTATTTTACAAAATGTTTCTCACTTTTTAAGAAAATGTAATTGAATGTCTGTACATCACAGAGTTTCTTGTGTTCAGACATGGGGTGTTAAACATTCTTTGGGTTGGCTTGGGTCAGCTTTAAAAAATCTCAGACACTGAAACTTGAGAAGCAGTCGTGTGCTATAGTGCTTTCTCCACATCCTGTAAAGTATTAAGTGGTTATTTAAAATAGAGTTGTTATACTCAGCAACTGACTTAAAGTGCTCGATATAGTTTACAAGACGATTAATTAAATGAGAGCACTGCATGTGATGCACATGTATTTCCATAATCATTCACATTGGCCTATAGTTGCCCTTTAATTTTCATACTAATTAAAGTAACACATTGAACTGCAAATTGTAAGTGGCTGCATTTCTCAGTAGATGTTAACACTGATGTAAGCTGAATGGCGAATAAAAAACCCCAAGAATTAAGCAGAGTGTTTTTTGACTCTGATCCATTCAAGTTTCCCTACTCATTCTATTACTGGACCATGTCCATATTTTAACAAGACTCTGTGTTTTCAGCCCCATATTTTTCTGAGGTACAGTGTACTTATTTTTTTGTATTGTAGTGTCTGGTTAGTTGGTTTCCATCTGATACAATAGAGCAGTTATACAGGGTTTGCAGTTACAAATCAGGTTTTTTAAGTGGTGGTGGGACTGAGGTTTGTAATCTGATGGGCAGAAAGAAAGAAAACTGAAATGTGCAGCTATTTCACCAGTAGTTTTACCTCTTAATTATATCTGACCCATTATCCTCCCTGATTCTTGTTCAAATCTTGACACGGCTGACTTGGAACCTGAAATGCAAACCGGAGCACTGTACTTTCAGGTCACATCAAGGAAGGGGGAAGTTACTCCCTAGAACATTTACTGGGACTTGGAAAAAGAGAAGCAGCAGATAGGAACAATCCCATGGTTCACACAGCTGCTGGCATTTTGAGTTGGCACACACTCTGATGGGGACCACTGCATCCACCTCAAGCAGTCTCTAGCATGTAATGGACATACGGTAATTGCTATTGAATGAGAAGTAACCTTGGACTATAGACATATGAAAGACACCTTTAAAAAAAAAAAAATCCTTGAAAAAAAACCCCTCTGTCAGGGCTAACAGCTCAAAAATTAACAACTAATCACTCCTTTCAATGTGTCCTCCATCTAATTGCTTCCATGATGAGGTGGTGGGTTTTTTTTTCCTTTCAGAAATGAGCATTATAAAAGATTTCTTTTTAATTTAAAATGAAAAATTCCTCCACTCCCAGGTGACCTATCCAAGAGAAATAATAATAAGCACTCAATTGCTCAGAGAGCATCAGCTCTCACACATATTACAAGTCTGAGCGTTCATGCTCTCTTATACCCCCCCACCCAGCTCCCTTCCCACAGCGTGTCCTATCTCCAGATCCTAACTTGGCTCAGCCCAAGATGTTATTTGTTAAAATTAACTTTCAGATCAGGCTGGAGTCAGTGTACTTGGCAAGGAGGAGAGGAACGAAGACTGCAAGAGAGAGAATGGCTTTGGGAGGTGGAGAGGGAAGCTGCAGCCCCAAGTAAGGGGTTTCAGGGAGGGGAGCAGGCCACAGCAGTGCTGCAGCAGGACACAGCAGTACAGCCAGGTTTGCTGCAGCCACCTTGAGCACTGCTGTCCCTAATTCCCTTCTTGTGAGCCAGGTAAAGGCTTTCTCTGCATCTGTCCCCTGGGCTGCAGCCACACAGGGCTGAGCCCCTGCTTCTGCCTTGGTGCGGGCACCCCAAAGTGACTGTTCCAGTGATATGCTTTATTCTAGCAAAAGTCTTCTGAAGTTCAGTCATGGCAATGCTGAACAGCCACGCATTGCAAGCTGAATAGAGTCACGCTGAGGGAAGACTGATAGACTATGGTAATAATGCAAGACCTTTTTTTCCCCTCATAAACCAAACTTCCCATACATTTCTGGAAGATTAATTTAGATTTAGGGAGGTTTTGAGTGAGGTACTGGAAAAAAGACTCTAAATGCAAGGCTGGTTTCTACCTGACCTTAACTACTAAATCAGCTACCACTGCTCCAGTACATTTATATATGGAAATGTACATGCACTTCAGCTTAATTACCTAAGAACTCTACAAAAGAAAGCCTCTAAAATGTTTTAATTGCAAATTTAGTCTTTCCAAGAGCTACACAACAGTGGTATCATCCATTGACTCATTAACTGTGTATTTGAGAAAAAAAAAACCAAAAACCTCTCAGCTACATGGACACAGTCCTACTTGCCTTAAGTAGAGGATGCATGTAAACATGTGTACATACAGATAATTTGAGTTTCTCGGATTTTTTTTTTTTCCTTTGAGACTGGTTGCTGCAAACGTAACATTAAATTTATTTTCAAGTTAACCCTCAAACTCTGTCGTAAGAAAGAAAGGGTTATAAAGGGAAAAAAGAAATCCTAAAAGAAAAAGCTCTTGAAGTTTTCTGACTCACATGATGTAAAAGAACTTGGTGCCTGCCATGTTTCCAAGTGAGAGGTCCAGCTGACTCCTCAACTTGGACACAAATCTCCTTTCCCCCTCTCTCAGTCCCCCAACTTTCCTTTGCACTCACCTACTAAATATAGCATAGACTTTCTCTTCCTCTGGAGTAGCCTGCAGAGATTGCCTTGGACAGGATATGGCTGGTGAAGGGCAGTCAGGCAATTTCAGTTGTTGGCAGGGCAGTTTGCTTTGCAGAGTGCCGGGCTGGCACTGCAGCCCCAGCGGGACCATGGAGCAACCTGGAATAAAAGCAGGGCTGAGCAAGGCTTCTTCAGCTCAGCAGGGTGCTGGGCATCCACAAAGAGCACTTACACGAAAGCCAAGGGCCTGGGAAGGCTTTCATCTTTCCAAAATCAAAGCCTTTTTACACAGAATCATGACAGCTGGTTATGATGCGTAAATTAAAACTAATTTCAAAGTTACTCTTGGGCACAATTGTTAGGCTTTCATTCAGGAAACTCTCTAAACAAACACTTAACTTTAAGCAGGTGCCTAAATCCCATAGAACACAGTAGGATTTATACACCTGTTTTAGTGCTTTCCTGGGCAGGGATGTCCCTCAGCAAGTGGTAGGTCACATCCCAGGAGTCCCAAAGTCCAGGTGGCTTATTCTCATCCTGGTTTAATTGCCAGTGCCCAGCCAGAACTAGGATCACACCACCACTAACCAGGTTTTTACTTTAGTGCACATCCTGCTGTACCGCAAACCTGCTGCAGCCCTGCAGGCAGCTCTCCTGCTAACGAGCTGCAGCATAGAAATCAGAGCATGAGAGCCATCTAAGAAGGTTCACAGTCACAAACTGCCACCGTGGATAGCAATTCTGTTCTTTCAAGCCACGAATAGCAATTAGAGCTAGTCCTGGAAGTTGCAGATGGTTGTTTGTTTTTTTTTTTCCTTTATTCTTCTGAAGACCATCATCACAGTCCTGGCGCAGCCACGATAGTGCTGGGAGCCCCAGTGCCAGAAGTCCTCTCCTACCACAGAGGCAGAGTATGGAGAGGGTGCACATTCGTGGTAATCTCCCTTCTACAAGATACAGATGAGCCTGCCTAGCGGCAAAACTAGCATGCTGAGAAAAGCTCTTCTCACCCTGGAACAGCAAACTGCAGAGCTGGTGGGAGGAGAAGGGAAAGGAAAAAGGGAGGTTGGCAATATGACAAATAGCATGAAGTATTTTTTTGAGCATTAACACTGACCTAGGCAAGACACAAAGTTGAAAAGTAGCAAGCATTTTCAATGAGAAATCCTCCATGTTTCATAAACTTCCATTCATTCTTCTTACTTAATTGGAAAGCAAAACCAGAGTTTTCATTTCTCTTCCTCTTTCTCTGCTGGCAAGAGGAGGATGGGAAAGGAAACAGAGAAAGAAAGGGTCACCACTAAGCTTTCTGAGGTCTTTCCTTTTGATACTGTGACTTGCTTTGGTTATTTTTTCATTACTCTTTTTCACTAAAATAAAAGGTCTCCAGAAAAGCATTTGTTTTGGTTAAAACCAAAATTAAATCTGATCTACCACTGAGGGAAAAAAAACAACTGTCTTTAAGGAAGACAGCCTCTGTATCAGTGTGCTTACACATTAAAGAGGGCATGTGCAAATCAAAAATGCACTGACAGAGCAGCATAGATCAGATCTGTGAACAAAAAAAAAAAAAGGATTTTTAACAATCTTTCAGCCCTCTCTTTATTAGACCTTAATTAAATCAATGGGTCAAAGCAACAGACAGAAAAAAATGGTTCAGCTAGGGGACACTAATCAACCCCTTTCGGTGGACTGAAAGATATCTCAAGCAAGAACTAAGCTTTCAACCAGCATCTGCCTCATGTAACACATAAACATAGACATTATTTCTTAATAAAAAAAATATTTGTAGGACTACCTTTTCTTGAAAATCAAAAACTATTCATGATATAAAATATTTCTAATGATCACAGGAAGCTAAGACAGTGAGCATGCTTGAAAGAGGACAATCAAGCAAATCTTTTGGGTTTTGGTTGAACACCGTCTTTACACATGCTACGAATTTTAGAGAACCCAGTGCTGAACTGAACACCAGCTCTTGAGTCTGTTGGATTCAGACAATGACACAGCTGTGTTGACCATTAGACCTGTGAGTAGTAACTGAACCATTTAACTAGATGAATTGAAAGTCTGGATTTGCCTTTTTTGTGTCCCCATAAATTTTGGCTAGAAAGCTGAACACTCCCTAAGATCCCCTCCTTATGCATGACAGAAGGGACAAATTCAGTTACATCAGTGCAACCTCAGTAATGTCAGTAAAGCTGAGAGGCTTCATCCCTGTGATGGAGGGTGGCACTTGAGCCACAGTGGCCAACATAACCAACAGAGTGAGTGCTGACAATACTCAGCAACAGAGTCTGGCCCCAAACTAGCATGTAACCCTCCTGTAAGAGCTGTATTGCAAACACAGACAGTGCAGAGAGAAAATGAAAGAAAATTGAAAGAAAATGGTTAAAATGAGCATCCTGCCTTGAAGGCATAAATTATTATTTGTGAGGATATTCAAACACAAAAACACCACCCCTGTTCTTCATAGCATACATACAGCATACTTGCCCCGCGGAAGCCCAGCCAGGCAGCATCGCCAAGCCATCATGCAGCATGGCCACATCCCTCTGTCCCAGCATAAGCCCAGGGGAAGGAAATGTGACTCAGAGCTGGAGTTTTCTCCCCTACTCACTCCTGGCTGTGGGGGAAGTCAACTGTGCCTGGGGACAAGGAACACCTCCCCAGTTATTGTCCCTTTACTGGGTTTTGTGCTGATCAGGGACATCTTGAACACATTTGTCTGATTCTTACCCTAAATGCAGAGCCAGGATCCAGGAAGCTTCTGTTATGGCCCTATGAAACAAAAGACAGATTTATTGCCTTCTTGATCTATGTTGCATTAGGAAACAACCTTACATCCTAAAGATGAAATGGTAGATTTTAACTTAAGTATAGCAATCAGCAATGAACAAAATCCAATTTCCAATATTTATCTATTAAATAACAAATAATACCTCAAATTGCCTTACAGTTGCAAATCTGCTGGTTCAGATACTGTTGGTCTTGGCTGGTTCTGTAACGCTACTAAGGAAACTACTCTCTCTCTTGCCTGAAGAACATTTGGAGCCTCATTACATGCACCATTTAGCCAATGAGAGTGGTGGTCTCTCCAAAACCCCAAAGAGATCTGTGCAGTTTTCATGACAGGATGCATCCAGGAAATATCACCAAGTTGCCATTCAATATCTTGCCTTATTGTAATAATAATAGTTTGTCTCTACTGCTTAAACCACTGTTGTATGAGAAAGTTAATATTTCCAAGGCACTGGGTGGGATACCCTTCCTGGAAAACATGCTCTCAACAGGAAACCCAAACACAGTGCTAGAGAGTTATCTTAAGTAGATTTAAATAATTAAATCCAAAATTCTCAAACCACTTGCTGTTTCAAATTTATTTCTTTAATAACAAGCTTGTTTCAGCAACACACTGGATTAGGGTTTCATTTATTCAAAATTTAAGGTCTGTCCCACTTTGAGTGTTATTTTAAGTATTTAGGGGAATTTTTGTGCTTGTGAAAATGAAGAGATTGTTGCATTATAAATTCATTTCCTCTGTTATTGCACAGGCCATGCACAGTGCAGCTGTGAAAGCGCCGTAAGAGCCCCAGCAGTGTCCTCAAGCTCAACCTAGACGGGTGAGCCTTTGTTTTTGCACAAAGAGGAGCTGCCCCTTTCTTACGTCTTCAGCTACAAGTACTTCCTAAACAGCTATGCTGACACCACTCGGTCACGCCGAATGAAGAGGGGGCATTTAATGATGGTGATGACTGTCCACTGGGGAGGCCGCCGAGGCACAAAGAGCCGTTTTCGTGCAGGACTTCCAAGAGGGGTCGAGCCTGGTGCCCGCAGCGCTGCACCCAGCGGCGTAAGCAGCTCCTCCAGCAGGTGTTACCTCGTAAGGAAGGGCTCAGCGGCGCTTGCCATCCGCTCGAGCAATTTTACAAACAAGTGAGTTTCTTATACATTCTTCATCACCTCCAGGCATTCATATTCTTTTTAAGTACAGGAACATTAATTAGATTTTGACCACAGACCCCGGATTTGACTTAACCTGATAGGGTTTCCATTAGTGTAATCTGTAGGGGAATTCACTGTTTTAACATCTGTGCGCCTAAGGCCTATCTCACATTTACTGCCGTAGTCTGAAAAGCCTCCCTTGTATGGCTGTGTGTTTCTTCATGCTCCCAATTTCACAGAAGTCATTTCAGCACCAAACGGTAATTAGCAAAGGGATGGGCCTCGGCTGACATGAATGCAATTTATTGTTTTCCACAAGGCCCTGAACCGAGCAAACAAAGAACGCAGTCTTGCTGTCTGGCATTTTATTAACTTGTATTGTGCGGCGTACCTTACTGAAGGGAGATCTCTGAGTAAATGCAGCAGCTAGTATGCAGTAACATGCATGCTTTTGAAGAATATTAATTTCAGTTCAATTAGGCAAGTTTTGCGGGACCTCAGCTTCTAAAATAGGACAGCACTTTTATAATTATCTTCTGTATTAACTTTATCACCACACGACTTTTTACATAAATGCAACCTTTCATCTTTAAAATGCCAACACTTCTTCAATTTTGGCAACCGTACAGCATTGCTAATTATTTGCTCATTATGTGTGGTTAACTTATGAATCATTAATAAATGAATGAATGGCTAATATATTTTTATGGTAATTGGAGATATAACTGATTGCAGACTTCCTTTGCTTCTCAAAACTGCCCTGAATGAGCAGTAGCTGCTTAATTGTTTACAAATGATATTTATGCCACTGACAAGCTCTTCCCATTGCTGTAGTTTATCAGAGGTGAGCCCTCCCCGTGCCAGCTGCCGTGGGCACAGAGGGGCGATGCTCCCCCTTCCCCGCAGCCTCGCAGCAGACGGGCACACATTTCAGACAGGTTTCCCGCCATCTCCCCACGATGGCTGGGAGCAGGAGTACTGGCTATCGCATTTATTGTTGGCATTTCCAAGTAATACCATACCGTGACATGGAAACGATACCTTTCTGCAAGTGTTCTCCTGCAGTCTGGCTGTCTGCAGTGAGTACGACAGATAGGGTAGAGAAATCAGGCTCCAGTGACATTTTGTTTTAACTCCATACCCTGCATTACAGTAAATGGCTTATATAACCTCTCACTGCCAGTGCACAGTTAATGAATTCAGAGATAATTGCTGGGTTGATTTCTTCCTTTTCCCTTTATTTTTTTTTCTTTTTTGAATAATCTATCTTTCCATAAACCATTCTTAAGGTATATAGTTCCAAAACACAGCATTTAAATCTGCTTGATAATTCAAATAAAAAAGAAAATATAGTAAGGTGGCCAAACAAGGCTCCTTTTGCTATGCACACACGTCCTGAAGATCAAGTTAAAAATGCAAAGGAGATTACCAATTCTTAATTATAATTATTTAACCAGGTGGGTAGTTTCTCTAATGAACATTTCTATGAAAACAGAATAACTAATGATGGTCTTAAAGAAGTCTTTGTCTTCCCATGTACTAATGATCACATTTATAAATATGCAGGAAGGCCCCCATGTACATTGCTAATGATAAGTAATTAAGCACCAGGCGTCAAAAGCTATAGAAAAGGGTCAGGGTAACGCAAGAGAAAATTAAAAATGCAATAAAATAAGTTGTGGAGCAAGATTAAATTTCTGGCTTCTGCAGGCCTGGCTATAAAGAAATCTTTTTGCCCTTCAGTAAAAAGCAGGGCTGCTGTGGGGTATCAAAACAAAATCTTCTAAGCACTTTCATTAGATTTTACTTGCCTCTGTGCTTGTAATCATATTAAAAACAAGTGAACCACCAGCCATTTAAAACAGACACTATATTCAGTAAAGCTGCAGTTTCTCTCCATGTTTATGAGAAATCACTATAGCTGAGATTATGACTATCAACCAGCCTCCTCAGAAGCATTTCAAAACTTCTGATGAAAGGAAACAGGGATGTATTAGAATTGAAACCTGATTTTGTTACTATTTTATTAATCCAGAGGTCCACGCATGAAGGGCCTATGTTTTGATCCCTGTTGGGGTCCCCACCAAGGAGGACTCAGACCCAGGAAGCACAGAGGGGGGCTCAACCCCTTCGGTTCAGCTGCTGCACCCACTCCACAGCCCATCACGATGCATTGAAGGCAGTTTCCAAATTAAAAAAGAAACGGGTTATCTTCAATAGCAAAGGCCTGTTTGCCTCTAAATGCAAAGCCATTAAATTTGGGCAATGCTGGGAGCTCAGCACAGGGCTGCGGGAGAGCAGAGGTCCCTGTGCCGGGCTCCTTCCCGCCTCAGCTCCTTGCCGTGGCTAATCCCCTCACGCCAAAACCCAATTTTCTGCTGTTGCAGTTCAGGGTTCAACAAGATGACAGCCTGGGTCTAAGGAAAATAATGTACTATTATTATTTCTCACTGAAAGCAGAACTAAACTTGTTTTTAAAATTGTGGTGAGGAAACAGTAAAGCACAGAGGGAGGGAGAGATGGGGCGAGCGGGACACAAACAAGCACTGCCCCTTGCCACTCACCTCACAAACTGGCATTTCTGCAGCCGCTGCAGCCCCGCTGTGGTGCGGGGCCACAGCCCCTCTCACCACACTTCCCCACGGACAGCAGCTTCACAAGATTTCTTGGCCTGATCTCAAATGTAACCAATGAGTTAGATCAAAACACACACAGGTCTCCTATTAAGAGCTTGTGGACACCATGGCATTAATTGCAAATAACACTGTGGCATTTCTTTCAGGTGAAACCACACAGTTTCCCGCATTTCTAGCTTTCTAGGACTTCTTTTTGAAAATAATCTTAATATTTGACTTCCAAACAGACCCTCCCATGCCTCACACTGGGTATCTCTAGCACTGCCTTTCACCCAGCCACGGCTCAGGCTCTCGCGTGATGCGCCACGTCCAGGAGAGCGTGCAAGCCCTCGCCGGGCAGCGTGACGTGCGCTGACAAGGCAGCTTGGTTTTTGCTTTTATGGCCTACGCAGGCCAGCCTGCCTGTTCCAGCTGTTTCATTTTGTCTGCAGCTGAAAATCAAATAACTTGAAGTAAAGCCTTGACGGTGAGCCACTGAGGTACAAGCGGGCGCACTTGGCCCTGAGAGCAGGGTGCGTGCTGCCGAGTGGCAGCACATGGCCCAGCTGTGCCGGGAGCTCAGGCCCACATCCTCCACCCTCCGGAGGTAACTGTCCCCCGCAAAATGTCCAGAGAGACCTCTCCGATGGAGACATCCTTGGGGAGCTCATGATCTGCCAACACTGTCACCTTCTTCCCTGGGGGCAATAAGCCCACGCAGGGGGGCTGCACTCGCTCTGCCGAATGCTGTGCAGCCCCACATGGCTGCCCCACACAGCCCCACACCTCTGGGGCTGCCCGTGAGGGACAGCCGAAACCGCCACAGTGCTGCTGCCATGGCCAGGGTCTGGAAGGAGAGGGGACGGGTATCTGCAGTGTTGCTTGCAGCCACTAAAATACAAGGGGGATAGGAAAAACGGGTATTGAATTCCAGTTATCTTCAATTAAAAAAATGTTTATCTTTGAAAATACATATCTGTTACTGACAAGCTCTGAAAACCACCGCTTCAAGCCTGTCAGTAAAATCAAATGTTAAATGGAAAATATTTGCCAGGATTTAAAATTAGACCTACACATTACTTACAGATGTTTCAATGAAAAACACTTGAAACTCAACCACATAGAGTAATAAACCCCACAATGGTGTATTTTTTTTATACTTCAAGTTAATTTTTATTATATAAGTAGCCATACGAAGAAGCCATTGCATACTGCTTAAATTAAATGTGGAGGAATGAAATCAGCAGTATCCCTTTACAGCATATGGTCCAGCAAATCAAATTACAAAGCTTTCCACATCTCATTAACTGCAATGAGTACAGTGAGATTTCTAATAAGTCACTTCTTTTTCATGTGAGAGGTGAGCAGTGACTTATTGTAAGTATTCTCACAGGATGACCCTTGTGCTGAAATTAAGAACTAATCTAAAATGGGAAAGGTCATTTGGTCAAGCCTGATCATAACATTTCCTCGTTATTGTTTTAGTTGGCATTGAAGCACATGCTTTCCCGGTGCACCAGCTGAAAAATGCCTTTGATAATTTCACTGACAGTGAGTAACCCACACACTGCCATTTAATGAGTTTGGGCAGGATTAGCTGACAATAAAGAATACAGTATAAATGTTTTTATAGAATGAATTTTTCAGCAGGAAAATTTCATACAGGCGTACTTAACTAATTTATTTGCATTTACCACTGAGACGTCAGTCCAACTACCGCTCTGGTGAAAACTGACGGTCCCTACTTAGACAGCAGCCTCCCGAATCTCAGCCTCCCCCTTGGAGGGAACCTGCCCCCCGTTCATGGCCCACCTGTAGCCATGGCTTCAATTGCAGTGGGCACGCCAAGGAGAGAACCGCATTCAAACACTCACTTCCTCCTCTGCACAGAAAATCAAATCATCATACAATTGCTCATCATGTGGCTTTGCTTTATGTGGATTCCTGATTTAGTGGCAGATCTGGTCCAGGAACTGAGGCATTCCTGGCTCCCCGACCCGGGCTCAAATCTCTAACCTGAATCCAATCTCCCTTCCGCCATCAGCCTGAAATTGTTTGCTATAGGATATGTTGACCATAAAAATACAGCACAGTGCACAATGAGAGAAACATCTCAAGACAGTGGAAAAGAGAAAGCTCAGCCAGGCCAGCTGAAACACTTGGGAAGAAAATCAACAGGCTGTTTTTAGCAATTACAAAGTTGTTGGCTGATCCAATGTAGCTGGGCAGGAAATTCCATAGTTTTTGGAAACCATTGACAAAAATGCTCTGGCACTTGTATTCTCCATTTTGTACTTCATGAAGAGTTAATGCACTGTGCCCAAGAAGTTCAGCATACAAAGGAAAATGGAAGAAAGCTTTTCAAATAAATATGGAGACACACTGTCTTCCACAGTAGAAGAAAAATACTGCAACTTACTTGAAACTGCCTGGCACAACACTCTGATGACTGGGCAGTAGCAGGAACGTGATCATTCCCACCAGGATGCTTCACTTGGTTATTAACCTCATGGAAAATTCTGGAGGACTGTAAACCAATCCTCAAAGGATGGATTTCTTATTTGGTCTATTTGCCTTACTTTTGTGCAGCTGCTACTTAGAAGTCTGAAACCAAGCTACTGTTTAAATTAATTTAATTCCCCCTTAATGTTCATTAAATACTAAGTTGTTGTTTTAGGGCACCTCAAGATGAGTTGCTAGAGCTAATTTTTTGAAAAAGGAGCATTTGAGTGCAAAACCCAGAGTGCAGGCGATGTTCATGTCATTTCCTTTGAGCTATTTTAAGCATCTAGAATCAAACCTCTTCAGAAGCCCTGAGGTCCTCAGACCCATGAGTGGGGACTGGTGGGCACCAGTGCCCAACACAGGCCCCAGGAAGAGGGGACATGGGCTCAGAGCATCTTCATCAGATGGCAGGCAGTCATGGCCTTGCCCTGAGTGAAGGCTAAGCCCAGGATTAGTGGCAGCAAGGAGGAGAAAAGAAGAGGGAGGATGGGTACAATGAGGCTGTCCAGTCCCACCACCCCATGGCTGCACCTGGGGGGCACTAGCTCCACCATCCGCTTGTGCTTCCCACATCCCCTGTGCAACAGCCAAGCCTGCTCTCACTCTGCTTTCCAAGAGATTAGGTAGCTTGGGTGGAGGTTTTTTTTAAGTTGCATCTGAAAATTCAGGGAGTGGGGAAACCTTAAAAACATGAGTTGGAGCAGTGACACTCAGACAGCAGAATGCCTGAAACAACTTCTGGCAACTCTCACATATCTCACTAGAATTAACTTTTGACCTCCAGACCTCAGAGAGTCGGAGTTTCAAAAAAAATGCAGCTTTGCACAATGTGCACTGAATTATTGCAGTTCTCATGTGCATACAACTGGGTAATTCTGTATGCAAAAGTTTAAATTCATTAAGGCCAGAACAGACAATGTACTTTAAAACAGCCTGAGTCGTTTTGCTGCAGTGAGTTAAGCAGAATGCAACAAAGAATTTACTAAATAAAAGCTCAGCCTCTTCCTTTGTGCAATGGTCACGTTGGCCAGAGTAAAGTCCTTTGGCACCTCCAGTTATACACCACTCTCTTAGCATCTGTTGGAGATCCTCTGCAGAAGGAGGACAGCGTATGATGGCACAGTTGCATGGCCTTCAGTGAAAAAGGATCTCATTTAAGAAGTCATTCGCCTCTCTCCACTGAATTCATCTGAAGCTCTCTATTGCGCCTAGATGCTACATTTATCTAACTACATATTGACATCCTGGGCATATAGGAAAAAACTGGAAAAAGCCGAAGTGATGATACACTTGAACACCCTGCAGCTGTTCTGGAGGGATTAATTTTCAAAACATGGGGAGCCGTTAGTGAACTTTTAGCTCCTACTACAAGAGCTTGGCCAGGATGGTCTGCATGAAGGTTCAGGGCATACAGCGTGGACGCGAGGTCACCTCCCAGGCTCATCACAGCCACAACTGAGCAAAACTATCGCTTTCCAACCACCAAATGTAGGCAATTGCTATTAGCATTTCCATGCATGTTTTACTTTAAATAGTTGCTGGTTGCTCATCCTTCCCGTAGCTGAAAATTACCTACATACCTAAATGCATACACTTGTTATGTGCCTGCATATATTTATTTTAAAATAGCTTATGCATATATAACACAGAGACACAAAAGTTCTCCAATTCTTGTTCCTGGAGAGGTAATAACACAGAAATATTTAAGATGATTCAACAGTGGACGGCTCGGCAGATGTCTCCAGCATGGTGCAAGACATTAACGTCTGCTGACTCATCATCGGAGTTAATTCCTGCCTGGCTCATGTTCCCGTCATCTCAGCAGCAATTTAGTACTTGGTAAATTTTCTCTCATCAGGAGTAAATGTTATCACAGACTTGTGATTATGTGCTATTTGAAACTGGTAGAGCTAAAGCCATGTGTGATAATAAAAGGTAATTGTTTACCTTTGAAGTTGATATCTACGGCTTTCTCTGTGCTCTGCAGGAAATTGGGCCAGTCCACGACCGCTTGGGCGGTGAGGCTGTGTCTGACACCCCTCACCAGGGTGTGAAAATGAGGTGGGTGCACGTGCAGAAGTTGAAACAAGCTAGCAGCACTTTTATAAACTTGTTTTCCTCTATTGAGTGAAGCTGAACACAATAAAAAAAATCAGTAAGGAAAAAATGCCCCTTCTATTTAATGTAAGGGCACTGCTGGCTAGTGTGCAGTAATCAAGTTTCCTGCCAGTGGAAGGGTGAGCAATGCAATGCCATCTACGTATCCATAAGCCTACCTGAGCATACAAGCGTTACATTCATGGTGGAAGGTACGAGAGTGCATCAGCGTGAGGCTGCCCAGTGGCTCGAGCACTGCCATCTTCTCAGGGTCCTGCCACACTTTGTCTGCGAGCAGTACGGGAACACCTGAGGACACAGTTTTCTATGCATACAGCCACCATGTCCTGAGACACAGCACAGCCATCGTCACCTCCTTATCTGGGATGGGTCATCCCAGCATCCCCACAGCTGATGCATGCCAGCTGACGGACACCCTGCAGGAGACAGCATTTTGGGTGCTCCAAGGGCAATTTCTCCTTCAGCAGGCGGAAGCTGGGGTGCAATTTCACACTGACCTTAGGCAGAGGAGCCATCAGTGCCCAAACCTGGCTCTCCAGCGAGCAGCCTGGCTGCAGGTAGCCACGAGCTCCAGCTACCATGAATTCCCTGATCTAAAATGGGGAAAGGCGTAAATCAGAAATACCAGTTGAAGGGTTTAGTGTTTGTAACATATGCTATTAACATGCTGTTAGCTTTCACAACTCATTTTCAGTGGATTATAACCATTTCTAACAGAAATGGCGAGGTAGATGAGAGGTCTCAACATTTTTGCCTGCTTTTCCTTGTTCCGCCTTATCCTCCCAAACAATCCACATTGGAATTCATAAATAAAGACATATGCACATTTGGAGCATGTTCAGATCAATTATCCCACATCTCTTTTTTTTTGGAGCTGGGAAGAAGGTATATTGCCTAAACGCTAATGCCTACGATCTTTAATATTAATGTGATGCTCAAGAGATAATTACTTCTCATGAACCGGAATGAGTCTGGCCAAAAAGGTTGAACACATCCAAAATTCAGCTGATTTCAGTGCAGCTAATTCTGGTTGAGGTTTTTTTCTCCCCCGCTGGACACACTGCCAGATGTAATAGAAATAAGCCCCATTGAAACTGGCTGAGGATACGTATCATATTCTGATTGGTAACAGATTTACAGATTATTGGAGGGGGAAAGAGAATTTACTAAAAACCAAAAGTTGGTTAAAATACCATTATGTTTCAGGCATAACTCCCTGTGAAATAAGAGCCTTTCCCAAGGAGGATCCTCAGATGGAAACATACCTCCTGCCCTGGCAGAGGATCCCAGAAGGAAGCGAGAGGAAACCGTTTACGCTAACCCTGGCCATGGCTGAACACAAGAAAACTCTGGCGCCAGAGTTGGGACCTTTTCCAGAATGGGACTTCTGGAAAAAGAAGAAAAGACTAGGTTTGGATTGAACTACAACATAGGAGCGGCAGACCTGTGGCAGTATGCTTTGTGGGTAACCTATAGGGAATGGCAAGGTTCAAAGCCAGAGTGAATAAAAGCTGCCTCTATCACTTTACAGATGGGAGAAGCATCTCAGTCTCTTGTATCAAGGCATGGGAAGAAGACAGCCCTTGTGTGCCTGCCCTGCAAAGCAACACTGAGCCCAGCTGCCATGAGTATGACAAGTTAATTCCTGCAGCCTGGCAAACGGCTCCTTGCTGTGGGACTGCCTTCCAGAAAGTTGCCCAAAACAGGGCTGGGAAGCAGAGAAAGGAGGTCCCTGGGCAGCCCAGCTCTGCGCTGGCTCCTCTGTCCTGCTGTGGATGAGTCATGTACGGAGCCGGAAAGGAAATAAATGCAAACACATGGCAGTCAAAATGGCTTTCACAGAAAAGAAAACATTGGGCTGGAGCTGCTGTAGGTGTGCAGCACGGAGTCGGTCCCGTGTGGGACAGGCACCTCTCAGCCTTGTGGAGCTGTCTGCCATGGCACAGGGAGTTACGAACATTTCCTAAACGCTAAAGCTGTTTGCCAAGGTTGGGCTGAGTACCGCATTTCTTCAGAGCTGGGTTTTAAATGTTTGATTTACATGGTCCTGTTTGGCATGAGAAAGGCTGGAAGATGGAAAAAGGGGCAGCAGAGCAAAGGAAAAAGACAGCAACTCTGGATACAACAGGAGTGGAGGGATGCGAGAGGAAAAACCTAGCTGGAAAGAATACATCTGTCTACTTCTAGTATTAAATGCAAATGTACACTTAAACATACAGGTTATAAATTCAAATCTGGAAACATATACTTACCATGTGCCACTTTTATTTCACTTCCTCATACAAGGATTATTTAATAGTTTTTAATTGCACTATCATATTCTCAACTTTCTGTAGCACTGCCCTACAAAGGAAGGTGGTAGATGAGAGATTAACTATGGTGCAGCAGATCCCTGCTATAGAACCTCTGTTTGCTTTTGAAGAAGGCTTTGGGCCGAGCCTGGTCTTGCTTCTCCTCAAGAAGTACTGCCCTGCAGCTGCTTTTGCTGAGCTTTCTGCTCTGATAGGAGTGTAAAAGCACCCACAGAACATCTCCATAATTTTTGTTTTGGTTGTCTGACAGCATCTTCCCAACAAGTTAAAGGAAAAAAATTACTATATTTTCAATAAAAGCTCACAAAATTTGATAGGACAATGGGCAAAAAAAAGTTACTCTCCTGGCAGACTTTCTCTACTCCCCCTCCGAATGATGTGACTTTACAAACCGTGCCAGTACTGCTGCTTCCTAAAAAGTTGTAATGGTTCTTCTCTAAACACAGTCAACACAATGAATGTTACTCCGTAATAACATGAATGTAGACTCCTCTACCAACAAAATCAGGACCTTGCAATGTGTTCTTGGGCCTTATTCCTTTTACCATCTAGGAAGACCTTGCCATTAACAAAGAAGATGTCCTGGTTTAATGTGTCTCAAAAGTCAAAGAAAATACTCATGATTAAAGATACTTACAGAGCAGGGCCATGACTTCTTAAATGCCTGAGTGATAAAATATTTCAGCCCGTTAATATTAGCACTTCAAAACTGAGAGGAACCCAGTAGTTATTACTACAATACTTTTCATATGTCTAGCATATCCTTAGATCTCAGGTTCTTGTTTTAAGATGAATACACACATACATGTCAGGTGTCAAGGTGTAAGAGAACTGCCAGCCACAGTGTGTTTTGCTAGTATGAGGCAAGATGCTCTGCTCAGCTTTTGCATAATGATTCAGCCATGATTTTAAGTATTCAATTCTACTTGTATGACTTCTTAAAATTCCCTGCAATATAATTATACTGATGGGAATGCAGAAAGATAATTGCTTTTCTCTAAAAGTTTCTCTTTTGTTTCACATTCATCTGGCTTCCATAAATAGAACAAGAGACCTTGAACAGCAGCAATATGCATCCATGTGTCTCTAGCTATTTATTTACAAAGCTAGACCTTGACAAATGTAATTTGTTCAATAAAATTAAAAAGGATGCACAATAATTCATTTAGACAAAAAGGCTTGAAAAGGAACGTCACTGGGAGTGTGCCTCATCACTGGAAGTGATCAGCTGATTCCTGAAGAACTGGCAGGTGCTCTCCTTTCAGAAAGCAGCAGTGAGGTAGTACTTAGGAGAGGAAAAAACTGAGCTAGGAATCGGAGCAATTCTTTATTCAGGCAATAATTATACAAATTAGATCCATGAAAGCCAGCGAATGACTGTGCCTTGAACCCTGTATGTGTGCATAGAACAATGGAGAAATTAATAATTAAATCTATTACATATGCTCATAACTCAGCACAAAAGATACTTCACTAGCTCAAACAATTCTGCATTTTCATTTGAATAAAGCTTTCACACATTTTTTTCTCATTATATATGTATTATATTTTAAATTTAACAGCTTATTTTGTTGCCTTTATGTCTTGAATTAATAAGGCCACACTTTAATGCACAAATGCTGAATAGAATTAGCATGCTTTATAGTCATTACTTGGGGGGAAAAAAAAAAAAAATCCCTTGTTTCCCAGTGGTGAAATCAATTTGCCCATAACTTCCTGTCTCTCACAACTTCTGCTAGGATAGCTCGAAACTTTGTGTTGGTTTTCTTACCAAAAGACTTGTTTATACATTCTGGCTGCAGACAGGGCAGGATCTGAAGGTAACACTATTCTGTTAAGTTTGCACAAACAGTTCAAAAATGGACCGAAATCTTTTCAGCCAGTTAAAGCAATTAGCAGGCCAGATACACCAACCTAATGCTATTTCCCTTGCAAGAAATAATTTAGCCTCAGAAACACAGATGGCTCAGTGAGTTCTGACCCAGAATTATTTTCCCTTGGCCGGGTGGGGGGACGCAGACACCCGCGGGGCTGGTGGGGCCACAAAGGAGGGCAGGGGCCGGAGAACCAGCAGACTTCACCCCTTCCCAGCTGGAAAGAAGGACCAGCTGCAGCATCTGAACATCAAGGGTGGAGGGAAGAGGAGATGGGGGTGAAAAAGCACTGAGACATTTCACATGTAAAAATTACCAAGTTCCTCCCCAGTCCTGCTTCCTAGATGGAGGCTGACTCCAGCTCCTCGCAGCCTGCAGCCCACGCAGGCCCTCCGAATGCTGCCAAGTCAAATAACACTAATTGCATTACAGATTGTGAGCAGAATTCGCTGTTCTTTTCAACTAAACCGAAGACTTTCCATTTCCATTTTGTTTGGGGAATTTAAGCAGTGTGATTATTCCTACCGCCGGCTGGGATATGGGGTTAGGAAAGAGGTGGCAATCGCTCACTCAGAGACCAAAAACAGATCTGTAAACTTGAGAAACCAGAGAGGGTAACTGAAGGAGCACACTAGAGACTGACAGCTGTGGAAACAGCTGCCTTGGTAGGGGCTTGCTGTACCTCACATGCATTGGGCAGTGTAGCCTGATGGGGGTGGCTGGACCCTGACCCTGCACAGGGAGTGGGGACACTGCTGGGGCTCACCTGCTCCCTGACATGGCACACCCACCCCCATGCTCTGTGGTCCCCCTATGGGGGAAGTACCAGTGGGGCCAGCCTGCAGGGGATGCTGAACCATGGTGCAGCCCTCACCCACCCCCCAAAAATGAGAACCTGGGGCAAGCAGTGGCAAGGCTTCTCCCTGGGCACCAGAGGAGGAAACACCCCATCTCTGGGGGCACAACCATGGCTAATAGTGCTTCCTGTGGCAGCATGCAGAGAAGTAATTTTCAGCTGCTGTTAGCATCAGGGCACAAAATTCCCTCCATTTCCCAATAAAATTTTGGAAACATTTAAAAAGGTTTAAAAACTTCGGGAGGAAAAGGAGATGCCCATATTTAACTTAAAAGCTTTACATCACCCTATTACTTGCTCAGAAATGTGTAATACAGAAATGCATGCATATGTTGTGTCTCTTTTGCTTAGTTGCACATGTCACATTCAAAATCCCACACACTACCCAGTCTTGGAGTACTTTTCAATTATTAGGATAGCTCCCATTATCCGGCAGCTCCAAGGGGAAATGAACTCCAATTTTTGGAGTGAACAGAAATTCTGACAAATCCTCCCATCATTCATTCAATATGGGAAGACTCTAGTCCTCTTGAAAACCTCTTCAGGATTGCTAACCTCACTCCATCAGCTGCAATGTAATATACATTTCGCACTGCAGCATCCCTTTCATTGGTGTTTCAGCTGAACAGAGATGTTATGCCGTCATGCTTATTTAAGCAGAAGGGTTATCACTGTTCCTTCATACAATACTATATAGCTCAAAGGTGCAATAAGAAGCCAAGAAATATGTCAAAAAGGTTTGGGAAAATAAACAACATCAATTTGTTCCTTTAAGTATCATCATGACAAATTTACCGGGCGGCTGCTGAGATAAAACGCAGCACTTTAAATACCTAAACTAATCAATAGAGAGAACTGAGTGTGCAATCCATTTCCTGAGAAGGGCAACCTTTTAAGGTTAATTCTTCATTCATATAAATACAATGCAAAGGTCATTATTTAACTTAAAGCAGCCCTTCATTATATTATAATTATTAGGCTCAATTTAGCAGTAAAATTCGCCACCGCACAAGCCACCTTACTCAAAATAAGGGCTAAGCCTGGAAAAGGAAAACAGCACCCGTATTTATTCCGGAGGGAGCTCCCTCCCAGCACGTACCACCACCTTTGCCGCTGCCGGGGGGCGGCCGCAGCCCCCCCACCCGCGTCCGCGGCGGCCCCGCGGAGCCGCTCCTCGTGCACCACCTAGTGACGGCTGCGCGGCCGGGCGGGCCCGGCACTCCGTACCGGTGCTGCTGTACGGAACCCTCGGGAGGAAACGAGCCGGTGGAGACTGGGTTTTCCGCTGTGGCGGGGCAGGGGCAGCGGGTGTGGCGTAAAGCGATGGGTTTGTCAGGGCTGGGCTCTCCCAGTTCCTCGGCTTGCAGCCCCGGCGCTGCCTCCCTCGAGTTGTCCCGCTCCTGATAAAGAGAGAACTCAGCGGCGCATGCTTTATCTGTCCCCAGGTTCGGCGCTGAACGCCATCAGATTAAAGACCAGGGCCTTTGGCAACAATCAGAGTGACAAAAAGCACAAATGATCTTTCTGATTACCGGTCGTGGCGCCGTGACTGCACAAGTGCCACCTCAGGGGTCCTGCACACAAACCCCGGCACAGGCAGCAGCACGGGTGCCCGCAGCCCCCTCTCTCTCCCACTCCCCACGGTGATGCCGCTGCAGCTTGGCACGGGCAGAGGTCCCACTGTCACCACTGCACTTGGGCAGCTGCACGTAGGTCCCTGTGCGCAGGGCAGGGTCTTGGCCTCGTCCCACTCGGACACCACGCTCCCAGGGCTCCTGGGCAGCACAGGACCTCCGTTACTTGTTGGCCCGATCATTCCATACGTTAGTGCCAACCAAAAAAATTTCCTGTATGCCCTCAGGGAAGTCACTGGATTTTGCCATGCCTTAATTTGCCCCTTTATAAAACAGAGCTAACTACTTTTTAAACTGTATAATAGCACCATAAAAACCCAGTGCTGTTTCTATTATCTTCATCTCTGAATATCCCCTTTTCTATCATGCTATCTGATTTCTGTCCCCTGATGGGCTCAACTGCTACTCCATCACCTCTCAAGTATTGCTTAGAGAAAAAAAAACCCAAATGTCTGTGATCAAACAAAGAAGCTTTTTGCAAACCTTTTGCAGGAACATTCTCTGCTGTGTCCTCAGTGACACCAGGGAGCACTGGCAGCATCATCTGCTGCGGTACAGTACCTGGATGGGGACAAACACAAACCATCCTCACGGTCCTGGGGCAGGCACAGCTCATGGCCTGTCATGCCATCAGGATTGATGCACATTCAGCTTCACAATAAAGAAAAGCAGCACTTCTGGACAAAGCAAAGGAGACAGCACGAGTTTAAAATGGCTTTCCTGTGTTCACACAGGAAATCTGCAGCGAGAGGGAGGGTATGACCAGAGACTTGTGACCATGGCTCACGGCGTGAGCAGCGAGGGGCCACCCCTTCAGCAGTGGTGGAAGGACACACACACACACACACACACACACACACACACTTTCAAGATAAAAATACGGAGCAAGCTTAACGCCTTTTCTCAGCATTACCTATCAGGAAAGTGGTTGCAATTGGCCTAGAAGGTGAATTAAAAGTGAACTCCCTCTCAGCATTTGCATTGGATTTCTTCATTTTTGACTTTGTTTCGCATAAGCAGAGCATTACTTAAATCAAGTTAACTGAACTTTAAAATGAAAATAAATGGTCATATCTATTTATTAAAAAACCCCACAAAACAGGTCTTTTGCCTTCCATGAGAGTCACCTGGAACATGCAGCCATGGAGGGTCTGTCCCCTGCGCACTCTGAGCACTGGCAGCAGCCAGCAGCATTTCTAGGCAGCAACCAATTTCACCCGTCAGATCCCTGCCCCAGCACACTGAGGGGTCAGAGCAAGCACAGGAGACATGTGACATCTCTGACAAGGAGGTGGCAGAGTGGTGGGACACTGCTGGGCTGGCAGGGAGGGGATTGCTTGGAAGTGAGGGCAATGGTGGCATGCTCCTGGTGAGCACCACAGATGTCATGTGCCTGGACAGAAAGATCCTTGTATCCCCATAAATACAGAAAAGCTTCTTTTGAAGGGGAGGCAGAGATATAGAAACACCCAGGTTCAAACAAAGTTTTATGAGGAGAGTTGGAGTGCACTCAGCCTGTAAAACAGCCTAATGGTAGTGGCAGGCCACCACCTGATGCGCTGCCTGGGCAAAGGTATCTCATGGTGGTGTACAGTCGGGATACGCTGCAAGTTTTACGAGAGGGATACCACTGTCAACAGGTGATTGAATAGCTTTTCACATAAGGAGCAAATGACAGACCTTGCCAGGGATCAACAAGGGGAAAGAGAGAGACAGCCACTTACCTTGACATGTTTCTTCCACACAAGCCAAACTAATTGCACACGTCAAAAGGAAAAGGCAACGCATGGCTTTCGTCCTCTCCTGATAACGATCAGATAGAGCTCTTCCTGTCTTCCCCAGCAGCACTTCCTCCAGCACAGCATGCAGAGGAGGAAGAAAATACAGCTTTGAAGGTCAGGTAATGGCCTAATTAAAGCAGAATTCCAATTCCAACGCTGCAGCCCTGCCCTTTTAATGCACAGTGCTGGGTCAGGCTGTCAGTTGTGGTTTAGTGCACCACTGCTGTTAGCACACCCCTAGTAATGTGCTCTTTGGCTTAACGTGGGTCGTTTGACATGCAGGTTTCTAAATAATTGCAGCAAGTGCAAAGAGATGTGTGTTAATTTTAAAGCTGTTACTGCCCTGCGATGGGCATCTACCCCCCGCCCCTCTGGAGACAGGGAGAGCTTTCAGAGGCCATGAGAGCAAGTCTTCCCTACAAAAACCAAACCACAGGGTGGATGATCAGGGACAGGGAGGACAGTACAATGGTCCCTGCAGCAATGGATGGGCAGAGTTTAAATCTGTTGCTTGCCCAGAACCCCTAAAAGCGTGCAGCAATCCTGTGGGGCTGGAAAGCCTTAGGGGCATTGCTTTCTAAAGCAGATGTGATGCTGCAGTGAGCAACTTCTACAGGCGCACATTTATGGCACAACAGTATTTCTTCAGAGGGAAGAGGAAGGTAATACTCCTTTTGACAGCGTTACTGCATGGCACAGGCACAGGTGCTCTTGGGCATGTTTTTAGTTGAACATAAGCCTGAATGTATAGCAAAAAATTAAAGGGTTTTTTTTTGGCATGATCTCAGTCCAATATCCTTGTGCTTTTATTTTGTATGACTAGTCCTTGCTGGGGCAGGGGAAGATGCTTGCTTTCTTTTTAAAAATGAAGCAAAAATAACCTGTCTTTACTCTGATAAGCATTAGTAGAGTTTGGGGAAGAGTGATGTTGGTCTGGGAACACAAGCAGGCAGGTTCTATATAATATAAAATTTTCTGTGTCTCCCCAGTTCTTCCTATCAGCTGCATACTTCACCAGGCAGCTATTTGAAGCAGTCACTAGGCATTCCACCTTTCTCAATGTCTACAGATGTCTAAAAGGATCAGACCACCTCCTCTGATCTTCTTCTGTTTGGTTTTTAAAGTGGTTAATATAGCAGACAAACAAAGAAGGTAATTGTGGCATTTCTTTTCTCTGGTCACACAAAACCTCAGAAGCAAGAATCAGACTTAAGGGGAGAAAAGCAGGCACAATTGCTGCACTGTAATCCCCTAACACTGCCAGAACAGACAGCTGTTCCTGTTCTGACCCTTTTCCAAATGAGTCAAAGGAGTTAGTTCCAACTTTCAGGAAGTTGTTGTATGTTGCTTTATTTCCCACTTCAGGGGCTAGGATCAGTTTGGAGTCTCAGAGAACAACATCTTGTACCCTGATACGGCTTCAGCCAACAAGAGCAAGTTCAAAGGATTCATAACTCATGACCAGTGCTGCAAATACAGCATTCCCCAGGCACTCACACCTGTTCTTTGACCCTTCCCAGTGCCTGAAACGTGATGGGCAAGAACAAAAATTAAATTCTGTATTAAGACATAAATTACTATTTTATTATATTAAAATGCTAGAGGTTAGAACACATTAATTGGGAGCATTAGTCATGCCAAAGTAGAAAGTTATATGGGAAGAAGATTAGTGAAGGGACATAGAAGGAGCCCTTGCAATGCTTAGGAGGTCTCAGCTGAATTCCTGGCTCCTCCACAGCATTCTTACATAGTTATATGCAATTCACCTATACCAACATCCCTGCTATATTTGCAGGCACCACACTCCTGGCTTGGGAGCGCAATAAAAAACCCAATCTTGCTGTTATCTCAGTGCAAATCAATATCAAAACACCTCAGCAGGCATACCCACCAGATCGAGGCCCTGTTCCTGACAGCTGGCAGCAGCATTCTCATAGCCAGCACAAATGGGAACCCAGCTGGGCCATTCCCTCCTCTGCATGGGGCATCCCTGCTGAAGCGCCAGTGGGCCCACAGCATAGTTGGGCGAGGGGTGAGCCTGCATAGAGGCAGCAGGAAGGATCAGAAGATGCAGTTTCTCAGGACAGATAAATCCCACCTTACCTCTGATACAGGATAACAGTATCAGATTTTCTAACGAAAACATTGCGAAGAATAAGAGGACTTTATTCAATACTATCTGGTAATAATCAGATATTATGGCAGCCACATGCCAACACTGGTTACCAACAGGCTTCCTTTTGATCTGCAGCACTATTGGTTTATGTGCCAATAAAAATATTTATGTGCAATAATACTAACACAGCTCTTATGCCAAGTTATCTACAAAGAACAAGAATCTATACTGCTCCCCAGTAGGAAAAGAAAGCTCTTACCTGATGGAGAGACTTCTCTACTGGATAGATGATGACGATGCCAGATGCCCAGAGATGAGTAGAAAGATGAGAAGTACAAGATGGAGGAATTCACCTCTTCTGTCTACGTTAGCCTACTTGCTTCGCACGTGCAGGGTGAAACATGGGTGTCTGATGAGTAACTGGGAGGAAGTTACTCAAACTTCTCAGTTTTTCTCTAGATCATCTGACAGACTGGAAAATCATCATTCCTAAAACCAGACACCAATATTCCACAACCAACCTTCCTCCTATCTTTCAATAGGCAAGTCTTCACCCAGCAGCCAGTGTTGCCCATCACCTGCATGTTCTTCACAGAAATCTGAGACATGAACAAATGTTGCTAATAAATCTTATTATTTGATGCATTTATAGGCAGCTAGTGTGTCGGCAGTTGAAGCCTAGAAACCCATCAGAACCGTAAGTAACACTCCAAATCTGAAGGCAAGTTCCAAGAGTGGAATCCTATTGGTTTTGAAGTGATATGGGTGGGATTTTGCCCCAGCTATGGGCAGGTAGAGGGTTTGGCTTTGTTCTTCATTTATGTTGCTTAAACACTGTTTCTCCAAAATATTTTAAGATTTTGTTCCTGTCATGTTTTTCATGGTGGTGACATCAAATGAAAATCAGCTATTTGTTCCTCAAGGGTTCCCCCTCCCCCTGCCTGATTCGGGCAGAAGAGCAGTATGGGGGTTTTTTGATTTATGTGGAAAGAGGAAACCACCCTGGGCAAAAAGTCTACAGTCAGCAGAAGCAGCACTTTGTCTTCAAAGACTTAGACACAAGACTCCCAAATGATTAATGTTCCTAACTCACATTTTTCTTGCAGATGTGATTACAGAAGAGAATACAAAGAGGAAATGATTTTTAAAAAAAATGGTTATAAATGTATTTTCATAACAAGGAGCAACAGAAACAATTTTCTGGGTGGTTTTAAAAGAATAAAGTCAACAATTACAAACTCAGATGCCAAACTGTTGATAGATGTTAATACTTTGGCACCAAAACTAGATATTCTGCTTTCCTAGAAAGTTACTGATACTTGCTCAACGTGAAAAAAAAAAAAAAACCAACCCATGAACAAGTTATCTAATAACTACATATTAACAAAAATACCCAAATTCAGGCTCCACATTTGGAAAACTGACAAATGATGTTATCACAACACACATTTTGCATTGCTTTTAGCTATGGAATATCACAGACTCCAAGAAATTTTAGAATATCCTGTATGGTTGCAATACCCAGGTCCCCCTTTCCCTGTCTTCTGCAGTATCTTTCGGAACAGGACAGTAAGATTTCCAGTTATGAATCATTATTTGAGTTTGGATAAACAAAAGGAGATTGGCATGGGGGAGAGTCTACCAACACAGCATACAGAGAAAAGCACATTCTTTTGGATATTGAACAAACTGTTTTCCACGCATACGAGAAAACACAAGAAAGAATGAATTTAAATCAACATACATAAAATGATGAACTGCGCTGTGCTTCCTCTGACTACTGACAAGGTTTTCAAAGTTGGCTTCCAAAGCCGTCTTTGAATCTTTTTGGCTTTATAATTCACTCTCCATTTATCTCATATGATCAAGTGATGACAACTATGACTATGTATGTGTAGACGCACAGGCACACATGTATATGTAAGAGGACATTCCTGGACGTGTGAGTTGGGGAGGAGGGGATATGGAACAAAAGTCACACGTGAGCTGGCTGCAAAGCTTTTGTTAATAAAGCCTGTCATTTATGGCCTGATTCTCATCTTGTCATGCCCTCATCCTGCACAAAGATTTTTTTTTTTTTTTTTTAAATACACAAGTTTAATATCCTTGCTGGATTAAGTGACTCTCAGATACATCAGGTAAATGTATCCAAACTGTTGTATGCACAGCCAACTAGAGCACACAAGCTAATTCAGCACAATACGTGAGCACTACCTCTGACACACAGGACAGGGACCTCTATTGCCACCAGACCCTCAAAGGTGATCCTGAGTAAACACTACATTTGATAAACTCCATCCTGGAGCGTGATCTCACGTCCTACAACAATACCTGCAAGATAAGGCTTGTCCTTTGGAAGGCTTGTGAAGGAATGAAAGCTATTACGCTATCTCACACAGCCAGCTCAGAAAAGGGAGAGGATGAACACAGATGTCATACGCTTTCACACATTTTTCCATCCACTTGGGGAAAAAAAAAAAAAGGGCAATGACAAAGAATGCCTTGCTGGGGAGGTGGGGGGGCAGACACTGGTGTTTTCCTGTTTCGCTCTGTTTTTAAGAGGAAAAAAAATCCATTTGTCTTAAAAAAAAATCCAAATTTTTGTTGAAAAGTTTTGTGGAAAAACAATGTTTACATCAATTTTTGCTAAAAGTAAACCTCAGGTGTCCAACCATGTCTCCGAAGAAGCCTTTAGTGTTAACAGATGTCTGGTTGGAATCTGCCTGAGCCAGTGAACTCATTCTGAATGGACACCAAAAAAACTGCTCAATTTTTGCTCTACATAATCTGAGAATAAGGTGCTTTCTCCCAGACTTCATGGATTTGACTTCTGTTGTGCAATCACTGTCTATTTTATCTTCAAGAAGCAAGGATCTCTGTGTCTGCAGAGCAGACAAGCCTCCCAGTTGATACAATCTACTTTTCCAGATCTATAGCTTAGCTATAAGTAGTACTGGAAGTGGTATTTGGTCTGGGGTTATAAATAGGAGAGATTTCACTTGTCAGTGTATAGGCCTTGCTTATAACAGCAGCGGCCTCAATGGCTGCAACTTTGAATTCACTAATTCAGCCAAGGGAAGGCACTGAAGAGCCAAAGCAGATAATTAGGCCAAAGACAGTCATCATAGCTGTTAACTTAAGGAATTGCTGCAATCTCATCTAGTGGTTTATATTTCTGCCTACACTTTCCTCTGTGTTCTTTACATACTGCCTTCACAGATGCATATGTACCCTTTATTACCATATCAACTGCTTTACGCAATGTTTGCCCTTATATTCACTCATCATTACACACTGCACTGAGAAAGCCTTGACAAAGCCAGCCTGTAACTGTACAAGTCTCTAGCAGTTAAGCACTCCTTTTCCCATTGCCAATTCTCCAAGTCATGCAACATTTTAAAAGTTATTAAATTCTAAATAAAGGAGATTAAGGATGCCAAATTCTATTCTGCGCTAAAAATGGCAATCAGTATTTGTCAAGACAGTAATATCTTTAGAGCCAGAAGACCGTTATTCTCTAAACTCATTTTTTTCTTTTTTTGGTAAAGAGACAGTTCATAATATTTTCCAGGAACTGCTGCATCAAACCCAGAGTTCTAGTTGAGTTAAAGCATTTAAAGGATCATACCAAATTAGGTATGTTTCTCAAAATGGAACAGTGTTTTTCCTTATTAATACCAAATCTATGTGTGAAATACAATGCTTTTTTAGTTGAAATACACAGATGAGTTCACATCAATAGCAGGGTGAAACAACACATACATGTATACAGCAAGGTACTGAACCATTTCTTAAAGCATCAGAGGAACGCAGTGCCTGTATACTCAAACTATAACCATCACCATTTTAATCTATTTTGTTCCAAGATAGATTTTTTTTTTTTCAATAGGAAGATGAGTAATTATTTGTGCAATTAATTTGAAAGTCATGTTTATTACGAGAAGTTAATGTCTGTGTGCAGCAAATCTGAGAGTAGATTCAGGACCAGCCTCGTAAACATGCAGAGAATGGGCAGAGAATGTTTATCACAGTATTTTCCATTTTTATGAGGATGCAGTTGGTTATTATGACAAGGTGAAAGGTCTCAAAGCCTTCATTTTTAGGCCACAGGTGTTCTTTGTAGAGTTTTTCTTTTTAATAAAGAGTATTATTAGTTCTTTAAATTAGCTCTTATTGAAAGTTACCACATCTGCGTTATGTGGTAATGAAGCCAGGGGGAGGTCATAGCAGGGGACTTGCACTTGAAGAAAACATCTGGACATTGCTTTGACATTCACTAGCAACTTCTTGCATTTTATTAAGAAGTAAGGAAATTATACTGAAATTAAATGCAAGATTCAAACAATAAATAAAATGAAAATACAAGATCTGAAAAAAATCTAGCTTCGAACAAAAAACCCCCAAAAAACCAACCCTTTCCCTTCTTTCACTCCCCTCCTATGAATTCCAACTCATGACATTAATTACCTGTGCAAATGGCAGCATCAGTTAAAAAAAAAAAATGTTCAGCCAGTGTTTAACACATCTGTAACACTATAGTCATTCTGTCTTTCACGGGAGGGGCTACTGTCATTTTAAATAAAGCATTTTTTGTATTGTAAATTTTGTTTACTACATTATTTCAGAAAGAGGTGCAGTGACCTTAGGAAGTCCTGTACCTTTATATAGGCAATTTTTTCCTCCACTTCCCCTGGCTGACATAAGCAGACAGACTTTGTTTGCTGTGCACAATTACACCTATCACTTCCCCTGAGGGAAGTAAGGAAAAGTCTACCTGCGATGAAAGGAGGATTTAAAAGCTATCAAAATCCTCAAGTGGAAGTTGCTGAGTAACTGTGTGATGGTTCTTGATCATCAAGGCTGACAACTAAATATTGAGGAACTATCGCATTAAGAAACTTGGCTGGGTCAGATGACCGTTCAGCTCTGTCGTGCACGCAGCTAGGAATGTTTGTGGGGCAGTGATACAGTATGCATCAGAAATCTTAAACAGAGAGCATACCCATGCTCACTATATTTTCTTGTTTTAAGTGCTTGCTTACAAATGCCAGTGACATTTCTGTCCTGCTCAAGTTCTTCTACCATACCTATCACTGCAGTAACTGAGTGTCTTCCAGTACCACAGGAATCAGTCACGTCATTTGCTCCCTCAGGCAGGGAAGCACATCTGTATCAATGGATTGCTTCAACACCAGTTTTCTATTCTTACAAATCTCAGGTTTAATACTAAGAACTTTTCATTGACAATTCTAGTATAGTGTATACCCTCTGCAAATTTATTACATTTCTGGCCAGAAAGCCCAATTCAAATTCTAATGGCCTATAAATATATTTGGTTATAGCTATATGAAATTATTACAGACAAGCTACACTCCAGCTTGCCCCTCCCCTCCAAAATCACAATAGCTGCAAATGAAGTTCACAATACTGCATAACAACATCTTCTAGAAAAAGAGTATTTCATGTAAATGTGACATGCAAATATTAAGACAGGACACCAGACTTGTTTTCTTTCCCCTTCCCACTGGGTGTTTTATTTTATAGCATTTGCATTAGGTAATCAACTGAAACACTTCAACAACAGAAAGCTGGCAGCATAGTAAGGAAAAAATGGAGATTATTTCTCAAACAGCTGTGACAAAATGGTTTCAAGTTGGAACAGTATTGCACAAATGAATCAATTTACGGAGGGTGAGTGGGAGCAAGCATCTTCAACATGGATTGTGAGGAAAAAAGGCACTATTTAGCTGTGTGTGTGTGTTTAAAAAGAAAAAAGTCATGAAGCACAATCCATGTTTTTCAAAATTACATTCAGTACTGCTTTAGAAATGCTCACAAACCTGTCTCTTTTTATAGAAGCTACAGAAAGCTGCTGATGTAAATATCAGACAGTACAAGTGTATGAACATTTATAATTATGCTCCAGAAAAGTCTCAGGAAGAGGGCTCTTTCTATAAATACTGCTGCAAAGGTTACATAGTTGCACAGGCTTACAATAAAGGAAGCATCCATGCAACTAAGCAGCTTTACAGTTTCCCCAAGTTTAATTTCTAGTAGTCATAAAATATGCTCTAATTTTGAAGAGCTAAATTGGCAGTGCACTTGAATCAGGCTTTTGCACTGACTGCTTCAGCAGCACAGTTCAGACGGTGTCATCCATATACCTTTGTCATACACACATTTAGCAATGCCAGGTAAGCTTAATGGAAAATTTTAACAGAACTGTAACAGAAAATAACTGAATTTTCCCTGATATAAAACAGAACTGCTCTGAGACCATAAATAAGCATATGTTTATTATTGGAAAGTAAAAATAGCTAACTATCTTCAGAAACACTAAAAGGCATTTCAAACGACCAGGATGGGTTGCTTCTTCCTCTCCTGCATTGTATAGCTATAAATTTTCACGCCTGTTTGAAAATGAAGCCATGATCACCATACCATTAGCAGAGAGACTGCTTGAAAATCAACTCAGAGCACATGGGAACGTGCACATAGGACATTCTGCACCCTACCCTTGTGTCTGCTTATAGATGCACTAACAAAATAAGAGTGAAATTCTTGTTGCATGGCTGCAGAGTGATTACGGGAAGGAGCTAAAACCACTGTTGCTCTCCTGTCAACACTGCCTTGTGTATCACAAGTGCTGCAGGCGTGCTGTGGTTATGGCTATGTAGTTACCAGCATAGCTGGACCTAGTGCCATTACACTGACATCAAGAGTTTCAACAGGGCTACAGTTTTGTACAAAATCTGGGCGTTAATTTTGTACAAACAATACAGAACAGTAACAAAACCTACTCTCAACTATACACATATGAGCATTTCAGCACCTTTCAAAGGACTTAGTCCTGCAAAAAGCCAATCTCACTCCTGTGCAGAGACAACAGTGACTTCAGTTAAAAGATCCATGTTCAGGAGGCTGCATAGTAAGTTTACTGATCATTCAACCAGCAAAAACAAAATTCCATGTATTGCTGCTTTGCGCTATAAGTCATTAAAGGAAAATACACAAGATACATTCCATTTATATACTGCAAAATATTTTTAGTACCAACAATATGGATTGTTTCCATTTCTGAATAGAAGATGAATAGAGCAGGTCATTAAAAATCTGTAAAGCTCCTTTTCCTAAACTGTCTTTTAGGAAATCCAAGTTTGATAATTCTGAATTCAAAGGATTCTAAAAAATTCACAGTTGACTTAATGGTTGTACTAGATATAAAAGCAGACAGTCTTGATTCCCTCTGTGTTCCACAGACATTTGCAGACTACATCTGGAATGAATACCTCTCCAATTGTAGCTAGCATTTTAAAAAAATATTCCTAAAATTCTTGCTTGTCTCTAACCTGCTGGTTCGCAACAAAGAACAGGAAGTAACATCTGATTAAATAAAATGTGTTCTTATATGAACTATGAAAAATATATGGCTCTTTTAAAAATAAAACAATTTGCATTTTTCTGCTATTTTTGTCACTAAAGAGTCATAATTAAGAAAGTCTAAATCCTGGAAGGAAAAAAAAAAAAAGATGGAATAGGTTTCTGTGGACTCTACTGAAATCAGTAGAAGTTTTGCCTAGTTTTTTCTTGTCAATACAGAAGCATTTGCCTACATACCTATTTCATTACTTCGATGAATACTGTGTGTTTTCACTTAGTAAACTCTTCTGCTCTTAGAGGTGCTCTTCTGAAAATTCTGAAGGAGACTTGAGAAGGTAAACTGATCCAAATTATTCTGAAGAAAAACAACATAGTCAAAGTAGTATCTAACATAAAACTATTACTGAGTGGATAATCTTTCCTGGGATAATAAGTATTCATTTTACTTAAAAGAAGTTACTGCTTTGTTATGGCCATTTTTTGATATCCATTAGTTACTTCTTGTGTATGACTCTTCAGTTAATATTTTAGCTAGGAAATATGTCTTCATGTGTGAACTAACACATCCTATTCCCAAACATGTTGGTGGTATTAATGATCTCAAGAACTGGAACAGGAAATCTTATGCATGGTTCACGCTATATAAACGGTTAGCTATCAGAAGGAACTTCCCTGATTATTTAGGAAGAACAAAGACATCTATTTTTAAAACGCAAAGGGAAAAATCCAAGAAAACAAAATGCAAGATGTACTTGATAGCCTCTCATTATCCTCTCTGTAATTGGGCTGTTGCTTTTGGCTGCAGACATCCAGTTCACAGACCATTTTCCATTTCCTTTGTTTTCAGTACAAGAACAAGCTGGTTAAAGAAACTCCACTTGGTAATTTTAAACTAACCCTGCAGCATCATCCCTTAGGAATTTGAACCTTTACCACCATTCCGTACTTTTTCTCCTCAGTGCCTTCCCCCATCAAACCCTGTGAAAAGCACTTTAAGAAAAGGCAGGTGTAAGTTGTGTAAATACTCAGATCTTTAAGAAAATTCAATAGGAAACATATTCTTGTAGTTCTCCACTGCCATTTGCTATAATGCAGTGGCCCCAAACATCTGTTCTCAAATTTCAATTTACTTCATCTACCAGGTGTTTCACACTGTTAATAATGGCAACCCACAAATTTACAATAGTCACATAAGGCAGTTACATAAATACAATTATGTCAATCAAGTTCACTGCATCTTTCTCAACCAGACTACACATGACATTTTTCTTCTTTTCCTCTTACCATAATAAAAGGATGAAGACTACATTTCTGCAAAGAGAATCCCTGGACAACATTCTGGTATTGAAGTCGGAGAGGTCACTGATGTGCATTTCAGCAATGTCCAACAGTTAACGCAACCAGGAAGCAGATGTGATGTTTTTCACTTCACACATAACAGAACTGGTGCAAAAAAACCACTTTAAACTAGTTACTTTAAACCTTTTGGTCCAAATACATAAAATAAGCAGTATTTACAGCATTTTACTTCTTTTGTAAATGCAATGCTTTAAAACACATTATAAAGCACCTTGGTAAAAATATTCTACAGGTAAAAGTATCGAAGTAGTAGGAAAACCCTAACCATACCACAGCTCACTAATGGAGTCATAATATGGATTCACCAATACCTCAGTTTACAATTATTACAAAGAATCCATGGAGAAACTTAATACTGAATTTACGATTTTTATACCACTGTGTAAGGATCAACTAGAACTGCAGACAATATCAACTTTCTTCGTAGCCTTCCCAACCTCAGCCAGTGGTGGTGGGGATAAAAACCAAAACAAAACCCCCACTGCTCTGACTCTAACTTTTTACAGTATTAATGTGGAAATGATGTTTTAACACTAATGATTAGTTGTAATTTTAAAATAAAACCACATATATAAATGTGGGCAATTCCAGCAGCATTTCTTGGCAGAACATGATTAACCATCCCAATTAATATCATGTGACAGGATTCACAAAACCAAAGCACAGATGTCAACCACATATTAACACTACTTATATTGTATACAACCAAAATTTCCATGTTGAAAGCTGGGAAAAATGACTTCCTCTTCACAGAAGTATAAAAGAAAATAAATTGCTCTGAAAATTAAAGACCATCAACAGAAGCATTTTTTTTTTGTTTGTTTATATTTTCAACTAGAACGGCTCCAAATTTAAGTGTAGATTTCTTCAGGTAAAGGATATTAACTCCCAGTGAAAGTATTAGATAAAAGAAATGAAGCCTTTGCTTCTGGAATACCAACATAGTTAGCCAGTATCCAACACCCTGGAGGTGATCCACAGCCCACTTTTCTCAGATCTATAAAGAAAAGTCTTGGAGGTCTACAAGCAATCTAGGTTCCATGGCTGAGGACTAAGATGACGATGTGACCAAAGATTTAGGTCCATAAATCTAACAGTATAGTGTCCTTAGTTTGATTTAGGGTAAATCTTTTCATAAAAAAAGTTTTGAGCCAGAATATACAATTCTCCGTCTTTTTCCCGAACTGCATGTGCTCTGACAAACTGAAATTGCTCCAGTGCAAATTCATAGAACTCATTCTCCATTTTCCAGATTTCAGACTGTTGTAGCTTGGCAATAGTTTCTTTTGTGGGAAGTTTTTTCTCAGTTGTTTTCCTAAGATGAGACTTCTTTCCTAAATGCAAAATGAAAGCAATAACTTCACTTTAAAGTTCATGTGATTAAAAAATGTTTACAGTCCTTTTATTTACACAGTTTTATACTCTCAGCATGTTGATAAATTGCATTAGAACTGACAGAATTTAATCCAGAATTTATTAACATAACATGCAGGGTAGGAAAATTGCAGTCTCTCTCACTAAATGTTAATGAATTTTGCATCAGTTCTTTCAATTCTTCCTCCTTACTCTAATAAACCCAGGGAATGAACACTTCATTTAAGGAACAAGATTACTCCACATAATGTACTTGGAGCAAGATTGGTCTTTCAAAATTAATTATTTAGATGTTAATCTGGTATCAAATGATAAGAATTTTGAAAACTGCAGAGCAAGAGACTTCTTTCATGAGATAAAGATGTCCAAAATGATGACAGCATTTTCCCCAAGAAGTGCTGTCTGTTGCTTCATAATAAACTTGTGAATACTACACATCTAAGGCTCTATACATCAGACCTGTTTCTCCTTCTGTTTGCAGACAAAAGCACTGCTCAGATGGACCTTTTCTTCATCAAATTGCATGGCCAGCTCCTAGAAACCGAGCTACTAGCTATGTAACAAATGTCTTATTACAGCCCCAGGAAGATAAACACGTATGTGGGCCTTTGTACCCCTTGGGCCTTTTTGCACAGCCAACCAGGTTGCATCAAGCAGTTCGTTTCAGCTGGGCTTCTGAGGAAATGGAAATCTGCCTCTACAAAACTGAAGCCCCTGCAAGCCTTTCAAAAATGTTCTGATTAATACCCGTCACAATTTCTTAAGTGTGGTATACCTACACAACTGCCTTTAACTCAACCTGAAATATTTACAATTTGTGTAAGGCAGGAAGATACTTGGGCTGCCCTCAAAAATTTGTACTGAGAGTCTTTTAAAGGGTTTGTCTCTTCTGTAGGAGCATCAGGCAACTGAGAGGCAAACCTGGAAGACACTCAAAACTATTCATCTAGGTCTAAAGAATTTACATTAAAAAAGTGATGAGGATGAAAAAAAATCCATGGAAATCAACCATTTAAATACCTGTTCGGTACAGTTCTGTGGCACCCCTGAAGAACCGGGGCAAAGCTGCCTCCAATAACATGATAAAGTCTTCAAGCTCTTCAGTAACTCCCACTAGAAAGTATTCATTAATCAGATTGTATTTGGCTTGTTCCAAAGCCCATCTGCTTCCCACATTCCTAAAATGACAGAGAACAATTACAGCAAGTTCTGATGTCAGCCAACAATCCTTGGTCCCTAGGTGGAGATTAGTTCATAACAGGACATTTGTATAGGGAAGGCAAGACTCATTTAAAGTTATAACCATTCCTGACTCCATTTCCCTTTCCAGTTTCTCTCATCTGTGTTCTTATCTAGAAATTTAACTCCTCTAGTTATTTTGACTAATAACTCTACCACAAAAGAATCCATGCGTGTATATGGTTACTGTCTCTATTAATGCAACTTTTGGAGGATTTGTATTTCCTCAGTGTCAATAATCAGTCTCCACTTTCACATTAGGTACCAGAAATGGTTCTGGTAAGAACACATCTTCCCTTTTGCACCCTACAAGCATAGTTCTGAACCAGAAAGTCATTGCACTTAATGGGAGGACTTCCCTACAGAATGACAGACAGAAATTAAACCAGCATTTTTTCCTCCTGTTTATAGCTCCAGACAGGGTGAAAAGATAGAGCTTGCTGTTTCTCTGCTTCTCCACCTGGCCCAGGTGTAGATAAGTCTGACCAAGAGGCACTGAAAGAAGATCTCCCAATTTACTTTGCTGATATTTGGATGAACACTATCTTTGACAAATAATTGCCTCTGATTTCACTCAGAATCCTTCAAATTATCTATGTAATTTTTTTGTTGTTGTTGTTTGTCAAAGAGTTTATTAAAGTCTGTGCCATTTCTATAAAACATGCTGCATTTACAGATGGACACTATTTCCTCTTGTTTTGGTTTCCACCAAGTAGCATTGACTACTAGATGTCTGGTAAAGGTTTAAGAAGACAAATTTATCCTGATCTTGATTACTTTCTTTTCCCCAGAAACTCTAGAAGCTTGAACAAAATCTCTCCATTGAGAAAGACAGATGTTGCAGCCTGACATGAGAAATATGTCAAGATTCCAAATCTACAAAAATTATCTTTAATATTGAAAGCATCTGTTTTCCCTCATAGCACTGCTGATACACTATCCTAACATATTACTTGTTTAAAGAACTGCAAGACTGCTTCACTAAAGTGCATCTTCAAAAGAACATACATTACTAAAGTACCTGCTGCTTCACTCTGTCCAGTCCCTCACTTTTGCCAACTGTGCTAAATACTCAACTTTGTTAAGTTTAGATTTCAGCACTGATATACTTGACTAACAACTTAAGTGACACTTATCTCCTTACCAGCATTCGGAGCTGTGGCCACAGAAGAATGGAATTTGAAGCCAAAGTTTCTCTGGAGCGCAGTCTGAACCTCCAGCTGCCACACATTCATCAAAGGTCTGGAACAAAGACAAAATTAAGCTGAGCTTTAAAATCTAATATCTGTATCAAACACCTCAACCTGGTTAGTTGCTTAGTGGGGACAGAAAAACACAAGATATGATGTGAAAGGATGAGGAAAAAAAAGTAATTTTTTCAAGCCTTGCTTTCACAGTGTTATTAGGAGGACCTATTTGTCTCAATTAAAATAGTACTTGGACAGTCTTTCATGAATAGAACTAATGAACAATTTGATCTTACCTGATACATTTGATATACCTTTGATATAGCATTTATCAAGGTTATATGTCAAAACAAGTAAAAACAGTCAACAAATGTTGGTATCATTATTTTTCTCTTACAAAGTCACTAAAGATACAGCATCAAAAGCCATCAGTATTTCTGTGATACTGGAACAGCTGGATCTTTATACCATAGAACACTATGCGTTTTGTGTTTCAGATTAGACAATGTTCTATAACATCTTAAATATTCACAGAATCACAGAATGTTAGGGATTGGAAGGGACCTCAAAAGATCATCTAGTCCAATCCCCCTGCCAGAGCAGGAACACCTAGGTCAGGTCACACAGAAACGCATCCAGGCGGGTTTTGAATGTCTCTAGAGAAGGAGACTGCACAATCTCTCTGGGCAGCCTGTGCCAGTGTTCTGTTACTCTCACTGTGAAATAACTGACATTTCAGAGTATAATTTGGTTTTGGCAATCAGAAGAAGTGAAAGCAAGTTCTCCACTGTATAATGGAATACCCTTATACAACATGCCTCTGTGGACAGACAGCTGTAGCAACAGAGTGTCAACTGCAGTAACACAGTTACCATAAGAACCCCATCAGAACCTGAAATATTTTACCCAGTCGCCATAAAGTATTTAGGATATTTCTAATCAAGATAAGCCATGTATCTAGGACAGATTTTTTTAAAAAATTATTTAATAACAAATAAGTGGTCACAGACAAATTTTTAGACTGTTTCTTCTGCATAATTACAAGTTCCTGTTGAAAACAACTATGTAGAAATACATTTGCTTAATTATTTGGTGTTAGAACAAGGTCAGTGCCTTTTGCTTCTATTTTGAGATGAAGTTCCTGAGATAATCTGAAAAATTTACTGATATCAGGCCATTATTAACTGATTAATAAATTTAAATTATTTATATTTAATAATATAAAACATTATTAACTTACTTAAATGAAAGAAACCTTAAAAGTTGGCATAACAAATCAATTTCACTTCAAATGAACTAGATCTGCTTACAGGACAAGTTAAATCTGTATGGCAACAACTAAGTCTCAGACCTAAATAAAGTGGTATGATAGTGACAAAAAGAAAAAATCATCTTTAATAGAAAAACATAACATTATTAATGCAATGCATTACAAACATTACAAATAGGAATGCATTTCAACTTCTTCCAGCAAATCAGAGCTTACAGTGCAGTCTACCAAGCAGTAACATTAGGGATTTTGGCTTAATGTTTCCCAGTGACTAGCTAACAAGGCTGTTAAGACTATAATCCAAAACTAAACCAATATTGTTAAATTTCACTCTTTTTAGTAAGTACTGAGTTCTATAAACAGCTTGGACTTGGTAGCATGCTCAGTTTTCCAACTCATTGGTCTCCTCCAGGAAGGAATTCCACTGGCCAAATCATGCTCCCCATGAAAAGTAAGAGAAAGTTACAAAAGATAAAATCCCATCTCCCTTTTAAAAAATGCCTTTATGATACCGTATCACCAAATTATCTCTGTAGCCAGTTCTATGAAGATACTTTAAGCTTAATTTCAATTTTCTCAGCTTGAAGCTTTCCTCTACTTATGCTGTAGGATATGTGGATAAACTGAAATGCAGTAGCAGAAGATGGCGCCAAAACCTAAATAACAGAGGAGCAGTTAGGTAACTGGGGGGGTATGTGGAATGATAAAAAGAGGACTGGTCTGTTCCCAATATTTAAAAAAACACTGTTTGGATGGGGGGAAGCACACAAAATGATTAGTCACATTTATTACCTGTTATGGTGCTTATAGACTGAGCTGGATTCAGTGTGACTTTTGCTTAGTTATTTTTTCATTGTCTCTTGGCACTCAGACAGTGCTACACTAAATTGTGAACATTACAGAAAAATGTCATCAGTTTAAGAAAATATTGCCACTGATATTTTAAAAAGTGCTTGGCTCTAAAGTACAAAACCCACTTACATTGGATAAAAGCTTCTACACTAACTGTAGTTTTATAAACTATATTGATATACTTAATATCTTACTTTTCTTCCTGATTTAAGATAAGTCCAAAGCAACATGCTCCAATAAATGTCTTACAGCAAAGCATGACAGTGGATGTATAAATTCTTTATGGAATAAATATATTATGAAGCCTAAATGATGTTGCCATTCTGAAATTGTATTAGTAATCAAGGTCTGAATATGCTAACCTGAACTGCTCCTACAGTCACCTAAGACAGAGAGAGGAAGTACAGAAATGTATGATTCATACTCTATAGTTTTCAAGCAGATTCTTTATACAATTCCACTGCAGTATTTACATTTAAAAAAAAAAAAAAAAAAAAAAAAAAAAGAAGGAAAAACACCCAATTGGGTTACTAATTATTAAAAAGTAAACATCAAAGCCAAAAACATCAGCAGTTCTACAGCTTTTGGTGGAAAAAAAAAAAAAAAAAATGTATCTATCTTCAAAAAGAAGAGATGTAGGAGGAGAAGCTTAACTTGACACAACTCTGGATACCTAAAAACATTTTTAAATTTTATTTAATTTTTTTAACAAATTACAACATAAAGTGAAATTATAAGGTTATGAAGAACATCCTTAAGATAACACTCCAGTTCAGTATGTATAAAAAGGGGAGAATATAACTTACAGAGCCACCATCATCACCAAGGCTGACAAAAGAACTATTCAGCTTTTATCAGAACAATTTTTAAAAAACTGTTTTCACATTAACTTTATTAAGAACAACATATATAATAAAGTGTACTTTACCTTTTTATCCCCCTGTTTTCGCCTCCGTAGCCCTGGTCTGTAATCATCTCCAAAGCGCAGAAAGTAATAATAAGAAACTAGTCGTTCTATAGGATCTCTTATGACATTTATGTAAATTGGTTTCTTTTTAACACCAAATCTAAAGTAAGAGAAGAAAAAATATCTTTTAAAAGTCAAATCAAAGCTTCTCATCTAATACTTAAAAGCCTGTCTCTATTGATACAACTGAAATCTATGGACAGAGAAGACGATGTATTGATTGATTTCTCATCCTCATATCCAGTGCATTACATGGATGTGAAAGTCATTTCAATTCAGTTTTCCTAGGATTGTGATTTTAGGTTTTTTTATTAGAGAAACAAACAAAACTGAAATTCTCACACAATAGATACTAAAAATGTTTATACAACCATCCTGACTCTAGAAATGCCTTAATTAGTCTAGCAGCCACATACATGTTTATTATAAGTACAAGGAAGTTTGCTATCAGGTTCCTGCCCCCTGAACTGTGCTATACAATGCTGCAAGTGGTTTTCCTGGCAGGTCTCCAGCTGTCAGAGACATGAACTCTAATGGAAGGAAGACAGAGCTCAGAGCCCATCCATTACCTGGGTTGAATCCATATGGCTATGCTTATTAAATATACGTCTAAGATAGAGAAGTTAATATGATTACAGATACTATCTAAAGGTAAAACATTTTTCCTTAGACGTTTACCTAAAGCAAATTTTGATTTACTGTGGTACAAACAGGAAGTTTGACAAAATGAGGTGGTAAGCCCACAGGACACATGAGAAAGATCAGTTTTGGTGGTTTAAATCAGTGCAAATGCCACCTTTCAATGATCTGCATTCAAGACAGCTTTTACAATACATTTCTCAGGTTTATTTTCTTTTCCAATTGAGACATTACTGTGGCAAATAAATATGGTATCCAAACATTGAAGAGGTTATATCACAATGGAAATTGCAAGTGTGTCAAGTGCCCTGAAGTAAAGCAAGGAACTGGAAAAAAAATTCTATTCCCATGCAAACTGGGAAAGTGTTCTGCACTGACAGAGGGCCATTCAGGCCTCCTAGCTTGGCAGAAACAGAGCGCGCTCATAGTTTTAAGATGCAGTACCATTATTGTTAAAGTGGGGCTCTGTAAATTATAATACCAGATACTGCTCATACAAGGAATCCTAAGTTGAAAAGCTGAAGAACAGAAACATAGAATAAGCAGCAGGAAAGAGGGATTCAGAAAAAAACAGGTAGAAGGCATTACTTTGGCAAAAGACCAGCACTACAGATACAGAAACTGTTAAAGGCTACAGGAAGAGCAATTGATTCTCCAGATGTTGCAGCAGAGTACCAATGAATCAGACTGTAGCAGTTAAAGGCAGCATTGCTGACATCTGTCTTTATGCCAGCTTTTATTCCCCAAAGTCCACAAAATAGGACTGTGTGAACATTTCAACACTTTGATGCAAAGTCCAGACTTTGAACTTCACCCTCTTGCACGTCCACTGAAGTGCTCGGGACATGCACATGTGTCCGCTTCTACAGACTCCACTGCAAGAGCTGTAGAAGGCTGTAACAAACCACTGAGCTATAGCAGCAGCCTCAACCAATAATATGTATCTGTGGGTTAAATGAAGGTGTCAAAGCCCTTGGAAATGTTTGTGCTGGATTGTACATTCGTGTGGATTTGCACACGACCCTGTAAAACTGTCTTCAGCTACAATAACATAAGCCACTTATGATAACTTTATTAATAACGATAATGATTTGGCAATTGCATTGTCAAAGAACTTTTCTTCCAACTGTTTACCAGAGAAAATAGGGAATAAAGGTGGATCAGAAATCTTTAAAAAAAAAAAGAGGGGAAAAAAAAAAATTTTCATTACTGTAACTGTGATGAGTTATGAGGACAGGTTTTCAATACTGTAAGCCATTGACTGAATCCAGTAATTTAAGTTTCAGCATAATTTAAGAAGTGGATCTAAGTGATGTCTGCATATAAGCAGGCATAGACTTTTCTGAAATACTTTACACTTCTCAACTACAAGAATGTTCACTACAAACACCTCACAGCCTTAAAAGTGTGGACCTTGCCAAGCACAACCACAGCATTCAAGGTATTATTTTAATAATGAAAACCCAAAGTATGAGAAAGCAAGCTGTTGTGGGAAGAAAATAAATTATCTAGGTGAAAAGATAACAAACACACTCATGAGGATAACAGTCCTGGAGGGAAGATACAGATGAAAAATCTGTGAAATAGCCTAGATGCTTTCTAGATGTAAAACAATTATTTTAGTTTAAAAAGTTCCAGTATCTGAAAATGTTTTCAGCTTTATGAAATAATGTATAAAATAACATTCACCTTTGCTGTTCCAGAAAGCTGTTATTCAGTTCAAAGGTTTATTAATGTTGCAGCATTTTAAAAGGGCAGAAAGGAAGCTAACGAAATTTGATACATTTTATTTTATTGATTGATTTGCAATTAAGAGTTCTTGCTTCTACTTTTCGTAAACTTCAAGCTTTTACTTGGTGCCATTGGTAATTTCCAGCTACTACTGTAGCTTTTAGCATTTTCTGTTATGTAATATACTGTACTGGGAATCTATGAAGCTCTCACTTCCCCTTCTCATTCTTTGTAATAAAAAGCTAGAATTAAAAATCAGTGTACATAACAGAATGAATAAATAAAAGCAAGGGCTAAACAAAATAAATTTTTACATACAAAAACCTCATTTAATTAAATAAGTGTTTTAATACACAGAAACAGAACATTGCTGAGGACTGATCAGCAGCAAGAGGTAAAAGCAGTGGTTACTATTGTCTGGGCAGTTGAATATGCTGAGATCTGAAAAATCCACTTTCAATTTTAAACTATTTTCCACATGCTGCAAGTGCAAGATGAAGCACTGCCTGGTAAGCATCCTAAGCAAAACTGACTTGCCAGTTACAGGGGAGGTTTCACAAGACTGAGCTACAGAGGATCACTGCTTTAGATTCAAAAGCAAAAATAAGACAAGAAGAGAGATGCAAGGAAGCGGGAACACAAACATGATCCTGAACCTATGAGGTCACTGGAGGATTTTTACCTCATTTTCTTTTAAATTAATTTTAGAGATAGCAGGACTTAACTCCACAAGAATTACTTCAATGCTTTTTACAGAACATCAAATTACTATAGGCCAGAAAACTGCTTTAAAATATAACTTTTAATATTTTGATAAAGTGTAAAGCAATACTCTGATAGAGAAGAACTATATAATTTAAGAGTGGTATTACTTGTCATATGAAACATATTTGAGAACAGGTATCTTAAACTTCCCAGACTTGGAAGCCAATCCTAAGGCAGAGCTGCCTTCCAGAGAAAAGCCAGCATTTTCAGTACAAGAAGCTTGTAATTCAGAGAAGGAATACTAAACCTAGCATACATAGTTCTGAAATGAGACTCAGCTACATTTATCATGCAAAAAGACAAGAGACCTGTGAAAATCAAAAGTGTATTGTTCATCGTAGGAATTGGAGTGTGTGAATGTTGCAAACCCGCAGTTGCCAGATGTTCATCACGAGAGGGCACTAACATCCCAGCTGGAGACAAGCAACTTAAACTCCTAGCTACTCAACAGATAAATCCAAGGGTAACATACTTTGCAAAGTCCAAATAAGATATATGTCCATGGTAAAATCCTGGTTTCATTTCCTTCCAGGAAGTCACATTCTTCACAAATCGGACCTGTAAAAGCAGACAGCAGAAAGTGTTTCTGTACAGCTGGAACACATTAAGCTTCCCCATACATAGTGTTTTCTGGTTTGTAAGTAAAATCTTATAATGCATTAGAAAAAAGTCTATTTTGAATATTACCAAATAGTTTGTGCCAAATTTGTACCAAAGACTTTTCTGCAAGCATACAGATGACTCATTTTAGACCATCACAATTTAATGACCAGAAACTAAACAAAAGCAGAGTACAGCAATAAGAAGGGAAATTCAAGGAAAGCTACCACAAAAAACATTATGCAAGACAAACATTTAAATTTTTGTCAGTCCTTTTTATTTGTAATTTGAAAGGAATGTAGAATTCCCTCAGCAATAAGTAGAAACGCAAGTACACCTTTGATGGATTTGTCTGATCTGTATTTAGTCTCTCAAATAAAAGTGTACCAGATTTACAAGCATATTCTTACACCTATATTACTGGGACATAAGAAACAAATCTGATCCCTCAAAATGCAATGCATGAGCAATCCAGAAATTTTACAAATGTATTCAGGGTAAATTAGATATAATAGTTTACCATTTTGAATAGTTACCTTAAGCCTAACATTTCAGTGAAACTTCCATGTTAAAGCATGAAGTAGTCCTTAAACAAGAGCTGATAAAGCAGTTATTGGCAAACTTCACAAAAACAGGAATAGCTTTACATTTCAAAGATAAAACCAAAGTAAGATACATGCCCCAAAACCAGAAAGTATGATCAAATTAAGTGGGACATGCAAATTCTGACATAATTTGGCTTTACTAGACAAACAGAGTATTTTAACATCAAAGCATTTAATTCTGAAAGTTATTTCAAAACCAGTGAATTGGATAATAAAGAAAAGATGATAAATTTGTACTGCCTGAGCTGTCCAACCATGATGTGCCATTGCTGAAACTGAGAATTAGAAGCATACCCTGCATATCTACAGTATCTTTTCTGTTATACAGTGACATAGATAACCACAAAGATACTGAGGTGAGACAAGAGCACCAAAAAAGGAAAGTTTGAGAGCTCAAGACAACACACTAATATTCTGTGAGGTCTAATGGATTAAGAGTGTCCTGAAACATGATATTTATTATTTATTATACCCAATCAATTGAGGATTTTAAGAGGCAAGACTGGCCTGCTGTTGTTTCGTCAAATGTGCAAAAGTCACAGTCTAGGATTGAAGAGGTTGATAACCTTTACTTTTTTCTCCAAACACCAGCTCTTGGACTCTCAGGTAAAAGAAATGGATATTACTTTTTAATAACAGGCAGCATTCATTTTTTTCAGTGTACAACTTTCACAGTCTGTGGCATTTCACAATTTAAACCATATATTGCACAGGAAAATTGTGGCAAATCTAGCCGAAAAGCTCTGTACAATGTCATATGATGGTGTTTCAGAAACTCCATTACTGCATTGGCTTTCTGTCTGGTTTTGTCCACAGCACAAACCAATAATGTATCTATGAGACTTTGAATCCAGTTGACTACTCTTACTGCTGCTGAAACAAACCACGCTTTCATTGACTGTACCTTTCAAAGATTAATGACAAGGTATTTTCAGTGGGAAGCCTCGGCTATGAATATTTCTATACCTGGGAAAGAAGTTTCCGAAATGCAAAGTATATATTATCCTCCCTTTCCTCACCCCGAAAGCCCAAAATGTCACAAGAGTTCTATCAACCAGCCGTAAGTAAACCAGCTACACTACCTATTGTGTGTCATGCAGCATGCATATTAAAGTGTACATTTCAGTTACGTTCCCATGAACAAACTTTCTGAAATCTAGCACCATATAGATTTCAGTTTCTCACAGACTAGGACTAGACACAAGGACCTGTTAAATGCAAAATCCCAAGGGTCAGCTCTCTCTTAGATCCCCATGCCACCATTTGGCATATAACCTTAGATGTTCCAGTAATAATTTAAAAAATCCGTTATTGTCTTTGCCTTACAATGTCGTTGTCTGCTAAGGAAATAATTTTTATGAACATAAAATGGATGTTCTAGCCTTTTATTAACTTTAACACCAGGCAGGCTAAGAGAAGGCTAGGAAGGTTTTATAAGACAGTTATGACATTTACATCTGGCTTAAGACAGACCAGCAACATGCTGTGCCCCTGAGAATCTAAGTTTTTAACACTTGTAACTAGCCTGCAGGCAAGAGATTTTTTAAATTATTTTTCACTGCACAGTTTGCAGCATTCCAAAAATCTGAACTGTTCCAGGTCATGGTCACCCTAATGAGTCTGGATTCATATATTTTAGAGCAGAGATGAATATTGCTTGCTGCTTCATACTGTTAAGTATGATCAATTTTACCATTCTTTTCAGGGCTTAGCAGATACTGAAACTTTCAAGAGACCGAGCAAGCTTCTCTATCTGAGCCCAACTGAATAAAATTTAAGGTTACTTTAAAAGTTCAGATCGACATGAATGGAATTCCTGTGAAGTTGTTTCAGTGTGCTTTTACATAATCAGCTACAAAGTTGCTTTACAGCCTTTAGTAAGTGAGAAATCAGCTGAGCTTCACTGAATTAAAAAGCCAGATCAAATGTCCTCTGGGGGCACAAGATGTGCTGAAAGGTAAGTTAAATACATTCAGTTTCTAGGATGGTAAGAATTTAAAACAAGTCCCAGTGAGTCAAAAGGGAAAAAAGAAAAACCAAACCCAGCATACTTGGTCTGAGCAAAAAGCCCTGGGGAATCTATATGTGCAAGCCAAAGTTAAGCTTATGCTGTCACCTCTGTCCCCTAACTGCTTCCATCAATCCCCCTCTCTGCAGTCTGCACACCCTCTCTGCCCCAAAAAGGTGGTATGGTCATTATCCTGTGGCCTGGGTACAGTCACATTGGCTTTCAGATACAAGAAAAAGCTCCAGCTTTTTAGGTCATTATAGTCTAGTTTTGTCTGTCAATTGCTGTGTAACTGACTTAAAGTTACACATAACTGGAGGGACAAATATCACAAGCCCAGCCTGATGAGGATGCATGAGGATTTTCCACTTAAACTATAAAAAAAAAAGGACTCTCAAGTAAGACTGAAGACCAACACAGTGTCCCCATTAAAGGAAACCTCAGATTCAGATTTAAAGACCAAGCATGATGGGATGACTGAATCAGAATCCCTCGGCAGGAAGGCACCAGTGGCTTAGCTATCCACCAAATGGTCATACAAGCTAATAACTTATAGATATCTCTAAATCAGAGGGTCAGGAATGCTGGAACAGGCTAGCAGCACACCTTTGGATGCATGCCATGAGAAACGACAAGCAAGCTCATGACAAGGGCAGCTAAGAAGCAATTGTGTGAGCTGGTGAACATAGAGTTCACACCAGTTCAGCCACAGTACAGCCAGGATACCTGTCTCGCATAAACAGCTCTTTCTCAGAAGGAAAAATACAACTGGCACCTGTACAGCAGTGCACACTAGTACCCACTAGGCCATCTAACTCCAAGAGAAAAATTTCTAAATCACAGAATCACAGAATATTAGGGATTGGAAGGGACCCCAAAAGATCATCTAGTCCAATCCCCCAAATGTTCAGGAGCACATGACAGTACTTCCACTTCTAACAGCTGCTACAACCTTTTACTTGTTCCACTTCCGACAGCCATTGAAACCTTCAATAAGTACTACTAAAGTCAGTACAAGTGTGCTGTTCTCCAAGAGGCCACTGCTCTCAAATACATTTGGAAGCAAGATTATATATTTTCAGGTTGCTCTTTCGAGAAAAATGGAGAGAAACCGTGGGAGAAAAAAAGAACAACGAACAGAAAACAGCAAGCTGAGGGAGTGAAATGCTGAATAATTGTACCATTGCTTTTCTATGTTCACAACAACAGTATGAAGAACGTGTTCTCATATCCCCTTTTCTAATAACATGTCAATAATACATGCCGCAAGACAGAACAGTAATTTTGTTTTAAATGCTTTAGATGACAGTTTCACCATATAACAAAAAAGCTGAAGTTTGTGTGGCTGGTATGCCATCCAACTAGCCATAACAAAGGCATACTTGCAGAAGCAAAAAATATCAGTACTGAAACGTGCAAGCAACAAATAAAATCCAACCAACCAACCAATGATTCCTATTTAATGAAAACAAGTTTTTGTTACAGACCACACAGGTCAGATATGCAATAAGGGCAACATTGCACTCAGTTTGCTGCAAAGAAAAGGCCCAGCCTGTGGAAATAGAGGATGTTCCCAGGGTCCTGCTGTGAAAGGAGGGCTTCTGGGACAAGTTCCACCTGAAATTAAAATTAATGTCTTAGGGACTCTTATCAGATGTCCTGGTTCCCCAGGCACAGACCCATGGGCCAGCCATGCAGGCAGCCATGAGTAGCCCTAAGTCAGGTGGGAGATCCAATCAAGGCAGCTGACTCACAGGTGTATCCCATACCACCTCATCTGCTCATTATAAGAGGAGGGAGCTCACTGAGGGTAGAGTTCTTCCTGGGGCTCCTCTCTCCTGGCCTTCTGCTTCTGCTGTTGACATCAGGAACCAGGCTGAGTAGATATTTGTATACTTTTTGTTGGTTATTGTATCAGTCTTGTTATTTCATTAAATCTGTTTCTACTTCAGCTCACAGGGCTTCTCCATTTTTTTGCCTGATTCTCCCTCTCAACTGGGGAGGGAGCATCAGGTGGTAGAACAACTGCTACAGTTTAGTCCTGGGTACTGGCTGAATGTAGACATCAGATTATTTCAAATCAGATACAGATTATATTTGGAGTGGATCTTAAATAGGTTTTTTTTTTCATGTTGCATTTAAGAAGTAAAGGTTTCACATATTGGCAGAGAACTTAAAATCTGTTGAAGAATTAGAGCAGTTTGGAAGAAGTACAGCACAAGCAGTGCATAACGGAGGGCTCACTATTTTACAAACTTAGGTTACACCCCAGACAATCTTCACCTTGCTTAGGGAGATTTGTTTTAGTGAACAGTATCACTGATAAAATTTTGCCCCTATGATGTGTTTATGTATTTTACTACTGGTGCATATACGCCCAGCACACAAATCAGCTGTAGTGATGAAGGTGGCATGTGAATATTTCATGCACATCCAAGCCCACGAAGAGTAAACCAACATCAAGATACTATGCTGCATCCTTGCCATCTCCAGAATTACATCTCATGACTTACAACGGCAAGTTGCTTTCTTGATATAGAAAATATGAATAATTATTTATTCTTCTTTGAACAACTACGCAATATATAAAAAGTGTTTCATTGTCAGTATCTCCCAAGTTAATGGCCACTGAAGAAGAGGAGTATCAATTGTCTAATTAAAACCCATAATTTACCACCTTGGAAAATAGCACAGTACCAAATGAAGGTAGGACTGCCAGTATTGTATACATGCCCAGAACTGATGGATTTTCATTTTTCAGTACGTAATTATTACAGGGAAGATGAGGAAGAGAGGTTGTCTTAGACAAAATTAAGCCAGTAAAGAACAAATTTGATTTGAATGAAACTCAAACAAAAGTAAAAATTTAAAGCAAGGTTGCCTATGTTTAATTTATACTATCAATGACTAGCTCTCCTCTCCCTCAGGACAGACCACTACAATTCAAAGAGACACCTTCACAGAAACAGAATCTGTGGCTTGAAGTGCAGCACTATGTATGACTGACTTGGGCAATATTTTTAATTAAAAGATATAGGTTTTGAAAAATGACTCTGATGATGGTGCACAGGTCTTTCACAGTTCTATGCAGTGGACATGACTATAGGGATGACTATGAGGTCTACTCTCAGTAATCTCAGTAATCATGTATAACAATAACACCTTCATATTTAGGAAAAGATTTCACAACAGCAAAAACACAACAGTAACACAACCCCACTACCACAAAACAGGTTCTCAGTCCCACCTCAAGTACCCTGTATGTCCCCTGCACTGAGATCTCTACCTCAATCTTTCTCCCACATACAGAACTAAAAGTGGAGGGCCCATGGCCATCTGCTTCCCCTCACCCCACTCCAGCAGTTGTGCTGAGCTGCTTCTGCCTGTAGGCATGCACTTAAAGGAGCTGGAAGCTTCAGTGCTGACATGCTGCAATGCAGAACAGCTCCTGCCTCTGCTGCATATCAACTTAAAATGATCATCATACAACCAGTAGGACATACCCGAGAGTTTGAAAACATTTGTTTCACAGACAGGGATGATGACATAGTGATGTTTCAGACCTCTGACCTGGGTTCCCTGCATGTGCACTCATGACAAGCAAAGAAATATTATTTTAAAAAATAAAACAAAAAAATCTACTCCCTCACTACAACCCAAGAAAAACAAGGCATTGATCCTTCATCATCTTTTTTTTTTTTAATACTCATTATCTCATGCAGTAGCAGCCATGATAATTTCCAACCTGGGAATACACTGAATTTAGTGAGAGCTTTAAGTGGATACAAAGCAACCCATCCTTTAGAGTGCAAGATATTTACAACCACTTCTTTCTACCTGTTTTTTATCACCTGTGAGACCTGACCAGTCCTACTACCAAAGACAGAAGTATAGCGCTGACATCATGGCACAGCGCCTGCCCTACTCAGAGAGGAAATCACGTAAGACTGCATTCACTGCAAATGGAGATGACAGGCAAATGCTATTACACAGTCAAAAAACAGACAGTCAACAATACAATCACCTTTTACAGTTATAGCAACAAACATTTCTGTCCTAGCTATGTCCCTTTATAGCTTTGTTTTGTTCTGATAAACTTACCCTCAGCAAAAACCTAAACCTATTATTTAATAAATTATATTTTCTATGTAGAGAAATATTAACACATTAGAACTCATTTATGTTGGAACATGTGACATAAGAGCCAATTCCATCAGACCATATAAGTTTGCAAGAGCAAAAAAGTTTTCTATATTTTCCCCTTGTTTAATAAAGCCATCCCGAATGTAGCAGCTTACCTGATCTTGCAGGGACATAACAGGATTATTTTTGGTTGTATTGATATGTAGAACATGATATTTGTTTTTTGCACAAAGATCATAGGCAATATTTGTGAAGGATGTGCTGGCAGTCTTAGGTACTCTGTTGTAAATAATCACCACATCATCTTCTTCATCCAGTGTCACATCTTGTCGGGGACCATCTACTGTATGACGTTGTTCTATTTCTCTGACTTCATGTCTTGCAATAGCCCTTTCTGTTAAGGATGATAAATACAAAATTTTGATGTGTCACCAATTTTGAAGTTCAAACCATAGAATGCAAATAACCTTGTGAAAAGCAGTAACTCCTCAGCAATAAAGGAAACACTTGCAGTCATATATATTTCTGACATGTCTGAAACAAAAAGTAATCTATAAAATGTATGAATAGTAAAGGTGAGTTAGTCTGACACAGAACACGAGAAAACAGCATGCTTAGGGAACACATACTGTATTCTGTGACTCACACTAATGTTACTGAAAGCCATCATCTCTAAAGAAAAATGTCTATATGCGCTATCAAATTGGTGACATCCCCAAAATACCCCAAATAATTTCTATAAAACACCTATTTAAAAATTTAATAGAAGGAATAACTCAAGCAAGTTGGAGAATATACATTATCTGAAAACAGTAGAAATAACAACACTAGAAATTTAATCAATTAACTGTACAGAGGCACTGCAATTCAGATGAAACCATTGTTTTGTTATGTCAATTGATATAAGCCCCAAGTGTAAATCATTACAATAAATGGGTTTGCAAAAATTCCATTAGATTTATTAATTTCAAGTTTGACAAGAATAGAAGCAAGAGGTGCTTACAAAACAGTTAACATTAAGGTGAAGAGTGATCTCTCAGTACTGAAATACATCAAATACATCAAAAAGAAACACACAGGGAAAAGCAAGCCATGAACAAGACATTTTGGCAAGGTGAGTACATTGCAAATAAACCATTTTTTCCTTTTATACAAAGGGCAATACTCTGAGTAATTGAACTCAGCTTCAAGTGCTAAAAGCCTATTTGGAAAATAAACCCCACAGTATTACAGCATTTATTTTTTGTTGTTGTTGCTGCTGAATTTCAGACACTTTGTGCTGATTCAGACACAGCTTTGTTCTGTTCTAGATAAGTATATACTTTAATAAAATTCGTAATACAGATGTCAAAGCATCTTTTCCGATTCATTATTGTGATATTGTCTTTAAACTGCATTGGCCAATAGTGCAAGCTGAAGTCGGTACCACAAAAGTAACCTGTAGTTCTCTGTATTATGTTCTTACACAGGGTATAGCTCTTTCCAGTGACGTGCTTTTAATAGCAGCAGCTTTTGGCCTTTACTTCCCTTGCTTCCTGTAACCCAGCTCCTTCTATTCTCTTTCATCACATCTCTTTAATTATAACATAAAATAATTTTTAAAGCAGAATCATTAAGCTGTGAACACCACTAGCCTGTAATTCCACATAAATTGTCTTCAACCACAAACTTCCATCTGTCTGAAATGCTTCAAAGCTTAAACTCACTCACTCTCTCATATGCTCACATCTCACACCCCATAACTAAGTTACATCAGTATGAAAATGTTTGTAGAAAATGCTTATTGAGTATATCTCAATTTTCTACATGACATCTGTTGCTCCCCACTACATCAGTCACAGTTTTTGCTCCTTCCTTTCTCATTTGCTACCTCTCCCATCACTGCTGGCAAACGTCCTATTTTGGAAAGAGATGAGGCAATAGACTCAGGTTTCATCTATCTGAAGATGGCTACAACAAAAAGGGACTGGCAACTCTCCTCGTCCTGCCAGGAATAGATTAGAGGAAGCATTTGGTAGGGGACAGTTAACCACATGGCTGCCCAAGGCTACGTGGATACTGAATACCACCTAGAGAGGCTGAAATGAAACAAATGTAATTTATATTTTCTACGCTGGAGTAGTAGATCTCAGCTAGATTTGGAATCATAACTGCACAGAACTCCAGGGCAGATGAGGCCAGCTGGTGCGAGGGAAGCTTCCCCTTTTACATGTAGGAAGTAAACATTTGTGAGAAACAGACGTGATTTGCAAGAGTGATGAGAAGTGTTCCTCTAATGAGGTATTTGAAACCATGAGGATTCAAGAATTAGCGTAGTAAGTGCACTTTAAAGGCTATGCATAAGATAAAAGATGTATGATTAGATGCAATCAGCAGAAAGGCTATTGCATACAATCACCTTCAGCTTTGTGTGGTGAGAGGGGAAAGCACAAACCCATGCAAGGAGAACCTTCACAAGTGCCCAGTACACAGACAGTTCTATTATCAAAGAACAGGGAGCCTTTAAATTTCAAATTAAAATGAAAACTAAATATTTATGATGAAGAACTGAAATCACCTTTTTGAAATAACTGCAACAGTTAAAAATGAAAAGCTGAGAAGTGCAAGATATAACTGCTGAAGTGCCAGGGAAGCTAAAGCTAGTGAGAAGCAGGTGAAGCACCTGAAAGTGTCAAACCTGGTCAGCCATCCTAATGGCCTATTTCATTGTAGTCTATTAGTAAAACAACACGGAAAATTGAAAGTTTTGAAAAAGTGCACATTTTTTCCCCAGTCAGTTTTTAGTTTTTCCTGTGAAGTCAGGAAGCTTTTTTGTTTACTTTCTGAAAAGTCAGTTTAACACTTAAAATGGCATGTGATTTGATCCATATGAATTTTTATTTATTTAGGTAGGAGGAAGAGGTCCAGTAACGGTAACATGCAACTGAGAATAGTCTTTGGGATAACTAGTTATTCAAGAGTTAGAGAATTTAAGGAGCTGATGGGCATTTGCTTAACTGCTTCATTTACTCTTATATAAAATCTCAATAATCCTGGAAGTAAAAAGTCCTGTAATGGTTGAAAAATGAATACTGCTTACATGTTTTAAGAAGTATGGTAGAAAATGCAATGCGTGCTTTAATGACTTTTTACATGTGGAAGACAGGGAGGAAGAAGATGCTAGGTATTTATTAAGTACATTTTGTTTACCAAAAATCTTGTTAGATAACAGCCCTGCAAAATTAACTTTGATTATGAGAACTTGTCTATATAAGGTTCGACTGGGTTCACTGAAATAAATTTTAAAAAATAATCAGGTTAGGTTATTCCTTTCCTATCAGAGAAGTAACACTTGGAGAGAAATGGACAGACCAAGTTTGATTGCTTAGCCCTATTTTGTTAGGATCTCAACTAATAAAATCACCTGTGAAAATGCACCCAACCCATACATACCTATAAAAATATTTGAAAACCCAACTGAACAATATTTACATAACTATAGAAACAAATCACTGATCATAAGCACTTATTTGCCTACATTCTTTGCACATTCAAACATATGAGTGTCTTGGGCAAAACAAGTTTATTAGTATTTACTTCAAATCCAAGTGTTAACTGCATACAAAATATTACCTTCCCAAACAAAACAGTGGCATGGATTTTAACAACTTCAAGGTTAACAAAACCAAACATTTCAAATTCCTCACATTTCTCACAGAAGCACAAGTACCTCCTGGGATTTCTTAGCAAGAAAACCTATAAAACCCAGAAACTCTTATTTCCTCTATAGCTTCGCACTTACCACTCTTGATGAAGGATACATTATGAGCCCCTCTGACTGCTAAAGTGAAGTTAACTGAGTATCTGGAAGAAGAATTCAGAGCATACTACTCCCCCAAATTGTGCTCTTAGTCCTCTACACCTATTTTTCCTTCTGTATGTATCCACATATTATTCAGGCTCTCTGTTCAATGTGTCTTATGTGTCTGCCATGCTTCCTTGTGAAACCTCCCACACAGATGAGGAAAGGCTCAGTCTTAAAATAAATTTTAGCTCAGCAGCCTTCAAGTGTTGCCCAACAGAAGATAAAGATGTGGATTCAAACTTCACTCACACTGACTTGATGCGAAGGAACTGGACAGCTAGTATTGACAGCACCATCCCATAGCAAACAGTTGCTGTATATCTACAATACTGGATGCCACTTCAATAAGCAGGTTTCTTCCAGTTGGGAACAATACTGAAGCCAGCTGACTTGGTGTCCGGGCTTTCTTTCCACTGTGCTCCCAGGCCGATTACACAAGCAGCTGGTAGCCTGAGGCACTGAGCTCTCAAGCTGTTTCCCTGCCCAAAAGTTGCATTAAACACATGATTGGCCTAAATACAAAACCCAAGCAGGACCAAAAACCTACTCACTCTTGACTCTATTCTCATGTGATGAAGAATAAAAACTGAACAGCAACTTAAAAATGAACCATAATTATGCAGCAAAGTTAATGTCCTGATTCATTTTCAGATTATATACACCCAGCATATACACGTAGCCTTCATCCTTCACTGAAATGCATCCTCCTCTGGGAGCTGTTTAGCAGTATATTGCTTATAAACCAGAGCAGTGCTGCTGTATGTGTATATCAATACTTCAGGGATGGAGAAGAGGAGAGAAAGAAATCAATGGCACTATGAAAATTTATGGCCATGGAGGATTTGTGTCACTATACCCAATTAAAACTGCAGGAAAAATATAGATTGAATTAATTAAAAAGGCCTAAAATTAAGTTTGTTCAAGGTATCAGTATTAACATACCATCTCTTTCAAAGACCTTTAGGAATAGTAACTTTATCCTGCTCTAGTTTTAAGTCTTACTAACAGCAGAATCACTACATAGATTCTTTAGCAACTTCATAACTTAAAGACTAAGTATTTTTTGCAAACTTTTGCTTTCTCCTACTTTCTTTTCCTCTGTAAAAAGATTCCATGAAGTTTGCTGTCTCTTTATTGCTGTTTAATGAACGTTTACTACTCTCAAAGGCAAATCTGGTTGAGCCACTGGGTGGGTGAGGGGTGTCAGTACAGTGCAGCAAACCCTACCTTCCTGCTCCAGTAACTACAGTGCTCCTAAAACCAGTCCAGGAGACTTAGGATTATCTCAAGTGTGACTCTTTACAACTATCTCTAAGTGACTATCCTTAAAATTGTCATGAACTATTCTGTTTCACCAATAGCATATGTAAATATACATGTTACATTCAACATTAAAAAACAAGGAAAGCAAAATGATGGCTATTTGATAGATAAATTGCCAGTCTTGCAATGTCTCTGTTTATCAGAGCTGAGTGACTTTCCACTGGTAAAGCAAATACAACTTAAGTGTGAAACAATACAACACATGCACACTTACCCCACTGTAACAAATTTTTATTAAAAAAAATAATAAAAGGATTGCTAAGAAACAAAACTGCAATTTTATTTAAGTTTTTTCAGTCACCACTGAAACCTGACACTAGCGAGAACATTGGTACCCAAGTAATTGTTCTCATTTGCATGACTTACTGCGCAGTGCAGTAAATTGTGCCTCTTTGGAATAGCCATGGTATTTTTTAATAAATAAATAAATATTTCTTTTCAAACATTCTATCACTTTATCAGGATTCTGTATTTGTTTGGGAGTGAAGTTCCAGACCATTGGAGACAGTAAGTTCTCTAGATACCTGCCCATACTCTCCCATGTACATGCCATCCATGGCCATAGTCTTGCAGAGCCTGGGTCATAATCCTAAATTTCACATTAACCTTAAACAAAACTGAAGCAACATTCCTAAGAAAAAACAACAGAAGTATTTGAACTACCCAAGGTTGTTCAAGATACTGAGAAGTTATTGTAACGAGAGGGAAAATATCACAGAAGGTAGCAAAGGTGCCATTCTGTATTTCCTCCACAAAAAACCTCTTGGAGGAAGAAGTATAATTGCTAATTGTGTCCATGAGATGGTATCCCAAGTATAGTAATGACTTCAGTACAGGGACCAAATACCAGATTAAGATCAAGGTCAGTGTTTTAATAACAAATCTCCAAGGCAAAACATCACTAATCACTACAGAGTACTGCAAACTGCAGTACAAGTACAGCAAAAAAAAAAAAAGAAAAAAATCAGATAAACTAATATTTAGAACAGATGAATCAGTATTGTGACTCGCAATTGTTAACAGATATAAATCCCTTCTAATATGTTCTGGTCAATGTTATTATCTCAAACCATTTGAGCCCTAACGCTGGTCACCAAAATGGACTGTCATGTTTTATTGCTGAGCATGACATCATATGGCATAGGATATCACAGAATCACACAGAATCACAGAATGTTAGGGATTGGAAGGGACCTCAAAAGATCATCTAGTCCAATCCCCCTGCCAGAGCAGGATATCCCTTTGGTCAGCTGGGGTCAGCTGTCCTGGCTGTGTCCCCTCTCAACTTCTTGTGCACCTCCAGCTCACTTGCTGGTGGGGTGGGGTGAGGAGCAGAAGAGGCCTTGATGCCCTGTAAGTGCTGCTCAGCAGTAACAAACATCTGTATTACCAACACTGTTTCCAGCACAAATCCAAAATATAGCCCAAACTAGCTACTGTGAAGAAAACGAACTCTACCCCAGCCAAAACCAGCACAGGTATTTTAGCTATTTGCATTTTAGACAAAAGAGACTGTCTCCTTTGCAAATCTATCTATATTTTATCAGCCTATGAAATATCTACTGAAACCTTCAATTTAATGTTTATCTTTAAAAAGTACTCCAGTTCCAGGACAGCCTCAGCACATGTATGCTTTGAGCTCAGTTCTGTGCAAAGCACATACAAGGACAGAAACAGAGCACAAAAAATACTACCAGAAAAGTTATTATAAGGGTTTTTTTCAGTCAAGTCCAAAAAACCCCCCATCTTTTCCTTCCCCTTCTAAAAATTCAGTTGCCTTAGCGTCAAGAGATCCTAATAGCTAATTTTAGAAATTTCATTCCAGCTTGTTTTTTTCCAGTAAGGCATGAAAAAAACCAGGTATAAAAGACCTTCTGTAATAAAACCCAGTAGTTTAGAGAACAATTTAAAATCACTAATATTGCCAAAACATGTTCTTTGATAGTGGTTAATGCATTTTCAGAACAGAAGGTAAAAGAACAGTCCAGACAGAAGAGAACTGCTTTAAACTCCAAACTTTAAACTCCAAGAAACACACACTGGAACTAGTTAAAAGCAAAAATAACCCCCCAAAATCCCCACACAGACCAGCAAAGAAGCACCTCCAGCTAGGCACTGAGATTGTTAACTAAAATCTAATGCAGCAGCTGTCTGAAAATTAGAAGTAGTGATGCTGAAAAACCTGCTACAGTTTCATTAGCATTTGATACTCCTCATTTAATTTCAAGATAGCATTTTTGCCAGGGCTTTATTTTGAACATGTAAGTAGAAGCATATTGATTAGTGTACGATATTGTTAAGGGTTTGATATTAAACTAAAAAAAAATTAAAAATGTTTACCCAACAGTAAAATCACTATCTCACGTATACATCCAAGCTGGTTTTAACATCTCTCATTTTTCTGCAAATTTTTAGTCCATCAACTGCATTTGTAAGGAAGAGAGTATTTGAAGATTAAGCTTTGACCAAGTATTTCCTTTATTATCTTTTTTTTGTTTGTTTAAACTATAGTTAACATACAGCCTTACACATTTTTCTTCCAGCATTTCGTTGGGCAGAATATTTTAGTGAGCGACTATGTTGTGGCCCTTTTTTGACACAAGACCAGACATACCACGCATGCACTTTATAATAATGTCAATCTGTGTTTTAGTTACAGAATATATAGGACAGGTAAGGGCCTACATCTCAAGTTGCCCCAGGAAGGGCTAAACTAAACAAAACCCTACGAAAAGTCACAGATCAGATGAATTACATTTATAGATCAAAGCTTAGGTACCCCAACAAGCATAGTTACTCCCAGAAAAAAAATATGGCTTATAGCAGACATTTATGGGTAATAACATCCAATTAAACAGAAAAAAAAAGAGTTTTCATTTCACAAAATATGAATTTTTGAAAAATTTCTAAATCCTTGAAAAGAAAGGGTGCATACTAAAAACACACTTTCAGCTCCAACTATAACATCACTGCTTTGACTCCTGAATATTGCAAATAATTGTAATTACAAAGTTAAATAAAACTGAATTATTTTGCCTGATGTGTTGAATTCAAGCTAATGAATTAGCATGACAGCAAACACAATAGACACCATCTTTTTTTCTACCCATTCACTTAAAATTTCAGGTTTCTTTAAGATAAAGAAACTTGAATAACAGGTAGCTGTACAGAGAAGGATCTAATTACACAAGGAAAAAATTTGTGGCTTTTCAGAACCGTAAAACCATCAGTAACTGCTATGAAGAACTGTGACTATGATAATGGCAATGAAAAATACTGGCAAATCAGGGAATTGTTCTCTAAATAATAAACTGCAGCTGAGTATGCCATAGCAAGGCTTGCTCTTATTTATGGTAACTTAATATTGCAATGCAGGTCTCCAGTGTTAGCAAGACAAGTTAATGGAACTGTTTTATACAGGGGTACAGTTGCCATAAGTGTTTTACTATACAAATATGCATGTCACTCCTTCAAGCAAAATTCAATTCAAATAACGAAAGAAAGCAAGATCAATATAGATCATCTGACTCCATTTAGGAAGACAGCCTGGAGACTGTTTTGTTATTTTATGCAAGCTTTCTGCAGACATAGTCAATTACTTTTTCTAAAAGGGTACTGGCTAGCATAAAAGCAGAAAAGATCACTAAACTGTTAAAATCATTGGAAGACTTATATGTATGGACAATGCTGTATTACATCAAGTCACCATCACATTTAAAAAAACTAATTGGTAAAATATACTGTTATTTCCAACATATTACACTTATACCTCAGCTTGTCTTAGCACTTCTTGGCTGAACTAACTAATCTGGAAAACAAACTATTGCCAGTTAGTCTAGCAGCCAAAACAGGAGAAGAGCAAACAGCATTGCCTTCTGATCAGAATGGCAACTGATGTGGTTACGGTAGAAGATTGGGAATCTTAGAAAGTTAGAGTACCAAGAATAAGCTCATGATAACTTTATGTAGTACCAACAGATACACGATATTTACTTAATTAACATTGGCTGTATACAGACTAAGCAGTCACAGTGATAAACATAAAATTTCTAACCATAATGTAGTTAAACGAGTTTGTGTAAAGTCCTTTGAAAAAACAGAAATGAGTCTGCATGCTGAATGAGCCCCACTGTTGTTAAGTCATAACAGAATTAATTACATTTTTAAATACTGACTAGATAAGCTCTTGATTATATTTTTTGTTTTCTTTGTGAAAACAATTTATCTTGCTCTTAGCTTCATTTTAAAAACTTCAGTTTAATTCTATACCCTGGTTGCTTAACATACAAATCGAAACTATGTCTTATTTTCTCAACAAACTGCACAAACAAGAGCTTTATCTAGTTTCATGTCAGTGTGATACAGAGCTCCCTGTGCTTGGTAAAAACAGAAACAGTCCAGGACTGGCAAGGTGTGCAGTAAAGTGGTTTTGTACAAAAAACCTCCCACTGGTAGCAGTGTCAGCTGCTCACTGAAAGCCTCTGGGTGTTAATCCCAATTTAGACTGGATTAAGCTTTTTAATTAAAAAGAATTCTTTTCCTACATGCACGAGAAATTTTCTTCTTCCCCCAAATCAGTCCTTTTTTGAACAAGGAGGAATATTTGATGAAAATTTGACCAGAACAAAAGGGCAAGCAATTCCCTCACTGCATCTTAGGTAGCCGTTCCAAAAAGGTGAAAATAACTCCAGCCCCTTACTCAGACCTTTGGTCCCACAGCAGTAAGGGATACAACAGATCCGTATTCAATCTCTAACAATCCTTCCTGACTAAAATACACCATAATTACTCATTATCACAAGGTGCATCATCACTGAACTTAGTAAAAGTCAGAATTGCAGAAAGTTATGCCAGATAATGCAATGCCACTGAAATCTAAGTAATAAAATAGTTCCTACAGATACACCCCATTAAGACCAGTGTCCTGGGTTGCAATGTATTCTATTACCATGAGCCGTTGAGGCCTGGCGCCGGTGTTCCTTGCCTCGCCCCTCGGGACTATTCTTCTGTTAATGCGCCCATCAGTGCCTTGCCCCAGGACTCACCATCCCTTTGTGAGATGCTCCGGCCAGAGGGGGAGGGGTGGAGCCAAGCATATTCCCGCCGGAGATATTTGGGGGGTTGGAGCAGCGCGAGGGGCCTTACCCGCTGGGATCCCAGAGGACAGGGACTGCACCGCCGCCGGATTTTCGGAGGAGGACCAGTTTTCTTTTCTACAAGATCACCGCTTCAACGGGATCATCTAAAAGAGAACTGCAGCTGCCACCGAAATCGGATTGCACAGACTTTGTTTTCTTTTCCTACGGACCACCGCTTTAATTGGACCATTTCAAAGAAAGCTGCAGCTGCCACTGGATCGGACTGGTACCAGCACCCTGCCCGGCAGGGGGCCAGGTTGTATCCCTGACTCTGTCAGGCCTGTAACCAGTTTCTCTGTATTATAGTTTTGTTGTATATATTAGTAAAAACTGTTATTCCCATTTTCCTCATATCTTTGCCTGAAAGCCCCTTAATTTCAATTCTATAACAATTCGGAGGGAAGGGGGTTGTATCTCTCTGTTCCAAGGGGGGCTCCTGCCTTCCTTAGCACACACCTGTCTTTCAAACCGGGACAGATTTTGGCGCCCAACGTGGGGCCTGAGGGCATTGAGGAAAAAGGGTGAAAAGGGAATAACAGTTCCTGGCTAACCTGATTTTTTTGTGCAATGAACGTGGGATCTTTGTTAGGCAGCACCATGTGGTCTAGTTTACCTTGCTTCGGGTGGCACGTGGTTGTGGCTATGCTTTTCCCCTTTGCAGCCCCTTATCTAAACATGGGTCCTCTGACTAAGGCTACCGTGGCTGTTATCCAGCTTGCACTGTGGGTTGATAAGGTGAGGAATTTATGGTTTTTCAGTTTCCTGTGGAATGTGGGCACATGGATAAAGGGCTATCACACGCTCAGCGTATGTTTCTGGGATTACATTAAAAATGGTACCTTCTGTGAGGAAATAACACCAGGGGAAGTTTTCTCCCAACCATTCAACCAGTTCTTTGGGTCTGCTCCATCAGCTTTCGAAGGGTTTAGATTTCCCCTAGATACTATCAATGTGTTGCTAATAGGCCTACTCTGCTGGGCCTACAGAGATAAAGTGAGACTGGCTTGGATAACTACTTGGATAACCACCCCAGAGACTAGGAATGCTGCCCCAGAACCTGACACGGCCCCAGAGGCCAGAGATCCTGCCCCGCAGCCTGACCCTGTCCCACGACCTGGCATTGCCCAACAGCCCACCTCACAAATGGACCAGCCTAATTGGATGGGGGCACTGGTAAAGGAAATACGTGAGATGCTGAGGGAACACACCTCACAAACTAGTGGGAAACCTTGTCCTGAAAAGGGAAAGTCTGATGGTGCAGCAGTGGAACCCACAGATGTTACAACTGTGCAGGATCCAGCTGAACCACAAGGACAGCCACAGCCAGCGGCAGTCGCCCCTGTGCAGAGGAGGAAGTGCAAGGCCAAATCAGTACGCCCAGTTAATGATGGGGATGAGCCAGAGCCCTCACAACCCGCAGGGGAGTCAGAGCCTGAAATTATCACCGAATCCCTGTCATTCGACAGTCTCCGTAATATGCGAAAAGACATTGCGCGACGGGGGCGTGAGCCTTTTACAACTTGGTTACTTCGGGTTTGGGACCTTATGGGTAAAGGCGTACAACTGGATAGTGGCGAAGCCAGGTATTTGGGATCCTTGGCCCAAGACTCAGGGGTGGACCAGGTATTTGTAAGGGAGCCGGGGCCCCTTTCTCTCTGGGAGCGGCTTTTAATGAGTGTGAGGGAAAGGTTTGTCCACAGAGAGAGAATGCAGGAGTACCATCATAGAATGCAATGGAAGACCCTTGAGGAAGCGATCCAACAGCTGAGGGAAGTGGCAGTGTTAGAGGTACTCTTTGGGAGGGACGGACAGCATGATAATGACCCCGACAAGGTCAAGTGTACAGGGCAGATGTTGTGGAACCTGGCAAAGCTGGGGCCACAGCAGTATGCCACATTCATTGCAACAATCAATGCTGATGACAACCAAGAGACAGTGGGTTCTGTTGCCAACAGGTTCCGATATTATGAGAGTTTAGTCAATGGCCCAATGAAAGCTCATGTCGCTGCTGTGGCTAGGGACCTCAAGGAAGAGATTAGGGAGGAGGTGATGAAGGAGGTGAGGAGGAGCAGCTCTCGTGTGGCACCAGTGCAGGTCATAAACCCCAGAGCCAGAGCCCGACGTCCCCCAGCTAGAGAGAGAGGGTACACCCCACGATCTGAGCTGTGGTTCTTCCTGTGTGACTGCGGGGAAGACATGAGAAGGTGGGATGGGAAACCCACTTCTGTCCTGGCAGCACGGGTTCGTGAGCTCAAAAGGGAAAACACTAACCGAGGGGGTTCCGCTAAAGCGAAAGTAGCCTCAGCCTCCCGTGACCGAGCTGCCAGGTATTACAGAAGGGAGGATGATGTGTCAGATCCCCTTGAGGAAACATCTAGCAGGTATGCCCAGGGAAGGGATGATAACCAGGCCTAGAGGGGCCCTGCCTCTAGCCAGGAAGAGGCACGGGAGAATCGGGTCTTTTGGACAGTGTGGATCCGATGGCCTGGCACATCAGAGCCACAGAGATACGAAGCATTGGTTGATACTGGAGCACAATGTACCCTAATGCCATCGGGACATGTGGGGGCAGAAGCTGTGTCTATTGCTGGGGTGACAGGGGGGTCGCAGCAGTTGACCCTATTGGAAGCTGAGGTGAGCCTGACTGGGAAGGAGTGGCAGAAACATCCGATTGTGACTGGCCCGGAGGCCCCATGTATACTGGGGATAGACTTTCTCCGAAATGGCTATTACAAAGACCCAAAAGGATTTAAGTGGGCTTTTGGGATAGCTGCTGTGGAAGCAGAAGGCATTAGGCAGTTGAACACCTTGCCTGGACTATCAGAAAATCCTTTTGCAGTTGGGCTCCTGAAGGTGGAAGAGCAACGGGTGCCAATTGCCACTTCGACGGTGCACCGCCGGCAGTATCGGACGAATCGGGATGCCGTGATCCCCATCCACAAGATGATCCGTGAGCTGGAGGCCCAAGGGGTGATCAGCAAGACCCACTCACCCTTCAACAGCCCCATCTGGCCTGTGCGCAAGCCTGACGGAGAATGGAGATTGACTGTGGACTATCGTGCTTTGAATGAAGTGACTCCACCATTGAGTGCTGCTGTGCCAGACATGCTGGAGCTCCAGTACGAGCTGGAGTCCAAAGCAGCAAAGTGGTATGCCATTATTGACATTGCTAATGCATTTTTCTCCATTCCTCTGTCACCAGAGTGCAGGCCTCAGTTTGCCTTCACCTGGAGGGGCGTGCAGTACACCTGGAACCGACTGCCCCAGGGGTGGAAGCACAGTTCCACCATCTGCCATGGGCTGATCCAGACTGCGCTGGAAAAGGGTGAGGCTCCAGAACATTTGCAGTTCATCGATGATATCATTGTATGGGGGAACACGGCAGTGGAAGTATTTGAGAAAGGAGAGAAGATCATCCAGATTCTCCTGGAGGCCGGCTTTGCCATCAAGAAACGCAAAGTCAAGGGACCTGCCCGAGAGATCCAGTTCCTGGGGGTAAAGTGGCAAGACGGACGGCGCCAGATTCCCACCGAGGTCATCAATAAGATCACTGCGATGTCTCCACCGACCACCAAGAAGGAAACACAAAAATTCCTGGGTGTCATAGGCTTTTGGAGAATGCACATTCCCGAGTACAGCCAGATCGTGAGCCCTCTCTACCTGGTTACCCGCAAGAAGAACGATTTCCACTGGGGCCCTGAACAACAACAAGCCTTCACTCAGATCAAGCAGGAAATCGCTCATGCGGTAGCCCTTGGCCCAGTCAGGACAGGACCAGAGGTGAAAAATGTGCTCTACTCTGCAGCCGGGAACAAGGGTCTGTCCTGGAGCCTTTGGCAGAAGGTGCCTGATGAGACTCGGGGCCGACCACTGGGATTCTGGAGCAGAAGCTACAAAGGGTCTGAAGCCAACTACACTGCGACAGAGAAAGAAATCTTGGCCGCCTATGAAGGAGTTCGAGCTGCCTCAGAAGTGATCGGCACAGAAGCACAACTCCTCCTGGCACCCCGACTGCCGGTGCTGGGGTGGATGTTCAAGGGAAAGGCTCCCTCCACGCATCATGCCACCGACGCTACCTGGAGCAAATGGATTGCCCTCATCACACAGCGCGCCCGTATTGGAAACCAAAATCGCCCTGGGATCTTGGAGATAATTACCAACTGGCCAGAAGGTGAGGCTTTTGGATTATCTTCTGAAGAAGAGGAAGAGGAAGTGACACGTGCTGAGGAAGCCCCTCCATATAACGAGCTACCAGAGAGTGAAAGACGATATGCCCTCTTCACCGATGGTTCCTGCCGAATTGTAGGTGCTAGCCGGAAATGGAAAGCTGCTGTATGGAGCCCCACACGACAAGTTGTACAAGCTATCGAGGGAGAGGGTGGATCAAGCCAATTTGCTGAGCTCAAAGCCGTCCAATTAGCCCTGGACATTGCTGGGAGAGAGAAGTGGCAAAAACTCTACCTCTACATTGACTCATGGATGGTAGTCAATGCCCTGTGGGGTTGGCTGGAGAGGTGGAAAAAGGCCAACTGGCAGCGTAGGGGAAAACCAATCTGGGCTGCTGATGAGTGGAAGGACATTGCCACTCGGGTAAAGGAGCTACCTGTGAAAGTCCGTCATGTAGACGCTCATGTCCCCAAGAGTCGGGCTAATGAAGAACATCGCAACAACGAGAAGGCAGATCAGGCTGCAAAAATAGAGGTGTTCCAGATAGATTTGGATTGGCAGCATAAAGGAGAGTTGTTCTTGGCTCGGTGGGCCCATGATGCCTCAGGCCATCAAGGCAGAGATGCCACCTATAAGTGGGCACGAGACCGAGGGGTGGATCTAACCATGAACAGTATCTCCCAGGCTATCCATGACTGTGAGACGTGCGCTGCGATCAAACAGGCCAAGCGGGTGAAGCCCCTGTGGTATGGTGGGCGGTGGTCCAAATACAAGTATGGGGAGGCCTGGCAGATCGACTACATCACACTGCCTCAAACCCGCCAAGGCAAGCGCTACGTGCTCACAATGGTGGAAGCCACCACTGGATGGCTGGAGACCTACCCTGTACCTCACGCTACTGCCCGGAACACCATCCTGGGCCTTGAAAAGCAAGTCCTTTGGAGGCATGGCACCCCTGAGAGAATTGAGTCCGACAACGGGACTCATTTCAAGAACAGCCTTGTCAACACCTGGGCTAGGGAGCATGGCATTGAGTGGGTGTACCACATCCCTTACCATGCACCAGCAGCTGGGAAAGTTGAACGGTGCAACGGACTGCTTAAAACCACCTTGAAGGCACTGGGTGGAGGAACTTTCAAAAACTGGGAGATGCATTTAGCAAAGGCCACCTGGTTAGTTAACACCCGAGGCTCCACGAACCGAGCAGGCCCCGCTCAGTCTGAATCCTTACAAACAACAGACGGGGATAGGGTTCCAGTAGTGCACATGAGAGGTATGCTTGGGAAAACTGTTTGGGTTAATTCTGCCTTGGGCAAAGACAAACCCATCCGTGGGGTTGTCTTTGCTCAGGGACCAGGTTGTACTTGGTGGGTAATGCAGAAAGATGGGGAAACCCGGTGTGTACCACAAGGGGACCTTATTTTAAGTGGGAACTGAGTGTAGAGTTTCATTGTATATGTGTGTGTATATATATATGTGTGTGTGTGTGTAGAGTTTAAGAAAGGTATTGATTTGGGATGATGCAAATGGTAATAGAATAAGGGGTGGATAATGTCCTGGGTTGCAATGTATTCTATTACCATGAGCCGTTGAGGCCTGGCGCCGGTGTTCCTTGCCTCGCCCCTCGGGACTATTCTTCTGTTAATGCGCCCATCAGTGCCTTGCCCCAGGACTCACCATCCCTTTGTGAGATGCTCCGGCCAGAGGGGGAGGGGTGGAGCCAAGCATATTCCCGCCGGAGATATTTGGGGGGTTGGAGCAGCGCGAGGGGCCTTACCCGCTGGGATCCCAGAGGACAGGGACTGCACCGCCGCCGGATTTTCGGAGGAGGACCAGTTTTCTTTTCTACAAGATCACCGCTTCAACGGGATCATCTAAAAGAGAACTGCAGCTGCCACCGAAATCGGATTGCACAGACTTTGTTTTCTTTTCCTACGGACCACCGCTTTAATTGGACCATTTCAAAGAAAGCTGCAGCTGCCACTGGATCGGACTGGTACCAGCACCCTGCCCGGCAGGGGGCCAGGTTGTATCCCTGACTCTGTCAGGCCTGTAACCAGTTTCTCTGTATTATAGTTTTGTTGTATATATTAGTAAAAACTGTTATTCCCATTTTCCTCATATCTTTGCCTGAAAGCCCCTTAATTTCAATTCTATAACAATTCGGAGGGAAGGGGGTTGTATCTCTCTGTTCCAAGGGGGGCTCCTGCCTTCCTTAGCACACACCTGTCTTTCAAACCGGGACAACCAGAGAAAAAAGGAATCAAGATTATCTTTTTAATATTTTAAATTCATTGAAACATTCATTTTATGAAGGCCCCTGGAACAATGAGAAAGTTAATTTAGCTTTATATATCATTTTGTTGGCAGTTCATGTAGGATCGCACAGTATATAAAGAGCTGACTGGTCTTCAAAAAAAAAATACCCAAACCAACCACCAGAAACACCCACATATTTGGTCAGATTATCTTTTGCAGACATTAAGACTTTAGATTGTCAGATTTTATTTTATACAAGCAAAGTAATCTGCTTCCAACAATAGACAATAGCCTAAAATCTAGCATTAACCCATTTCTAATGTGGCTGAAACCTGTAGATCTCTGTAAGGAAATAATCCTTTTGCTGTCATTCAGAGAAAAAGTGCTTTGAACTGTCAATACCGCAAGCCACTTACGGTATTTTAACTGTATTTTAAAGAATATATTACATGGTCAGAACAGATAAGAGCAACAATGCTAAAACTATGTCCTGAAGCATTTTGTTGAATTTGTTTGATTTGTTGAAACTGCAGGGCTCATGTTCCCAAAGGAGTGTGATGTTGAAAACTATACGCTCTCGCCAGAGATGCAGGTATTGGTCTCAGCTCAGTGTTCCCCAGAGTAGTTGTAACGCTTCCTTTCTATGCCAGTATTAAAGCTACTGAAGTCATCTGAAACAAGCTTTTACTCTGTTCTTCACATCTCCATACATGAACCCCAAATTTCCTGAGTTACTTTTGGTTTAAGTCTCCAGTGACCACAGATGGCTTCCATATATATAATTTAAATTTGCCTTGCTGTTGCATTAAGTCACCATCTTCAAATCCCATTAGTCTCAATTACTGGTTTTGTGTATATAAATAGTAAGGTTGAAAAGTTCATTTTTATGTTAACAAGCTGTAACCATGTAAGAAGATCTATGTATATTTTAATATCTGTTGGTAATTCAAATACAGCATGTATGAAAAAACACACAAGTATTCCTTTTTGCTATATGAAGTAGAAGTTATTTCTTTTGAGTGTCAAGTGAGAAAGATATTTTAATCTAAGACATTACTCTGGGGGGTGGGACTATTATAAATTTCTGTGGGAGGTTATCCCAATCAATACAGTTTTTTGTAAGAAATAGCTTATTTATCTGGGGTACTTGAAGGCAAAAAATACCATTGGTGAATTCTGTTTCTAGGCAGATGACATATTACCTTCCAGAAACATGTCACACATTGAAGTTAATTCTTCAGACTGAGTGAGCAGAGGAAAACATGGAAAAGACTTCTTTGCCATGACACAGACTCTCTGGCAACATTGTTACACAAGAAATAAAAATAAATAAATAAAGAATTACATTAATTTTGACTCATGATCCTCAGCAAATTTAGTGGCAGTGGTCAGAGCGAGAACTACCCAGGTACCAACAGAGCTCTAAAAACATCATATCATGGTAGAACAATTCAAACAAGTTGGGGCAGAAAAGAGCGGGGAAAGCCAAGAGGTGATAGTCCTTTACAGTAATAGTGAGAATGCGCATACCCCCGCCCTTCATCTCCTCAAAGTCACTGCTCTAGATCCACTCCATCTGCAGTTCTTGTCAGGTTTTAAGGTTATCCTCGTTTCTTCATGCCCTTTTCACTGGACTTTTCTTAAAGGAAGCAACATAGTTCTTTCTAAAACAGCAATACAAAGGAACCAAGCAGCTATGTGGGAGAAAGAATGAAAGCTCCCACACAAGGAGTACAGTAAATTGGTACTTAGAAATAAATAGACAAACTTACACTGTTTGGTAACAAATTTAGCAGTACAGTATGCCCATTAAAGAATAGCATCTGCATACCAGTCTCCTTCAATTGCATTATCTGACTTTATTATGTTCTTAAACCTTTCATTTTTTTGCCACACGTCCTTCCTCTGAACCTTTCAGATAGCTATAGCCTCTCCTCATACACTCCTGGCACCCTGCTAATTATCATACACCTCTGCTCACACTTTCCCATGAATCATTTAGACTTACAATGACCAGTTAGGATACATGATCACATTTCTGCTGCCTCCTTGGAAGGCATTAATGCACTTCTCCCAAATCCTGACATCTACAAACGCTTTTTAAAGACTTACACAAACACCACATTGCTACTGCACATTTTCAAAGGGCAATGTCACTTGGCATTCTGATTCAAGTATGAGAGGTTTTTTGGTGGTTTTGGGGTTTTTTGGTGTTTGATTGTTGTTTTTTTTCAATACACAAGTTTATCCTTCAAAAGGAAGAAAGACTTTGGCTGCCTGTAAGTTGTAAACAAATACTTCCCTTGCTCATACTAAAATAACTTCTGAGGTCTTCCTACTTTTATGTTCCCAGATAAAAGTAACTCCTCTTAGTTTCTGATAAGCCTCCTCAAAATGTTTTCACACCTCTTTTGACACATAGTTTATATCATGCTCTCTTCTTCTTAGGAAGGAGAGGATATCATGGGTTGACATCAATTTGCAAGATTAAAATTGACTCGGTAAAAAATCTCACTATGTTTCAAACATCACCATATCAGTGGGAAAATGGGTCACTTTTCATCAAAAGAAAACTCTATCGAAATTGTTATAGATCAGGACTCCACATCTCTGTATGCTACTAGCCTATGGCCAACTGAGACGAGAACTTTTAAGCAAAATAGAGCGTTGTACCTCATTACATACATATATCTATTTTGTTTAGCAAAATCACGTTAAATTTAAAAGAGGTTGTTCTGTCCAAGTGGCCTCCCATCTATGTTCCCTAATGTGGACAAATTATCCCAATGATAATTTGATTAACACACTAGCCATTTCTTCCAGAGACTACAGAAAAGGTCCCCCTCTGTAGTCAACATTATAAGCCTGCAAATTCAACAGGTAGCAGAAACTTTATTCAGCTTTATATGTGCCACTTAAAAAATAGCTGGTACTTCAGTAATTTTTGTATGCCCCATAAATTGTTTTTAACCTGTTATTCAACTGAGATATAATTTCTGCAATATATTAACTTCTAAAACTATATTGACAAATGTACATAGTCAAGTTTATTGTGAAACATAACATGTTTCCAAATGGTAGGCTCCTGTTGGACCAAAAAAGCTGAGCTGCCACAGCTCTGTTCTGCTTTCGTGTCTTCCAACAGCTCAGAGGGGGGAAAAAAGTTGTTTTAAGTGTTGCGGGGTTTTGTTTTTATTTTTAAATCATGGCTCTCAACATCTTTGAAGCAAAGGAGTTTCACACTGCTGCTCTCTGTGGAGGCAAACATGACTCTGCATCAGAACACAACAGACGTCTCTCCTGACATCAGAGGAAAGATGTCGCAAGCTGCTGTGATGTGACTGGCAATGGGGTAATTGACAGAAGTTTAATGGCACTGTCTAGCCCAACAGAGCTGTAGGAGTCAGACTAGCTGTCTCTGCACATCTGCTCTGGGTATAAGCATTTGAGAACAATCCCTGCTTTCAGCCCAGATATTAACTCATTCAATATATTCACATCAAAAAAAAGCAGTTGAATCCAATGGCTTTCATTCTACAAAATGATAGATCCATACTCCCTCATGACTACATACATGAATAGTTCCAACTTCTGAACTTCAGGATGGATTACTACCTCCTCCTCTGCAAAGAGTCACCCTGTGCAAAGCATACAGCCACAGGAAACAAATCATAGGAAATTAGCTTATCTAGAGAGAACATTTTTGAAATGGTAACTGAGCTGCAAACTCCACGAAAATTCATGTTCATGCCATTAAAACGTCTGCAACAAACTGTCTTGGTGAAAGGAAATCCAACATGGATACATAACACATTTCTGTTTAAGAAGCGAGAGCTCTCCATGAATACTTCCTGAGGCAGACCTGAAGCTCAGCCCCACCAGAGGCAGCACAGCTCTGCCTCTCAGAGCCACGTCAGCCCAATTTGGAAGTCACCGACAGCATCCTGGCTCATGTAACACACAATACAGCTCCCCCTAAGTTAGTCCTAAGCAGGTAAATATTAAAACTATTTCCATGTTAATTTTAGTATTCAGATTATCATTAAATATGAAAGATGGAAACTCCCAGACAGTAACGATAGTTAAAGGCAACCAGCCTGCGAAGTTTATGAAGAAGAGCAATCATAATCTACCATTTATCACATCACTGCCCATCCCAAGTATTCAAAGATTTACAGTCAGTTGTACAAAAAAAAAAAAAAAATCAAGATTGACATGTGATGAAGAGCAGGAATAACACAGATAAGATTTTTTTATTTGCCTTCTTGTTTTCCCACCATACAGATACACCTGGTTCCCATTACCAAGCCTTTCTTCCCAGCTGTCAAGGATGGAAACTTTCATTTTAAAATGTATGCTGACATGCATCTTTCTAGAGCTAGTGCTTCAACCATTTTATCAATTACTCTTAATGCTTGAGGAAATCACCTGAGTTGTCAAAATTAAAATGGTATCTGTTATCATAAATGTTCTTTAATCTAGCTCTCACTAGCTGGGAAACACACCACAGAGATCACAAAAGTCAGCTACTAAGAAACATTTCAGCAACAGTTCTCTGTTTCTGCTGCCTAGTTTTTCTTTCCTTCTGAATCTAAGGATGCATTTTATTTTCTTATATTACCATGTAGTACTATTCAAACCTTTCTTTTTAAAAATACTGGCACTAGAAAAATGAGGCACTATCTTAGTTAATTAGTGGAAATTTTGCATCAAGGAAGTTGTCTTTAAAATGAGTTACTTCAAAATTAAATGAAGCACTCATTAAAAAAATAATTAGTATGTACAAAAATCACTTGAAAGCCTGCCTCCTGCTATAGGAAATCTGTATTGGGCAGCAATCTGGACTGCATTATAAAACACTATTATACATGAACAGATGGAAATCATAAAATGATATTTAGCTACAGATTTCCTGTCAGAAACTTATATAAAAAGAAGGGGGGAAATATGTTCAACATTTTCCATTAGCCAACATCAAATCACTGAAAAAAATCAGAGGAATCCATGTAATGCCTATGACACAGCAACCTATTTTTAAACTGTATTTTTTCAAATCCGTTGCATACAATACAGGCATAAATAAGACTATGTTTTCCCCTTTAAGCACACAATGTAGGATCAAACCCAATAAATTACCCATCAAAGAATACACATGAAAATCCATTTCAGTTGCAGTTAAAAATTAAGACTCCTCAGGTTTGAATTCTTACTTGTGGCTGAACATCAGTGGATGTCAGTGAAGCTCTACAGAGTTTCACAGATTTGTCAGAAGAGCTGATTATAGGATCATGGCCCAGAAACGTATTTAACTTTCCCATTATAAGCTGTAATGGACTGTCTTGGCTAGAACAGCAAACTCATTGTTTATTTCTTTCAGATGTGAAAGTTACTTGCATTGCAAAGATCAAAGTGTATAACATCAACTTACTATGAAAATAAACTCCTTCAGTTTAAAGGTAAAGTATTATCAGCTGTTGCAATCAATACAACTATTTTGAAATACAGTCTTGTCTTGGACTACACTTAATCAGAACTTTTTGCTTCATTGCTAGACCTTAAAAAAGTAAATATCAATGCTATTAAAGCACAATACAGGGATCATTATAAAAAGGTTATAGTAAAAATTCAGTGTCAGAATAACAGCTGCTGAACATGCCATCCAAGAGGAATGTGATGTTAAGGGAGGTAAGACACAGATGTGAAGGGTAAGGCACTCCTTGAAATACTTAGCATACCCTATTAAACAGATTGTGTTCAGTTTATTGTTCAATGTAAATCAGTCAGAGTTGTATTTCTAAACTGGTAAATTAATAAAGCTACCTGAAAACTAGCAAATCTTCAAAATATTATTTCGCCAAGACATCAGAACACTTTAATTACTACATGAATGTTTCCTTTAGCATGTAATAGTACCATAGTAGCATAAATTTTTAGTCTGTACGTAGACTGAATTTGCTCTTTTCCTCCTAGACTCACCAATGAAAGCTTTTCACATTATTTTTCCATATATTTAGCTTCTTTAATTTCAATTCTCTTTCTGCACAAACACAATACAAGCAAAGGAACATCCTTCCTTCTGTTTCAATGGTCCTAAAGACAAACCAACCTTCAAGATCACTGATGACTTCCAAAAGGATTTAAATAACAGAGGATCTTATTATTAATTACTCCAAGCTAATAACAGTTAGGCATCAAGCACATCCAAGACAACATTCTTAATTCCCCAACCAATATGGTAAATTCAGGAGGTCAAACTACATTAAACAGGGGGAAGAGAGAAAGGAATTGGAAAGGAAAAATAATGTACAAGTTGGCTATCAATTAGAACACGCTGTATTATTCCACACTCTGCTGAAGTTCAAATTTTGTATCCAGAATTTCCTATTTGTACATACAGACATATACAGTTGCATAAGAGTTCAAAAAGTCTAGGTTATTTTGGTGAGAGCTGGGACTAGAGTCTATACAGAAAGTAAATCTAGCAGCTCACAGCTATCTCATGCTTACCCTTGGGAAGGGCACCAGAATTCTGCAATATATGTCTGGATACACTTAATAAGGCTAGTCATTTATAATTAACAATGTTCTCCTTTTATTTTACCTTATGCAGCTGAATAACAACTCTCCTGTTAACCCAAACGGGAGAGGAGTCTTAGGCTTTATTGAAAACTAGGAAATCATCTCAGCAGAAAAAGATACCCCAGTATAGTACAACTAAAGAACACCAGACACCCTTGAGGTCTAACCAGATGCACTGGAGGCAAAGAAATAGTGGTAGTTTCCCCAGCAAGTTTCAGAAGCTTTTAAAGTGTTTTAGATGGCTTTTAATAGACTTGAACGAGAACAGTCTGAGGCCAGGAAGCAGTGAGAAGCCTGAGGATCCCATCTTCCAACCATCAGGCTTATGCAATCAACTGCCTCAGCCTTTTTTCTGTGGTTGCTTTATCAAAGAATGAACACAAATGCTTGTTTATAAAGCCTCAGGAATTTGAGGGGGAATGGAGATTTGGCTTTCTCTACACAGAAGAATGGTAGTCTTCATCTATCTTCTTATATGTAAGGCATTTGAGACAACATTAGGTCTCGTCTTAATGGATTTTGTTTTAGTATCTTCCAACTCAAAGGTAATATAACATGACATACTAAAGGCTTGTGAAGCAGCCTAAAAACACTGGAGACATCACTTTAGCTCCCCTTAAATTCCCTCCAAGCACAAACTTCGGCTCTACAGAATGTACCTACTTCTATAAAAATAATCAAGACATTTCTTTGCCCATTTATTAGAGACTGAAAAAAGAACCAACTATACAGAGCCACTGATCTGTTCAGAGAGAGTATACTAGCATTCAGCAATGTATCAAAGTGAGGAACCAGAGGATCTTTCAATACCCTTGGTATTTGTGCTGGCAGACCAAAGTAAACAAGTTTTTTGATTGCAGACCTGTAAACTAAAGGAGAGGAATATATCATCCAACTCCTTTCTTCTCAAAGCTCTGCCAATGGGAAGACAAAGCATTTACTTCTTTCTGGGGAAAAAAGATTTAGTACTCAATTAGAGTACCTCCTAAAAAAAACCACCCCAAAACAAAAAAATACACCTGAAATAATTCCCTGCCACCAACATCAAAGACTGCTTACTGGTACACAATTATGTCAAATACATTGTAATAAAGTCCACAATTGTGACTTTTCAAACATGCATTTTATGTCTGTACTTTGCTAAAAACAATCCCAAAACGCTTATGACTAATATATAGATTAGATGCTTGAAACTGGTCTTTCAATCGTAGTTTCCCTATTCAACTGTTCCGTAAAATGAAACCAACCCTTGACTGTCAAAAAATCCAAGAATGTCAAATTAAAAGAATTTTTCAAGTTCCAGACATGTAATATTCTGTTGCTTATACTGGTGGTCTATAATTTTGCAGCGTAGATATAGGATACTTATGAAAGTGAAACTTATGCTAAGGGATCAATTTCTCCACCCCTGAAGTGCAGAGATCCAGTGGGTTATCTACTGACACCAAAATCAGAGCTTCCTCTGAGTGGAAAAAATTTTTCCATTAAAAAAATTAAACAATGCTGATATATATTTGAAAGAATGAGTTAACAACACTGGATTTCTGATTTCAAAGTGAAAATACTCAATCACTCTTCATTCTCCCACAAGGAGAGCCCTTTGTCAGTATCGACTGTGGAAGCAGCTATTACGCAGCAGCTTGCAATGCTCTTCCCAGCACTGAACGAATTCAAAGATTACTTCAAAGGTTCACAACAGTGAATTGTTAATTCATTTCCTTTCAAAAGGAACCTCGACTACCAAAACATCACAGTTCCTCCTCGAAACAAAACTTTCACATTACACACCATCTTATTCTCGTTAAACAACTTCAGCTACTACGTACACTTCGTAAACCAGTCAAACTCTCCATAAAATCAAAACCAGTAGTTGTCTTTACAAGGCTGGTCATTAAACTTGTGCTTTACTACCAGACTGTCTGCCTCTGTCAAAGCATTTGTAGTAAAGCTTTTTCTGGCTTTCCTAAAGTTCCAGATGTCAGTGCAATGTTTGTCAGCTCCTTTGGGCTCTCAATTATTGTACAAGAGAGCTCAGATAGACACAGTAGGGTGATACGTCTGCTCCTCCTCAGTCCTACCTCCCATCTTCACCTCTTACCACAAACCTATCTCCATCCATGGCTTAAGCCAGCAGGGTAAACCATAAATAACTGACAACTTTCAATGAAGACACAGCAGAGAGCTGAAGGAAACTGAGGACAGATGCAACTTTTTCAACAGCTGCACTAAAATACAGCAAAATTCATCTACCAGGACCAAGGAATGATTCTCAAATTGATCCTCTTAGGATTTTTGCTTCATCTGGGGAGCAACACTAGGGGTGAAGAGTTAGTTCTGAAAGGCTTTTTGTCAAAACTGCCTGATGCTAAGGAAATGTCATAGGTATTTGAAGTAAGAAAAAGTTTGGGACAGCAAAAAGCAGGTCACTGTTCGTTTTGCACAAAGGCAATCAAAAGAAAATGCGAAGTTTTCTCAGTAAATCCATGGGCTCTAATCACACAATTCACAAGAATAAAGTCACCATATATAGATGAATATTATCAAGAGAAAGTAAATCGTCTTTGTTTGGCTATTACCAGTACTAGTTCCTATTTTTCCCTGCTCTTGTCCTATACCTGTACGTGCAGACATGCTATTTTTCCAAAAGAAAACAAGTTACGCGAGCTCACCACAGAGTAAAAGGTGCAGCCTGGAGCCCCATGTGAGTAAAAGGTGCAGCCTGGAGCCCCATGTTTTAACACTGCTAATGGATGATTTATCTCAGTGAGAAGGTGATAGAAAACCGTGGTTTCTACCTGTGAGAAGCAAGATCAGGGACTGAACTGCTTCATATAGTCTGCATATGATTTTTATGACAATTAAACGCTGGGAGACAGTTGGATTACTACATAAACTGATACCTGAGGCTAGTCATATTGGAACTGCACTGAAATTTCAAAGCAGGCCCAAAAGAACCATTACAGGCACAATTAGTGCTAACACATGAAAGATGCTGTCACAGAAGCACTAACAACGCAAGCCTGTGCTTCAAATAATTAGCTAAACACCATTCAGGAATCCAACAGATTACACAGTGCATTTGTACTGCTGATCATTTCCCTCATAATCCGAGTCTTACAATATGCCTGAAAGTATAGAAGTCCCTGTAGTCTTGCTCCGTTTGCCACTGAAAAATGAGAAAAGAACATTTTAGCTCTTTCTGAAAGATGGTGGGGGGACAGAAAGATATCCATAGTATCGCAGTATGCTTTGCTCTTTTTTCAACAAACACTACTGAAGAAAGCAAAGCAGCAAAGTGGTCTTTTTTTTTTAAGTCTCACTTCTTTTTCCTCTATTTTCGTCCTTCACATTTTTCACCTTTCCAGCTTACTTTCTTGTGCACTGCCACATCATCTTTTGGCCAAAAGATTCCAGTTGTCACAATGGGAGCCAACACACAATTCTCTTACCTCAAAATCTCCCCTGGGCAGAAGCTTCTTTTCCCCCTGGTTCCAGAAAGGTGAACATTAACTTTTGGCTTGTCAATTAATAAAACAACGACATACGTGATGGTCTTGGACTACGAAGCAAAACCTAACCAACCAACCAACCCAACAAAAAAAAACCCCAACAAAACCAAAAAAGATGGAAAAAAAAAAAAAAAGGAGGAAAAAAAAATATGGAAAAAACCCTATATATTCAAAACAGGTTGTTTATAACTGCCGTTTTCTTTTTCAACTGAAGTGTCACAAATTTTATGCTTCCTTTCATAATTTTTTATACAAAATACTATTATCAGGAACAGAAGAAGCAAACAAATGAGAACAGGCAATACCTTGTTTAAAAAGAACTATTTCTAACTCTCTCTATATTTCTCTGTTTCTCTTAACTTTAAGGTGATTAGATTTTCACTATAAAATTGCAGAAATGAAGGAAAAAAAGAAAAAGAAAAAAAAAGACTGTTTCCTTTAGGCTCCAAGACAAAAATATTTAAAGATGTTTTTAAGCACTTGTTATACTCTGGTTCCAGAGATGAAGTGGTAACAAACTAGCAGAAAAGAATTATCACTCCATGAATGGCTAAAAATGGAAAGTGATCATCTAAATTAAAAAGGTTGAGAAAGATTAGGGAAAGTTCAGGTAAATTCAGTTTAATTTAAGTCTTGAGAGAAGCAATAGGAATGAGTTATAAAATATCAATCTACAAAACATCTTAAAAGAACATTTAATATAGAGCTTGTAGAAGGGATAGTTAATATCAGTTTTCACCGTGACATCAACTTGTAGTTTAAACTAGTTGTTAAATTTGTGCTGGAGACATGCACACACTAAAAATTAAAGTCCTGCCCTTTTCCAAATGCAAAGAACAAGTGCTTGATTAACATTATGTAAATGTATTCCTATTTTGATCATGACCAAGCAAAAAATGTTCATTAAGATGCAAACACAACATGCTGAGAAAGTGTCAGTCCACTTCTTCTGCAAATTACTTATTAGGAGTCAGGCACTACATTAACACAATTAAATTTCTATGACAAGAAATACACATAGATCTGAAGCTTAATGCAGGACGAAATGACGGGAAGACTCACGTTTTGAGACCAACTTTAATATACTGCTACATAAAGTTTCATGACTGGTGATGGTCTGATTTACATTTTGTGAAACAGCATATTAGATATCATTTTTTGACTTTTCCCCAGGAGTGCTATTAATTTAGCCAAAAGACTGTAAAAATATTTTGATAAAAACTGCTGCATATTTTCAGTTTTTATACAATAAGCAATAAAATTACTATTGCTACAGTTAGACAGAAGTTTAATCTGATGTTTACATTGCACTGGAAAGCAGAAATCAAAATTAGTGAATAAGCTTATTATAAAGATTAAATAGACAGTGTGCTTCTTCATTGCTTTAAAAGAACATTAAAAGAAGTGAATAAACGCCAGTCACAGAACAGGTATTTCAAAGTAAAATAAAAATTAATACAGTTTCTGATTTTAAGTTTTTTCTTGTAGAAATCTTCATAGGCGTGATCAGAGAAGCTATTTACCATGTCAAAGGAACCTACACATATGCTTTTAAAAGCAGGTCCGCAAGGATGGCAGTAAGCTTTCATGTTTGGTTGAGCCTTGTATCGACTTGATGTACAGAACTGATTCCTTCCCCACTCCATCCTCCAGCTGCCCTCCCAGATTCCATGACTGGGAGAGCAGTCAGAGGGAATGTACCCGGCAAGAACTTGACTACTTGCAAAACTAATTCCCATCTGAGTTTCTGACAGCTCACAGTGCTTGATTGCCCAACTCTGTTCCTAAAGAGTATCTCCAAATCTACAGTGATTTTTTTTCCTCCCCTTTGGAGTACCACAAAGGGCCAGAATGTTGCAACAGAGCTGCTCTTTCCTCCCTGGAATCTGCTCCAGTTTCTTCTCTTTCACTTCTGGTGAGAGGGAAAACAACCCACCACAGTGTAATTACCGAACTTAGAAATGAGTGCAGCTATTTACTAAATTAGTATTGGCCTCAAAGCTTAAATTCCCAGCAAGGAGAGTGTTTTTAATGTTGAAGAGGGACTGTAGCGAGAAAGAATAACACAGCTGATGCCAAGAAAATTGCACTACATTTATCTATAGCTATTTGATTCCAAACTCCTAAAATGAAAGATCTTCTGTATAAAAGATTTTTAGAAGTAGAGGGAAAAAATGAAATATTTCTAAAAAGAACCTAACTAGTATACAATGATCTTTAACTTGACCACTGTGTCTAAAGAGTGGTGCTTTCTCATATATTAGGAGTTTCTGGAAGGACCACAGTGGCCACATCTGCCATGAAATCTGTGTATCTCCAGAATTTACAGATTTAACCTCCCAAAACTCCTTGAGATTGGAAGATGTATCTTTCCATTTTATAAACAAGGAAGCATAGCACGATGAAGCCATTTGTGCATGCGCACACACACACTCCAGAATGTAAAGCTAGAGTGCATAAATCCTGAACTCAGACCTTAATTGTAGGATCCGTTTCTCTTGTCATACTTGCCTGTAGCCCTCACAGATCCAAACAATCAGCTAATATTTCATGAAGGGTACCTTGAAATCTTGAGCTGCACAACAGAATGCACAATCTTTTTCACCAGAATGTTTTGTCAAAGAGCCAGACAGGATTTATTCTGCTGCAGCATGATCTTGTGCCCTATTTTCCTACTAAGGCAGTTCTCTAATACGCATACAATTACCTGTTTGGGCACTTGACAGTGAAGTAGCTGGATTAAAACGACATATTGTGCTAGGTTTGAATCTTGCATACTGCAGAGAGTCAAGATAGCAATGAAGCTGACACTCAGTGCAGATAATTTAACTACATTATTTCTTGAAGTGCAATATCTTATCAAAATCAGTTAAGTCACAGGTCCTTTGAAGATGACAACAGACATCACATAACTACCAGGAAAAAAAAGTTTTGTCATCAAAAGTTTACCTTTCCCTACTCATTTCTCTGGTGCACTTCAAATTACACAAAATTATATACTTGAGGAAAAACCAACCAGGTGAGCAAGCATTCAGTCCCTGAAGTGTCAAGTCTGACAAAAAATGACACTTTCCAAATGAATTATAGTTTTAGAGAATTGTGCTTAGTTAAACTTAACTATACTAATTAGGCCTCTTGAGAGAAAAAGGATAGCTGGCTTTCAAAGAGTTTCTTAGCATGGGACCAAGTTGCTAGTACCTGTATAGAGACAGAAAGGTTGCTGCACACCTGTTAGTGAAGGGTTAGCGGGGGGGTGGGGGTAAAGCAGTAAAAATCAGTGTGTCTATCAATTATAAGGTTTATTCAACCAAACTTTACATTTCAGTTATCAGACTTATCTTACCTAGACATCTTGTAGTTTTCCCTGAGAATAAGGCTCAAGACATCAGGGATATGGCACTACATTGCAATTAGATGTTTACCAATACACTATTTGGGAATTTGTCCTCATATTTTAGTTCCACCAACATGGTTTCCAAGTGGACAGAGTATCATACTAAATACAATACACAGTTGCAACTGCAAACACACAAAATTCATGTACTTTGATGTATTTTTCTGAGAATCCCTGGAGACTTGGAAGCTTTAGTGTTAGTGCTCTAGCAAGGTCTGGTACCATGTGATTTTTCTTGCTCTCCAGCAGTAATGATTTAGTAGACTAGTTGAGCTGTTTGAAAGCTAGGTGAAAAAAGTTCTCGCAGACTCATTCAAGATACGTGTTGCTCGACCCCAGCACAAGTAGTAACTGTGTAATGATTTTTTTGAAGATATTATTAATTAGGGAGTATGTGACTATTAGAGACAAATATTTGGGAAAAGGGCATCTGTCTCTTTGATGGTAAATTTGTACACAGTATTTATTTAGCTTGTTAAAAAAGGGAGCTTTATTTCCCTAGAAAGTCCTTATTAAGTGAAAGTCGTGCCAAAATAGCAAAGGAGAACGTCAGTAGCATTAGCCTCAAAAATAGATGCAGTGCTACATAAGGACCTGGCTAGCATGCTTTCTGGATGGCAGCTGGTTTTGCAGAGGTAGGTTTGCCGGCCTTTGTGAGCATCCCATTTGTTACATTGATCTCATTACTGCTTTGTTTTTCTACTTCGATAATGTTAAAACTGATCTTAAAAATACTTCAATCACTTCTTTCTGCTTCACAAGATGAAAATTCTTTGTATCTTACAGTTTCCATATCCGATATTACCTGTCCTTTCTATCACACACACATTGTGATTTTATTTTTCTTGGAGGCAGTGGATAAACTCATTCTAAGCATTAACCATTAGATTCACTAGAAAACCTCACATCCCATTCTACTTTCACCCTTCACAAAATTAAAAACTGCATTAAGAACTTTAATAAACATTTGAAAACATATTTAATACTGACCACAGTTTATAATCTATCAGTAGGTTTCACATGCTGGCTACAGTAAGAAACCATCAATCTAATCTATCCATTGAATTATACAATATTAACTATTAAGAGTTTTAGGAAACTAAATCACAGAAGTTTAAAGTTCTGGAAATACATCCTCTCTCTCAAACTATGTATTTTATCATTCAAGATGCTCCGAAGTCTAGTGACAGAACTCAGGAAGATAACCCACTCCACCTGTTCCCAGCTTCCACATTCGTTTCAGTGCCTGAAGAGCTGTGTAACTTACAGCTCCCTAGAACAACAACTGCTTTAAGAACTTGACAATCTAACTTACTGCTTTAAAACTACATGCCGCAAAAGTGGATTTTTCTCCTAAAATCCTAATATTTGGAGGAATGTAGAAGTTTGACAGGTTTCCCTATTTTCAGGTTTTTCTACAATCCTGATAAGAAGCATTTACAAGAAGGAATCAATAGTCCCACAGCAGACTCAATCAATGAGAACAAGAACTATAATTTATCTACCTGCGAATCACCTTCTACACCTGGCAGTCTCCACATAATTACCCATTTGTTGTTTAAAACAAATACAGCGTTACTGTAATGGATGTCATCAGTCAGCATGTAACCTGTCTATGCAGATCAGCCCCAGTTGACTTCGAAGTATTATAGACACTTTATATTAATTTTTTTTAATTAAGGATTTAATGGTATTTATAATGCACTATAGCAACAAAACAGCATAACTAATATAGCTGGAAATACCGCTACAAACTGTACTGAATTTTTCTGGCAGCAAAAAGAAGCTGAGCTGGTAATGCCAATGTAAAAACCAGGACTTAATTCACTACTATTCTCACGAGAAAATACTGTTACGACTAGTTTGCTGTACATTTTAAAGTAATGGAAGATACTCCAAGGAAAACAGCAATCATTTTATCACAGCCCTATTGATGCACGGAAGAGCCTGTCAATGTATTCTGGAATTTCATTACAATTTATAGTAAAATAAAAGGTCTCTTCTCATCTTGTTTTGTACAAGAAAGAGCCACCTAATTTAACTTTGTAATCCAAAACTCTATTAAGAATTTAAGTACTACTATGTACCAAATATGATCTGAATGTTCTTATTAATCTCTTCTTTCCTCATGTGAATGGAAACACGGGTAAATATTTTCCATTTATATTCTATAATACATTTTAAAAATAACTTTAATTTTTCTAACTTTTCCTGGGCAAATCTCAACTGTGAATCTGTCAGCAGGAAAAGCTGGCATTCTATATCTTAAACTGAAACAAATTCTACATTTTATATGTCAGTGGAAAAAAAAAAAAAAGAAAGTTGCAATAGGAGTCAGGTTTAATAGGCTACTCATTTATTTGCAGCAAATATCCAGAGTATCTGTTTCATAAATATGTTCAAACACAAGCACTTAGTCACTGACCAAGCAGTTCCCTACCAGGGATTTCCTGTTCACCAGTGCAATAAAACAGTATTTATAGCCATAAATTGGAGTTGTTTCTCTCTTCCTTATTTTCCATTATGTTTGTTGTTTTGGTTTTTTTCCCAGAGATAACTTCAGTGATTTCTTTCAAGAGTTGTTTTGTTTCCCTTGTGTCATATTGTTTTGTACCAACAGATGCATCAGAGACATTCCTGTGTTACAAGATGGGATGGGGAAATTTTTTGAAAATACCTTCCCTAGAGACTAAGGGAATCAGTTCATATGATATTAAAACCAATACTCAGCAATACGATATCTAAAGTAAATGTAGAGAAATAATTTTTAAAAATTAGCAAGCCTCCTCCAAGAGACATAAAGTGTCCTGAGGTCAGGTACATTCCCATTACTAATATCACAGAATCAATATATTAAAGGTGAAGATGAAAACAAAAGCACTGTCCTACAAATGCAGACACTATTTGCATCAGAGTATTTCCAGAATTTTTATATCTTAATACTTGTAGCGAGTGCTGGGGTCGTGCTTTGCTATTATTACACTAAATCAGATGAAAACAGAGTAACATTTGATTGCAAGCACAGAGGCAACCCTGAGTTAAGTAAAGTATGCATTAGAACATCTTCAGGATCACTAGCACTAGTAATGAATAGCAAAATACATTTACTATCCAGATGAACATAGAGCACTTGGCAGCATACTTTTACAGGTCAATGGGTTTTCTTTAGAGTCAGAGCTGAGAAATATTTCTAAAGTACCTTCTCAAACATGCTTGTCTAAGTCTATATGTCCAACTGCACAAGTAAGCTATCAGGCCATAAATAAAGCAGACTACTTGGCAAGCTATTTATTTATTTCCTCAAACACTGTTTATACTGTTGCATTTCGTTTTAAAGTGCTATATCTGTAAAGGTATTTCAGGTTATATATGTAAGGAAGTACTGTTTTAAGTATCAGCAGTTGAACTGGCTCTTTTCTTCTTTTAATTGTAGTCACAGTATTCATAGACCTTACAAAGTTTTAAAGCCTGAAAGACTGATGCTTGGTTTGAGGGTCTGGGGGGGCAGGGTGTGATATCAAGTGTACATAAAGAATCCACGAATACCACTTTCAGCAGCTGCAAATTCCAGATACAATCCCTATACTCTTATTTTTATTGCTGTCATAACTGAAGCCTTATTAATAAATAAGTACAGAACTTCAAATATTTTCAGAGGTTTAAAAAGAGCACAATTCTAATCATAAGTAACTGCAAGAGACACTACCAGTTGCATGATGCAAAAAAGCAAGAACTAAGGAAAATCCGTTCAAGCTAGAAAAATGTAAGCTCTCAGTCAGCTAGAAGGCTAAAAATTTACTAATCTACATAGACAGCTCAGATCAATGTATCAAGTCTTGGAAATGGTAAGATTCAGGCTCTCATTAAAACCAGAATGGTTGTAATTGAGTAGGCTGCTAGTGTGTCCAGATATATATCAATATGGCCCATAGAGTTAGTCTTTGGGTACATGAAATGTCAGATAATCAAATACTAAGCAATTCTAAGAGTAAACTTGTAAATAATGCAAAATATAGAGCATGTTAGGCTAGCAAGCCCAATTACAAGCAATTTCACTTGGAAATGCTGATTAGAGCAAAATGTCAGGCATAAAGTATGTAAAGAAAATGTGTGCTATAGTAATCAAGTCTAAAGATGACAGAGATGGATACCTGCAGTTCTGTTCAAATCCTCAAAGAAAAGCTGCAATCACTTGGCCAGCTGGAGACTAATATATTTTCCTGGGTACTCAGGCTATCCAAAGAACAAGCAGTAAATCTCTCACAACTCAGACTGCAGTTCAACTTCACAACTGAAGGCTTTATGTCTTCAAATCAAACTGCATTTACCAACCCAGCTAATTTCTAAAACCGCTGCACCTTCTGCCCAATGCCACTGTTGTCTTTGGCAAAACTAAAGTGCATGTCAGCTAGCTTTCTGGCTCCCTATCTTTTTTTAGGTACTCGGAAGGCAAAGTATATTCAATAGATGGAGAAAAAAGTATTAGTAAAGCATCTCTACTGACTTGCCAAGAACATTTACCACAGAAGATGCAGATGAAACAGGGACTATGAAATAACCTACACCTAATGCTGAAGTGAAAACTTAGTAGAACAACTGAGATTCTTTCCCAAGTCCTGAACTGCAATCTTCCATCTTTTATGAAGCCTTGATTCCAGTGGCTTCCAACATGCCAATTTAAGACAAAGTAGAAATAAACATCAGTCCTTACTTTTCTGTCCCCTTTACCTACCATTCTCTTTACTCTTCGTCAGAGCCCCTGTACACCTTGAACCATGCTTTCATTAATAGCTTAATTGTACACAGTGGTGAGGGGGAATCTAATCCTACAGAGCATACATACTTAAACTAAGTTACTTTCAGGGTATATTTTTTCATCTTCTTCCTGCTACCCCTACTGTGAGGTCAACTTTGTAATTTCCTGTCCAAATGCCCAGTAGCAATACCTCAGAAGCCAGCTTCTCTCTATGTCAAAGTATCTACTTTCAGAGAAATAAAGGAGGGAAACAGAAAAAAACCCCACCAATATACAGATACTTAAGCAATATCCACATTCTCCACTGCTCTTTCTGTCCTTATGCCTCCCAATACCATTTTTGCTACATGGTAAACCAAGTCTCTGATTCAGTTTACCTCTGTATCCCACAAAGGTTATATAGAATTTGGAACAAGCAGCAAGGGAAGGAGGAATGGGGTATGCCTAAGTCAGCACTGCTGACAGAAATAATGCATGTCAAAGTACATCCCTAAGACATCTAGAACATCAAGGAATTAATAAATAATATGTCCAGATTCTAGACTGCCTTTCAGGAATTCAACTTTCTTTTCAAAGCCTCTTTGCCCTCATTGTAATATTAAATGTAACTTATGGGATACCTGAATGCAGAATATAACAACAGCTAAGATGTCTTAAAAACAACAGGATCTTCTACATTTCAGTGTAATATGACTCACCTTTCAGGAAAAAGCCTTACCACAAACTATTTCATGACATAAGTGACAAACATTTTAATGGAAAAGCAAGCAAATTTGTGTATTTCAGGATGGTTGTAGTGTTACTTCCCAAAACTAGAAATTCAAAACTAGTAACATACAGCTAAAGCAATTTTGCAAGCTATACTTACTTATCCTAACAGAAGAAAAGCTCTGCTCAGTGTTCCAGAAAGGGAAGAGAGCCCAGTTAGGCAGCACATTCACCAACAACATGCCCGAGGAGCTTAATTCTTGGACCTCTGCATGTAAGTGAGATAAACATCTAATCTTGTATTGGTTGAAGATACTGATAATAGCTCAGTTTCCAGTTCAACAAGATAATTAAGCACATGAATATTTCCACTCACTTGTACAGGAGTAGTCACGTTTAAAATTATTTGTTAACAGAAAACTTGAGTTTCTGGGGCTTTCTTTTTCATTTGTTTAAGGAGCACTATTTGTTTTTATTTTCACATAGCCTGTGCAACAAAGAAGTGTTCATAGTAACACAAAAAATGTTTTGAGACATCTCTATGGACACACTGTATAATAGTTAAACACTTTGTTTCTAAAATCAGTATCACTGTCCATCACTGTCCATCACTATCAAAGCAGAGATTGATGTTTGTTGGGTTTGTCCAAGCAAACAAAACCTTCAATTTGCTGTCATAAATATGCTTACGTAAAAAGCAAGGCCAAAATTCACAAACAGAAAACCCAGAAGTGCCTTTGTCTATTAAACATGTAGGCCAGCACCTGCTGACTAGCGAGTCAAAACAATTCCAGATTTGGGAAATCATGTAAGTTACCTCACATCTAATTAAGGAAAGCATCAAGTTATATCTGCTCAATCCTAATATGCAAGCACTTATTTCTGTAGAAATTTCTTGGGGTTGTTTTCCTCATGTCATAGACTGATGTTGACGTAAAACCCCATTCCTTCTGAGCATTGCTATTGTATTTATCTACTGCTTTTCTCAAGGCAGAGCTTACATTCCCTTTTTTTCTAAATCAGAGCTATAAAGCTATGACTGCCTTATGATTTAATCCATATTCCAGCAGACTCTGTATTCTACTTTTAATGGTGGAACTTCTCAGTGACACCTACTGACATACACAAAGCACTGGACTCTTACCCTGTGTGAACACACTGAAAATTTGAAATAGCAGTAAATGCAGCTGGTTAATTTATACGCATAAGGCACTTGGGAGGACCACATAACTATATACCTGCTATTGCTTCCTCTCCTCTGCCCCCACATCATTACACCTCGTTCAAATAGGAAAACCACTTCATGACAGGTTTCTAGCTCTTTTGACTAGCTGCCCACATAAGGGAACTATCCCTGTTTCAGTAACTGCAGCTAGAGTATATGCTCTATCCTATACAACACCACCATGAAGTCTTAAATACAGTAAAATGTGTATGAATCAACATTATAGTCAGTGATACTCCAGTGTTGCTTACCACTGAGTCATGCCATGCACAATTAAGAAAGTTACATTAGATTTTCTATCTACCTGACAGGTGCCTTTATGTTATTCTAACACTCCCAATATTTAAGCTATTTTCTTGTACTTTGTATTAACTAGGAAAGAGTTTCTCTTCCAAACATTAGAAGTAACTTCCAGATACCAACACCTTTTGTTACCTTTTTTGCTCAAACACTTGCTATGTCCCTAGCTACTATAAAGGTATGTTACAAATGTTGAATAATCAAACTAATACTGATGGGAAAAGTTTTATGTTAAGGAATTGTTTTCCATATTATTCTGGTTTAAATCTAGGCTATGCAGAACACTTAAACCATGAGAAACAGTTCTAACCCTCATGAAAACAACAGTGCAATCTGAAAAAGTCATTAGAGAGACACATTCTGAACTGAATTAAGTTAAAAAGATATTTCTTACTATTTCTAGTGTAAAACAGCCACCCAAAACTAACTGAACTAATCACAGAAAGCAAGAAACTCTGTTCCATATTCACCCAGACTGCCATTTACTAAATTGCATTGAGGGAGAAAATAAAATCACAGTGAACTGATTATGCAATTATGATATGATTATGTTGCATTTTCCCTCTTGGTATGATTTGGTAAATGTATACTTATGCAAATGTTAAGCAATATTCCACAGGTAATGCAAGTTATATTTTTTGGTATATCTTTAATGGAAATGTCGCAAAAAAAACCCCAGGAGTCGTGAGCACACATTTAATGCCTTACTATAGCAGATTATTTCAAATATAAATGACTGTGAGAAGGGATAAATGGTCTAGATCATTACTATTACTTTCTAGTAAATTCATGCTTGTTTTAATTTATGTGCATGGTACACAAAAAGCTGAAAATCACAAGTATGCTGTGAACTTAATAGTCAGAAATGTAACAACAAAGGAAGACCACAGAAGCAGAGGCAAGAGGATGAATTGGTTTTTTGTTTTGTTTTTGTTTTTTTTAACTAGTAAGACCTACACAAAATGGCTTGTTAATAACTCTGGTCTGCTGGCAGACTTAAATGCCTGTTTTCCTCATTTCTTTACTTCTAAAAGCACAGATTTGTAAAGTCTGAAAACAGAAAAAAGAGAGAGATATAACACAAAGTCAGACACCATAAAATAGTATGAAATACATAAGTATTTTCCAAGATCTGAAAAGCACACTTCACATTTTCAATTTCTGCTCTTAGAATAAAAATGATCTGGCAGAGAGTTTTCAGGACAAGTATTTTGCACTATCCTCCTTTGCAAATACCATTAATAAATATTTGTTCTTTGCTCACAAGTCTTTCTTCCCTGTACTAATTAAAACCACTTTCTAGACTAATCAGGGAATGCTTACTTTTTACTTGAATTGTGATCATCTTCACTTCATCTCTGTTCTTGGACAATCATTATTTAAACCGATACAATGTAGTACCAGAGCTATGAAGCACTAAGATTTTTTTATAAAGGAGAACCTAAGTCACAGTACAATGTGTTCTTAAATGATCCTAACACAACACAGAGCAATTAGTTACAATGGTTTAACTAGTAGTTTGAGTCTTTGTCCAGAAAGTAGAAAGCTTCATTCAATGTCCTCCCCCATGATATGAGCTCAGATGGGCTAAGGGTACAGACAAGTTAGTGCATTATTTAGATGGTAATCACCATTAAAAAGCTACTCACAAAGCATAAAGTTGATCTTGATCAACCCAGACCATTATTAGAAACTTCACAACTTGTCACTGCATTAAATATTTCATTAATCAACCTCAGCTAGAGGAAGCCCCAAGATAATCTTGCCAAGATCAAATTGCTATTTAAAACCAGCATTAGATCATATGAAATATCTTAGAATACTTATATCTGTCCTATGCAGACTTCCAAATTCCAAAACACAACTGGCAAGCTTATACTGATTATACCAGAAAATAACAAAGGAGTTAACCTATGTCTGTACAAAGATAACATCCATTTATTTTTTTCCACCAACTTGCATCAACATGTAGTATTCAACTGTAGCAAGAAGTCTGTGCTACAGAACATCAGGGATAGAAGGTTCAATCCAATACAGTAACTCAAGTCCATCTAACCTTCCAGTATTCAAATATAATGCTAAAGTCTTGTCAATGGCAATTACTTCTCTCTCATCAACTCTCCTAACTTGTGAATTAGGCTGGGTAAGATAGGATTTGTCTCCTGCTAATCAGTGTCCAACCATTTTAACAGAGACACTTGAATTCTATATTTAAAGATTACTTTCAAAAGAAATTTATCAATTAGATATACTTTGCTAAAGCAAAAGATCATAAGATGTTCTGAAAAGACTTTTGATCACAAAATGGAGCCTGGGAAACCAGTCATGAAAAGGCCATTTTGAAATCTAGCAAAAGGTAATAATTTTTTTGCCATTAAAAGAAAACAAAGAGGGAAAAAAAATGACACTCTTCTATGCAAGTATCTGCAGAATCATGCCTGATGACAGAGCCTGCACAATCTACGTTGCTCAGAAAATCTGCAACTTTGCTGTGATGTGGTCTCATGTACTTTATAGAAATTGAGGCATATTACTTGAGCTTGGAGGTAAAGAAAAACCGAAGTGAAAGGTCATACTTTCCAGTGTACTGCTTCTGAAAATGATATTTAAGAAATTTGGTTCAGTGACGTCCATGTTCAGTCTGTGGTATATCACTTAAAGAACCATCTACCAGATGAAAAATGTTTCATTTGGGTGGCACTTTTTCCAAGAATGCTATCTACAAATTCAGTTTCAAAACCTGATGCATGAGCCAAGACTTCAACGTAGAAGTTAAAGCATATTCAGCTATTTCAAGTAATAACAAAAAATTTAACCGTAAAACCATTTGTCAGGAAATATAGCTTCTAAATATGTCCTCCAAAATCAATGTCACTTAAAAAGCCAACTTAAAACTTCCATTGCAGTCTTCATCTCTAACATTAAATCAAGAGGGCACCCTCACTGGTAACACAAAGCACTGACTTCAGGAGAATGGGGGTAAGTGGCATTGTTCACAAATTTTTTCCAAATTGTGGAAAGCAGAAGAGAATCTGTTGCTAGGTATTTGCTAATGTTTTTAATGCGTTTCCTGTTACTTATTAATAGAGCTTTATTCATGAATTCATATCATATTTAGGAATTTCTGACCAGTGAATCTAGTCAGAACCTTCACACGCCCATGCCCTGACTGTGAAGCCTTTCTCTATCCTCACCCCCAATCCCCTCAAACAAGTAGTGAATGATATTATTGCCTGAATGTACATGAGCACCCAATCCAAAGCCCAATGCACATGTACTGTGTTGTTCCTTCAGCCAAGAGACTTTGCTTCAGGTCTAGCCCAGAGTTCACATCCAGCCTTGAGGGGTATCAATGTAAGTGGGCTCATGAGCACAAAGCCCCTTCTACTGTCTCTGCCTAGGAGCACTACCTTTGGCAGATGGGAAAGTCAGGCCCATGAGGCAGAGAATCACATACACTAAGATAGCAAAATCCATCTGGGAATATGAATCAGACCTCTTTTATGAAGGAGGGGCACCGGATTGCTAAACACTTAGCTTCAATCTACTGTGCTAACACTGATTGCCAACCACCACAAGCTCAGTTCTCACATGGATTTATAAGAGCACATTTGGAAAGGCTAACTCTTAACACTAGGGGATTAAATGTTCTTGAATTAGTATCCCAGAGACATAATGATCAAACTTGATTACTGCCACTGTTAACATAGAGGAGCCAGAGCAGAAAAAAAGGAACAATTCTATTATTATACAGGCTGTCCCAGTAGAAAAAGTTTGAACTCTTCAAATCAAAGTAATATCAACCAGTTACAGTAATGAGGTTATTGAAAGTTCAATTACATTTCTAAGAGTTTTCATGAATTAAAAGTGTTACTTCTTAATTTGGAAAAAGTTACAGTATATTGCTATTTTTTCCTCCCTTTAAGTAGTAGGGCTTTTGTTCACCAAAATTAAAATGTCTAGATCATCCATTTTATAATTTTAAACCAAAGACGTTTAGATGAAATTGGAGACTAGCCAAAAAATGACTTGAAATATTTGCTTCAGTTGAGTAAAATAAAGCTTCTCTGCTGGGTAGCCTGGATGAAGGAAAATGACTTGCAGACAGATTTGGTTAATCCACCCGTGATTTATCTCCATGTCTGGATACACAAAAAAGGGTAAATAGTAGCTAATCTCATAAAATTTCTGTTTCAGTATCAATCTAAAATCTGAATTAAACTGGAGTTAAGCACAATAGATACACAAATGCAACCCTACAGTTACACAGAACTGGCCATACTTGGGATATTGGTTCATTTGCTTCACTTCACTGACTTGACTGGGGTCAAGACTCACTTTTCCTATTTTGTGAAGACATGAACAATTAGCATCAGAGGGAAGAAAAACTAAATTTCCACCTGACATGATTGAAATATAGTAGCACTACAGCAGAAAAGTTGAATAGCCTGATTTTTCCTGTAATCAAGATCAGATAGTCTTTGCACAGAAAGAATCTGGTTATGGGTATTCATATAAACAATTCAGATTAGCAAAAGCTGCAGATCAAAGCCCTTATCCTCCTCCACTCCCAAAATTAAAGATAGAAATGCTCCTATTTTCCATTTAAAACTCCTCTTTGCCAAGGTGGTATTACTTCTTAGTTTGCTATTCCCATCTGCAACATGTCAGACATATCAATCAGATAACAAAAACACTCTACTTCCATCAGTGCGTTCTGTAGGCAGTAGCTGGGAACAAGTGACACTCTAAGTTACAAGTGGATACAAACATAAATAGCACCTCCCTGGAGATCTATATGTGGACCCTAAAGCATCCTAGGAATCAGGTTCCCAGACTCTGAACTTTAGCTGTGCACGGCTGCTGTCTTTATGAAAAGAACTCTTTGGCTCAGCTACAGTTGTCATGGAAACAGCAACTTTGATTTTTACATCTTTGGTATACGCAGTATTTCAGCCATATGTTGCATGTATTTAAGTTCTCTACACATTCCTCCTCTTTAAAACCAAGGGAAGTAAGAGAAATGGAATGATTTCAAAGTTCAAGTAAATGCAAGCAATGTTCTTCTCAACATGAAGAAACATGCTTGCAATCCAGAATTACCACAAATTTAAGCTACTACGAGCATACTTGATCCATGTTTTTTCCCCCTCTTCCAAAGAGTTCCATTTGTGTCAAGACTGCGCTTCAAAAATTAAATCTATATTTTTCTGATAAAACCATGAGATAAGCTTAAGCTTGCATCTTAACACAGCACACTACTTGCTGTGCATTACTCCTGCATTAACAATGTCTGAGAGAGGTTCCAATACTGATCACACACAGGGTACTGCTGGGCAGAATGCAAGCTCTCCAATATCCCTGTTGGTTTGTCTGTCTCTCTCCAAACTGGGACCAGTATGGTACTTTACAGCATCTTAGGAGGCACAGTAAATATAGTCGTGGCCTGACAGCATGCTGATGCTACAGTAAGCATCATATACACATGCTCTTCTAAAAAATACCCCCAATATCCAGTGACATATAAGACTGAGCTATGGTCTTGACTCCAAATTTCCGTATTTTCAGCTTCCAAATAAAAAGAACAGAATTATTACAGCTGATTTATTTCTTCATCATCCAAAGAATCTGGATAGGCAACCAGAAAGAACAAGAGTGCCCAGTCCTATGTCACTCAGGGTGCTCAATACAGAGTCCCAACCTCACTCTGAGCAAAGAACACTAACAATATTCCTTCATAAAACAGGGATCACTCTGTAACAAGCTGGCAATCATTCCCTCAGCTACATTCAAACTCTTCACTTCAGAAGTCAGGAATATAGATACCTGACCAATGATTCTAAAAGTTTACATCTGAAAAAAACAATAATTAATTTAGGAAAATTGAGAACAAGGTGAATACTAAAGGTCAGTATGGACAAGAAATTTTAACTGTTGACTTGAACACTGTACTGCAGCTACCTCACAGACTCCCAGATTAAACACAAATCCCACTCTCGCAATGAATATACTTGAACTTTAAAGAGGTGTTCTTGTTTAATTTTGCACATTTTCACTAATGAGGCTCAGTTCTAATCAAAACTACATAAAGAAACCAGATCCAGAGGTCACTGGTCTTTGAACTCAAATGCTATTAGGAAGCATTCAGCATACTCCTAAATGAAATCTTTTTCACTCTAGATTTCTTCCTCCCCACTCCTGGGGATAAGTAAGCAAATTGATCAATCAACGGTAAAGAAAATGACAAGACAGCAAGTTGCTTTGCCATGGGAACGACTCTTAAAATTCAAAATAGATCACTTTCTCCTATTTAAATATAAATGCAGTGTAAAGCAGCTGCTACAATGAATGACACATTCTCAATGGAGAGCCACTACCACAAGGGTTTCCAACCTCTAATGTGTGACATTATCAGCTACAGAACAGAAATACAACCACTTTATCACCAGCTTAAGCACATCACAAACAGAAATCAGAAAACTCAGGAAAGTAACCGCTGCTCTCCTCTCAAGCAGAAGAAATTAAATTTCAAGTATTTAAGGCAGTCAAACAGCAGAAGTACCACTTGTCAATTATGAAACCCAAAAAGCCTAACTACTTTCTTAAGGAAAAAAAAACCAGGGAAACAGTTTTCCTTAAGGAAATACAAACCAAAAAAATACCTGAAAGATAAAACTGTAAGTGAGCTGCTTTCTCTTTCACTGTACTATTACAAGTAATAAAGAAGAAACATGTTATCTCAAGAGCTGCTATTCATTCCACTAACACATTCAGAATACAATCCACTACTCATCCTTAAACGTGTTCTATCACGTTTCATACTGTTGTAACACTGAAAATCTATGCAGTGTTTCAAATAAATACTAAATTCACATATTTAAACACTCTCCAAATGCTACATAGAATTTTCCTGATTTTCTTTCTATAAAAAAATCCTGCTGAATTCCCGAGTATCGTGGACAAACCTAAAATCAGTTCAAAAACAAAAGCAGCACAGTTGCACAAATGGTTCCATTCAAGCTCAACCATAGCAGTTTTGGACTGGAAATAGAAACTCCACATTACATATATTCACAGTATTAGATAGATAGTAGATGACAGATTTTCATATCAGTAAATACTGCAAGTATCAACTCTTCAAAGGAGTTTAGGCAAGTTTTAGCTATACTTTCATCTCCATACTAAAAGAGCTCTGTATTTTGATTTACAAACTAAGTTGCTAGTACCTAGCAAATAAATTGAAACTGAATATTTGTTGGCATTTTTAGTTTGGAGATAATATGATAAATTATCTGCTTTCAGTTTCATATAATGCTGCTGTTATCAGGGTTCTATCTACTACTTGCTTTCAGTAAAAACTGAGAAATGTCAGAGCATGGCATCTGGTTAACACAATCAGCCACTTAAGCTGTATCTGCAGCTCAGTAATGCTGCCAATCAGCCACATACACAAACAGCATCCACAGATGGGTCAGGAGGGCAGAGCAGAGAAAAACAAAGGAGTGCACGACAGGGAGGAGGCTGCCACTGAAACGTTGCACAGTATTGCTGTCTATGTTTTAAAGTGGTTGGTGGAAAATTAGAGAGGGTGCAGAAGTGCCATAAAAATGATTAAGGATCAGAAAACTACTTTAAAATGGCAGGCTTAGGAAATTCAATGTGTTTAGTTTTTCAGAGAGATTGAGAAGTGAGATGATTACAAGATATAAGTGCTTTCACAGGAAAAAAAAACACAGGGAGGAAGAGAGGGGAGTATAGAGAACATAACAACAAGATCCAGCAGCTGTAACACAAGACCAACTATGTCCAGATTTTAAGAAACTGAGGCCTTATTTCAAAATAGTAAAAGGCTCCAAAGGCCATTCACAGAATCACAGAATCATCCAGGTTGAAAAAGACCTTGAAGATCATCGAGTTGAACCACTAACCTGACAGTCTGCGACTACACCATATCCCCGATTCATAAATGAGCAAACAAAACGCTCCATTTCTTGATAATATTTTCGAAGCAAGATTGGATCCCCTCCTGAAGGAAATGGATTAGCAAAACTTTTGCTGGGTACCACTTGAAATTGACTAATGACAAACAAAAGGTCAGCCTAGGTCTTCACTTGCCTTCTGAAGAGGCAAAAGCTATGGATCTGTACAACGCTGAAGAACTGTCAGGCAAGTCCTCGCAAGAAAAGGATGAGTAAGACGCGTTAAGGGACACGTGGTATTTAAGGGAAGAGGCCTGGTGCATGCGTTAACTAACGGGCTTTGGTTCAGACCAAAGCTCCAATGCCCTGTTTCTGACAAAGGCCAATAGATGTCTGGAGAAGACCAAAACAGGTCAAGCACATGATCATGTCTTCTTGATGTATTTACCATTGTCCAACTACTTAAAACTTAGTAGATAATGAATTTTTAGCTCAATAATTTTTCCAGCTCTAGCTTGTCTAAGCATTTCAATAATCATATGCTATGGCATTGTGTTCTACAGTTCACCAGGTCGTTTCAGCATTTTTGAATCTATCAACCAATAGTTCATTCTTGATTATATCCTACACTTGCATAATAGGCATTCCTTGAACACTTTTTTCGTACTATCCATGATTCTACAGGCTCCAACCTTTCATTTCCTAACATTTTTTCTCAAGTCTGATGAGCTTTGGTCTACTTAATCATTCCCTATACAAAAAATGCTTTGTTCCTTTGCTGGTGAGGATAACTCACCAGTCACACATCTTTTCCAGCTCTGCTATAACCTTTTCCTAGATGAAGGGCAAGAGAGGACAATACTGCAGAACTGCTGTATCCAATGGAAAAAACCTCATGGTTCTTCATTTGTTTTTAATGGCTTCCAGCATGTGACATGCATTTTTGACCACTGTTGAAAACTGATCTAATGTTTTCACAAAGCTAACTTGTGTAATTTCAAGATCTCCTTCCTCAGTGAGGACAGCCAATTTAGAATCTAACATATGTAAATTCACCACCTGCCATTACCCAATCACCTGGTATTGAGAGATTCTGCCAGGGAATAGCTTGTTATCATCAAACTGTCATACCACAATGCACAATAAACAGAAAAGTGCACATCAAAAGTTCAAAGCATAAATTAATGTTCAGTAAAAATACAAGTAATTCTAGTCACAATCCTCAAAAGATTCAGATTTTTTTTTTCAGTGAATTAATGGGACAGAAAGGTTTTTAACAAACATTACAAATCTCATTTAGCCCTTTTTCTAAAGCATTAGGAGGAGCAGACATCAGACAAAGAAGGAGATCCCTGCATAGGTTACACCATGTGATTATTTTTTAAAAGCTCACACAGGCCCTAACACTCAATTACTTAAACTCTATTATTCCAAAATACACTAAAGCAGTTTCTGAGCAATAGATCTTTTTTTTTTTTAAGTTTATTTTTATTTTTTAAGCAGATTTCTTCAGAATTTAAGTGTAAAGATACATACGTATATACACTTAAAATGCAAAAGCATTCCCTGGGTACTACTGTATCCAGTGTGACTATATTAGAAACTTAAGAAATCTAATCATAGAAGGACACTCCAGATTAATCAGTTTTACTGTTAACAACTGTCTACTCCTATAAGACACCAAAACCCCTCAGATTCAAATGACCCCTACCATGTGGCTTTACTAAAGACTAGCAGGGCAATCGATGTTTTTTTTACTGTTGAAGCTTTAGCTTCAAAAACTTTTCCTATTTAATATGCAAAGTAATGTTACAATGTTGAGACCATACAGATTCAGTCAGCATGGAGGCTATGCTGTCCTCCCTAACTGAAAGTGCTGTGAAACCATACAATAACAATTTCTCGTGTGATGAATGCAAGAACAGCACAACAGCAATAGGAGGAGTAGCAAATTTGCTGTCTAGCCCCTATCTCATTTCAGTAAATCTGTGCCTAATATGCCTTTATAATTTCTGTGCAACAATACATCTGCTTAGTGTTTTATGTTCTCTTGATAACACCACTTTCTGCAAGAGTTTATATTACACCAGAGTGCATCATCCTGAATTAATTTTGTTCTCAACCATTTGTGACATTATTAACCAACTGGTTTTCCTATGCACTGGGTAAGAACAAACATTTTTGGATATTTAAAGTTTTCAATACTTCAAACTGTGTGGTTTATAATGAGGTTTTTGTTTGTTTTTCCTGGCACAATTTTCACTACAGTGGGATTTAAAAACATAGTTCACACAGACATGTCTACAGTTAAATTATTTGTTGATCTAATGTTTAATTTATATTGTGTGGTTTCCAAAATAGAAAAACCTGTTCAGAGACTTTAAATTAAACAGGCTCAATTTAAGTTACTTAGACCTGCTGGGTTCCTGTTCTTCCCTAAGGCAACCTTGTACAGACTCTTGACATCCATCCATTGTCTACCCTCATCCTGCAGACTGTTATTTCTAAAAATACAGTAATTCTATTATTGTATACACAGTGTCATAAGTTTGAACGGCCAGGCTAAATTACTCTAAGATATTCGTTACTCTTGAACTTATGTAACTAATCTTTAGTTCCACTGAGAGACTACAAACATGTTGCCATGCTCTGAAGCAACAGGCTGATGACAGTGGAGGTAAAATAACACATGAGGCTGGAAAGCACGAAAACTTCTGCGCTGTTATTCTGACCTTCTGTACTTTGTTTTCAGAACCAGACTTCACAAAAAACCCACTACAAGCCTTTCTGTAGGTTTTCTTCCAATTTCCACCCCCTTTTTTTTTTTTAAGAGGGAGAAGGAAAAGTGCTCTCATTAATACTAAGTCCTACATTTTAAACTTGCCAAATTTTTCGAGTAACTGCAAGGCCTTGCAAGAACATCTAACAGTTATTATCATGGGGAACGATGAATATCCAGCAGCTTTTAAATTCATCATCTGGCAAAGGGGGTAGGAGAGAAGGAGGAATTGTCTCATTCCTTGTTCTGAGGGAGATAAGCTTTCTTGTATTTATCACAAACTGAGGAACCTAAAGCTGCGCTAACAAGAAGCATGTTAATTAGTTGGCCTGTGATAAGTGAAGCACCCAACTAACAAAAACCCCACAAAAATCTGTATTCATACAGGGTTACTCAATATCTCTTCCCTCCATGACTTTACTCTGGAGGAAGCTGGTGGTGTGCCCCCCGTGAAGCACAACTGAGGAATCACGGCTCCACAGGTCTGCTATCCATTCACACAGATGTCACTTAAGTATTCCATTTGCAGTATCTCATAAGGGATTTTTAGAGAAGTCCTTCACTGACAGTTCCACAAATTCCAGTAACAGAAATACTGCAGCAAGTTTTCCACTTAAACAGTAGGGCCATATATTGCCATTAGAGAAGGAACACTTAAAATATGACCAATTTCAGCTCTGTGGTTTCAGATCAATATAGTAAGTCTTCAAGGAAAGAATAAGACTCCTTGAAAGACCACATTTCATATTTGCAGACGGGGGGGGATAAAAAAATAAAGAAAAAAAATAATCGATACATAAGAGGTTGTTTTCCAGAATGTTATGAAATGTTATCATCTTACAAGCAATTTTACATGTCTTTTCTGTTACCAGCATCATTTACAGTATGCTGTTTTCCTTAACTGATTTTATTTAACTTACTGCTGAGTAAGTGGTATTCAAGCTGCTCACAAGAAGAAACCACGGAAGGTGTCAAAGCAAGCTAAATTCTTGAAATAATCAGTGGAGCTCCCGAGGCCGACAGACTACTGCTTATTTAAGTAACAGAATAATAAGCATAACACAGTTGTCCACATATACATTAAATATAGGAAAGTCTTTAACAGCATGATTTTATTATGAGGTACTGTGCAGAAATTATATACCGTCCCTGAAACATCCAGTCTTCTAAACATATGCTCTCTCTCCTCTGAAATGTTAATGAGCTTAATCCCAATTAATCTAAAAAGTAACTAACTTTATAAAGGTTACTGAACCTAGTTATTTAAATAATTAACAATCCACATGGACTAATACCTAAAAATATTTCAGGAAATCCTTTAACCCCAACTGTGAAGATTCAGCACTAAGGTGGGTGCAGGACTCCAAGGGAAGAGATTGCTTTATATCCTGTGTGATCCCTGCCCATGGCAGGGGGGTTGGAACTAGATGATCTTTGAGGTCCCTTCCAACCCAAACCATTCGATGATTCTGTGTACAATGGAACAAATGACAGAAAGAAGACTCATAAACCTCTGTTTTGTAGTAACTTCAAGGCAACACATGAACAGACTGATGCTTAAATCTACATCACAAACGAAGCCAAATGTAGCACTTGAGGAATACGCAAGCGAGTTGTGGAACAAATACCTGGGCAAAAACATGCTTAGAGAAGCAAAGTTCATACCTTCAAAAGAGTAGCCTGAGTAAACATCCTGACTCATTCAAACCTACCTCATAGCTTTAAACAGGGGAGGGGAGACTAAGTTCTCTGTCAGGTGACACAAGGATACCAATACATTTTTCTATACATAGCAATATTTCTCAAATTTGTATAAAGAAATACCAAGTTTAAACTTGAGTATAAATACAGTGGGGGTTTTGTATATATACAAGTTTATAAAGTCACACGCCTGCAATACACTTGAAGGATATGGATCAAACAGATGAACTGTATCATTTCTGTATCAGGGTTGTCCCTCTGGATATTTTAAAATTACTGTCCATCTGAAATACAAAGACTTTTTAATTTATTTTTTCCCCCTCATATAAACCAATCATCAGCTATATCCTCGGGACTCCACAGATAGGTGGAGCAGAGGCAGAAGTGCTACTGAACAATTCCATGCTCGATGGCCATTAGTGACCCACACCATTAGTACTAACCTTCTCCCATCCCGTCATCTCTTGTGATCATTCACAGCAATACAAGACCTGAGAGTCCCAACTCTGCCCCTGCTTCAAGCATTGAGTCTAAAAGATGTGGGAAAATTACTTTCCTCAACAGACTCTTTTATTTGATTGTTACTCCATGTTACAAGGCTGCACTTTATAGTCTGTAAAAGTTGTTCTGTTCAGTCAGTGGTTCACAAATTAACCTGTAAAATGGCAAAAAGCTCAATAAAAAATGTTCTTCATTCTAACATTGTAGCCAAGGCTCACAGAGCATAAAAGGGAAAATTTCCACAAAACACACCAACTAGGAAAGCCACATGCACTTTGATGATCCACTGGCTAGACCAATCAAGGCAAGAGAGCCTGAATTTTCATTAGAAAATGATACTCCAGCAGCTAGCATTAGTAAGTGCCAAAAAATCTATTGAACTGAGCAGTTACTTCTACGCCAAAACAAAGTTTAGGTCTTTAGCAACCAATCATGAAGGACAGTGTCACTGCATATTTTTTATAAAATAAAATTATTCATTGCATATTGTTATAAAATAAAATATTGTACATTACTAGAAAATAAAAAATACTAGACACAAGACTGCCACCAGAACTGTTAATATGCGAGTCTACCACATAAAATTCTTAAGTGTAATTTACACCAAAATTTTCTAGTCAAGGAAATCTCTATTTAAAAAAAAAAAAATCCAAAGCACTCTTAATTCACCTGAAATAAACCTGCAGTTGAAACAAACAAACAAAAACAAAACAAATTTAGAATGCTAAGCCTCTAGTTAATGCTTTAACTACTACCCTACACAAAATTGTTTCTAGCTCTAGTTTGGAAACACAACTACTTCATTTAACAAGCATGCCATGATGTGTACTGGATGTTACAGTCACAGAACATAAATGATACACCTCCTAAATTATTAGTAAATGCAGTTTTTAAGTGCCATACTTTTCAAGGAAAGTTGGGATATTTTTAGCTAATTTTGACCTTGCATTTAGAACACAGAGGAAGCAACAATAAACTTAAGAAAATAATCATCCTCAAACTATTAAGTTCTTTCTGTCTACAAACCACCTAAAACAAGGATTCTTTGCTCTGAAACCAAACCAAACACTCAAAACCTGTATGAGGGTCCTCCTGGGACAAGACAAGGCCATAGACACAACCCAATAGCATACATCGTGTTCCCATATTCCATCTTCTACAACATGCAGTTGCTAAAAATCTTGTCACCACAAAATGCTGTATATTAAATACCACAGGAAAATTGTGAAGGAAATTACACGAGACAAGTTTATTCAAGTTTGAAATCAATGCCTTCCGATCCTTAAATATCAGAAATTCCTTGTAAAAAATTTTTTTGAACAAATGAAAAATAATGATCCCTTTTTACAATTTTATGTCTGTACTTGGTTAACCCTTATCAGTTGATAAAGCTTTAAACTAGCCCATCGTTCGGCCTGATATGTGTTTGTGTGGTCTAGACATTTTTCTATAGAGAAGCCAAATACTCTTGCCAATTTAAGTCACTATTTAAATTGTGGAACCTGATACAGTGAAGGTTGAAGGATTAACAGAATTTGTGGAGAGTTTGTAGCTATGCAAGTCCATCAAGGGCAGAAAACTCATCTAAATCAATTCCTGGGTATCTGAGAGGATCTTCACATAGGTTTCTCTTGCTTACTAGTTACCTCTAGACTGTCAGCTCATGTTCACCTTTACATGCACATACTTAATATGTATTAAGTAAAGTAAAAGCTATGTAGGAACAATCACTGTGTTTCACATTTCCTGCTGCTATATGAATACTTGACAGATTTTGTTGTTCAAGTGTCATGTTGTCAGACATTTAGTAGTTTTTTCATACTTAAAAAGTACATGATGTAAGTGCTATTTTTATTTCCATATTGGTTTCAAGATAGCATAACAATGAGAGGAAGTCTAAAAAAAGTTTACCCTATTTTCCAAAATTCGTTCTTGAATACTAGTATTTCAATCTCAGTTGACATTTAAAACCTTTCTTATCATCTCCAGCAAAACAAATATTTTGTATGTAAATTTTATAAACACCAGTTTAAGAAATTTAAGTTTATTATATCCCATTACTTATCACAAACCAAAATGTGCTTTTAACTGCAACCTTGACACAAGGTGCCACCAGTCAAAGAGTGCACATATTTAAAACTTACACATAATCACCACTAATGTTCCTGGAAAATACAAAAATGGTCATTTAGTTTTTAAGGGCTTTTTTCTATGGCTTAGAACAAAAAAAACACCCCAAAAAACAACAAACAAAAACAAAGAAAAAACCTCTTTCAGTTTCTTCATTCCTGCTTCACAGGTGTGTTTTCTTCTTTAAACTTGATAAGTGAATAATATATAATCTATTTCCCTTTCCTAATTCTTATATTAAGACTGCCTTGCCATCTGCACTATGCAATCACACGTAAGTAGGCACATAAAAATCACTAGAAACAATGCTTTGGGTTGCTCCAATGACCACAAACGTTTAGAAAAAAATACTCCCACAAACATGTTAGCAAGACCACGTTTTTCAGAGTATGGTTTGGAAAGCACAAACAGGAAAACCATAAGAGGATATATATATAGATGTATTACTATTTGATTTATCGTTTCTTTCTGATAAACCACCACCTCAGTTTTAGCATTGTTTTTTCACACCAAAAAAGAGAGGGGGGTTTAATGGTATTGTAGAGGGTAAATGACAAAGCAATAGGAATCAGAAGCAAGTACATTTTCAGACTGTTAAGCTAGAGCAAAACCAGCCTTGAAAACAAGTGTATTCCCCAATATGCTCTGCCTTTTTGTTGGGATCAGACTGTGGGTAGCTCACACATGCAAAAGCTGCACTGATCCTCACATACAAATCCTTTCTACTCCTCATTTCCCCTCTTCAAAAGTTCATCTTTAATATTCTCCTCTAAGCTTGACCACGTGCTTACAAGATAAATTTTTCTTTAGGTCAAATGCATTTAACATGCCTCATGAATAACTAAGAAGCCTTGCGAATATCCTCAACCAATTTTTTCTGGGTTGGATGAATGGGGGGCTGTCCTTTCCTGTCCAGAAGCAAACATACACCATCTGTGCAGCTCAAAGCCCAAAGCATTAAACTAAAGTGAAATCGAGGGTGCTTGAACTTCATGTTCCAATCTCTGCTGGCTACCAGCTGGTTACCAGCCTGGCTAGCAATGGGGTGATCCTCTCCCACGAGTGTGCTGGGCACACTGCTGGGGGAACAACATTGCACGCACTCACTGCGAACTTTGAGAGGTCATCTGTCAGCTCTTGACACTTCTCAATCTGCCCTCTTACGCACCTCTATGACTGACAGCAATGTTACTTCATTAACCACTCCAAAATTTCTCCTCAAAATACAAAACTTTCGAAAAAACATTGCTCCAACTGAACTGTGGAAAAGTTTTTACGTAACCCTAATTGCTTTGTCCATTGAATAGTTTCAGAGATAAAATTCAAGCTTGTACCAGACATGGCAGGTTATGAACACTGCTGTGTTTAAATGTAAGCTTAGACAGGTATTTCTGGTCATTCAGCCTTTGCTTTTGGCTCAGAAACCATGTCTGTGAGGCAGTTCAAGGACCAGAATAAGTACTACTAGCATGCAAGGTGTTCTGGTGCTTCTCAGCAAAAAACATTTAGACTACTGCATACACATTGAACACACAGACTATAAGCCCTGACTTAGAAGTATAAATCAAGCAGTATGCCAGAAATTTTCTAGTGGTTTGGGGTTTTTTGGGTTTTGTTTTTGTTTTTTACAGCGTGATCAAACAAAAACATGAAGTATGCTCCTGTTGAAGATAAGTTCAAACCTTAAACAGGTCCTGCTAAGCCACCACAGCTACTGCAAGTTTTGTCTTCAAACTAACAACACCTGCACAAGTAGCACATGAGGATTAACAATTTAAGAGAGCAAAGGAAGGGAAGCCCACAAATATTTAAAAAATAAAACTTGTTTTATTAAAAGTAGAAAGACAGTACAAATATAAAACATTCTGATTCCTACTACATGATCATACTCCAAAACATCATTTTGTAGACACAAACACTCTCCAAAAAGCAAACGTACATCTATTATTGAGATGCTGTCTTTGTAAGAAGTGGAGTTCAAACACATACTCAGTACAATCCCACTTTACACACTTTGAAGTCATCAAATTGGACAGCAAGATCTAATTGCTTCATCATAAGACAGCAAACTATTTATTAGGTACTTATCTTCAAAAGCTTGCCTTGTTGGCAGCATCAACAAAGTTTATACAAAATAGTTAATTTGTCTAAAAACCTATTTAAACAGACTAAATTATTCTCAGTTTACCACAAGGGCTTTGTAAGCTTCTGTTGTTTGTCTTTTTAAAAAAAAAAAAAATAAATTAAAAGAGGGGCAAACTCTAAGACATTCAATATTCCCAAAGGCACTAACTTGATTTAGGGAAAGCATTTCAGCACTGTGGTCATCCCAGCACAGTTCATAGGATAATGTATCAAGAATAGTGTGCAATTATATATATTTTTCTAAGAAAATATTTTTTGTCACTTTTAAGAGCACACACTGCTGAAGGTTTAGTGACAAATGAGATGCTGAAAAATCCTGGCTGCAAAGTTGTCAGTGGGAGTAGGTTGAAATCAGGTTCTATCTATGAAACACTTCATTCAACACAAGGACACAAAAAATCTGATATATTGTAACTTTGTTTCCAAAAACAGATCCTCATACGAGATATTTTGTATACCAGGTCTGAAACCACAACTTCAGAAAGTGCTCAAAATGTGTTTGTAAACACCCTGTGCTCAGAAGTATTTTAGTCAATAGACAAGGTGTAGTACTTTTGTCCTTATCATTCAGCACAGGAACAAAACTTTTACCACAGACAATAGAGGGACATGGCTGGACTCAGCTTTGTAAAAATTAATCTCCATTTTTTGAAGGAATAAAAAATTTGAAATTAGGTCTTGCAAAAAAATATTTTCTTCTCCTCAATTTACATCTGTCATTCAAAATCTTAGACTGCTTTGTTTTGTTCTGGAGATACTTTTTGGTTTATATAATGTGTCAGAATAAGATTCTATCATTTTCACGTTCTACTTTTTCACTTCATTCCCTTTTACTCTAAATTTGTAAATTCTTCTCAGCATTATAGAAATTCTTTGCTCAGAATGATCAAAATCAACTGCAATGTAATATAACCAATTGCTGATTAATGTTTTGTATATTAAAACCCATTGCAAATACCACATGTTGCAAAAAGAGACTTCTACTACTTGAAATGCTCTTTCAAAGTCCCTCACAGAATCAGTGTAAAGAAATACAAATATTTCAAAGAAAACACATAAGCTATTTATGCTGTCTTTCTGAAAATGTTCAGCAACAGCACACCCAGAAAAGAAGATAACAGAAATACTGAAAATTGAAAGATACATAGGGAAAAGATTCAGGAGAAAAAAAATAATTAACATTAAATAAGCTGGATTTCCCTCTTCACTCTGCAGAAAGGGAGAGGAACAAACAATCTCTGTTTAATTGCTCTGGTATCTCCAAATTCCTTCACATTCTTAACAGCCTTTTTCCACCTTTTGCAAAGTGCCTTTCTATCTGTTGTCCAAGAATGATCAATCCTATACTATAACATTGGAAAATATATACAATAGGGGTGAGGAATACATAATTATAATAAATATCATATTATGTGTATATGTACATTACACATTTATATATTCTTCACTCTTCCTTTTTTGTGTATTTTTTAATATATATTTTTAAAATAGAAAAAATAAAAAAAAAGATCTTCTGAGAGAAAAACCACTACAGAAGTAAATAAGGAAGATATGCATTTTAATTTAAGGAACCTAAGATCCCATCCCCACACTCTTTACAGTTTTACAGCAATTATACACAAGGTTTGCATAAACACTTCAAAAATCATCAAAAGTTGTTTTATCAAAACAGCACTTAAGTTTTACATATGTTTCAACACAAATTGGTATTCAGGATTAAACAGCAAGTTGATTAAAAAAAAAAAGGATGTCAGCTGTCATTTTCAACTTTAGCCCAATATAGAGAGAGAAGGGACATAAAGGCAGACAAAGACTGGGCCGAAGTGATAGATAGCTTCTTTCCAAATACTTTTTGTAATTTAATTATCTTATTAATTCTCTGACTGCCCTAGACTCCTAGCTACTCATGATGAATTTTATCACTACCAGAACGCTTGAATAATAATTATTATAGCAGTAATGTTACTGGAACCATGATGACACAAGGATATTGCAAAGTAAGGACAACAATAATACACTGAATACTAGAGACAATAAAAAGACATACAGATGTAGCTGGGCTTCCTGCAGACATATTTGCAAACAATACCTCTATGGTAAAAATATATTCTTAATTTATAGCCATAAAAAGCTAAACTACAGCAAAGAATTAATTACTTGGGAACACACAGACAATCAATATGAAGCCAGACCCTGACACTCAAGGGCACATCCTGCAATAGCACTGATGTCCGGATGGTCAGCATATTCCTGACAGAAAAACAGAGATATGTGCAACATGAATGCTTCTACAAGTACTGAGATTTATACCTTTAGTGAAGGGCCTGGGTAGACAAACTATAATTAGCACTAGCAGTACTTTTAATACAAGCAACTACTGAGAGGAATGTCAAATGGAGGGACTTCAGTTGTCCAAAACTCAAAAGGTCAAGTGCAGAGGAGTTGGGGGGTGACTAAAGAACCAACTGACCCAATTCCAGGAAAGAAACAGGTTGGCTTTCCTATCTTAAGCAACTGAAGACTCGTCTGAATGCTGCCTTTCTCAAGATGCTGGGCGTTGAACACAACTTCACAGGGCCACAAGTTTTTAGGCGAGTTGGCAAATCCAACAGAACTGATGGGCTTGAGCAGGACACGAAGCTAAGGGTTTGCATAAGACATTGCCTACCCCTCGCCCAGAGAGGGAGTAGGACAGATTGCAGTTAAGAGTCTACATATTTACAAAACACTGCAGCCAGCTGGCCAAGTTTCAGATGCCTCTCTCAACGCTGGACTCCTTTCACTCGTCATTTATCTTTTCTTTCTGGTTGAAAAAATAATGCAAATACACATGATAGTTCAGCTATTTTTCTACACCATGGCACTTTCATTATGCTTGCTAGGCTAGTATTTCAGATACACAAACAGATAAATAGCACCACATTTCAAGCAAAGCACTTACCACTATTTTAATACTGCTTTGACAAGGTTTAAATACACTTCAGATAAGTGACAAAAACTACAGATTGCACACAGTTACACAAAAAAGAGGATTCCATATGCAAAAGCCATGTATTTCCTAAAGAGGAGCAAGAATTTGAGGGAAGGCATTCATTATTACAATTCACCATTGTCCCCCCTGTACTCAGCATTGGTGAGGCTGAACCTCAAATACTGTGTTCAGTTTTGGGCCCCTCACTACAAGAAGGACAACAAGGTGCTGCAGCATGTTCAAAGAAAGGCAACTGATGAAGGGTCTGGAGCACAAGTCTTATGAGGAGTGGCTGAGGGAACTGGGGTTGTTTAGTCTGAAGAAGAGGAGGCTGAGGGGAAACCTTATTGCCCTCTACAACTCCCTGAAAGGAGGCTGTAGTGAGGCAGGGGTTGGTCTCTTCTCCCAGGCAAGAAGTGATAGGACAAGGGGCAGTGGCCTCAAGTTGTGCCAGGGGAGGTTTAGATTGGATACAAGGAAAAATTTCATCACCTAAAGGGTTGTCAAGCACTGGAACAGGCTCTCCAGGGCAGTGGTGGAGTCCCCATCCCTGGTGGTATGTAAAAGACATGTCAATGTGGTGCTGAGGAACAGAGTTTAGTGGTGGACTTGGCAGTGTTAGGTTAAGGGTTCGACTTGATGATCTTAAAAGCTCTTTTCCAACCAAAACGATTCTATGATTCCATGATTATTAGAAGACAAGTTTGGCCAGAGTAAGTCTAACAATGAGTGACTCGTGGTTGCCAGTCAGTAGATATGGAAATTACTTGTTCATGAACTGTTCAAATGTCCATAACTTCAATAGCCAGGGGCAATACAAAGCTATGGGGAGGGAAGAAAAAAAAAAAAAAAAAAAAAAAAAAAAGAAGAAGCCAGCTGCAAATATGTCAGTTTCCTGAAATAAGGAAGATATATACCATAAACTTGAAAGCAATGGTTTAACCTGTTATACTAACTCCAAAATTTAAGTAGTTTAGCAAGGGCTGTTTTGAGCTTTTTTTAAGAAAATATATACACATTCTGTATGTTTATATACATACATACACACATATACATATATAAAATGCACAACCAGTCAATTTTAATGTAATTGGAGTATTTAGGGGTCTCTGATTTTGTTATGCTTTTGCCATGTTCTAAACCAGTTCCTTTGATAATACTCTCCAGTGAGGACTAACAAAAAAAGACATAGTAACTTCCAATTATTCAATTTCAAAGGCACATTGCAGATGTGAAAATTTTAGTTACTTTCTCCATGATCAGAAGTAGAAAATGGACAAGAAAAGCAAAGGGAGCATTAGCATGTCATTACCCATAATGTTATTGTTTTAGTTGCTTTATTACAGAGTAAAGGCATTAAGAGTAGCCTTTTCTGATTTCCAGTAGTGCTACCACTTTTTCTTTCACAGTGCCAAGCACATTACTGAAACTTGCTACATATTTCATTATTGAAATAACCTGATCTCCCTTCCTTTGCAGAAAAACAATGATATGGAAGATTAGGACCTAGAACTCCTTTAAAGACTTTCTCCTGAGTTTCTCAGCCTTGAACTAATTGCCTGCCTCATAGCTACCATTACCAAATCTGTAGTATTGCATTGATTCACAAATATGACGATCATGGCACTCACATTTCTTTGGCTGCCCAACAAGCCATTTCTGTCCTAAAGAGCTGATTGTAATTGTGGCTGTCTTCCAGGATTTCCCTAGAGGATGGTATTGTGAGTCTTTGTGCTCTTCAACTTAAATCTGTGCATTAAAAAGTGACACACATAGATACGTATTGGCCCAAACCTGACCTCTTCCAATGGAGAATCTAAAAAGAGACAGTGCCTTACCTGGCAATTACGTCATCCACTGCAGTCCATGGCTGGAGGGACTGGAGGTATATGCTTCATCTGATTTCTCAAGTCCATTTCATCTCTCAGAACTGCCCTCAAAATAACTCTAACAAAAATATCCCCTTGCCAGATAACTTTTCAGAACAGCACCTGCTATTAGAAGTGAAGGCACTCATCACATCACTAGAAGCTCTCATCACATTACTAATTCTCAATTTCATTAAAAGCATGAGGTCTCAAACTAGGTGCAGCCGTATTGAAGCTTCCCATGTGCAGCCTTCCAGAAGATAAAAGAAATTTTAAAAAGTTGTGCCTCTTATTTCCCCTTTTAGAAACAGATGTTGGAATGCCAGTGAAAAGTGGTGAGATCAAGCCTCAGAGCCCACAAGCAAGTCTGGACTGTCTTGGTATGTGCTTGGAAATGTGCACAGTTCTGTATTAGTCAAAATTCAGACGTTACAAATTTCATACAAAATGCAACAGCAGCAGCTGCAACACTTACTCCCTAAAAAAGTTATAAATAAACTTAAAATCACAAACAATGGCACAATAAATAAATAAATAAAATACAATTGCTCTGTATCACACTTTTCAATGTGAAGTACAAGCACAGTATGGGAGTAGTTTAAAATTTATTCTGGAAGTGTCTGGAATGACTGGGGGCATGGCAAAGGGGAACAGCAAGGGGGAACTAAACGAAAAAGTATGATAGAACCAGCAAGACAGAGTGGAAGAATGTTTCACTGGCTGGAGATTGTATTGAGGAAGCAGCATTAAAACTCTTATTTCAGGAAACCAGGTACACAAGAAAACAGCTTCTAAAAAATTGCCTCAGGCTACCCAGCAGAAAATAATAACTACTGGGTAACAGAACTATATTTAAAAGAAATGCTAGTAAATTATTTGCATAGCTGTGTGCAGCCAGAACTGCCAACAATCACAAACTATTCTTTATAAATGAAGTTCAATAATACACTGAGGAACCACGCATGCTATATTATGAGGGACAACTTCAGAAGTTTTGAGTGATTTTCCAAACACATGCAACTCACAGGCCTACTGACAGGAGATTTTTATTTTTCCAAACAAAGGAAACATAAGATGTCTATTCATTCAACATCCCCCCCCAAAGGTAGAAGCTCTTACATTTCTAGAAAGCATAAGATTTAATCATTGGGAAGTTTAAATGATTTAACTTCAAAGGAAAAGTGGTTCTTTAGGTACACACACAGTGCTTAGAAGGATACTAGCCCAACAAGGGCCACAGGCACTAGAAAACTAACTTTAAAAAAGAAAAAAGGCAATCAAGTAATCATCAATTAGATGTTCTTCCCTGGGCTTAGGAAAAGAGCCTTAGCCTTTCAAATTATTCACATATTTTCAATCAAAAAAAAAAAAGTAAAATAAGAATTTCTTTCAAATGACAGAATTCAAGGTGTTGAATTAACACGTGTGAGCCAGAAGTTTGTTCATCACTTAGCAGAAGAAACACTCCCCCAGTACAGCTAACCAGTGTTTCAACATGATCTGAAGCAATAATCTGAACGAGTAATAAACCTGTTCAATCCTTGCTCTCCTTGTTATGGTATATTATGTTACTCAGACATGGATGATTTTCAAAATCCACTACGTAAGCATCACTAAGCAGCTAGAAAGCAGCAGTATTAGTTCATTTCCACCCCACCAAAGAGTATTCCTTCCCCATCTGCTGTCCTCACCTTCTCTGATCAACCCTACAGCCTCTTACCTGAACAAGGCACTTACCTGAACAAGGCACAGTGCCTTGAAGTTCTTCTAGTACTTGCTATTGTAGAAAAAAATTAATAGAAGACCTAGAACACATACAAACTTCCCTCTTCTCTTCCTTCTCCCTACCACTACGCTACAAAATTTTGGCGAGGGAGAAGAGATGGCTGGATTACTTCCAGCTGGATGTATTTTTCAATCGAGCCCACCATGAATGCTAATGGCAATACAGGAGATGGTATGGTACATGTTTAATGCCAGGTCTGTTTAAACCAGAGGGAGAGCTGCAACCACCGGGCTTCCAAAAAACAAATGGTCAGACTTCATTTCTGTTCCAGGAATGATAGTGCAAACCTCAACATTTGCCTTTCACATGCAATATTCTCTATTAGGGTGGTGCATTCCTAGAGCTAATAGGCAAGTACCTACACCAGGCTTAAATAAAAACATTGAAGTTCTCACTGACAACCAGGGACAGCTCAGTCTGGAGAGAATGACAATTTAGCTGCCCTTACAAGTAAACTTGAAAGTAATAAGAAAAATTAATAGCTGTATGTACAAATCTCACCAAAAAAGTACCTGCAACTAGGTTCTGACTGGGCTCTGCTTGGGATCTCACCACTACAAACTATTCATAAAGAACTTAAGAAGTTCAACAGCTGCAGAGAAGTTACAATTAATTATTTTTCTTTTCTTTATTTTTTATCTAGGGAGTTATATATCATCTGATGAAGACACTCACAGGTTTAAAAATACCTTTTTAAATTTTAGTGGGATCATAATAATCTTACCACAGAGGAAAAAAAAGCAACATGAGCACCTGTGAGGGTCATTTGCTTCTATGTCCTGTATGTCTCAACTTAAAAAAGAAAAGTCTGCCAGGGTGATTGAGTTTTGCCTCTACAAAGGCTTATAGGAAGAAAGATTCCCACTCTCTTTTCACCCTGAAACATGCTCCAATTTCATGTTACAGGCAAGATAGTTTAAGATATTGAACTGAAATTAACCCACCCTCAATTGTTCAGTACAGAAACAAGAGTCACTCATATATAAAGAAACTGGATAAAACACTGTCTATCAGAAAGTATGACTGAATATTATTAGAACTCCTGATAAGATTGGGGAATTATTTTATTTGCTATCAAATCTGAAGTCATTCAGTTTTCCTAGTCACAGTCTAATCCTTACAATTACTTTCCAAGATGACAATTTATCATCTGATGTACCAATGCAAACCACAGCATAGTTCAAAACCCAGTACCCGAACAATACGCAGTGTGACTTCTAACAAAGCATGCACTGAAACACAACTGAAAGACCAAAAGAACTACTTTATTATCCAAATATCCATTATCTGAACCATAGCATCCCTGCCTCTTCACACACACACTCACACACACCCCACTCTTTTGGAGGACAGGGAGAAAGACTGGAATTCAAGTGTGTTAGGCCAACTAATTAGTTTGTTCAAAGAAAACCATTCTCTATATTACAGGTCAGCAGAAATATCATGAACCATGATGGCAAAAAAAAAACTCTGTAAGGAAACTTTAACATTTGCTAGTCATAAAACACATACAAAACATAAATATGGAAACATAAGGACAGCTAGAGGCTTTTTAACAAAGCATGCTCTCATGTTAAAAAAACAGAACTCAAATTCAAAGCTCTTACAGAAGGTCCTTTCGCCCCTTCTTACATGGGTTTTAGAGAATCACTAATAAGTTGCTCACAGAGCAAATCTTTCCATCATACTTTTAACAAACTTTACAATAGTTTTCCCTTCTCCTTAAGAAATAAAATCAGCAGAACATAGTAATTAGATTCTTGTCCCAAAGCAGTACAAGCTGCATATTTTAATCCTCTAAATAAGTACCTTCATCATTGCATATATATTAAGGAGAAAGAGGAAGTTTTACCAGCAAAATTCTTTATTCTCACATGTATTATGTTAATACTTTCATGCCAGAAGGCAAATTTGCCTAAAGTATTATACACTGTCAGCAACAGTCACTGAAACCACTGGTACCAACCAACCAGTTTAAAACAGACAGATAGAAAATTCTACTGAACTGCGAGTACTACCTTAACTCCTGATTGAATTATCTTCTAGTTTCCTTCATTTTCTTCTTCAAATTTTTGTTTACAGTCACTGAGACTCTGCAAAAATTATACCTCGATGACAATTTGTACGAACTTTCAGTTGCAAATTATGCAGAGTAAGAGCAACTCAAGCAGTTGTTACAGTTTACCCTGCCATTTTTCCAGGGTCCTAATCTCTAATACCCAGTTCAGAGAGATAAAGGTGGAAAAGAAATGCTGAGAAGTAAAAACCCAATGGCATTCATACAGCTCAACATTAGGTGATGCTGACTCTCTCTCTGTTAGAAGCTCACTGTTAAACTTTCCACGTCACTCAAAATCCACTTCTAGTTTTAACACCAGAAGGAACATGCGCACTTTTCTTCCTACAAATGCAAAATGCTTGTAGTCTTAGTACCATCAAATAATATGAAAAAGAAATCAGCAATGTTTGTAAACCAGCCCCTGCACTTGAATACATGAGAAGTCTCAGTGCTCTGCTTTTACAGCTCCTAGGCACCACCAACGACATTCAGAATGGTATTTTGTCACATGCTTGAGACCCTCAATTAAGTGATGTAAATCTGTATGAGTTCTGCAGCCTTATGTACAACAGGCAAAGCGGCAAGATGTTACCTACCAGGCAGATATTACTCTAAAGAGGTCTTTTTAAGGCTGGAAAAGCAAAAGAAATCTTACACAAGAGTTTTTGAGTTCATCATTATTCTGTTTAACCACTGCTCAGTGACAGTCCTGCAGACCACTAACTACACTCAGCAAAGTGCAGAAAATAACATCTCACACCCAACGAGAGAAAAACCCAGCACCCATTTGTCATGTCGAACAACGTCTGTAGCTTTTGGGGTTTTTTTACACTATGCTTTCACAACGCCAAGCCTTAGCAAAACGTCTGAAGCAGAAATTAAACGCGAATAAGGTGATAATCCCCTGCAGCCGCAGACCGAGACCGGCTCTCGGCAGCACCGTGCCCTGCCCCGCTCCCCGGTGCCCGCAGCCCGCACGGGCAGGCCGGCCGCTGCCCCGAGCAGCTTCGGAGAGAGCCCCTCTAGGCGCTAGAGAACTATTTACCTTTCCCACAGCGAGCTCACGATCGCGCCGCACAGACACACGAATGAACTCAAAGGCCAAGGCTGCTGCCTCTGCTCTGACAGCCCCTCCGCACAGCCCCAGCCCGCACTGACCAGCTTCGCCGTCGTTTCGGGCATGTAAACACGAGGAGCCACACGGGAGAGGCACCCGGCGGTGCGTGTCCCCTCACCCCCGGCCCCGCGGCACCCCGAGGCGGGCTGAGCCCGCCAGCCACCCCTCCGCGCCCCGCCACCGGCCCGGCTGCCCGCCCTGCCCCGGCCCCCGGCCGCGCCCCGCCGCCGCTCACCCAGCTTGCCACGGGACTCCTCCAGCTTCTGGATCTGGTTCTCCAGGAAGAGCACGGCCACCCCGAAGATCAGCACCGCCAGCAGCTGCAACTTGGGCGGCAGCATAATCCTGAGCAGCCCCATGAGCAGCAGCAGCAGCGCCGCCCGCCCGGGATCACGACATACCGCGGGGCCCGGCCGCGGAGGCCGGCGGAGGCCGCCGCCGTAGGGACGGCGCGAGCGAGGGGAACCGAGGGGAGCGCGGCGAGGGGCGCGCGACAGGGCCCGCCGCCGCTCTTACATCGCCCCGCAGACCGCCCGGCCCACGCCGCCCCCCGCGCCCGTCACCAACCGCCGCGCGGCGGCCACCAGCGCGCCCCTCCCCCGCCTGCGTGCGCTGCTCAGCAACCGAACGCCCAACCGCCCACCGCCACCACCGCCGCCGCCGCCGCCACCGCCGATTGCTGGCGGCGGGACCCACCCCCGCGCCCGCGCCCTCCGCCATTGGGCGGTACTACCGCCACCTCGCCTCTCCAGCGACGGCATTGGCCCCGCTCAGGCAACTCCCCGCCCACAGGGCGCTGACTCCTCCTCCTCCCCCTAAGCTCTGAGATGCCGGACCGAGGCGATGTCCCGCCTACATGCGACCCTTCCTGATTGGGAGGCCCTTCCTGAAGTCCCGCCCACCTGCCCACCCTCATTGGGTACAGGCACCGCGGCACTTGGGAAAGGCTCAATAGTATTGCTCAGACCGGCTGTCAATCACCGGGACTAGGGGTCTTACTTGCCGGTTGGCATCATCTCTCTGGAACGAAAAAGGACCTTACACCGGGTTGTTTACGTAATGCCTGACTAAGGTTGGGGAACGGCATCTCCTTGAGCTTCGCTCTGAAGCTCTTTTCTGAACAGAATAAAATAGCTTTTCTCTGGATTTCCCGCACAGGTTCTGAGTTAGCTGTTTCTGCTTGTGGTGCTGGGGGTCGGGAACAAGTCTACTCTCTCTCATATCAGGCACTGTGTTGGGCATCCCTGAAGGGCTGGGGTCCTCCGGCGACCTCTCGGCGACGCTGGCAGGAGGGTTCTGGTACCAAGATGGCGGCGGCCGCCGAGCTAACGGCCCTTGGACGTTGCTGGTTCTGGATGCTAGTGGGGCTTCAGGCGGTGAGAGGCCGTTCCGGTTTATTCGCGCTCGGGGCTGAGTGCGGCTGCGATTTCCTGAGAGAGAGGGTGTAAGGAGGGGTAAGGGGTGCGAGTCAGACGTGTCCCATAGCGGGAGACAGTGGCAGCGGCCTTGTCCTGCCCAGCCCAGCCCCGAGGCGTTCCGTGCCTCCTCCGTCTTCTGCCCCCGCGGCCGTCTCTTGCTCTCTCTGTCTGAAGCTATTCTCTGCTTCTGCCCTCTTCCCTCCTGCTGTCGCCGCCTCTGCTCCTGCGGACGGGGGAGGCCGCGCTTTGAAGCCTGAACTCCCTTCCGCCTTGTCCCTCGCCCTGGTTTGCCCTCTTAGCTCGGAAAAAGCGGCCATCACCGCGGGTGTTGCATTGACTCTTGGAATAAATTTACAGGCTTCCTCGCTCATTTCTAATGGGATTTGTGTGTTGTTATAAACCTCACGACCCGGGTTATTCGTAGTAACAAAGTTAAGGACGGCTTTGGAAAGTCTGAAGAGCTAGGTGGCTTTTGATTTCTAACCGAAGGTTGTCCTGTGAAGGCTGTCGCTCGGGGTTTTCCAGACAGGTCAACTTTCCCTAGGTCAGTGCACCTGATGCCCTTAAAGTTCTAACCCACCTGAGCTCCAGAGATATGAGATTTGTACAAAGACCTGTTAAAATGTTTCACTGTGATAACTATTAAGTACTTCCTAAAGCAATTTGTGTTGATGCTGTATTTACTTTAATATATTAAATTATGTGAAAGCAAAGCAGTCATGTAATATGTATTTATAGTCAAAGCTTTAACAGAGAGCATGCTGCTGAAATAAGGTGCATCACTGGCCAAGTAGCTGAAATTATCTTATTCTGAAATTAGCTTCTGAAATGTGAGAGGTTCTTTTTTCATCCAAAACAGAGGCATTTTTTATAATTAGTATGCTTATTGTTTAGGGTAGTATGATAGTTATGGTACTAAAAATTGAGAAAAAATACTAGGGAGAGACAGTTTCTCACACCCCCAGCCCTCCCTTTTTTTTTTCCCTTCCCTCCTTCCCCTCTCTATGGTTTTATTCTCAGTCTATTTTGAGCTTGCTGTGTAACCAGTACATTTTCACTGAGGCGTTCTCTTGTAATGGACACTTTACTTGCTTTCGTATACAGTTTGGTTTTTGGTTGGTTCCTCTACAAAAACAGGACAGTAGTGGCGTTATGTGTGCAGATACTCCAGAGCTCTGCTGGGGAAAGGTTTGAGGAATGTTGCTGGTGGAAGCAAAATGACAGTGCTAGTAATACCATTTTTGCTCCCATATGAACAGATTCAAAAGTGAGGAAAAAGTGACAGTAAAGCATAAAAAGGGGTGGATGGCAAGCAGCAAGGTGCAAGAAAACTGTTTTAGCTACAGTCATCATCATTAATTTAATAAGCAAACAGTAATTAAAATTTAGCTTTGGCAGTGTCTGCCATCTTCCTTAGTGGCGCTGTATTTTTTTATTGCCAATATCCCTCAGAAAGGATAATAGATTATTCCAGTAAAATAGGGTTCCATTTTTGCTTGCCTGCTGTCATATACAGAAATTAGTTTATCAGTGTTCTGTAGGAAGAAGAAAAATAGCTTTCTGCCTGACAGAATAATAATTTCAAGATATTTTTCTGTGTATTATCCTTTTCTGTTCGTGCTTTAACTTTTTTAGCAGATACAGAGAAATGGAATCATGAGGTACCTAATATTTTCTATGAATTCCTAATCCACAGCACTTCCTATCCATCACATCAGTGACATGTCTTTGGCTTTGGCCGCTTCAAGGGAGGAAAAGGGGTTTGTCTCTTCCTTCCTTGGGTGTGCTGTATGCATTAAATGATGGGTGAATGTGAAGAGAAGTCTGATTTGCTGAAGGACAAACTTAGTTTTACTTATGTGTTTTTCTCTTTGACCCAGCATAATTCTCCTGACTCTTGCTCTTTTGTCATCCGGTCCAGTTTGCTGGTATCATCTTACTGCTCTCTGAACACAGAGTTACTTGCTGATTGTTTTGTTGGTGGCTTAGATGTTGTGGGTATTGTCCAAGGTCTTCCACCCAGGCTAAGAAGCATCTGGGAAAACTGTCATCTTTCTCTGCTTGCTTAATTTTCTATCTCACTTCTCACCCCCCCCTTCCTCAGCCCCAGCATACAGCTGGAAGGAATGGTCTTAAGCTAGAGTGTGAGACATCCCTCTGTAGGGAAGTGGGAATGTAAAAACAAAACGCAAATACCATTGAAGTGCTGGCATAGCTGCTAAAATCGGTTTTGCTGTTCATTAAAAACAGAACTGGTGTTTTACACAGTAGCCATGTAATTCAGTTGCCTATTTTAATGTATTACTAGTAAATAAGAATTTCAGGTTTTTATTTACACTTTCGCTTTTAGTATTCGATTTTCCTGTAGCATTAATGCAAACATGAAATTAAAATCCTTCTTGTATGCCTTGTTGAGCAGATTGGTCCATTTCATCACTCTCTGGCTGTGCTTTTCCCAAGCTTAGCCATTATACTTATTTTCCAAGTGTGTTTTCAGTGATATGAAATTTACTGTAATTCTTTTGAAGGAGGAGGCTTTAGAGAGCTGTAGCCCTGTGCATTTCAGCTGGTTTATTTTTGTTTTTTCCTTAATCTGGAGATAGCAATAGCAAAACAGTAGATTTGCCAGAAGTATATATAAATGAATTGTGGCAGATGTGATACCTTGAAACATACATATTGTTAGCTGCTAGAATTCACTATTAGTTCAGGACCATTCTTCAAAATAAGGTGGTGTTTTGTACTTATGGGCAGACCATTAGGCATTGCTGTAAAATGGTCACAAGAGGCTTAATTGTTCTTTCTAATCATTAAAGCATTTAAAATCTTCATTTTTTAAACAACTAATTTCATACTGAAGTATAACATTGTATTGATTTTCAGATAAGTGCATATGGAGCACAGTTGTCATCAGAAGCTTGCAGAGAGCTGGGCTTCTCCAGTAACTTGCTGTGCAGTTCTTGCAGTCTTCTTGGACAGTTCAATCTGAATCAGTTGGATCCGTTCTGCAGGCAGTGCTGCCAAGAAGAAGCTCAGTTGGAAACTAGAAAGGTAGGTTTTGGACCAAATCCTTTGTGGAATAATTTAACACATTGTTTATGCAATTTTTCATTTCAAAATGAATGAGAATCTGGATTATAATCTCAAGAGGAAAATGCAACGTTTCTTGATAATCCAGTATACGTAGGGTCTAGATTTGCAGACTTGCCCTACTGCTCTAAAATAACATCCCTGTATCAGCAGAGGAATCTTTAGTTCTGTGACAGCCCTTCTCTAGTGTGAAGTAACTGATGGGAGCTGTGTCCAGTTTCTTTAAATTGAAAGGTGTATGGGATTTGAAGAAGGCAAAAAAAAAAAAAAAAAAAGTTAAGAAGACTGGTGTTCTTGATCACACCTATTGCTTGGTGAAGCAGGTGTTTGAGATTTGCAGAGAATTAATAATTCGTACTTCCCTAATATTGAGAGACTATTAAGTATAAGAGGTAAAACTGTAAATTGTGCTGTTTCATATACTGACAAAAGAGTGCTTGGAGTAATATTTCAGTATAATCCTTATGGAACTTGATATCTAAGACTTTTTCTTTGCTGGGTATGTGAATTTTATAAAGGAAAGTTTGTATCTAGAAAATGCTCCAGTTCATTTATATGGATGTGTATCTACATATCTATACATATCAGCTACATACACAGGCTGAAAATTTTAAGAATAAAATCTAATGAAATGTACTAAAACGGAATGAAAAAATAGGCAAGGATCTCCAGCTGTGCTGTGGTTGTATACCCCAACCAGTTATAGGTGTGGCGGCAGCAAGGCTTCCTGTCCTCACATAAGGAGTAGATGCTTTTATTTATTCCAGTAATATTCTTACAATTTTACCTCAGGGTGCATAAGACTTGGGGCAGGTGAGCTCAAAATCAGCCGCCAGGTCCTATTAGAGTTAGGGTTTGGAGAACCACAGAGCCTACAGCTTCAGGGACACTGGGTCTGCAGAAGGCATGCCAAGGGGAGCACAGCACTGCACCAACATTGTCCCTCTGCACTTTTCCAATATGGGACAACTATGTTGCAGGTGACCTCAAAATGGGGAGGACCTGCTAAGCCAATTGGACACCCACAAGTCTATGGGGCTGGATGAGATCCACCCAAGAGTGCTGAGGGAGCTGGCGGAGGAACTTGCCAAGCCTCTCTCCATCATCTATCAGCACTCCTGGTTATCGGGTGAGGTCCTGGATGACTGGAGACTTGCCAATGTGATGCCCATCTACAAGAAGGGCAGGAAGGAGGATCCGGGAACTACAGGCCTGTCAGCCTGACCTCAGTACTGGGGAAGGTTATGGAATGGTTCATCTTGGGGGAGATCATGCAGCAAGTGCAGGACAACAGGGGGATCAGGTCCAGCCAGCATGGGTTCATGAAGGTCAAGTCCTGTTTAACCAACCTGATCTCCTTCTATGATCAGGTGACCTGCCTAGTGGATGAGGGAAAAGCGGTGCATGTTGTCTACCTGGACTTCGGTAAGGCATTTGCCACTGTTTCCCACAGCATTCTGCTGCAGAAGCTGGCGGCTCGTGGCTTAGGCAGGTGGACTCTTCGCTGGGTTAAAAACTGGCTGGATGGCTGAGCCCAGAGAGTTGTGGTGAATGGAGTTAAATCCAGTTGGAGACCGGTCACAAGCGGTGTCCCTCAGGGCTCAGTTTTGGGGTGAGTCTTGTTTAATATCTTTGTCAATGACCTGGATGAGGGGATCGAATGCACCCTCAGTAAATTTGCAGATGACACGAAATTGAGTGGGAGTGTCAGTTTGCTTGAGGGTAGGAAGGCTCTGCAGGGGGATCTGGACAGGCTGGATCGATGGGCCGTGGTCAATTGCATGAGGTTTAACAAGGGTAAGTGCCGGGTCATACGCTTCGGCCACAACAACCCCATGCAGCGCTACAGGCTTGGGGAAGAGTGGCTGGAAAGCTGCCTGGTGGAAAAGGACCTGGGGGTGTTGGCTGACAGCCAGCAGTGTGCCCAGGTGGCCAAGAAGGCCAATGGCATCCTGGCCTGTATCAGAAACAGTGTGACCAGCAGGAGTAGGGAGGTGATCGTGCCCCTGTACTCGGCACTCATGAGACCGCACCTTGAGTACTGTGTCCAGTTCTGGGCACCACAGGATAAGAAGGACATGGAGCTGGAGTGAAGGAAGGTGCTGGAGCGAGTCCAGAGAAGGGCAACGAGGCTGGTGAGAGGTCTGGAAAACAGGCCTTATGGCGACCGGCTGAGGGAACTGGGGTTGTTTAGTCTGGAGGAGACAGAGAGGAGACCTTATTGCTCTCTACAACTACCTAAAAGGAGGTTGTAGTGAGGCTGGTGTTGGTCTCTTCTCCCAAATGACTAATGATAGGACAAGAGAAAATGGCCTCAAGTTGCGTCAGGGGAAGTTTAGATTGGTTATTAGAAAGAAATTCTTTACTAAGAGGGTGGTTAGGCACTGGAACAGGCTGCCCAGGAAGGTGGTGGAGTTGCCATCCCTGGAAGTGTTTAAAAAACAAGTGGATGAAGCACTTGAGGCCATGGTCTAGTGGTTAGGAAGTTGGAAAGTAAGTTGTCCATGGGACAGCAATGTGCCCTTGCAGCCGAGAGGGCCAATGGTATCCTGGGATGCATTAAGAAAAGTGTGTCCAGCAGGTTCTCCTCCCCCTCTACGCTGCCCTGGTGAGACCACACCTGGAATACTGTGTCCAGTTTTGGGCTCCCCAGTTCAGGAGAGACAGAGACCTACTGGAGAGAGTACAACGGAGAGCTATGAGGATGATCAAGGGACTTGAACATCTCTCCTGTGAAGACAGACTGAGAGAACTGGGGCTGTTTAGTCTTGAAAAAAGAAGGCTGAGAGGGGACTTTATTAATGTCTATAAATATCTGAGCAGTGGGGGACAAGAGGAAGATGCCAGTCTCTTCACAGTGGTGCCCAGTGATAAGACAAGGAATAATGGGTGCAAGCTGGAACATGACCTAACTTGTTCATTATGTGAGCAGATATTCATTCCCATCATGTGATCGAGCATGTTGGTAGTCAGTGCTACAAACAGGCTTGCAGACTATTAGAAATCCAGGACCAACTTCAGGATTTTAAGTTAATTCTCCTTGTAAGTATGTGGCAAGTGTTAGAAATAGAGAAAGGAAGAGTTATTTTATAGCATGACTTGTGCCTGAGTTTTCAATGAGAATTTAAAATTAAAAGTAATGATACCATGTGTATCTGTGAATTTTTATGTATCATTGATACTTTTCAAAAACGATCTGTGAAATATGCCCAGTCCTAAAAATACTTTGTGCTGCATAGCATCAGTGCTATGTTTACAGATTTCAACTGTTTCATATCTTTGGAAGATGTTTATTAATCCTGGTCTTGTTATTGCTCCAGTATTCTGTGAATTGACATTGTGGAAAATAGCTGTGAGGTACTCTTATTACCCAGTATTTGTCTTGCTCTTTACTTCTGCTGACACCTGTCCAGTGAAGTATTTTAATTACTTCATAATTGTTTGATGGGTAAAATGAAAGTAATATTTTGGTTATTTTATCTTCTAGAGATTTTGTATTCACTTTCAGACTAATTCAGAAGCTAGCTTAAACAGTATTGCTTTAGACAGCTGCAAGTTTTAAGCTTCAGTCTGTCAGATGCAGAGTACTGCTGGTGTGTAAAACGTAGAAGGATGAAATGGAGGTGAAGCTAACTGTGCATGAAATTGTAGTAGCAGGAGAGATTGTCCATATTTTTCAGTAGCTGAAAATAGCCGCACTCCATCTGCAGCTTCACTTATGCTGTGTGATCATTTCAGACATAGCTATAAGCATATTCCATTAATTGTATATTATACTTAGGTTTATCTCAGCAATATATGCGTGTCAAAATCCAAATTGATTTTAAGAATCAACTCTGTGATGAAATTTGCAATACATTAAACTTCACAGTTGCACTATGCAGGATTGCTACAACCCTTAAAAGTCATCAGTATTTCTAAACAGAGCTTTGAAACATATGTTGCTCACTAAGATGTGTTGAACTTCACCATTTAAAATTTCTGTTGTCAAGTATTTGTTGTATTGTAATGTTACAGTGTTTGGTGAATTGGATAGTGTGACATCAGGTGTAAGCAAAAGTTGGCCAGGAAATTTGAGACGTGAAAAGGGATGGTTTAGATGGCAATTTGTCATGGGTAACATCACATGTGCCTACATCCACTATTTCTAAATATTTTATGATTCTACTGTAAAACAAGGCAAACATAACGATACAGAAGCCTATATGTGTACTTCTGAAGTTACATAGAAATGGGTAATAACTGCTCTGCTGTACAAATTTAAGCAAGAACATTGAAAATACTGAGATTTTTAGCAACTTTCTTGTGTACATATTCAGGATTGTCAAAATATGATAAGCTGTCAAAGCATGGCTGAATAATTTATTAGAATATCTGGCCTCTGCACTGCTAAGGCAATGAGAAATTTAGGATTATTTTTCACCAAACTTGTACTAGATATAACAATATAAATATCTAAAACATTTCAGAAACTTAAAATGGATCGTTGTGCTGAAAGAGGGGAGGTTTCCAACTTGACATTCTTACTGCACCAGTAAATATAGAAGTTTCCTTTCATTTTTACGTGAAAGTATTGCGAAATGTTAACCTGAAATAAATTTGGGCAGCTTAGACTTTGGCTTTGACTTTTTCCTAAAAATCTTAAAGCCCATCTTAAGGTTACTTTACATTCAGATCCCCATTCTACATCCTGCTTGAACCTAAAATGATTTTTAGTATTTATGACTGCTGTTTGAAAGTTAATGCAAGTCTATGGACATAACCCCATTAGGTGTAGACAAACAGAATGGATGAGATTTAGAAAACAGTGGTATTTAGTGACCTTTAGTAAGTATTGTGTTTTCTCAACATTTTGAAAAATACTGAAAACAGAGGACCAACTAGGGAGAAAATCCTAAGAATGCATACTAAAACACTCTGGGAAACGGGGAGAAAAGTCAGAGCACAGCAGAGGAACCTTTCCTAGAGTTTTATTGTGGATTTTCACTGGCCAGTTGGGTAAGTATGTCTCCGTTGCGGTTAGATTGATCAAAACGTGGCAACTAGGTGCGTTGCATACCTGTTCCCTAGTTGTTGCATTGTAACTGGTGCTGTGCATAACCAGGTGCTTCGACATTTGTACAGGAAGATCGTATCATGTTTTCATTGTGTCAAGCTGAGATGCTTTTCCTTGCAAGTCCTTGGTACTTGAAATTATGTGAAGTCATTGTAAGTCATGAATGATTTGGCCTGTTTCAACACAAAACCACAGAACTTCCAGACAGTTGAAAGTGGAGCCTGGGCTCTGACCCCTTCTTCCATGTCAGCCACTCATTTCTGCATAGTTTCAGAGGTTTTTGTTGATGAAAAATACAGAGATGAGGGACAATATACAAAAGAGTGAATTATACCTATTTAGCCCATGTAATAAGTAGCTGCTGGCCTTCAGCGTGGTCTAATCTGAATAAAAGATGAGTCTTACTTTCACTGAGAGGTAAAAAATATGCCTGTACAGATTCAGTTTTCTGTAGCCTACCTTATCTGTCACTTGCAACAAAATTGCCACTCAGGCCTTTAAACATTATAGGGTAGGAGATGAGCATGTATGCAGAAACTGTTCCTCACAACATGTTATTTTAATCCTAATGGATAATACTTATATTCTTCTTATAATGTAGTTTGACCATAACTTAAAACCAATTCTTTGGATGAAGGTAGTGTTAGACCTCTCTTGGAACTGAAATAAACATTTAGTGTAATATTATTAACAGACATGTTCACTGTAATTATGACTGTGTGCTACTTTTAATAAAAAAGTCAAATTGAAAACTCTGTTAAAACTCCACCTTTTTACATGTACAGACATTTTTAATGTGCTGTTATGAACTACAAGGAGGAATAAGGTGACATTCTTGTTCAGACTTACTTTTTAAAAACTCAAAATGGTTTACAAAACTCACAATAATTAACTGAAACTAGAATAACTTGAAGTGCTTTTAATGCTTTAGGCTACTCTGGTGTGACCCCATTTAGTTTCTTTTTTTCAGGTGTGTTTTTTTTTTTTTCTTTCGTTTCATAAATTAAAGTGCTACACTCAAAAATTACTGTTGGCTGCCTGCTTGTTCTGCCAGAGGCTCTTAATATGAATGGTTTCAATGAAGCAGTCTCATCTCTTGGTTTTTAACTCTGTCTGTAAAAATAGAGAACTACTTAGAATTCATTGACATCTCAGTGGTATAACCTAAGTGTAAATCATATCAATGCTTGTATAGATGAATTAGAATTTTATTTTACTTTTAGCTGTTTCTCAAAGCCCCCAGATATTTCTGTCTTTTGATGTGTTCTATAAAATCCTTTGTTTTGTAAAAATCAATTTGTGCTTTTACATAGCTATACTACTTATTTCTAACATGCTACATAAAAATAGTTCATGTTCATTGTTTTTACCAAGTGTGAATTTTAAAAATAACGCAATTCAATGATAGCATATTTTGTTTAATGCTCAAGTGAATAATCAGAACTCTGTAACTAAGGCTACTGTGTCAAATGATCTCACTTCAAAGTTTGTTTTTAACTAAAAAGTGTCCCATACAGTTCAGAGGAATAATTTTATGGGGAATTTTATTGATAGTGAAGTTGGGGGTTTAAGGTGATTGTGTTCTCTCTAATTGAGAAAGTCTCTTATCAGAGTTCTGTTGCTTCACAATATTATGCACAGCCATTCTGTGTACTAAAAATGTGCTGAAGTGGACATCCTACTCAAGAACTTTACCATGTACACTCTTTCCCTTCCTTCTGTATGTGATGTTATCAGCAATGAAAATTAATGTTGACAAACAGTAGTCCTAGATAAGGAAGGTACAGCTACCTAGTCAATGCCTAAGACAGAAACGTACCATCTTCTGTTTGGATCAGATTCACCAAAGCTTCATCTAGATAAACTAAGATAAAAGACATTATCTGTCTGTAGTAGGGCAAGCCTTACGTGTGGAGGACCTCTTTCTCTTTGAAAAAGAAAAGGTTAGTGGAATTATAAATGTGAATTTGCTAAATGTGATTTTAAGTTGTTGATGTGCATCTGTGCTGGGAAATGGAATAGGTTTAACGAATTGAGTTTGACCTCCTTCATCTGGATACACATCTCGATAAAATACTGGCATTTGACTCTACATTTGTTGAAACAACTTCAAAAAGGACAAAGTCTCCAGATTTCTTAAAAGCGCAAAGTCAGATAAATAGTTGATAAGTTCCCTTCTCAATGTTTTCTTTGCAACTCTTTTAAGATGCTTTCTTTAACAAAAGCACAGATTCTGCAGAATAAAAGAGATGTTCAGGGATTCTACTTCTGGAGGTAAGTAGGTGGTTAGATAGCAAAGTTAATCAGACAGCATATTCTAAATTTGTATCTTAAACTGTTAACTTTCTGTCTCTAGTTTTTAGCTTATATAATTCAGTTCACTAGGTCCAAGTAAGAGCCTGTACATAGGAGCCCTTTTTCCACCACCCTTCTCCTTTCCACTCTGCCCCTCAGCCCCCCTCAAATAAATTGGGCATTCACAGCTCCAGAGGTCTAAAGCTGATGGTTGCTCAGCTTCTGCACTTCTCTGTCACCCTTGTGCCAGATCTCTTGTTCACATGACCTTACACGAAGCTGTTTCGAGGAGGAAAGTTAACCAAAAAAATAGTCTGCCAGGAAGAAAAGTTGTTTTGGAGGTTTTTTGGTGGTTGGATTTAAAGAGGAAAAATGTGTACACAGCGCTGCAAGGAAGAGATTGTTTAACACCGAAAATACAACACTTACATGAATGACACGTTTTCTGCATGCTGAAGATTATAATAGTAATCCACAGCTATGCTATGTACATACAGGATAAAAAAGCTGAATCTCCTACTCAAAGCAGAACTCAAAGTTCTGCAGCTCTCCAATGATACAGATTCTACAACCTTTCTTAGTAAATTATTTCACTGCTTAAACACCCTCATTGTGACTTTTTTTTTTCACCCTTGTATTCAGTTGGAATTTCCTTCCCTGCAAATGAGATCTTAGATTCTGCTTCAGCTTTGTTCAGAGGAATTTGCCTCAAGTACATAGCACTGATCACAGGAATAGCACTAAGTCAGATAACCGTTTTTTGACTATTTGACTCTTTGTTTCCAAACTGTATTTAGAGTTAGGCATCACCCTTCACAGGATAATGAGTTGTGAATGGGAGCAGTTTCTTTGTTGCTAAATTTACTGGTGACATCATTTCTGAATTATGTGTGTGTATAGCAATGACTTTATTGACTTGCTGCATTACAGAACAGTTAATTCATAATGTTCCTGGCAGTGAGGCTTTGACTGCTCTCTGTTAACCCACAGATTCTTGGTAATTTTCTGTCCCTAGAGAAGGGGAAGACTAGAGTGATTTTGGAAAAACCCTGCATTCTCTCCCCCAAAGAAGAGAAAGTATTTTATAGTTTATATCTCAGTGTATATTCTTTTACTAGGAAACTAGACTAGTTAAAATAACAAATGAAGTGGTAGTTAGGAAAGAGCAGAAGAAACTTCCACCAAAAACTCTTTTCTTTGTGACTTAATTTCTCAGAAGAACAAGTATCAATTATTAACTTGTTGTTTGCTTCCTGGGTGGGTGGGACACACTAAAAATTAATTTGCATGCCTTTCAAAAAAGAGATGCACCCTATTTTAAAACAATACCAGTGTGCACATATCAAGCAATTTTGGGCAATAAGAACAATATCTGTGTTTTTCCTGACTTTTGTTTGAAGTAAAACAATAGTATGAGTTGGTAGGGGTCGAGGAGGTTTCTTTGACAGTTGATGCTTTGTAAAAGATGAGGGAATGTTTCAGATTTTGTCAGAGGAGAAAGCATACTACTAGTGTGTTTAGAAAAAAGCTAAGTTATTTTTATCGATGCAGACATGAGTCAGCCTGGAAATCATAACAACACTTGTTCTGGATGTTAAAATGGACACTAGTAACAGTTTAGAGAGTCTTTATTTCATTCCTGGTAGTACTAAACTCACTTTCATGAGCACTAAGACAAGTGAAGCATTATTTTAAAATGAACTAACTTATGAGTTAAGCCTTGTGTAATGAACTGACTCGTCGTTTTTGTATGGCTTCCACACTGAGTGATACATGTCATTCTTAGTAATACTTGAACACAGTAAATGCCTTCACAAGGAGGTTTGCAGCATGTCTGCTCTGGACCTGATGGGATGGTAGCAGCAGTAGATATTAACAAGTATGCTTTTGTTGTGGGCTAAGTGATGCAAATAAACCTGTGTTTCTTGCAAAAGACACCTTTGTTTAGAGTTCTAAATGAAGCCAATTGATTTTTTTTCTTTTTTTTTCTTGTCTAGCCATCTAGAGAGCAGCTGTTTGTCCCAGCATGAATCTGAACTTTTTTGTACCAGCACAGTTGGGCTTCAATTACAGCAGAGTTATGAGCTCAAAATAAGACATCAACGATTGAGCTGTTTCCTTTGTTAAACTTTATTTCTGTCAGATACTTGCTAGAAGTTACAAACTGGGAGTAGTTTGTAATTACAGGATGTCTTACGTATTTTAGATTCCTACAGTGATCTTATTCCATAGAAATCCTTGTTTGAAAGGAAGAAATAAATTGTAGGAATTATTTGCAATAATGAAAGTTGAAAAATGCTCATTTTACTATTGTCCTAAATTTGGGTGTACTTAGGTCTTCATACACATATATAAAATATTTAACTAGATAGAAAAAGGCCATTTATTCCCTTTTATACTTCTTTATGCTAACTTCTTGATAGAAAACTGCAGATAACTGTTAATATCAGAGAGCCAGTATAAATATTCATCGTATTAGTGAGTGTGCAAACTAATCTAAATCTAGGATTGCTGATATAATTGTTGTTGAGTGGTTTTTAAAGAATACTGAATAGAAACAAGGTAAGTGAAGTTTATAATCTCACTGTTCCATGTTTCCTCTGTCTTTGTAATTATTTCATGTCCAGAGGAACTTAAATTATGCAAGCTAGTGTCTGTGCTGTTTATCAGTACATTTTTTAATTACAATCTTTATTTAGGCAAAAATAATAATTTTTTAAAAAAGCTTTTAAAAAAAACATGGCATTTTTGATCTCTTGTGTATTGCTTCATAGCAGTTCTGCGTTTTAGTAGTCAAATCTTAGTTTTAATACAACATTTTTAGTTCTATTTCCTGTGGAAGTAGCGATTACTGATTAGTTCATGTCAGGAAAGAAGTTGCAACTTCCCTGCAAATGATTCAAGTATTTCTTCTGTTCAAGTTCATAGTATTTAGGCAAATACTGAGTTGGTCTTGAATTCAGAAGATTCATATTCTGCATTAAAGATGTATTCCTGGCTGTTCGTAATGACTACATAGATAGGTGACAAAGTGTTAATAAAATTGTCTTGGAGATTTCTGTTGTATCATTTGTGGTTTGCTTTTATGGCCTGTCACTCCTTTTTCAGAGGGGTTAGTACTTATTCAATTTCATAGTGAAAGCTTATTTTTAATTACATGTATTCACAGTTTATATTTTAAGTGAAACGTTAATTTCCTTCATTTAGGTAAGGTTATATTTTTCCTTGTCCTGACTTGCACATTTGTTATGAAAACAGTGTCTAAAAGAAAATTAAAATAGAGGTCTTAATTGTTTATAGAAGTTAATAAATTGACTTAAAAATTTTTAACTGAAGCTTATTCTGTCAGCTTCTCTATAAACAGTGGGGCTTCAGGGTTAGAAGGATGTGATTTGGTATACAGTATTGACAGCTATGTGTAGGATTAAAATGCCAGTATGAAGTTCTGTTTTGGCAACCAGAAAAAAATCCGTTGATTTATATTTAAGATTCAGCAAACTTCAGAATCAATTCCATGTTGCCAAAAAAAAAAAATCAAAAAAAGTTTAAAAGCATGTGACAGTATACAAGATCAATAGGTTCTTATTTAGATGCTACGTAAAATTGAAATGAATTTACACTTTGCTGTAAAGAACATTGAATCTGAGTATCTTGCATAACTGACAGAAGTGATTGACATCTAAGTGCAAGCATCAAAGTTAGCACAGCCTGTCCTGTATATATTACTTCAGCTAAGGCCAATTCATGTGACCTGCCCTCTTTCTGCAATCACAATTAAGTACAATAAACTACTAATAATTATCCCAAATGAGAAGTCTAAAGTCACTGTCTTATCTTTATTATAAACAGTATTTCATTGTCCAAGCTAAGTTTAAAATGGAAACTAAAATTTAACTTAATGAGACTTTTTTAGCATCTTTGGGGAGGAAGAAATAAAGTTTTGCTTTTACTAATACATAATTCCCATTGTAACATGTCTGATTACTTTTGAAAAAAAAATAAAAGTGGTGCTTCCAGCAACAGTATTTCTCAAATGATTTTCTTCCTGCTTTAACATTTTTAATATAATGAATGAAAATTTTCATGTATCTTGAGTGAACAGTCAGTTGTTGCATAAATCAGAGACAGGTCTGGAATTGTGATTCTATTTCGGATCTTACTTGTCTGTAGGTACCATCAACACAAAAGTGTGTTGTCTCCTGAAAGAAAAATAGTTCAAGAGATGACACCATAAGAAAACTAGTAATTTATGGTTTCTATGTCATTAACAGCTTCTGTTTATTATTGCAGCTTTATGCAGGAGCTGTCCTAGAGGTGTGTGGATGAAAACTGGGAAGGTTCCCTCAAGTCCAGGGTAAGTAAAGCCATTACTGTTCTTTCAAATACAAAAAACTGTCACAGCTGAATGACAAAATGTGCTTTTAAGTACTACTACAAGTAGTCATACATTTTGTATTATTATATCAGGTAAGTCCTGAGACTCATGGAACTGGTCTCCAATAATTGATAGATGAAATTATATTGTGTACTTATGGAACTACTTTTTTTTTCACGGATCCTGTAGTATAATTGTTCTGTCAGTGGATAATGACAGTCAACTAAAGTGAATGAAATACAGTAGTGTAAAAGGCAAATTGGTACTATCAGTGTGTGGTGGGAGGAAGCTGCAGGAAAACCATCTGTGAGAAATTTCAAACTGGAATTTTCTTAGAAATGAGGGAAGAGCTTAGGTGATAGCAGTACTTTGATTATTTATTTTATCTTAATTATTATTTTTCTGTAATGAAGATCCTAATGCTGTATTTTGGATAGAGAGAAGTGTCATGGTTTAACCCCAGCCAGCAACTAAGCACCACACAGCTGCTTGCTCACACTCCCCCCCGATGCAATGGGGGAGAATGAGAAGAGTAAATGTGAGAATAAAAAAAGACACTTTGATAGGTAAAGCAAAAGCCACCCACGCAAGCAAAGCAAAACAAGGAATTCATTCACTGCTTCCATGGGCAGGCAGGTGTTCAGCCATCTCCAGGAAAGCAGAGTTCCATCACACATAATGGTTACTTGGGAAGACAAACGCCATCACTCTGAACGTGCTCCCCTTCCTCCTTCTTCCCCCAGCTTTATATGCTGAGCATGACATCATATGGTATGGAATATCCCTTTGGTCAGTTGGGGTCAGCTGTCCCAGCTGTGTCCCCTCCCAGCTTCTTGTGTACCCCTAGACTACTCACTGGTGGAGCATGTGAGAAGCAGAAAAGGCCTTGATGCTGTGTGAGTGCTGCTCAGCAACAACAAAAACATCCCTGTGTTATCAACACTGTTTCCAGCACAAATACATAGCCTCATAGCAGCTACTATGAAGGAAATTAACTCTACCCCAGCCAAAACCAGCACAAGAAGAAAGACTAATCTGGCTTTAAACATCAAACTGCACAAAGAGCATGTCTCCATCTACCATGGCCAATATTAGTACCTCCCTGTTTGAAGGCTGGCTGACAAACAAGTAAAACAAAGGATTTTAAAACGTTACAATTAACATAAGTTATGTTGCTTTAGACCCTCTCCTGCCACCTCTACCCACACACACTTGAGTTAAGTGACTGCAAGACCAGAGCAAAGTGACTTACTCTTTTCCGTTGTATAAAATGCCAAACCAAGAATTGTTTAAATGACTTGTCCTACTGAAGGGGCATGAGATTATCTTTGTTAGCATGGGAGTCCATATTATCTCCATGATCATTCAAATTTGGCCAACGTAAAAACATTTCCAACTGTAGTTGCCCTGTGTTGTGTCCTCAGTTATCTTCATGTGTAGATCCTAAAAGGGAATGGCCTTCAATTTCTGCTGTGTGCACATGGTGAAACGTTCCAAAAGCTTACAGTACAAAAGCAGAAACTTGAAAAATGTAAAGATTTTTTTTTCCTTTCAATCCTTAGTTATCTAAACCTGCTCAAAGATTTACATTGCATTTTTCATATAGCTTGCTTTTTAAAATGACTGAATGAATGTCAGTTGCTTTTCAGTAGGTTCTCTGTTTTGACTACCAGTTCTTCTTAGGCATAGTAAGACAGTAAGACTTTGGTACAGTAGGACTAACTAGTGCACTTAAAGATCTCTTTTGTCTTTTCATTACCAGTTTCTGCAGTTACCCAATCTATGTTCATCTTGACCCAATTTACTGCTGGGGTATTAGAACAGGTTGGAAGATGGGAGAAATTCTAAAAAGCAGTAGAATATATTCTTCAAGCTTGTATTTGTCCTGACATTAGTATTAATCTCAGAATACTTGTACTTAGATTTTCCCCTTGATTTTAACTTCTACCTGAAACAGTATTTAATGTCTCCATCTTAAGACACTGAAGTGCTGGGGTCTGAACCCCGAGCCCTGAATTAAGATTGACATATGGGTGGTTCCCATGGTCCTTGAAAAGGAGGGGATGAGTTTGCCTTTTGGCTTTCCTCCAAGGTGAGGCAGACCTTGCAGGGAAAACCATTGGGTAAATGAGCACCAGGTGTCCCCCTTTTGATAAACAAGTGCCAGGTGTCCTGCTTTGGGGATAAAAGCTGGGACCACTTGCAGGAAGGGTGAAGTGTCTATCTGTGAGGTGGGTGCACTTTGCAGAGTTTCCCTGTTGGGGAAGGACCTCCCGACTCTCCCTGCAACTGGGGCCTGGCCTGACCTGACCTGACCTGACCTGACCTGGCCCAGTCCGGTCAGGTTTGGTACTTGTAAATGTGGGCTCTGTGGGAACAGCATGAGTTTGCCTCTGTCCTATATTATCAGCCTCTTGACTTAGTTGTCTCCCATCTCTTCTATGGGAGACTTTGTTTCTTTGTTTGTTCCACTGGTTGTCGGCTGTGTTGTATCGTTGTTGGGGTGATGTCTGTGTAACCTCATTGACTTGTTTGTACCCCCAGCGATCACCCATGTACTGACCCTTTTGTGTGCAATAGAATCTGGTTACTGGTTTGTTCTACTGTTGGCTGCATCCTTTGTACTAGGCCTAGTAATTGGCAAAACAGACTTTAACATTCAAGAAGTGTTTTTATTTCCAGTTGTCACTTGGATGTTTGCTACGGAAGTTAGGTTGCCTGAAGGTGATGCTGCTGCCTTTGAAGCGTTGTCTTTGTAGGCTTCATTGAACTGTGTAGCCTGTCATTGAAAATGTCTCATTGCAAATAACTCTTGATTCCTTTCCCATAGCTTCTACTAGGATTTTGTTGGTGTTCTTTTTGCAGAATGTACACAAAGTGGCACCACTGATTGCAGGACTGTGTATGTATTAGAATTGCTTGGATTAGTATACATTACTCCTGTATCTGACTGTGAAGTCTTCACCTTTAAATGCCTGTGTAAATTGTTTTGTCACTTGGTTTACTCCCACAGACTTGATTTGTCATGGGCTACTGGATTATAATTTGTTTGGCCAAAGGATGACCAGTGTTGGTTGTGGGTGTTTTTTTGTAATGAGATTCAAATCTTAAAATAGTTAAGGATTAAAAACTGTTGAATTAAGAAAGGTTTGCAAAAGTTACACAGTAAAGAAGTTGCACAGTTGGAAAAATCTGTGTGTTGCTCATAGTTACTAAATGCAGTGTTCGATGATCCTTCTGTATCAAAATTTCTATCAAAGTTACTGGTTATATAATTTTTAGCTACGAATAGTTACTGAATACACCTGTGTGCCTGAAATGTGAGAATCATTACATATGGAATAGATTTATAAATACTGGGAAAGCAAAGAAGTGACAAGTGATGAAAAAAAATCTAGTCCTCAGCCAGAGGATGGAAAAAATCTAGTCCTCAGCGAGATTATCTCAACCTTAAACTGAATGTTATTCTTCTTAATATCATAAAAAACTACTAAATATTTTCCTGAATATGGCCAAGGATGTTTATTATGTTTTTCAAGTGCAACTTCTTGTGATAAGTCAGGTAACTGACCACATTTCTCTAAGTCTCTTTAAGTTCAGTACTGAAATATTTTTCCTGTTAAGTTTCCCTTAAAAATAAAATGCTCCATTATAAATGCTGTACTGTAAAATTAATTCCTATATTACATACAATTTGAAGTTGTTCTCTATAAAACTGTTTAAATATTTATCATTTAAAAGCACTCCATCAAAGCAGAACATTGAAAATGTAAGTGACAAGATTGATAGATAAAGCAGTATCTTAATATTCCAGGTAACATAGATAATGTGACATTTTTTGGCTGACATCCATAAAACTAGGGCTCTGAAACAGAATAATAAATTAGCTAGGTCAGTGATTAATCTAGCATATTTGTTTTAAGTTGGCTGTTCAGTGGCAGCTGTGTTCTGTTCATGATGAGATGGGAGATCACTGTGTCTAGACGCCTACTTTCTCTCCAGTTTGTTTAACAAAAACTGAATTAGGCTGGGTTTTTTCACTGAACATTTCTTTCAGATTTCTCCGCATTCTTTTTGTTCATCAATAGAATAACTCTCACCTCTCCCTGTGTGACTCTCTTAGTTAAGAAATGGACTTGCTCCCAACAAATCTGTTACAGAAACAAGGTCCTTAATCCTTGAACTCACACAGTATGGAACTACATTAGATCCTCTCAGAGTCAATAAGCACTCTATTATATTGCCTGAGTTCTGCGAGTGTGAGGGAGATTTTTTTAGCTACTAAAATGTAATTTGTTGTGGGATTGTATTTTTTTGCAAGATCGCTTACTTCCTGGTTATTTTAATCTCTAATTGTTTGTAAACAGACAACATGCAAACTAAAACAGTACTCTTCAGATTTAGAAATGTCTTTTGCCGTACTGCTGCTACAAAGGACCCTGTCTGTTTATTTTGTGAAGTTTCCTCTTCGGGCTTGATCAGATTTGCTTTTGAAAGCATGTAGCACTTTGTGTAAAATCATTAACAGCTGCATTGTAACTACTACAAATAGTAGTTATTGATGTGCCATATGAGTTCTTAAAATTCTTATTTCAAACTGAGATTTCCAAAAGGTAAAGTGCTATAGCAATTAAAATGTAAATGAGTGCTTGATGTCTGCTGTAGTTCTGTCTTTTTGCTTGGCCCTCGTGGTATCTTTCGAAGCAGGCTCATGCAATCTTCAAAACTGCAGAACGTGTATTTGTCCCCAAAACAAATTACTGAAGAGTCTGAGTTTGCCTCTGTTCCCAGTGATTTACACATTCAAATTTTTAGCAAATATTGCCAGTTGTCTTAGCAATACTTAGATATTTATGATGTAATTAAATGTTGGGTTTTCCCGTCTTCATGGAATATCACTCTGCTACTCTTCCTTTTGTTTTGGTTTCTTTTCCATAGGTTCCATCTGACAATTAGCAATGCCTCAATAAAACCATTGGTTTATTCTAGTTTGTTTCAGGTACAAAATGGTCAAGTCTATGATATGGTCAAGTCCTTTTTGCCGTTTTTTTATGTACGAATCTGTGACATTCTGCACAAACTTGTGTTTGCAGTGAAATTAACTTTTTTTTACTTTCAGACAGTTTGTGTCTAATAATTCAGGGCCAAGTTAAGCAAACTACCCTTTATTTCATTGGTTTATGCTAAGTAATATTACATTTGTTTTCTGTATATTGAAATTAAACTATTTATGGATTCTTAGATATACTTTAATCATCTTCTTGTGTGTTGGGGTTAGATCACTTCCATCATTTCCTGTAACACATTTTGTATATATTTAGTCTTTCTTACTTTTGAGTTTTAAGAATCAATTGTATATGCTGCGTTGAGTTGCACGAAGTACGATGCAACTGTTTGATAAAATGTAAGTCTCTGGAAAGACAGTAATAACTCACGTGCTTCCTATTGGTAATTCAATGTGTGAAACATTTAAATGCATCATTAAAAGACTTTAAATGTTTCTCTAAAAATAGATCATCCTTTATACTACTTCTGAAGCATTCCTCCTTACTCATGAAGGATGATGGAAGCATTCCCTTCTGATGTTGCTTTTGGAGCACTAACAGTTCTTTGCCCTGACTTTTGGGACTTTTTTGGTGTAATACTGAGGGACAGGAGGGACAGTCACCTTCATCAAAAAAGTATGCTCTGCTTTTCAATGCACAATCAGTATTTTTTATGAGACTTGTCTGTAATATGAAGCTCTGTATCCATACGCAGCATCAAGAGTTTACAGTAAGCTAAAGGGTTCTGTTAACTAGAAAAGTAGCATAAACTGAGAAGGGTACATCTATTTTAAAAAGCTAGATGAATCCCCATGGGCATACACAGTCCTTGTAAGTGTTACAACAGTAAGCAATGAAATAAATCTAAACTAAAAGCACAGCTTTTTAAATAACAAAAGGATTGGAAGTTTGAACAAGTGGAATTTTCCATTACTGGCAGATACTTAATCACATTAGAGTCTTACTAGAAGACATGCTATAGCTTACCAGGAGGAAAAATTGCGCAGTGAAATCTTATTGCTGACCTTGTAGTGAAGATTTGACTAGAGCTTTTCTGCCATTAAAATCTGAAACTGATATAATATAGACAGTAAGGTTTTTTAATCTTCTCCGGGCCTTTCTGATTTGAGGCCATTATAATCCTTCTGATGCGTGTAGAGACTGACTAGGTTAAAAATGCTTGTCTGTGTGCATAGTTGTTTGAAAACTAGTATGTGATTTTACTGCCATTGTATGTTGGCTGTCATTCAAGTTTTAAGAGGTAAGTTTAATTTTTTCTCAACATTGCTTTATTTTTTTCACTTACAGATCAAGCAGGAGATCTTTGCTCCTACAACAAGTCTAACTAATGTGAATATTCCTGAATGTAAATATCCTTGGTAGTCTGGATCATGCCCTTAATATATAACAGTAGGTAGTCAACTCTGTTTATAAAGAAATTATGCCTAGCATACAGATCTGCAACTCTGCAGGCAGAGATGTGGAGTCATTTCCATATTGGGTCAGGAAGTTTTTCTTATGGTATATCCTGCTGTACCTCAGAGAGAATGGCACAGGTTTGTGCATGCTTATACACAGACTTGCTGTTTGGGCATGAGTGATTCTTGGATCCCTTGTTAATCCATGAAAACAGATCTGTTGAAATTAAAGCCTAGTCGTAAGTGGAGATTTTCTCAAAACAAAGAGGTGTTATATATATCAAAACAAAGTGACATCATAACAATAACAGTGAGTTTCTCCTTTCTGCTGTGTTCATAGACAGAGGCTGCTCTTGGATCTTTAAAAGCACTGTTCTCTTTGCAAAACAGTTTGGTGCTGGGCAGGCTTTAAAATGCTCATACACACCTGATTCTTCTCTCTGACCTTTTAGCTGCAGTTGATTGCCTGGCAATCAAGTCTGCTCTGTAGGCTCACCTCAGGGTTGCCTTCAAATGGAAGGCATATGCTTTGGTATTGCACATGTTTTATAAGAGCATAAGGTGAAGTGAATTTCTTAACATTATGTGAAAGGACAGTTGCAAAGCTGGCAGTCGAACAGCTCTGACTTCTAATCTGGTGTTTAATTCACCCATAACATAGTGTCGTGGCACCAAGCTCAGAGTTCATCTTATGGAAGTCAGAGTGGAAAATGCCTTCCTTGCTCACCCATGGTTGGATTTATATATTATTTATATTTATTTATTAAATAATAATATTATTTATTATTTATATAAATGCTTGGGTTTTTTTGCAGTGTGTAATTTCTAAAGCTGCTACAGGGAGAGGGAAACGGGGAGATAGCTAGGATTTTAGTATTCAACATGGAACTACTGAATAGTGGTGTAAGGATGTGCAAGTAGCCTTCAGACATAAGATCACAGGAAGCAACAATGTTGATGTCAGGGTATTGAGGGGAAATTGTTAGGGCAGTGCTGAAGGTGGAGCATGTGCACCACATCACATGATAAGCAAGCAGCCACATGCCCCAAAATATGTACTGTAGCTGCATCTGACTTCTAACCCCATCAATTCCTTTCAAAGGCTGTTTATTCAACTTTGGGCGTGATTTTTTGGAAAGAAAAAAAAGTGTTTGCTGGGATAATCTGTATTTTTTTTTAATGCATGTCGGTATATTAGTTTCTCACTTTAGCTTCCAAAATTGAGAATATACAAATGAAGTTATTTGTACAGTGAGTGGTTTTTTTCTGTTGCATTGCAAATTCAAGTGACTAATGCAGAAAGTCACTGTGATCAGCATTAGAAATAAATATGCCATTAACAGAAACAGATTTTGTTCCAGCTGTCTAAAATTTCAGGAAAAAGTGTTCTGTAGTGCTTCAGTTTTCAGAAGATTTAGACATTTGACATTGATGCAAGTGTGTAATAGCTGCTTTTAAAGCAACAAAATGTAATACTGTCTATAGAATACTTTCTTCTTCCACCTAATTCTGTTCCCATTTTATGCGAGCTTGTTCAGTCCAACACTGCAGCCAGAGAACAGCCACTCATGTCCAAATGAGCTTTCATCTGTCACTCAAGTAACAAATCCTCACACCTGTTACAAGCTTAAAGTGTTGTAACCTGAGTTAACCCCCGAAGGCTATTCACAGTTCAGATCTGCTTCTGAAACTTTACCCATTTTACTGTGCTCTTACAGTTTTTCATTAAGCTTTGCAATTAAAGTTACCCACTGTACTGACTGCTTTTTACAACCTCCTTTTCATGTAAAGCCCTAGAGACTGATGTCAGCTTTAGATTTAAATTGAAAAAAATGTGGAAAAATTCCCCATGAAATAGTTCAACGTGCTGTGGACTTAACAAAGAATAAGAAATATCTTTGCCATTTTTTTGCATGTTACTGTTGATAACAGCCACGACAACTAACAGCAGGTCACAAGGACATGGAAAACACTGAAGTTGAAAATTATGTCTTTGAGTTTAAGTCAGAATTGAACTGTGGTATGTGAGCATGTACTGGTTATTTAGTGCTATTTGAAATTGTTACACAAGTACAACTTTACAATATGACTTTAGTGTATAGTTCTGTACAAAGAACAAAAACAAGCCTTATTTTCTTCTTCAGAGGTCTACTATATCTACTATATCTGGCAGCTCATTGTTCATGCTGTGTAGTGGTTGGTGCAGCAGGCAGGATATGATTGTGATCTGTGGCACAGTGGAAGAGGGCGGAAAATAAATGCCACTATATATATATGCATACTGAGAAAGTGTTAAGGTAACTGTCTACAGTAATATAAAGATAGGTATAAAGAAGCCAGGGGACATCTTTACAATTACTGAAGAAAGCATTACACTTTGTGAGGCAGTATGAAACATTAGTCCTGGGGCTGCACTCATCTCCGTGTACCAGCTGGATGCACTGCAATTTGTGAGAGATTCATTGTTGTCCTACCTTGAAAAAGCAGCTCTAATGTGCAGCTAGTACCTTTGTAAGAGTCAGTGCGTACTGACAGGGTTCATCCTTGGAGAGATGCTACTGACATACTACAGGAGTGTCCTGAATCTACTTAACAGCAGTACAGGTACTAAGCCTTTAGCATAACTTGAATGTAAGAAGGAGGAAAGAAGACTATGCTGCTTTCTAAATACTTTTAAATACTTGTTGAACTCAGATGCTCATTAGGCTGAAGTGTTTGGAAGTAGATTATGCTCACACTTTGTCATGAAATAATTCATATAATCTTTTTAAAGTTAATGACAAGGCCTGGGTTTTGCTGTAAGGATACAGGGACTATGCTGCTGTTAATGCTTGCTGTTTCCTGAGTAGGACTACAAGCAAAGAATTGTCCATCAGCAGCCCACCTCAAGCTATACAACCCATAGAGTCCGCCTTAAAGTTGATTGCCTTTAGGGGAGTGCCAAGAGAAGAGGCGATACCAGCTTCTTTTCTTGTTTTCTTGCTGGTTTTTGACATGTAATCTCGGATATCTCTGCAAGACAAGATTGTCTGTCTTGTTTGCAAGAATAGCACCTCTACCCACAGTTTCCTCTGTGCCCTTTCACCCATGCTGCTGCAGCTTGTGTGGAGTGTGCTGATGGGATGTGTGTCATATTTAGCCTCCCTCACAAAGCTTATCTTCATCCAGATTTTGATCACTCTAACGCTTTTTCTCACATTTGCGTATCGCAACAGCATATGGGCTAGTCTGCTGAAGACTGTCAGTTGTACAGGCAAACTGATTTAGACAGTTTCACTAGTGTTTGAGGAAAATCCAAGCAGATACAAAGCTTGTTTGGAATAGTAGCAAAATATAGGGTGTTTCTTAGGCACAATAGGTTTAGTATTATTAATTTTGTGAGGATATTAAGAATTTTAACATTAAAATACCTTCTAAAGCATCATTCCAAAAGAAATAATTCAGGGAATACTAGCTTGAATGTAAATCTACTTTATGCAAGTGGAGAAGAGTTTGATTATCTTTTTTTTTTTTTCCTCCAAACCATAGCTTTTGTCAGGAGTGATAAGCCAAAACTCTTCAGGGGACTGCAAATCAAGGTGAGTAGTAACCGAATTTTGTTTGGGATGTTGGCAAGAATTAAGCTTGGTAGAGACAGTCCTTGTGTGGATTGTTCCTTATTTGCTGTAATCCTTTGAAAGTAATCCTTTGGAAGAGGACGTATATTTGCATTGCCAGTATAAATTTTTACAAGTTCCTGCTGCTAATATTAATTAGATTATTGCTCAGTAACTATTTGGTACCAGTTCTTTGTTGTTGTTGGGGTTTGGAGTTTTTGTTGTTATTTGTTTTTAATTTTTAAAAAATATACTGGAACCCATTAGTAATAGCAGATGGCAAAAGAACATGAGGAATGCTTGCATTCTGTTCTTACTCTGTGGATATCTTGGATTTACTCATACTTATTCTGCCATAGTTTCTTTTTCTCCCTTCATTTTCTGATGGAGCTGCCACTTCCAAACATTCAGTGATTCTTAGATTTTTCTCCACCTGCTCAGACTTTCCTTGCTGTGTTCTATGATTCTGTTTTTCTGTATAGTCTTCAAACATCCAGCTTTATAGAAATGCATATATGAAATGGTGTTTTGTATGACTTGCATGTATGCAAAGCTGCATAAACTGCACTGCCTTGAGCTCAAACTATTGTTTGGTTTCAAGATCTAGTGTAAGACTTCACCTTCGTCTTAAAATCCTGTGTGAACTTCCAGTGTACTTCACAGATATACATCTTATGCTCCCATCTCTATTCACCAAATGACACCATCTGGAATCACTTCATAGCTATGCATGGCTGCAATAAGTGATTTGTTTTCTCAGCAGCAGATTCCATCTAAAACAGATTTTCTCTGCCTGTCTCATGCATTCATATATCTGTCTCCTCTAATTTCTTGTGAAAGCTTTCTCTCATTCTGCATGTCTGTTTCATTTTTATTTTATATTTGTAGCTGTATTGAACATCAAAGCAGCCTAGACTACAATTGGTACAGAGCACTACCAGAAAAAAATTAGTGCAGATGGATCTGCTATTTATTTTACAAGACTTCTGGAAAACAGGTTAGAGATGCCACTAGCTTCATTAAGTAACACCAACTAGGTTAGCTCAGTAGGGTAAAGTAAAATACTCCCGGGGAAATCTTTCCATAAACTTAAAAGGTTAGAGCTTTCTAATACTATTAAAAGCTTTTATTTGCATTACATATTTTGTGACTTAGTGAGTCTTCAGGAGCATTAAAGTATTACATTACCAGAAAAGCCTAGTAGGCACAGATACAACAGAGCAGCAAAGAATGTGATTACATTAGAAATTGATAGTAGAACTTTGAGCTGTTAAAGTGACTGGAAATTTCTAAAATGGTAAAAAGGCTATCGATTATATGAGAAAAATCATTCATCTGCTTGATTCAAAAATCCAACTTCAGTAACTTAAAACAGTTGAAGTAGAATACCGTATTTCAAAGCTAGGCTTATGGCACTGCTCCCCTGCATATGCGTTAGCTTCTGTAGTGGAACAGGGAGAACAAGAAGTCGATGTTTATCATGCACACATCTCTTCATTTGACTTGTTCCTCTACTTTCCTCTCTTTGACATTAAATGCAAGTCAGAATTCTGAACTGAAGTTGTTTCCTACCTATTTTACTTAAGGCAAGTAGCTCTGTTCTGGATCTCAAGATAAACATTCACTGCTCTTAAATTAACGTGGTTTCATTTCCTGTGAAACTAGGCCTCTTTGTCCCTTATGCTTCCTTTTTTTCTCCCACCCTCATGCTTTAGGACTAGGCAAGACAGCATCTAATCCAGAGCTGCAAACACTGGCCAACTGCTGCTGGTGGAGTGTGCAACCTATAGCATCTCTCTAGCTTTAAAGCTTCAGGATGGTGTCTCCGCTCTTACCAATTCTTCCTTTGCATGCACACAAACTTTATAGCTTTGAACATCTGCTTCTCCTTTGCATCTGGACAGGAGTTGAAAAACTATTGGAGGAGAGGAGGTAGCAGCATAGGAAAGGACAAGCTGAAAGACTGATCTCATAAGCTTGATTTGATTCTCACAGATCTGTTTTCTTCGAGAGAAGTAGGATACATTGTTGTTAAACACTCTAGTAATGAAATTCATAAAATCAGAACAAAATATGTGGCACTGGAATATTTATAGCACTGAGCATTGTCAGGAATAACCAAGATTGTCTGTTTGGTTTTCAAGAATTCTAAGCTTTAAAAAGCCAAAGCTTAGGTTGATTTCTTATCACAAATTGTATTGCCAAAAGATAACTGACTTTTTTTTTCCCCCACTGCAGTATGTGCGTGGTTCTGACCCTGTACTAAAGCTGCTGGACGACAGTGGGAACATCGCAGAAGAACTCAGCATCCTCAAGTGGAATACAGATAGTGTGGAAGAATTTCTAAGTGAAAAATTAGAACGTCTATAAATCATTGCTTTCAGCCCTCTTTCCTTTTCATGTTTTGTCATGGTAATCTTCTCAGATGTAGCGTGCTACACCTGAAAGAACATTCCAGCTTCTGTATTAATTTTAAAATGCCTGTTGTGCTGTACTAAACATCTTGTAATTAGAAGGGGAAGCTTCAGCACACATATCTGACAAGTTGTCAAACAGAATATCTTGTCTTAATATATTTCAGCTCTTAATGTGTTTATCATGTAACAAAGTGCTTTGTTTCAAAGTTAATTATGCAAATATCAGTTGGTTATAATTGGACCTGTTTTTACAAATCTAAAACTCAACAGCTTCAAATAATTGAAATGATTACCATGCTTTTTGTCTGCTGCTGCTTGTAAGAAAGTCAGAACCAAATGCCATGTACTATCTCCCAAAGAAACTTGACTGCTAATGCCCTCTTCTTTTTCGTATCTGAACTGTCCTTTTTATAGAAGCATTGTTTACAGTGAGTAAATAGTTCACAGGTTGTGAAGCTGATGAAGGAACTCATGCTCTGGTACTGTGAAACATTTAGTAAGTACACTTTAGTGAAGACTACATAGAAAACCTCTGAGGTATATGGAAGTCAGATGTTGAGTGTGCCTTATGTTAAGTGTTTTGCTTCAGAAAACATGAGAAGTCTTGAAAAACCTTTCCTTCTAACTTTCACAAGTTTATTGGAAGTCTGTTTATTAAATGAATTTATAAACTGTTCTTTTAAAATATGCATTTTTCTTTCTCAGTTGAAATTTATGTGAACAGGGAATATAGACAGTATGTATGGTAATGAGTCAAATCCATTATGACTTGTCAGGTTTTTTCCAGTTAGAATGAATAAATATGGTAAGCAAGAACAATGTGGGGTTTTTTCTGAAGTCTAATTAGCAAATAAGTCTTCTCTTTAACTATTTCATGCAGACCCATTTTTGGTTGGATGGATGTTATGCTATGGCCTGAATTGGTACTCAGTTTTTCTCTTTATATATAATTTTATATCTCAAGAAATTTCTCTACAACTTACAGATTTTGTTGCCAGCTTTTGATGAAAAAAATCATCAGCTTCATAGCAGAACAATAAACTTGGGACTGAGACCACACTGAATTGTCAGAAGTAATACACTAAGGTGTTTCTTTAGGCATAGCCCTTCTGAGTTCTTGTTCCTGAAATATTCTTATAAATTCTTAGAATGTGCATACAGTTGGCTCACATGATGTGATCCTCATTGTTCTTGCTCTCACTCTTCTATGCCTTTCACTCCTATCTTTGTAAAACATGCTGCTCACCTCCCAGATGACTTGGTGTGCAACAGCTACAATAGTGGTCACTGTCTTAGAGAAATATGAACTCTACATAAAAAGAATTAATCTTTGCAGCTTGTGCTAACTTACCACAGTCAAACATGGATTTGTTCTTGGGACATGTGATGTATTAGTCAGCAGATGAGCTAGAACCAAAATATGTGTCATGTGAACCCAGTATTTTGGTAGTAAAAATATGCTGCCATCCACTGGTCTCTTAACATACTGACTATATCCCATACTTCTCATTCCTATGTTTGCCAACAAGGGATTTCAGTTTCTGTGTTGATGTGCTGTTTTAGCATAATATTTTAACCTTGTCCTTCTCCCCAGCCTTGGGTCCTCTTTACCACTCAATGGAGAGAGTGTTTGCTTCATTTGATATTTACCAAATATTTCTCTCTGCTTCTCTCTCATTATTTCCTTCCTCTTCAACATGATGGCCAGTGGGTTTCTGACCTTCAACCTCCCTTTTCTTTCCATGTCTTCCTACCTGCTAGCCCACTATTTCCCTACAGAAACTTCTTCCAGCACCAGGTCCTTCACTTCTGCTCTTGCTTGTCTTTCACTGAAGCAAAGAACTCACTCTTGTACAGGAGATAACCATCCTGTAGTGGAAGAGGATGACAGGCCAAAGAATTTCTTCTCCTCCAGCATAAACAGGTTTTATGACTGCAGTCCCAATACTGTTTCTGCAGCCTCTGACCTTTGCCAGTACTGGTTCTCACTTATTTTCATCTAGGAGACTGGAAATCATGTTTTCCTCCTAGGTTCCTGATTCCTATTTTACCTACTAATCTTGCCTGATAATACAGATATTTATTCCCTTGTCTTAAAAGCCTGCACAAGGTACATCCCCATTTCCCTAAATATATAAAACATACTGAGAGTCTTCCATAATTCTGTTAATGAGCTGCTGAGCCCTGACCCTACTCAATCTGTTAGCCTCTAGCAAAAGCTTAATTACCTATGCTTCTTGACCTGTTGACTGTTCCCCATGCTGTTCTTAAATTGTCAAATTTGTACTGTCCTTGTTTTATTCTTTCTTGTTCTATCCGTTAGATGATACTCGGGTTCTTGGCTCTGCAGACACGTGCTAGGAACAGTTAACATTCTGGCAAAAATGAGCTGGGCTTTGTGCTAAAAGAGGCAGTTGGAGTGGAGAATAATTTCTTTTGGAAATTCTTAAGTTTCTATTTATCAGTGGGGGTTTTTTTTCCTCCAGTCTGCAGCTGTGAAAATTCATAGAGCTCAAAAGGTTATTTTGGCTTGTGGCAATTAACTACACAAAATACAAGGTTTATAGCTCCCTTCTAAAAAGGAAGTGATTCATTTTTACTTACAGCCGTGATAAGCACCCAGTACTTCATGAAAGGCATTTGCCCAGATTTATGTAAGAATTATTTAGTCTTATATAACACTCTCCTTGTGCCAAATCTTGAGAGAGTTAATGAAAGGAAGAATAAAAGCGGCAAGCATGCATGACTGAGTTGAAACATGAAGTGTCCATCTACCCCTCCTCTTTTTAGAAGGCGGGGGGGGGGGGGGGGAAGGCAACAAGGCAACTCATCTGGCAGGAGAGAGTATAAGTGCTTTTTTAAGAAAGAAGAGTGGTGTAACTTCCATTTTCTACATATGGTACGTAGATGAATTTGAAGCATAGCGTACAAGCAAAGGTTTCCTGGGTACCTGCTTAGTTATAGATTCGTGCAGTGTGAACCGGAACAAAATTACTGTAGCAGGCAAAAATCTGTTTCAGAGCTAAAGGAAACCTTCCAGCAGACATTAAAATCATGGAAATAAAGTACTCAGCTCAGTCTTTGTTCTATCTACATGATGAAAGAATAAAACAAGAACAGATTGCCAACTTAATGAAGAGCACACACAAAATACTATGTGCGTTCAGAAACCTGGGCTCCTATTGAGAATGTCACTTTTTTTGAACCTGAGCTTTCAGAAGCAAAGTAAATCTTCTGATGTTCCTCTACAGCCAGGGAGGTTAGATCCTCTTCCCCAAAAAATCCGAAAGGAAATGAAAAGAAAAAAAATGCTTTATTGTCATTCTGTGTCATTAGCATGGAAGCTGGAGTTTTAGAGCTGCCTTGTAACTTCTGTATGTTTTACCCATAAAGGCAAACAGGCTCTAATCTAACTTGAGTGCATTGCAAGGAACACCACCATTTGCTAGTTCTTGCAGTGTGTAAGGAAGGTTAGACAAAGCACAAAGTTTTATTTGCTAGAGATGCTTTGACCACTTAGGAAATGGACTCTGACATTTGTCAAGTGTGCCTGAGAAGGGTCCATCAAATGCTAAAACAGAGTATTTATATCAAAAGCAGCTAAAGAAAACAACATCTTCTGAATTGGTGTGTTTTTCCTTGAGTTGTTAAACTGTTAAGACCCAACCCAATTACTTTGAAACACATTTGCTGTCCTGTCTAAGAGGAAGAGCCCAAGGGACAAGATAGCCAAGGAGACAAAGAACAGACAGCCCCCTGATACGTTATGTTATTGAACACATGCAGTTCAGAACACCAGCTTCCCTCCCAAATGCACTCTGATAAAAAGTCTAAGCAGAGGGGAGCTGGAGAATATTTTCAGTCATTTTTTTTTTCCTTATCACTTGTCATAAAGGATTGATAGAGGGAAACACATGATGAAATTACCTAGAGAGCTCAGACAGGAGACAAACTACAGAAGCAGTCAGAGTATTCTTGCACTTATTGATTTAAATAGGAGCCGTGGCACCAGGTGAACACAGACTGTCTCAAAGAGTACCTGATTACCTGATACATTTTGAAATGGATTCGTGGTGCTGAACAAGGCCTACCAGCTTGGCTGCTGTCTGGGAAGGAGGGTATCCAACTGCGTGTTTCAGTTGCACCTTTGTACACTGAAAGCCTTACACACGGTAGTGCTTGTGTTGCCTGACATACAAGTCAAAGCTTCTAAACACTCAGAAATGGAATACGTCTCTTAACACTTTCCACTACTAAGGCAACCATGATCAGAAGAGTTGACCATGATCTACCCTTGCATCGAGCAAGTGCTTCTTTTGAATCGCCGCTCATTTTGTCTGCTCTCAGGCTGTGTTGTCAGGCATATTTGTTTCAAAGCACTTGCAGCAATGCAGTGGTCCCAGATGACCTTGACAGCCTAATGCATAAGCTCCAAGTAGATAGTGGTGACATACATGCCCTCAGTAATCATTTTCCTTGAAAATACACACCACACATTCTACAGGGGTCCAGTACAAAGCTGTATTAATAACATTAATTGCACATCTTTTTTTTAGCAATATTAGTGTTTTATCCTGACAGCCTTCAGAGGCCACATATGATGCCCAATATAGTTTAAACGTTTTGTAGAAGGAATTGCTCCTAGTGCATAGTTGCAGATCCCTGACAGGATGAGCACTTTGGTGGTTGTGGTAAGTTACCATCCGATAGGTAAGAGCACATGTTGTGCCTTGGGAAGTATACTCTGACTAGCTTCAAAAAAATGAGACACAGTGGTATGAGTATCATTACAAGCTATATATGCTGTGAGGGGATCTTGGAGTACACACCAGAGCCAAGCCCACATAACACAAGTTTAAACCACATCTTCACTAGAGCGTCCTGTGGTTGTGCCCCCACTGTTGCTGCTTTGTCTCCCTGAGGGTTACCTACTCACTGCTTTCAGCCCGAGATTAAGATCAGGTCACTTGACTAGACATAAAGTTATGTCCTTATCCATTTTTGGAATACAAAGCTACTCTTTGCTCTGAACACCTCCCAAAAGTAACAGCAAATAAAAGAAAGTATTAGAAATGGAGTGGAGGGGAAAACAATTTCACATTTTCATAGGAACACTTAACAGTGTTTTATATTTAGTAGGAACAAAGGCATGCACTGAAGGCAGCAGGACAGTAACAACAGAGCAGTAATTTCAGTAAGAATTGTTTAGTAAAAAAATCAATGGATACTACAAAGCTATAAAACATCATATTTTCTCATAAATAACTCAGGATTTAAATCTCAATAAAACAGCAAAGATTTGTACACAAAATAGAGCACCTTAATTTCTTCATTTAAAACCATGCTTAATTTACTGCTATATTAATTACATAGGCTTCCAAAAAGTTATTCTTCTAAAGAAAAGTAGTTGTGTGTTCATGTGCCATACAAAATATATCACAAAAAATAAGGGTTAACAATGAAACTAGCAGAATTCAACTCCAGAGACTGGGATACTTCTGCTTTGTCTTAGCTTTAAGTGCCTGATTTACTCATCAGCAGCAAGAAAGCAATCACTCTAGTGAATCAACAACACAGCATGAGAGTTTTTTAGTTCTCAGTATTCTTCCCAAGATTTTACTGTGGTGAAACCCCACTATAAGTCATGCTGGATCAGTCTTACTGTAAAACCACAAATTCATCTAACAATATATTTTCTAGTTTCTGTATAATGGAAATCCTCTGAGGTGGCCGTGTTGGTATTTGATATGTGAGAATAACTGGATAATGGATTTACAGTCTTAACCTTTCCAGAGTTACTCACTAGAACAGTTATTACACCTTGACCTTCTCAGCCAGCATCCGGCACTGCAGTACAGTACACATCCTGGAGCTGGAAATACATCCCCTTGGGGCTGAGTGCATCAAACACAAAATAAACCTTTTCTGAAAGCGTCGTGTTCATGGGTGAGAACAGGGGGAAGAAGCTTTCCGCAGCACTTTTCTACCTCCCAGGCAGACAGGGCCCAAACAGGTGCCTGGTTAGGAAGGGCATAAAAGAATACACTTCTTTGAGAAAGCCATACACGGAACGTAATCTACATGTTACATCTCAGTAACTGCAGAAAAAGGGTTTCACAGGATATGTGACAGCAGCAGAACCTGCATGCCAGGGTGCAACTGCTACTTGAGAATCCCACTGAACAAGAAGGAAGCAGGAAGACATTGGGACTGCACAACTTTGTGGCTTAGAGCAGCATAACAGTCTCTCCCACGTAACTCCAATTGATCTTCAAGAGACAAAAATCAGGACTATGGATGGATAAAACCTTATCAGAAGAGAATCTCAGCAGTACCTAGAAGTGGAAAACCTGTATGGGGGTTTTTGGCTTTTGTTTTCTGGGATATAAACTTGAAGGTCAGCTGCAAATTTTTCCTTAAAAGTACTAGATGCATTCCTAAATAATTTTAATAAGTTTAATATCATTATGTGTCAGTTTTCTACCCTGAAAAGACACTGGAAGATGTTCTTTTGACAATGACCTTTTGACACTGGATTTAATTTGGTTAACTAGGAGCCTTTCTGACTCCCCCCTTATGTTTAAAGTGAGACTGGTAGGAAAGCACATCATTTAGTATGAGCTTCTGCACACTTGGGGCCAAGCTATGGTTAGGAGGGCAATTCACATTTTGGTATAATTTAATTCTTTTTAACCCAGTATTACCTTCACGTAGTTATTTGAGTGAAATAATGGCTCAAACCACAGACTAAAGCATTCCTCACTCTAAATACGGGCAGAGAAAAATTTCCACTTTTCTCTGCTGGATGTATGTAATTTTAAGGCAGGATGTCCATCAAACTTATCTCTAGGTTACAGTTCCTGCCTAGGCTGTAAATTCCATGGGCAAACAGAGATTTTTGGTGCAGGAGGATAAGCAGAGAACATGATGTTATATTTTTTACCTCATCTTTTCCCTCTGCAATCAATGACTTGTTTTTTCCAGTGTTACCCTACATTTTAGCCCCCATTTAGTTTCTGGAAAGCACTGATCTTCGATAAGGAGAGGTCTTGAGAACAGACACTTCTTTCACTAGCAGAGCAGGTGGCACATGGTGAAATGCCTCAGAGCTTCTGTACTTACTCAGTGCAGCCCGGCCCCAACCTGCAGTTTCCAGTCAGGCTGTATGACTCTCAATGCTGCCAGCTTGTTTTTTCTTCTCTGCGGTCTGACAGAGCAGAGCTGTGAAAAGGTGACAAACCACAGCTTCCCTCCACTCCCACAGTGAGGAAACACCCACATTCACACTCCAGCGCCAAGCGAAGCAGCCGTGTCTCCAGAGGGGAGTCTTGCTAATGCTTTCATTAGATTATCTGCATCAGTCTCAGAGTATCTAGTTTTACGACTTCTCACTTCTGAACTCCACCACCCCTCACGCCACAGGCGTCCCTGGGAGCCCGGCCAGGCTTCCCCCCACAGGGGCTTCCCTGTGGAGGGTCACCACTCACAGCCAGTCCCTGGGACCAATGGCTAAGTGCCACCTTCATCTTGCTGAAAGGTCACCGAAGGGACTGTGACAAAGAAGATCCATGATCTGATTTTCCCCATTGTGTGTCACCGGCTCTGGGACAGCTTCCCCATGACATCCTCCTCCACAGCTCCCTCTGGAGCCTGTGCTGGCAGCCCACTCCTATCACACCAGAGGCAACGGCCCACCAGAACAGCAAATCCAGAGAAACTACATCAAAGCAGAGCTTTTACTTAATCCTGGCTGCAGAGATTTGAGATTTCCCAAAGAAAAGCATGGCAGCTGTCACTGGCCCTCAAACGGATTTGCCAGGCCAAGAAATATAAGCCTCAAGGATCATGTCTGCATCAGTGGAACAAAAGGCAGATCCTGCCATCAGGCAAAGCACATACTGCCACAAAACAAATACGAGGACATTTGACACCCACAAGAGGTGTGTGTGTATATAAAGGGAGAGAGCAGATTGTACCTGCATCCTTTTGCAGGCCCACTGCAGCTGCCCGGCGCCATCTTGGCTGCTGCCGGCAGCACTGACCACCGCTGAGGCCGGGTCTCCACAGTGAGGACAGCGATTAATGGCAGGCCGAGGCAGATGCATTTTCCTGAGGTGATCTGGAGCCAGAATCATGTAAGGAAGTGGGTGTAAGAGTAGGCTTTTCTTACCTTTTTAAATTTAAAAGACATCAAGTAAGTCTAAAGGGACATTCAGTTTGCTTGCCCTAAGCATCAGAGCTGTGCACACTTCAGCTCCAGCCTCCCCAGCTCACCCTTTTCCTAGTTTACCGATGGATTTTTCACCATGAAACTATTTCATTTATCATCATTATTATAACAGCTGGGGATTGCCAAAAATTATTTCCATGAAAGTGAAACTCACCCCTTAGCCTAACGTGACCATTGCTGCTGTTCACCATTTGTGCATGTATAAGCACTGGAAAGCCACAAAATTCAATAATACTAGGAGCATTTGTTCCCCCATTTCTCACCTTTTCTGGGACTGGGCTCCAGCATGGTCCTGCCTGAGATGGGAGCATGGTGACAAGGACCAACCCTGCTCTCTGCAGAACACGGACTGCCTCCTGCTGTGTAGTATGCACAGGCAGTGCTGTGGCTCTGAACGTACAAACCATCCTACTCATACAGGCATGTTTAAAAGGTTCGCTGGACTCAGACTCGTAAGTATGCTACACCTTGCAAATGCAAAGAACAGATACATCAGCATTTTTTTCATCTAGAGCAAATAACAGTTAGATTCAAAATACGCAGGATTTTACATAAACCGAGAGCCGTACAGTAGGGCACAGAAACTGATGCCACTGGCTCTAGTCCTCTATGGTCAGAGAAGCAGTAGCCTATAGGGGTTCTGGGGACAGAAAGAGTCTGCACGTGTCCAGACCAAGAAGAGCTACCATCTATACAAGTCTCACATTCATAGTGATTGAAGTCTGCAGAATTAAATGAAGCTACCTGCACAGCCACTCAGTATTCATCTGGCACCAAAACTTAAATACCTCTCTAGTCAAATTCTACAATGTTTTAGAGACATTAAGCTACTAGTCTAGCCCATTGCACCCCATCCATGAACTCACATTCAATTGGACTCCCCTCATTTCTAATCTCAAGCAATTTCCTTATTTATTCCATCAGCTATTCCATGCCAAATTTAGTTGAACACTATTTATCCTTATGCATGTAATAAATTTAAAAAAAAAAAAGTGCGACCTACAGGCTTTTTTACAGGATTAACACAATTATCGAAAACCTTTATGAGTCTCCCTTGTTACCACAGATTTCTCCAGGCCTCTCAGCATATTAGAAAACACATCCTACCTAATAATCTTGACTGGGATTGCAAGTGGAACCACAGCATTTCCTCTGGACACTGACAGGGGAAGTTTGGATTTTGGTTTCCTGATCATTCATTTCTCACCATCTGTAGCCCTACAGCCTCTTACCTGCTTGCTCACCAGTAATGGCAGGGTTTGAGCCTGTCTGGGAAGCTGGAGAGAAGAAGAATCTGCACTTCCAAGAAGCCATCTCCTGTGGCAACAAATGCTGCAAAGAAACTTCAGACTCCAGTGGCACAGCAACGGAGTAGGTCTGGGGGAGGCAGAACCCAGGCTGCTTTTCGGTTCCTGTCATTCAAAGCCACAAACTCAAGTGCTACCAGCTGTGTGAGCTCAATCAAGTGCAACTTGGAAAAGCTTCAGGGTACCCATGGTAACCTGTAGATCTTCACCTGATGTGCTAGAGTCACTCTATACTGCTTTTTGAGAGAAGTACTCTTGTCTCTAGAAGTATCTTAATATTAAAATCTACACATCTAAAAAAGCTAGAAAGCTTTGAATTGACAGGAAAAACCTCTATTAAGTTGACACACAGTTACTCTATTAGCACAGGGCAAATATGCCTGGTCTGATCCAGGTCGGACCCTGCCTACTTCTGTGTTCCCTGAGTGGCTGCCAGACCTTCTCACAACTGGTGCTGAACAATGGTTATTTAGTTCTTTTTTTTCTTTCTTTTTTTTTTTTGTTTGTTTGTTTTTTAGGGGGGGTTGGTTGTTTTTTTTAAACAGGCTGTCCAAGAACTAAAGCAACAGAGCAAAATGAAAGTTTGGGACAGTCATAAAAATAACATCAGAGTCTCCTTTCAGGATGAGTGAGAATTAATTCAATCTGAAGTATTTTTTCCTCTCTTGCTACCAATACAAAATGTGAGCCCAGCCCTTGAGAGGTCACCTCTGAGCCAACCTTTACAGGAGGAAGGCACAAGCCATGAGGAAACAGTAGGCTCAACTGCCACATCACTGAGACAACATGGATGAATCACCCTCCATTTCTGTGCTGTAGTTCCTCCCAGCTAAACAGAGACACTGACACTCACCTTTGTAAAGGAAGTTTATGATCAGCAATAAGGAGGCATTACACTGAAAATAATGAATAATTTCTCTGCAGGGGCAACAGGATTAGAAACCTAGAAACTCTCCTAGAGGCTTAATATTCTCAATGGAGAAACACCAATATTATTTCCCCCGGATGGCATGTAAAGGTTGATGTGGGAAACGTGAAATTAAGCCTCAGTGGTATTGACCTTTCCCTTTTCCAAAGATGCATAAAACACAACTCCCTAAAATCTCCAAAAAGGGGATTTCCACATTTCAAAATCTTCTAACATGCAAAAATGACCCTATTTGTGAACCTCCTGACATGTATCAACATCACTGTAGAGTATCTAGAATTAAAAGCAATTTAACTCACAGAAGTAAAATTGGAAGATTATTTCTAGTTTCAAATTTTTCTCCTTTTGAAGAATTAATTTCCTAGCTCATTATTCCAATTTCAGTACTTTTGCTTCTGCTTATAACTGTGTAAAGGCTTTCAAAAGCTTTAATTCATTTTTCAATTCTAAATAGCTTCCCTTAATCGTTCATGTCAAACACCTATTTCACATTTTTAAAAAATTTATAAAACAATTCTGTGCTGTCAGGAGGAAAAAATTTCTTAGCATTCAGATTATTAACTGTATGCAAGCTCCCCATGCTAATGTGTTTTCCATCATTCATTTCTGGCAGGAAATGATTTATAAAAGGCAAAACATTCATACAGCAATTTAGTGTTTGCATTCATGGTATGTTTTCTTGCCATTCCTTCAGCTAAGGTACAGAATTCACCAAGCTACCCAATTTGTTTGAAGGGGTTTCTCACTGGGAGATGATACGCTGAATGCTCCATGTCACTCAACAATGAATGGTAAGGGCAGGAGCACAGAAGACAACTGAGGTTGTGTCTGTCAGCTTGACTGATGTCTTTGCATTTTCACCAAATACAAATTTGCATGGCTAAGTGAAACTAACAAGCTTGCAATGTACTGCCTTTACTGCCATTAATAGCTGTGTGATTAATTGGTTACAGCCCATTATATTAGAACATAACAGACAGGAATTCTGCTTAAAGAAAAAGAAAATGGATCAGGATTGGGCTGCAGGCCAAATTTAGCAAGGATTTTCAGCAATTAATAAATTCTTAAGGTGAAAGAAACTGATCAAAAAACTAAAATGGTTTCAAGTAGGTCTGAGACATGGGGATTCAACTCTAGTCTCACAGGACTCCATAGACCTTGACCCTAAATAACTATATATATTTGGCAGTCCATGGAAAATAAGACAGCCTAATTCTGCAGTCCTTGTTTAGACAGCACTTGTAACCACAGCAGCCGAAAGGCAATGGCTAACTTTCCATCACCTCATACAGATAAACATCTACTAACTCTCACAGGAGTTTTTGTTAAACAAGCCTCCAGGATTTTGTTTATTTATGGCTGATGGGGCTTTAATAACCCTATTCCCTTTCTCAGAAGTATTTAGTTCAGACTAGATGACTACGTGACCCTCTAAAAGACTAGCTTTGAATTGGGACAAGGGATGTCACAAACATATAATCATCAACTACTGTTCAGACATCTAAACATTAAATTATTTTGCTCTAAGTTTAATGTGGAGTTGCATGGCTAGGTGGAGACATCCCACAAATTCTTAAAAATGGATTAAAAAGTACCAGGTTACACTGCAGAACTTCACAGGGCTTCACTGCCTTCCACCGACAATTTAGTCTCCATTTTTGGGGAAGTGAAACTGTTTTCCTTTATGCTCAAGTATTTTGTCCTGAGTACAAAAGGGAATATTTTTGCCTGTTCCTTTCAGGTGGAAGCATAAAAATTATGAATGGGTCTCCAGCCAGATATTTGCATCAGATAAGTAATATGATGTCTTTTGAATGGAAAACTTTGTTTCATAAGCCTTTCATATTTGTGGGTTGTCACGAGTGCCTTTCTGTGTACAACACTGAAATGGCAATTCTTGGGGCTTTTAAAATGAAAACGAAGCAGCAGTCTGTTGTTGTTCCCATACAGTTTCACAGTACTGCAGTACCTGGCTCAAACCCCAGACCAATGATCTATTTCATAACATCCATTTTTAAGCCCTCCCAGCTTTCAAGGTAGGATAAACCTATTCCAATCGATTCTGATGGCATTATGCGGACAGCAGTACTAAAATTCTTTAGGTTTATATTTGTTCTTACGTTTTCCAAATCGCAATATATTCTTGGTATGTTCTATCATTCAGGAAGTTCATGCCAGCTCCTTATAAAATCTGAAGTAACCATGCCTTCACTGTACAAAATTCAGATGAGGCCAATCCTGCCCAATTTGCTTTCCTGTCGTCATATAGAAATCCCTGGCTATGATGCTACATGCATGAGTAAAGATCTAGCCTACCGCAGTTAGACTTTGAGTAAGCTACCAGACGCGTTCAGCCCTCACCAAAGCTGACAGGAGTCCTTTAATGTACAGCAAAGTAAGCAAAATACAGTTTTCCTCTAGGTTTGACATACAGATCTGTATGGATATAGGAGAATATAACCTGCACTAGAGGAACTTTTTGTACTATACACTGTTAGGGAGAAATTTATCATTCACAGGTCTTGCTGATTTGGTACATGTGCCCCCTGGCCTTCACTGCTCTGTAAAAAATCCACAACAGACTGTACTCAGGCTGTCTCTCAGTACTGCAGTCCTCAGGAATTAGCAATTCCGGCCATCTTGAGCTGCTTATTTACTTCTAAATATTTGAGTTTGTTTTGCAGGGGAGTCTTCTGAAAGCCTTGATTGCCAGTTTCATAGCAAGAGTCAGACCTGGGAGTAAGCTAAGAAAGGCAGACAAAGCAAAATATAAATTCAAGGCATCTCTATATTCAGAACCACGATATACAGAACAACAGGAGAATTATTCTAGGACAGATGAGAGAGTGTGGCCAGACAGATTCCTAGAAACCCAGACCCTGGGCACCACTAATCTAAAAATACACCACTAATTTGGTTCTGTTCAATATATTATGTCTTAAATGTATCTTCTAGTGATTACTGACATTATGTTACAGAACTTCTATACAAAGGAGACTTCTTGTCGTACTAAACATTAAATTTTAATATGGACATCTTAATATTTAAAGATACAATGACTTCTGAAGAAAGAGCAGAACCATTATGAAGCAACCAATATCCCCATGGGATTATGCTGGGTATTTAATAGTACTGTGTAATTACTGGTACTTGTTGGAGACAGCATGAATTCTTAAATGCCTGTGCATGAATGGAAACATCATTATAATGTCTGTGTTGTTGCCAAGTCTAGAAGCCAGACTGCTAACAGCAGAAACTCACTGCTGGAACCAAGCAATCGTGACCATAATCTTTTGGCAAAAGCAGCTACACACGTTGTACTTCTGACGTTTATTTTGTGGCATGACTGATCGAGACAATAGTAAAAAGCATGGTCATGGGACATTAAAATGACAATTGATGTTAAAAGTGGCTCTATGGATGCATCAGTGCAACTATTAAAGATGGATGGAAAGCGTCTGTCAAACTTGCAGGATGAACTGTAATGAAGCTGCTTGGTAGAAAGCATTCTTTTAAGAGGAAACTGGAAAGGCCAGATGTAATATGAAAAGACATTCTATACAGATGCATTGAAGCTGCATATAGTACATCAAGTTTTTTATTGCTTAATTATTTTGAGTCACTATAGAGGCAAATTAACTAATTTTCCATATATTATCATACCTAGGCTCCTAGAATACACCTCAGGTCACTCCTGCAATCTTCCAAAAAGAACTGAGTTGAGACCTAAGAGGCCATTATTCAGTGCTGACAGTCAAACACCCAGGAACTAATTGATTTATATTTAGTCTCATTTAATCTATTGATGCCTTATAATTAATTCCCAGATTAAACTCTAAATGTATTACTGATGGCAGAACCAAAATGGTTTTAATGCTACCTCTTCTCTGGGACAGACTTAAAAGGAGAACTGTCATGTATGTTTCTTCTACTGAGAATAATACAGCAAATCACAATTATGAAGCTGCATCCTCTGGCCAAACTTAGGGTCTAATTGTACAGCTACCTACATCCAAAAAATTCAAGCTAAAACTACCATATGTATTTAATCTGAATCACTCCTATCATGTATTCTGCCAATGTTTTGTGCCAGAATACACCTACACTTTTTCAACAGTTACTTACTGGAAGCCATATGCTAAGCATATATATAAACTCAAATTACTAGCATGGTTTTGTCAAAATATCTTTAGGTTTCACATTTGGGCATTTCCCATTTTGCTTCTCTCCTCCCAGTACATCACAACCATCTTTTGGAAGCTTATGTTGGATATGGACTCAACGATCATTGCCTAAGCAGCTTGTAAGTAATTCTTTCAAGTCCTGCTTTAGCACCTTCAGTTATTAAACTTCATATTTTTTAAACCTTCATATTACTGCTTTAGTCTACTACTACAGTATCTGCATTGTAACAAGACACTCTTCTTACAGTGTTCCTTAAAGGTGTGAGATATACTGACAATTAGAATATATAAAAAGACTATTTCTAGAAGTGCAATTGAAAATAAAAATAATCACTTTTCATTTAAAAAAAACCACATCACCTAAATGAATACAATTTTATCCATACCTTTGAGTAATTTGTATCTCTGACAGTTCTATCACTATATGTTTGCAATGACAATGTTAAAAATTCTTTAAAGAATTGTCATTGCAAACAAAGTTGCTGATGGGAAGCAGTTAGCTCAGCACCTAGTACCAGCATTCCCTGAGACCTAAAGTGGACTTCTGTCAATATTGCATCTTTTGCAAGGAGAAAAATTTCCTTCTCAATGGAAGGAATTTCCTTCAAACAGTCAAACCCAATTAATAAAATATACTAGAACGTAAAAAAGATTCTCCTCAAGCTATCCTTTTAATGTTCTTACAGCCTTAAAAATTTGCTATTTACGAAACATTAAAAGGTGCTACGTTTAGGAAAAAGTTACATTATTTGCAAATACTACTACCTTTGTTAAAGCCACTTTTAAGTTCAAAACATTTTTTTCCTTCTCACATATTTAAAGGAGGTCCTTTTGCAAAACAAAAGTGTAACACTAATTGAATCCAATCAGAACATGACAATAAACCGCTGCATATGAATTGTGAATGCATATTTTCATGAAAACCTATAATCTGAACAAATATATGTTCATCTATAGAACTACTTACATGTAGAGAGACAGTGCATATTTGGTTAGCAAAATGCAGCGCTTAACATAAAGGCTGATCTGCAGTTGAAAGAATCTTAATTACTAATCAAACTGAATTAGCCTCTTTTCTGCAAAGCAATTAAAGAGGAAAAAAATGCAAGGCAAGATTAAAAAGAAGTCAGAACACATGTCACTAGCTTGTGTCAATCCACCTAGGTGCAGTTTAAAAATCTCAGCATACCAGCAATTTGCCTTAAATCTTCCAGAGAGAAAACAACTGTTTTCATTTTTCAAAAGTGATTAAATGCACAAGTTACTCAGCAGATAGCCATATATGCCTCAGTACATTTGTACTCCACAAGCGTTGGGAACAGAACCACATGGACTTCTTTAAAGTTTATGTTTCACATTTGGTTTTGGTTATTCAAATAACGTGCATTACACCTGCATCAGTTCACAATAGGTTTATTTTATGTGAAGAAAAGCTTTGCCATTAATGAAAAATTTCAGTAGAAAACAGTACCTCCTGCTTTCAATCTAGATTACTCAAAAGTAGAAGCTTGTATTAGTGAAAACTTCAGTAGAAACAAATCTGTAGGAAACATGTCCTTGGCACATGAAGTAAAAGCTTTAAACACATTAAGTTTGAATAGAGTATTTACCATGCAACCATACTGGCAAAAAAGCCAGTTTGTAATGGCTGGTATTTGTCCCTCAAGACAATAACATGGAAGACACTTAAACCTGCTTACATAACGTTAATTGTATATAAATATGGTGTTGCCATAATTGACAGTCTTTATTCAGGCCAACCATTTAGTTTAGCAGTTCTAAATAAGTAATAGGCACTTTGCCTTTCTGATTTCCCCTTTCACCCATCAGCCAGTCTGAATCCATGCCAGGGATACTGTACACTGTTATCACCTAAAAAACAGAAACACATTATTATAACCTTTCCTTGCCTGGAAAAAAATTACAGTCTATGTTCACGTGATTTCCAAGATCTTAGAACTGAGATTAACCAAGTTAAATAGTGCATTTAATGTGAGCATCCATGGAACATAATCTAGTGCTCATAAAAATTATTTCACTGGTCCATGGAAAAGTAGTAGATGGAATAGTGTATTTTAAGTCCCTTTTTTTCAGGTGAAATTCTATTCATTACTCTTTCTTTTCTATTATTTTTTAGCTATAAATCTTGTTTATCACCATCAACTTTAACAGGCAATTTAAAAGGAAGTTTGTTGGATCTTCAAATGCATGATAGAAAGACAGATGGTGTTGATGTGCTACATCTTAACAGAAAATCTTAGGCCACAGCTTCTAACTCCCTGTCTAGCTAAATATTTCTATTTGACTTTTTTCTTAAGTAACACGCACTTCAAAAAAAGCACACTTCAAAAAACAAAACGTCTGAAAACTTTTTTGTGGATGCTCTTCAGGGTTAAGCTAGTCACATTTCTAGATGGAACTCTGTTCCAGCACCCTGCTTCATTGTATATCCCTACCTGCTTTGTATAAACTACCTGACTTAAGACTGCAATTGATTTGGAAAAAGAATAAACACAGCACAACCACCACCATCAAAACAAGAAGCATTTGATTTTTCATATTCTTCCCAAATTGCAATATTTAATGTTTGAAACACTAATTGTATTGATAACAGCGCTACCAATACAGGTGTTGTAAAAAGAAGACAGCTGAATTGCATCTTGATCATCTAGCCAAACATTCTTGCAAACTAAGATGGTGTAACACATGTTAACTCTCACCATATAATATTAGGCTAAATAAGTACAGGACAGTGCTCTAAGAGTACTACTGAAGTTTAATCAAAAAAATTGACTACACAGATTTCTTGATGTAGCACATCCCAACTGGCTAGTCACAAGCATTCTCATTTTACTTTTAAATGATCAAGGTACATAGAAAACTCTTACCTCATCTGCAAGTAGTGATAATTCACTGCTGTTTGCAGCATCGTAATCATAGAGAACTCTAGCTTTCCTGCTGCCACTTGATGACTTCAGTTCACTGATGCCTGAAGTAACTATTGAATTGCTTACTGAAGGCAATGAAGCAGAGGCTGAGGCCAAGACTGAGGGAGTAGAAACACTCTGCAGAGGAGCTGAGGAAGACTGATTATTGTTAGAGAGGAAAGTAGATGGAAAGCTGTGGGAGAAAACAAAATTAAAAGACTTCTGAGTGAATCAGTTCTACATGCCTCCATGCCTAAATTAGCATTCTTGCTTTTATCAGCCACAGAATAAACACCAGTAGACAGCAGTAATAGAATAGCATTGATATTTGTATAAACCTAAATAAAGGTACTTGTTCCTGACCCGTAGTATAAATCAAACCAATATACTTTAGAAGAAATACTGACACCTTAAAAAAAACTGATAATTGCCTCAAAACCAAAAAAGTGCACAGGAAAATACTGTTGGTCAGATTTAATTCAGACTGTATTTTAACAAACATTTATTTTGACAGCTCTGCCAGTACAAGTAGCCTCAACCACCTCCTGTTCATTCCTCAGTTATATGGCTACACAAAAGATTGTGCTGGTGAACCAGATCAGGGAAATATAACGCAGGTTCAAAACAGAGCCTCCCTCTACAAAAATAGTTGTGTTTTTTCTTTCAATCTAAATCAGTTCATTGATCCACCTAACTGCATGCTTTAAAACAAAAATATCTGTTATGCTAAAGATGAACTTATATCAACTTAAGCCCCTCCTTTCTAGGCTGCCACTTGTTCTGTGCCAGCTGTAGTGCTTCCCTTCCACAAAGTCAATTCAACTCATTAACCTGCCTGAAAAAAAAAACTAAAAAGGGTAAAAAAAGTAGTGTATAATCTACTTAGTTAATGAGCTGAATCAGGAAAAAACCCTATGAGAGCCAGAACAGATACAAGGGAAAGGGTAGAAGAACATGGCTGAAAAGTAGAAGGAGCAGAGAGGAGAGCAAAGCAGCAAGAGATTTTAGGGCAGCAGGATAGGGGGATAATGGGACAGCATGGGAGGCAACAATGAGCTGTGAGATGATTTCATGTCACTCTGCCCTACATCCTGATGCAGTTCCATGGCAGACTAAGCTTATTTATTTAGTAGTTGATGTAGTCATTCTTTGTCCCTTTGTAGCCCTCCGTTGTTCCAACACTCATTCTACCTTAAAAGCAGGTTAATGAAGGTTTTGAAAAGTGGCAGAGCTGATGCCGTGAAAAAGGGTCAGCAAGTAGGAGTTAGACTGAGTCAGGATAACATGGAACTGTAGCTACATTTCCTTTCATTCTTTTGACCAGTCTACACATCATCTAGTCAGTCAATTCCCACACATAGGCTTCACCATTAATCCTTCTATATAGAAGCTTTTTCATTAACATCTAGGATGTGAACATATTACACCCTTCCTCTACCCCCCACCCCCCTTTTTTTTTTCCCCTATTCTTTTGACATAATGAAGATCCACTCATACTGTGTATATGAACCAGTCAGAAAACAGTCTCATCTCATCACTTCACATGTATGCTACCCAGTTAAGTTCTTGAAGATGCAGTTCAGTGGCAACTTTAAACACATAATCCAAGATCACTATATTCCCATACCCATGTCTGCTGCACTATTGGGGCTCATATAATCACAAGATGAGCTGGTTTAGGGAGCTGGTGCAGGTAAAAACTAAATCTATCAATATAGTGACTAATTTTGGGGTTGTGTGGCCATGAAGACAGGTGGAATTAGGGCAGCTCAAATCTGTATCAGTTGCAGCAGTACTGCACACAAGTTTATAGTTTCACACTATACTTAATCTGGTAATTTTACACTGCCACCAAACAGGGCAGACCCCCTCCTCTACCCCTTTATTGCACACATTCATTCTCTGTCATTTGAGTCAGATCTAGCAATCTGTTGCTTTTGAGTTGATTCAACAATCTGACCCAACAAAAATCATCAAGAAGATTGCTAACTTCCCATCAGAACAGCTTGTGAAACATGTTCACCTTCCAGTCATGCAGTTCTTATATCTGACTGGAGGCAAACAGCAGGAGATATTGTGAAGGACAGAACTAGCCTCTCTACAGTTAGACCAAATTGCATATAAAAAAAAAAAAAAATGGGTAGACTTTCAGGATACTGTTTTGAGTTTAGTTAGCAGTTTACTGCGATCAAAAGGAGGAAGTCCCACTTCCCCCTCTGGCTTACCTTCATCTCATTTGACCATTAAAAGCTGGTTCAACTCACCAAGTGACAGCAACTCAAAAAAACCCCATTTTGTTTTCATTTGCGAGATTAGTTTTTCAAACCAGTTCACCATGTTCCCTGAGCAAATCAAATGAGCAGAACAAAGGGAAGAAAAGCTAGACACCACATTTTTGCAGGGATAACTCAGCTGTGCCTCATGAAGTGTTTATTACTTGATTAGTTGGCATTCAAACAGAGGGACTTAATTTTAAATGACAATCAGCTGTTTCTCAATATTGCTGAATTACTGTTCTGCATACTGCTAAACCTGTGTTCTGTTAACACAGTAATTACTTATAAACCATTCTGCTTAGTAAAGAGGGTCACTGGTATGGACAGTTAGTGGAAAAGAAAGCAAAAGCTTTATAACCACTTTGTCAATCAGTAAAGCATTAAGTCTCACTCTTTTTGCAAAGCCATATGTAGGCATATTACTGGAAAGCTTAAGCCATACAGAGGTTGTCTGGGATTTCTTTGAACACTTGAGTAGCAGGAGTTTCACAGCTTGTAGAGTAGAGAACTAGTAATGGGTAATTTGAAAAAATAGCTATGCCAAAGCTTAGGCTTAGCTGTCAGGGAAGCTGAGAAAATTCAGAGCAAAAGCAGTTATCAGCGAGAAAAAAAGCAGCCAGAGCACCAGGATATTTGAAATAGATTTGTTTAGTTCATTCTGAGGAACTAAAAAAAGAAAAAGAAGAGAGATTGCTTTTAGCCTGGAAGACTTGATTTTTTTTTAAGCAGTCCCACAGGAGGGGGAAGCAGTACAGGGATAAGCAACTGATACTGCCTTGAAGAGAAACATCCATAAAACCATGTCTATTTATGTAAAGAGAACTGACCACAGGTTTTCCCCCCACCTTCCCTACAGCTGACCCCAGAGAGTCCATCAGGAAAAACAGTGCTCAGCTTTGGAACTTGAATAGGTTTAGTGTGAAGCCAGTTAGGGTTTATGCCCTAGATTCCAACTCAGGTAAAACACATAATATGCATCTATTCTGAGAACTAGGTTTCTGTTTCAAGCAACAAACTATCCCACTTAGAGACTGAACACCTTTGGTTCATCAATGATCTCAAAACAAATGTAAGTCCCTCACAGGTCTTGGCTTTCATGTGAGAATATGGCACAATGTCACTCTTAGATGTACGAAAAAACCACACATAACTCAGCACTATATATCCCTTGTTAACCAACAGAGCTCTGGCAAATACAACCAAAATCTAGCTAAGCTGCCTAAGCTATTTATTTGGTACTATATTTGCTTACATGTAACATAGGAAGAACACTACACATTATCCTGCTCATCTGTTTATACAATGCAAGTGCTATGCACCATATGCATTGGAGGAACTGAGGAACTCTTCCAAAGCAAGAAGCATAACTTAAGTCCCTGCCCCAGTGCTCTCTGTTACAGTTCAGTGGAACTTCCTTGTGCAAGAAAGGAAAGAAAACACACCCAAGATTTAATACCATTACTGTTTTAATCTATGTAGGTACAGAAACTTCATTTGGCTGTCTGGGGCATTTGGGACTTTGCAAAGCTTACATGCTTTTGGTCTTCCAGCAGTCACAGTAATTTTATCAAAAATACTAATTAGATAATAGCCACATGAAGATACATCCATCTGTTTTCCTAAAGGCAGCATTTTCTTCAAATATACTTTTTTATACCTGGTAGCAGTTTACATACATTTTAAAGACAACTGCTCTGGGACATGCTATCTATCCCAAAGCAAGATAATTTAAAAAGGAATATGTTCTTCCTTAGGTTAAGGGTATTTTGCTTAAAGCTTTCTGTTTGGTAAATATACTAGGATAAGAGTACAGATTTTAAAAACATCCTCTCAAAATAGTTGTGTAAATATACTTATCTTAATTTCTAATTTAAGAGGCACTTGTCCTTAATCTGGCAAATGTTTATTTTCAAGCTTTCAATTCTACAGCTTGCATTTATGCACTACCAAATTTTATAGTTGAGTACTACTTTCAGTGGAATGTAATTGTAAAGATGTAGCTTTTTATAAAATCACAGTTTTAAAGACTTTCTTAAAAAAAGTCTTTACCCATTCAAACAAACTGAGGGAAGGAAACCAAATGCCACAGGAAGCTGCAAGTCAGGAAAAGGATAAGACTCAAGAACACTTTTGTTTTCACTTCCTTATCATGAAAAACATAAACAGAGATACTTTCTATAGAGATGGTTATTTGGAACAGACACTACACTAAACTTCTAAGTACAGACAATCCTTCAGTGCATAGCTCACCTAAATAACATGGTCTGGTATAACCCCAAGAAAGGCTGATTTGTAAAGAAGAATTAGAATAGAGAAACTTTATGAAAAGTAAGCACGTCAATCTCTTTACACCACCATCAATCACAGCAAAAAAAGGATTACGAGCACAAACTAATGTCAGACAGTTTCTTCTCTTACTTTAAAAATGCTAAACCCACAAAGCAGTAAAACTAGGCAAAGTTGCTCATTCCACTGTGAGTGCTTTGGATTACTGATTATAGATATTATGTACATTTCTCTCTAGATTCAATATATATGCTGGCAACTTACTTAACAGTAGAGAATGTAGTTTCATTTAAAATGTAGCAAATTAAGGGGTAACAGGAGTTGACAGGCAGTACAAAAACTTTTCCCATATTGCATGGCAGTTTTGTAGCACGAAGCATAAGATAACTGAATGATTACAAGCAAAAATCCAGAAATTCTTTTTCATTAAATAAGGTTACCACGGGCTCACCTTCCTCAATTACAAAATACACAAAATCTCAGTAAATCAACCCTCAAAAAGCATTAGTGCTGTGTGTAGGCTAAGGGAAATAGTTGCACTGGAATAATTCCACATTAATCACCTGAGAAGAGATATATTTCCTTTTAGTTCAGCATACCTGTGTGTTCATCACATATCACTGCAAGTTTTCCTACTATTCATAAGCACTTACAAAAAACTTGTTTTCTGAAGTTTTTACAGTATTACTACCTTCCAAGTTGTTTCTGGAGATCCAACATATATTGGTAACACTGTGCATAATAGGTCATCTGTGCTTCAACAAAATCATTCAGACAGCGAAGATGATGTGCCTATAACACAACAAAGAATTCAAGTTTTTAGTCTGTAAAAGTACCATGCTGCATCAGAAACACTGGTCTCCTCATCAGGTGCTAACGCCAATACTGGTGTATAGGGATTTATGCCACATAGCACAGTGCCTGGATTTACCAGGTAAATGGGATAAAATGTCACAAAAATTAACATATTTGAGCACAAAAAATAGGCACCATGCCATTTACCTGTATTGTTTCCACAACAGAATAAATATCTTAGCATGTTTTTGTGGTTTCAACATTCAGTTGATCTGATGAATGGGAAGCTGAGTTTAAAGGATAAAAATGAAAGCTCCTGCATTCTCAAGGTTAACAGGAGACTAAAGATAAATTCAGTAGATACTAAACTAGAATTCAGAAAATAAAAAAACCCACAGTTTGATGCTTTAACACACTGAAGTGAAACCTCATAGGCCAAAGTTCCCCAGTAGCTTACTGTAGTTATTTTTAGGAAGTGCCCCGATTTTGACTTTCCCCCTCTACCCCTTTTGGGTACTCACATGTGTGCTGCTGATTCCTTCCAGCAGAAGTCTGGTAATCTCTGCTTGGCGGTCAAATTCACTCTGAGTAATTCTTACTTCCTGTTCAGACTAAAAGTAAGGATGCACATTAGATATTTGTACAATGCACTCTGTTAAACCTTCCGACTGCAACAGTTCCATTTTATTCAGCACTACTCATAGAAACGCGTTAATCACAAGCTTCGGGGTTTAAAATGTGCTTTTTCTTTGCAGATCTTTGCTAGGCAAAAAGAGTAATTGCATTTTGGGTTCAGAGATGTTGAGGTCCTCTATAAAAAACTAACAGCTTTATCATCAGACACCTATTACAGACTCAATGCACGCAAAAAGAAGGCATTTTTCTGTCAGCAGTATTACCCTGCCTCTCCCAGTAACAAACCAAGCGTTCATTGGCGTACCAGTGACTGCACCAGTGGTTCTGCCAGCATTGCAGTGGCAGCCAAGGACAATGTAATATTTTTTCCCCATACTTCAAGTTTACAGAGCTCTCGCCAAATAATTTAGGGCAAACCTCACATTATTTTTTTCACATAACTGCACAGCAAGCAGCCATACCTAAATCTTTGATAGTAAGTTTTAACAGGATATTTCATAAATTAATGTCTCATACTGGCCACCAAGCTACTACAATTATTTCTGGAGCTTGTAATTGAAGGGCCTTTAAAAATAAATAAATCCAAACTATAACAAACATTTTAACCTCAATTAGATTAAAATTCCTATTAAAATGATTAAAGTTTCATATTTAAAGAATTGCAATTATATTTATTCCTTGTTACATAGCGTTATCAGGAATTTCAAAATAAGTTAACAATGTTTAAGCAGTTTTCAAGGACTTCCAGCTAGCATAAGCCAAAATTACTTTTAGAGTACTTTTTTTGGGGGAAAAAAAGACACTACTCAAAACACACAAATACATAAAAATATGCATGTAATATCTAAGATTTACTGTTCCAAGACAGAATGTCCTCAGCCTGGAATCTGGATTACCTTCCCTCAATGCCTATATGCATTTAGTACTGTGTTTCTAAAAACAAAGGCAAAAATCTGCATTAACTCAAAGATGCAGCAATTACTGTTCTCAACAAAACAGAACAAGGAAATATTTTTTCAGGAAACTTAATGAGGTGATACTGATAAAAGATTCATTTCAAAATGACTTTGTGTGTTTGCAAACATTCTGCTCTTGCATTCCACTAATGTTAATCAATAGGAAAAGTCACATGGAAGGATCTTAAACTCAGAAATGAGCATAGAAGAATGATGCAGTTACCCAAGAAATGTTTTTCATCTGAAGGCACTGCAGCTGGGAAGGCTTACATATTAATCAAACAGTGAGGAAGCAGCTATAGAGTACTGTGTGTTTCTTACTAAAACTGAGATAGCAGTATATGTATCAAGTTACAAACTAATTAAGTTTTCAAAGTTTGTTGAGGCAAGAATCTTTGCTTGGAATTTTCCTATTAAATCTGTATTAATATCAGTGAAATCCATCTGGCAGTCCCAGAGAGAAATGTAAGAACAGGGGGAAAAAAGCAAATCCAATAGCCAAGAGGGGAAGAAAAGCATTCCCTTCTGTATTAGCAACATCCTCATTTCCTTTAAAAAAAAAAACCCAACAGCAAAATCATAGGCAAATCATTTATCTGGAGATAGAGTCCAGTCTCTTGCTTCTCTGAAGTCAGCAGTTGCTAATGTGTTTCTTTTCTCCTGCCAGGTAACTAAATACATGATAAAGGGGAAATATCCATCAGAATAATTCTATTTATTTCAACAGTATTTTAGCAAATCAACCACTTTATATAGAAAAGGCAAAGCGAGTAATGTGGTAACACATATTAACCTAGCCAGTACAGAGTGACTTTAAATACATTGCTTTACAAAACCCGATGTACTGATTTTGTAGAGATTTACATAAACTGAATTATGTGATGATGTGTTTAATCTGTTTTGCCCATCCCTGTTAGTACTGCTAGGTGAAGAGCAGCAGGACAGCGTACCTATTCTATGCCTTGTGGTAAAGTTGAAAAACAGCTGACTTTCAATCTGGGAAGCTTTTGGCCTAATCACCTTTGTTTCTGAACTGAATGAAGAGCTTGAAATACAAGTCTAAATTTTTCAGTGACCCCAAACTGCAGCCATACTTTGTTTTTAGAACAATTAGAAGGCCTCATGGGATATCTCCTATGAAGATCCCTTAAAATGGTACTTGCTCCCGAAGTTCAGAATATGAATCCAGCTTCGGAATATGGATATTCAAAAGTTCACAATCTCACCTAATTTCACATAAGAACATGACCTCTCATAAACACTCTGCAATCCTATAGCTAAGGGATAACACACAATCAACTTAGAATTCCATAATTTATTAAAAGATTTAAAGCTTTTTGTCTCCTTCATGCTACAGTTAAGCACTTTGTATTATTTGTTGTTCTCTCCAAGACACAATCTGTTAGATTTCACTGTCCTTAAAGTTGCTTGTCATAATCTCTGAAAAGCAAATAGCGTTCTTCATAATTATCTTATAGCTTCAAGATTAGTTTTTGTTCCAGCAAAACTGCTTCCCTGCCTTCTTTTTCCCAAAATAGTACCAAGTACTCCACCAAACAGGTTTACTGCTTCCAAACTGTTACTTTACTTAAATAGTAAAATAATTCTCAAACTTTGACCTCAAAGTTGACCTAACCCTTCTTTTATAGTTTAATCTCTAAACACCTTCTTCCCCATAAACTCTTACCTTACACTCTACACATATACCCCCGTTTGCACCATAACTCAGAAAGCTGGAATAGCAAAAGCCTTCATTTGTTTTCTCTCATATTTCATATCCCAGCTTCTAATAGCAACTCCCTACACCTCCCACAGCTGCCTATCTAGTCTCCCTTTATAAACCATACTCCAAAGCCCTTGCCCTCCAGCTATCCTCAAGTTACGTCAGGGGAGGTTTAGGTTGGATATTAGGAAGAAGTTCTTTACTGAGAGGGTGGTTAAACATTGGAACAGGCTGCCCAGGGAGGTGGTGGAGTCGCCGTCCCTGGGGGTGTTCAAAAAACGGGTTGATGAGGCACTTGAGGCTGTGGTCTAGTGGTTTAATGGTTAGGAATATGATGGGATAAAGGTTGGACTTGATGACCCTGGAAGTGCCTTCCAACCAGGATTATTCTATGATTCTATGATCCTTACTTTCTATTGCTATCGGTAACTTGTTTCCCCTCCTTCACAGAAATCTCCCAAGAAATTTCCTTTTAACTGTTAGCACAGCTTCTCACAGCCTGTTCCCAATACTGCTTTGCCAGAGCCAGTGAGCCTGAGCATAGCTCTTCTCGTGGCACGGGAACAGCTATCACGTAACACTCCATCAGCTTCACTGAGTGTGTCCCAGTGCCAGGGACAGCATGACAAGAGAAGGCTGCAGTCCCCACCCCAAGACTAATGCTCTATTTTGTGAACTAGCCCTCAGCCCAGATGCAGTTTTCAGATGTGCCTACCTTCTAACTTCGGTTGCTTAAGATAAGAACAGCATTCGCTAGTGACACTGGGGAGAAAGGCAGGGGACAAAAATTCCCAAACTGAGCTTTACAAGTTTCTTGCACACATTCCAGTATTTTAGTTACTCTTCCGTGTTCTGGGTAAAAGTTGAAGATCAGCGTTTTTCTGGACAGTTTAGATTACTTGACCCCAACCTTTCTGAAAATTTTCAAATAAGCTCATTCTTAAGAGGTCATTTTTAACAGAATGCCATACCAGTAAATTTTGAGAGACAAGTCCTGTAGCCCTTTTTCTATTGTATCTTGTCACATGAGAATCATATGGTACTAAGTACAGTTAGCCAGAAACAGCTTACTATAGAACAAGCCCCTGGCATTGTTTCGCCACTGGAGTCTGAAAGGCCCTAGAGGAAACCAGCATATTCTGATGTAATGCATCAAGCTGCCAGTAGTAGACTGAAGTCAACAACATGCAATACCCTTTATTACATTAGACCAACACAAGTTATGGTTTCAGAGTTCTGCAATTTTAAGATTTTTTTTACTTACTTTTGTCACTTCCTCAGCCCATATCTAGTCAGCATTAAGAATGGGGGGAAAAAATAAACATACAAACTTAAGACATTGGTGGCACTTCAATAAAGGATGCAACCATAGTTTGGCTTTTAACTACTTTCCTGTCCTCAGAATTTCACAGGGATTTGAGGAATGCTATAAGTCAGTTACTCAAAGCCCTTAATATACAATGAAACTACAATGAGTATGGATAGCACTACATCTGTGAAATAAATTAGATACTGAAGAGTGTATGACTTCCAGAACTTACATGTTACAAGAATCCATTTAAAACAAGCTATTACATCGGAAGACATAACTACTTAGAAAATGACATGAATCAGACAAACTAAATTATCTTATGGAGAAATTTAAGTTAACTTAATGTACCAAAATTTTGGAAAACTATAGAAAGCTATTCTCATTTTAACACCATGTTAAGTAAAGACTGAAACAGACAAATGAATGATTTCTCTTGCTAATTCCATTAATGGTTTCCTATTTTACAAACACTTTTATTGAAACCTAAATTTAATTAGGCATCTCAAACTGAGTATTAAGTAGTAGCAACTAGTACAGCAAAATCTTAGAACTGCAAGGAATTTCCTCTAGAAGTTAATTACTTCAGCTTGCTGTTCCAACTCCCTCTTGCAACACAGTTCTCCTTTAATCTTCATCTTCTGCAGTTGTAAGAAGATGACACAATCAGGACTTTGGTAGGAAGAAATGTGCATAATGGTTGCAGAAGCAAGTTGTAACAAACAAGTTTATTCCTTCTTTTACGTGATCACAACTGAGAAATCTGGAACACTAATTGAGATGAGACCCACTATGCTGCACAGACTGGAGGCTCAAACCAGGACAGGCTGAACAGCACAGTCTATGTTGTATATAATTAGTTAACCCCTTCCTTTTCCAATTTCACAATTATGGTGCTAAAACCAGCTCCATTGACAAGCCCTTGCAACAAGTTTAGTTAGGCCATTAATTTATGTGATGTTATTCAGTTTCAGTTATTTGTAAAACATTGAAGGAAATAATTTCTACATATTCCTGGCTATTTCACATAATTCACTCCTACTTATATTAAAAAAATACGAGAATGAAATAATTTCTTTCCCTCCAATGGGTGAAGTTAATTTCAGAATGATAAAAAAAAAATTCAGCCCCTTTGCATCTTGAGATTACATTCATAAACTCACAGAAGTTCGAATCTGATACTGTACACTTCAGATTATCAGAAATACTCTGATAACAACAACATCTAATGCTGTACTGACATAAGTGTATTAGTACACTACACCAATCCAGTTTGGAACAGAAAACATCTGAAACAAGACCAAATATGCTGGATAGCAAGAGAAAACATTTGATAGGAAAATGAATGAACACAGGAGGCCAACAAACCTTTAGCCATTTTACATGCAGCAAGTTGAGCACGTAAGAGACATTTACCATAATATTATTCTCTTCAGGCTGAGAGGTGTTTAGTTGCTTAAGTGCATAGATAAAAGACAAGAGAGAGTTACAACACTGTGAATATAGCAGGTGAACAGATTATTGGCACAACGCACTGCAAGTTTAAGCTAAGCAAGACTGTGAACTGAATACAGATAAACAAAACTGTTTAGATTTCTATTTTAAATACTGATCTAACCTACTTGAGTTGTACAGTAAGAATGGGAGAATGCAATTTCAAGGATTAAATATCTTTAACAGGGGGGCAAAAAATGTAGATGCAATTTATCGCTTTATCCTGTCAAAGAAAGTAGTGAAACACAGAAGCGTGCATCACAACTCAATACACTTTGCTAACCTATCAGTTCAGCACTGTTAGTCAGGTGTCTTCCTTCATAATTAAGTGAGCCAGGAGAAGATGGACCATTTGCACCACACCTACATCCAGGTTAGTCTTCATTTCTATATTGCAGAGGATAAAGTAGAGATGCAATTTTTTCACTTCTCTGGGAATTCTATAATACAATACGTCTTAGACATGCACGCTGCTGTTAAAATGTAATTAAAATTCAAATATAGGCAAGGTAGTGAAGTAAGAGGTCTAGCGTTTCATGCCCTAACAGCACTAAATTATTTGTGAATAAAAATGTGAATTACTTTTTATATGAATATTTAAGACTGGACAAGTAGCAGCAGCAAGTGGCAATAATTTTGTCCTATCACCAAGCTCTGGGTGATTACACTGGTGACAGAACTAAAACTTAAAACTCAAGTAAAGAACCTTTCTTTTAATACCAAGTTCAAACGGAACAATTTCCTTATGGTCTTCTGTTGCTTTAGAAAGTAAGGTATATACTTCCTACCACATCACAAGGAAGCTAATAACCAATTTTTTTTTTTTTTAAACTTGACTCTGAACAAGTCCAAGCAAAGGAGCAGTTTACCACCCATTGTTTCCACTTCCACTACTAACTGACTAAAATCCTGCTCTGCTCTCCGTTGTTAGTCTTACAAATTAGGAAAGCTTGACAAGTAGAGAAGTAATTTTTTTTGCATAAATCTTACATAATATAATTTAAATACACAGGGAGAGTGTGCATGACATGGAAGACTGAGACACAGAAGCAGAAATGTCAAGTAGAGATGATGTTGGTTTCCTAGAAGGATCACGATCCCAAAGCTGCTAGGTGCTTCATCTATGAAGCTCAGTCTCAGACATGATGCTTCTGTGATCTCTCAGAACACCGATCCATTCGGAAAAGCCAGCAAAATCTGACAGTCCTGCCTCTGTCTCTTCATTATGAATACTGGCCCTGTGTATTTAAATTAACTGTATTCCTTCAGCATCTGAGAGCATAACTCCTACCGTCTTAACCCTTACAGGAAAAAATCGCTATCCATCATTCATTGCTGCACTTCAAGGAATACAGTCAAAAGATAGCTATGAAAATACTATAAGCATACCCTGTTGAAACTGCATACATTCAATTACCTATTCCTCCCCTCAGAGACATTCTAGGAGTTTAAAAAGCAAAACCTTGCCCTGTTTGGCGGTATAAAATAATAAACAATACAGAAAGTGTAAACTACAAATATTTTTGATACAGAGAAGTCTCAATAGGTTCATCAGTTGGAAATAATTACACATATGCTTCAACATTTGTAGAGATTCAAATGCCAAAACTTGACCTCTGAATGATATGTATTTACAACCATCTTGGCAGATTGTAGCAAGCCATTTTTGACAGTATAGGCTCGTCTACTATAGAACAAGGGTAGAATATATACTCGACTCAAGTAAGTCCAACTTGAAGGAATATCTAAAAATAGAAGACTAACAGCTTGATCAGCAATTCACTTTTGTTTCCTTGGGTTCCACTTAGGCACTTCTTACAAAGTATCTAGAAAAATAGCAAGGGTAAGAAGCTAGGACTGGAAAGATAACCAAGCAGCCGAGTTCATAAATATAGATCAGTAAGTTTAAAAGTTATGGACAAGCTAAAAAAAATAAATTGTACTTACTGCAGCTCGAGCTTCTGCAACTTTTGCCTTCTTCAATCTGGTTTTTGCTGCATCCAAATCCAGTCTTTTATTTTGTAATAGTTTACGTTCTTTCTGAAAGCAAGTTTAGTTAGTTCATGAGAATAGGTACACATACTCAAAAGCAGAAGCCTGTCTACTTGGAAATTTTTTTAATGAAGTATTATATACAAAAAGGTTCTTCAGCTGAAGAGAAGCAGAATTAGATTCTAATTATTCTTACACATTTTATTCTCAAGATACACACTTTTAGCAGAACAATAGTTACAGAAAGCAAGTTTTCAGAATTATTTTGATTGTATATGGTCAAAAGGGTGGAAAATACACCAAAGGCACAAATCCTACCTGACTTTTTCTACATTAGCTTGAGGAAAGCAATAATGCACAATTATCTACCACTTCATTTTGAAGATTTGCACTTATAATTGTTGCGACATGCTGAAGAATACACATTTCAACTTACAGTAATAGTTTTGTAGTCTCCTTCAATAAAGTTTCTTAAAGGAGTGAGAAAGTTTATAGCAGAAGTTTGAATTAGTTCTCTGTCTGCTGTCCCAATTCGCTTTTGTGTTTCTCCACATTTAATGAGTGCATTTCCTGCAAAGGAAAAGTCAGTTTCTTAGTGATTCAGGCAGGTGTTTAACAAAAGAAGCTACAGGCAGGAAAGTTTAGGCCAGCAGTTTGAAAGATAATCCAATGACATCATAGGGGATTTCAAAAGAAATCTCAATCAGCTACAAAAAACCACCTCCAAAGCCCACAAAACATAAAACAACCCAAAACCAACAAAAACAAAACCCCCACACACACCCCAAAAAAAACAAACAGACAACACTCCTCAAAACAAATGAAACCACACACCAAAACAAACCATTTTTACTAATAACAATCACAGGTCAAGGCAAGATTTCAATGAGAATAGATACAGCATTGTACAAGTGGCACTAACTAGAACAACTCCATTATGAACATCTATTTTAGAACTGGATATCATACCTACTTATTTTAATCCAACAACCTCCTTCCTTATACCACATTTTTGTTTAAGTCAGGAGCAGTTGGTAGCAAGAAAACAGCTCACTTAACCAATGGAAAATAACGTGCTTTTCCCTGCCCCCATCAACTCCAACTTCTAAACACACATTTGTAAATTAACTGAACAATACTTGGAAATTTTGTTGTGAGTTAGATGCTGAAACTGAAGTTAGGTTATCAAGAATACAGTTGTTATTGTTTCAATAAACTGACATGGCTGAGTTAAAAAAGACACTAAATTTTCAGATAACTAAAATATTTTGTGACACCACACGAAAGCTAGTAGTGTATCTATCTTTACACGAACAGTTTGTTACTTGTCTGAATTCTAAAAATTCTGCAAGGGGCAGTGTGCCTGTAAGTACAACTCTATTTGATGTTAAAAAGCAAGATTAAAGGCTGATGACCACGTGGAAGCAAGAGGAACAAAGCCTGCCATTACTGATTTTGTATCCATAAGTCTTCTATAAAGCATTTACTTTTTTTTAAGTGCACTTTCCTTCTTTTGAAAAGGAACCCTATTATTTCCAGATATAAAGAACCCATTCTTCCCAGAACAAAAGTTTTCCCCTCACACTGCAATTTTGAAGAAAGCAACTAAAGAGAGCTAGCTATCAGACTTTGGCTGCAGACTGTATTTTATGCATATCATTGGTTAAATTAACAGCTAAATCTGTTATCAGCAACTTTAAAAGTTGTAGAGAACACTAGAATAAGACTTTATAATTAATACTAGTATAAAAACATTAGATATAACACCCCCAACCCTCCTGTCACAGGTATATAAATTTGATGGAGAATAAAGGAAATTTAGATTACATTCTACACTTATCTTTAGCAAAATATTAAGAAAAGCAGGAATACATTAAAGATGGATAGGTAACTCACTATAGAAGTTAATTTCAGACAATATTTTCACTCCACACCACAAATAAAACGCGTAAGTGTTGTCAGGTGTGCAAACGTGTTCCTTTAACAAGGGAACCATATTCCAGAATTATTTGTTCTGGCAAGAAAATCCACAAAGAGTTATCATTCCAACAGCAGGTTCATTTCTAGATTTGGACAGAAACCTCATCACTGATTTCCTAATGCTCCAAGTTATACAGCAAGTTATCTCAAACTGACACAGAAGTCACTGAAGTGTTTTATCTAGAGGAAGACAAGAAATACTCATTTTACATCCAGAAAAACTAGATCTGTGCATTTTTCTCCCTTCATTTCTGCAACACAACACATGTTTTTGGTTCTACTTACCATAGGCTGTTCCTGGGCCAAATTCATTCCCAGCATCAATCATATACTGGCCTAGTAATTCTGGATTATTCATGCGACTTGGTGCTTTGCGGTCCAGCTTCTCATAGACAAATTCTTCTATTCTAGCATCTAAAAAAAAAAAAAGATTATTTGAAATAATAAGTGCCATTCAAAACACAAGTTAGAAAGAGAAACAAAGAAAAGAAAAAAAAAAAGAAAAAAATAATTTCAAAATCTGGACATTAAACTCAACATTAAGTGAAAAATATTAAGCTGAAGATACTGTTCTGGGGAACTGACTGTATTCCATGTTTGCCATGCTGTGTCCAAGCGTCTTTCAGAGCCATCTGTGAAAGTGAAAAATTATACTTTCCCTTTCCCTTCTATCAGCATATTTATACAGCTCTTCAAAATTTTTCCAGAAGCTTTCACTGTAAGAGTATAACAGAACGCTTCTCCTTTACAAAACCAAAAAGTCGTTTTTTTTCCCCTCCAGGAAAAAATTGTGAAAATTAATTACTATATTGCTAATTCTAGTGAACAAGTTCAACAACTACTGTAGGTTCCCTATTAAGATATTCTAAAAGTTTGGTAGCCCCAGAAACTATATACTCCCTTTCCCACTCCACCTGCTTCTTCGAAAAGCTCTGAAGCAAACCACTAAAGATATTACAGTGTGTTTCATTTTGTATTCCCATCTTTCCTTAGTTTGAGCAATAAAATTATCAAAAAAGCTTGTTGTGGCTATATGATCATTAATATCTATCTATCACAATATTAAGCCACAGTATGGTTCCTAGGTGAAAAAGCCTCACAGACATAAACAGGGACACTGTTACAACAGCGAACTCCTCAGATATACCACCAGATTTCTCTAACCAATTGTTTTAACTTCATAATTAGCTCCCTTTATTTATGCAGCCAGTATGAACTAAATTCAGCCTGCAACAGTACAGACAACCACAAAAGCTCTCCAATGAACAAACCCATCACTTTGACACAACCAAAAATACTGCTGTTAGACAAGTTTCATCAGCACTGGATTAAATAACTACTCTCTCACATAGGTCACAAAAATTACCCTGACACAGAAAATCATAGGTACCAGTGCACTCCCTGGCACCAAGGGTGAACCAAAAATTATCCAAATTCATTGTTTTTTCTTTACTCTATCCATAATATCTATTTTTGGCTACATCAGAAAAGAACTGAAAAGTAATCTAAAATTACTGGACTACTCAGTGGGTCTGACCTAAAGGTACAATTAAAAATGTGATTGAAAGTCATTTTTCTTTCCCCAGACAGGGTCGCTCCATTAACAATAACCGAAAGAAGCTCTCTACAGCGTGTGGTAGTCTCCCAAGTAGGCTGCCGAACAGCTGAAGTTACATCCACAAAGACTACTGCTTAATGCTGAGTATTTTTAGCAATTTAGAAAATTGACTGGTCAGCATAACTGAGATACTACTATTATCCTTCTACTGAATCTTCCTCACACAATTCTAGCAGTCTACAGTTAGTGATTCAATATTCTACAATTACCAGTTTCTGAAAACGTCAATTACAAATACTAAATTAAATTAACAAGACAATTATTTCCTCTGGCCTATTCTGTAGGTTCTATTGCATCCTTCCCACAGGATTAGTTGGGGTTTTATGCTCTTTTGTTAAACATTGCTTTTATGCAACTAAAGGTTGCAACAGACTTCCAAAATAATACTTCAAAGATCAGCATTATAAAGAATTTATCTGTTTGGCATTAGAGAAGTGTTATCAGTGTATGATTTACCTGCACTGATAAATCTTAACTCAGTATGTCACTACAAGGACAGCAAACCTAAAGGAGGTTTCATTTTTATTTTTTAAATAGTAGTTCACCCAGTGGATAGTAACCAGGTCTTGACTTGAAATCTAGATCTATACACTGAGCAAATTACAGCTACCAACTCTTGTACAACCGCCACAAATGGCACAGATAATTGTAGGATATGAGTCTGAAACCAATACCCTCAATATTACTACTCACAGCAGCAATTCAGAAACAAATAAAATTAACACACCAGAACATGACATTTCTTCTACCTATGTTTTTTTCTGTTATTATTACAGTGAAATCCACTGTTGATGAGAGCATATTTGAAACTATTGCATTGCCTAAGTACAGTGTATAAAATGTTGGCAAATGATACAGACTGAGCACTTGGAGAAAATCATTCTTTAGTAAAGGAATTGTTAAAGACAGACATTTCAGTTCATCTTGCCTGCTTCAGGCTGAATTATGTTGTGCAGACAGTTTAAAGTAATGAAATTGTAATGAAATTTCTTGAGCCACTGCATCTACTCTATGAAGAACTTCAGAGTTCTTACAGCTACCTCAGATTTTTGGAATCAGAGTGGGAGATTCAATTAAATAGGAAACAACTCAAAACCCAGCCAACCTGAGACTGAGCAGAATATGGAACCAATGCTATAGCTTGAAAAGGTGCATTAAAAGCTTTTCCCATTTGAAGGGTTAAAAAAGTACCAGCAATTGGTACAGAGTCTGAGTAGTTCTTCAAAATGTGCTTTCTAACTCCAGCCTTCAAATTTTAAAACTGCTATATTTAGTCATAACTTATGCAATACCTATTGCAGTATACATTTACACTGTCAAATCTATTAATTCAAAAGCTGCAAAGAAAAAACTTGAAGGGCTCCTTACTTGGATTTGGCTGCAATAACACTTCTGTTTGTTTCATTATTTTTTCTGTCCACAATTTAGTGCATTCTGCTTTGCTGAGAAGGTTCTCCAGGTGAGCATCCAGTTCAGTCTTCTCTGCTTGACCAAGCTTTTCTTCTGTGAACTATGAGTTAGTCAGACAGATTGAAAATACCGTTAATTCATAGAAATCATTTCCCAGGACAAGTTCAAGACAGTAACGGTTCACTCATATTAGCTGCAGATCATATTTTTGAAGATATAACCATTATCCAGTCATCAATAAAAATCTCAGGATAAATTTGAAAGTTAAATGCAACACCACACCCATACTATCAGGGAAAAAAGGGGTGGGAAGGTTAATCAGACCAAGACAAGGAATGTAATTTATCACAACATTATGAAGAAATCCTCAGCTCTACTTGGTACTGGGAGTTCTCACTTGAAGCATTTTGTTCGGTTTTGCACAGTGCTCCTTGAAACAAGAGCCAAAAGGAAAGAGAGTCCGGCAGTAACGAAGGCAATTAAAAGATTACTTCAGTCTTGTGTATTTTGTAATTCAGTTTGTCTCATTTCCCACAGTAAAACCTGAAGACACAACAGCTTCTCACTGCAGCTACCTTTAATGTGCTTAAAAAATGTTGTCCTGTCCACAACAAACAGGACAAAAAGTCATGAGTTTAAACTTCAGCATGATGATTTAAATTAGAATTAGACACTAGAGAAAGCTTTTAAAGACAAGGATTAAAAGCTAAAATAGACTTCTCTGAGAAGCTGGAGAACAAGCATCTTTGGGGGTGGGAGGTGTTTTGCTTTTTAGAGTGGGACAATTCAATGTCTGATGAACTGTTTAGATATAACCAATCCTGTTATGCCTTACAGAAACAGTAAGATGACCTCTGCTGTTCTCTTCCAAGCTGTGTTTTCAGTGACAATGAAACACAATATAACGCCATTTAGCTAAATAAATCCAGCAGACGATTCATTTCACTTGGTATTAAATTCATGTCAACAAGCAGTTTGTGTGTCAATCCCAGCTCTCTGGGAGAGGGGAAAGCTACGTGTTTCACACCAGGGAACCAAGCAAAACCGGAACTGAGGGTTTTGCCTGCCTCTCTTCAGAGCAGCAGTTCCTCATGACGATGATGATCTCATCACTTGACAGCCTGTTCAAAGTCAGGCATTTTCAGAAGAACCTGGCTTATGATTAAATCCCCAACAGGCTTACCAATTAACTTAATAGAACTGGAAGCATTTTGACTGTCAAACTTCATTCTTAATAAGTTCTTCAGTAGGATATTTAAACTTGTAGTAAGAAAGAAGAAAACAAGGCAAGTAAATTGCATTGTTCAAGTTTGTCCCAATTTCCATCACATGTAGAATAAAACCAACTTTGACAGCATGCACATCTAAAGTCTGGATAAATACTACAGCATTTGCAGTTTGACATAAAAGCAACCTGCCTTCATGAGAAAGTTCAGTTGCACTATAAGGAAAAATGGAATTTATTTATGGATTTATTACTATTACTGCTTAAAAGACTCTTTAAAAAAGATGTCAGGTGCTGCAAGTTGTTTTTAAAAAACTTGTTACAGATTCATTATCATACAATATAAATGGGTTTGAAATTATTTTTTACTAATTACAGAGAAGAGTATTTGTCTGTGAAACAGGCTTTCATATTAATATTTCCATAAATCTGCTAGAGCAATGTGAAGATTGATTAGCCACTGTCAGATTTCACATGTACACTTAAAGGGAAAACTTAATTGCAGCAATATTGAGCAGTGTGGTAAAGAGCAGTTTGATAGAGGTATGGTTTCCAGCATCAATGTAATGCAACAACGTTGCCACTCTGATTTCCCATTTCTGTTACCCTGAAACCTAAATTTGAACTGATCTTTCTACTTTATGTCCTTTTCCAGATATTAGTCCATCCCTTAAGGATAAGAACAAAATAAGGAAAGTGGTTCTATGAATCAAGAATTTTTCTTCTGCTTAGAAAAACTGTTGCAAGATAGGCAGATATTAATGATTTTCTGCTTTGATTAGAGCTCTAAAAAGGTTTTGTTTTCCTTTTTGACTCAAGCTTAAAACATGCCATACAGAGATACTTAATGTAAGTGCTGCTGGAACAAATCATATCAGTAAATCATCTAATCCATCCATCTATCTTTATTAAATTCAAAATATATACACAAGTTGCCTGAATGTGACCAGCCCACGCAGAAGGAAATTGTACTGGTTTGTATACAACTGGGTTATCACAGCCCAATCAACATTTCAAGTCTACACTGCAAAATTACTAGAAGGAGAAATTACGTTAAGATAAGCTGCTAACTTCAGGTAGAAGTCATGAACAATAAAAGTCATGAACAATAAAAGTATTTATGCTACCAAGGAGTAAAAGGCCAGCTCATTCCTGACTGCTAGGCAGGCAGCTTGTCAATTACAGAGCCTGGCAAGAAGGGCTCACATTCCCATTACTACACTCTATGGCAGTATTTATTTCATCTCAAATACCACTAACTATAACCATTTGTAACTTTGTTCCACAAATTTCAACTACTGCAAGACTGACTGAGGACTCTCTCAAAGCATTTTCTGCCTGCCAGAAGGAAGGCCAGGCTTTGGATGAAGACGGCTAGAAGTCTTGATTTTTATGTAGATTATTACCCTAGAATACGGCAGTCTGGACACAGTATAATCTCATCCACAGAAGAAACAGGTTTTCTGGAACATGAGTATTAGGCAGCTTGGGTAAAACAGCCCCAATCCCCTTGTACCAGAGAAGTCTGATAAGCCTGTGAGACACTAACAGGATGCTCACCATCTTGTAAAACACCTGAAGAAGAGTTGAAATGGAAATCTTAACTGGTTCTCCTACTGAATGGTTTCATAGGGTTTGGTGGGGTTGTTTGTTTCTAATATCTCAAAGCAACTAGTGTCAGGTCATACCATGTCATCTAGCAATGCCTAAACATAAGAGTTTAACTCAATACACCGAACTGCAATTTTTACTGGAGGACACAAAATCTACACCCAGATGATACTTAAAAAAAAAAATAAATCTACAACATTGTTACCCCTTAATATTATCTTCAGGCCTTACATAGTAACTTAAAAAAAACAGCGGGTGCAACATTAGCACACAGAACGTGAGCTACTCAGATTATAAGAATATGTTACGGATTTGCTCCTCCCCCTCAACGGCTTCATTAAACTTCTCGGTTTAGGGGAAAGTGGCAGCTGGTAGAATGAAATTATTACTTTCACGTTTCCACTGAATTTTACTTTAGATTAAGGAGATAACTAATGCAGCTATTCAGATGCAAACCAACCACACAGATAGAGCATACTGGACTAAACCACAGTTCACCTTTAAACAGTGACAGGCTGCAAAAATCTACATTAGATTTAATGCAATAAGCTGATTTAAATGTAAAAACTCAAGGTAAAAGAGAGGAAAATACAAGGCCCCATCCCAGGATCTCACAGTGAAGAGTGAACTGCATCTCCATTTTTTCCTTCTGTAGCAAGAAAAGGGGTGGAGGCTGGAAAGGAAGAGATGGTCTGGGAAATATGTAGACCTGGACGAAGCAGGCCCGGGGGGTGGGGGCGAGGCATGGAAAGACCTCTGTCACAGAGAAGCCACAACTGTTTTAAGTTCGTTTAAACTCAAACAACGTTTTCTGATGAGTCTGCATTTTCAGAGCTCTGCTGTGCTGCTGATCGTTGGTTCTGCTTGAATATTGAGCTTTAGGGCAATACATCAGACCGATCAGATCAGATAACTTTAATCACGTTCAAACCTGACGGTGACCGTCAGAGAACTCCTGAGGAACCAAAGTGGATTACTACACCCTGCTTGGATGCCCACCTCCCGACAGGAAATCTGTTCAGGTGTGATTATATAAAGAAAGGAGATTACAGCTCAAGACAACGGCAAAGGAACAAAAGCCAATTATAGTGCCCTCAGCGTGAAGAAAGGGGAAGACTGATTCAGAAACAATAGGCTATCAAACAAGCTTAAAAATGATACTCAAACGAAACCAAAAAGCCTAAGCAGACAGATACTTTCACGGGTCACATCAGAGCCCGAATTTTACCGATCAGGCAGCAGGGTACGTTTTTATCAGCCAGTAAATACACCAGCTTCCTTCAGGCAGACACACCTTCCTGCTTTCCAAGCATAGCGGCCGACCCTATCTCCTCGCAGCTGAGGCGTGCTCAGCCCGTCGCCCCCAGCCCAGCCGCCTTCTCCCCTCTTCGCCTGCCCTGACCTTGGGCTGCCTCCGCCTCCCCCCGCCAGCCCCCCGGGGCCAGCTCTTTCGCGACCAGCCTGGACGAGACCCCCGGGCCCGGCCGAGCCCAGGGCGAGCAGGGGACCCGCGGGGGAAGGAGCTGGCGTGAGGAGACACCTCACCGCACACACCGCTGCCCGGCCAGGACAGAGGTCTGCGCTCACCCCCCGCCAGCGCGGCCGGGCCTGGCGCTCCCTCAGAGCTGGCAGCCCGTAGCGGGCCCAGCCACCAACCCAGCCCCTGCCGGCCACCGCTCTCCTGGCCCCGGAAGAAGCCAAGCTCGCCGGCCAACGCCCCGCGCCGGGCCCAGTCGTGGCCCCAGGAGCAGCCCGCGGCCTCGCCCACCTCCCCCGGCTGGCGGGGGTCCTCCCGCAGAGGCCCCCCAGGGGCGCGCGGCCGGGACGTACCTGCACGGCGCGGCTCAGGAAGGTGCCCGCGTCAGCCGCCAGCTTCTTCACATTGAAGTCCATGATGTTCATCTTCAGCGGGGGAGGGGGCGCTGACTCAGCCCGGGCACCGGCGGCGGCGGCCGCTCCGGCCCGTCCCAGTGGGGAGCCGCCAGGGGGCGGTGTCAGGCGGGGGGGCGGTGTCAGGCTGGGCCCGGCGCCGCAGCGGATTGGCCGCTGGTGTGGCATCAGCCACAGAGCCCGGATCGACCGGCGGAGTTGGGCTGGCCTCGCCTCGCAGCTGCGTGAGGGGCAGTGGGCGGGGCGGGCACCCTTCAGGGCCGCCGCGCGTTTCCGCGCCTCAGGGAGCACCGGCCTTTATCGGCGCGCTCCAGCGCGTGCGGCCGCCTGCGGGGCGAGTCCCAGCCCGCCCGCTGTGGGGGAAGGGGAGCTCCCCGGCGCGGCCTTACCGAGAACACCAGTTAGCGGGCGGTGGTGGCCCGCCCGGGGCACGTTTGTCCGGGTGGAAACCCCGCTGCCCCCCGAGGGGCTCCAGGCCGGCCCGGCACCCTCGGACCCGGCTCTGAGGCGACAAGTTCTCCCCGGCCCCATGTCTCAAGCCCAGGGCTCTGTAAGTGAAACCTTGTCTGTGTTCACGGAAAACACTTTTCGGATAGACTGTGACAATGGAAGGTGGGAAAGAGTTTTAAAGAAGTCGTTTAGAAAAAAAGGCTGTTTATTAAAAGAGGTCGTTTAGATACACGTATACGGAGACACAACTATGAAATGGCACCAAAGCAGCACAAAGGGAGCATCGGAAAATACCGTTAGTAGCATAACTTAATGCCAGCGATCAAGCAAATTCGAAGAAAATAGTCTCAAATTTTAATAAATTCCATTATTTTAACATCTCTCATGATTTCCGAATATCCAAGAAAAAAGGACCTTTGGCATGGGCTAGCAATTAGAAAACAGACTCACAATGTGGCATTATTGGCAACAAACTAATATTCCCGGTTTGAAAATGATCCTGGTCACTCAGTTAACGAATTTACTTCATAATCCAAATTCTAAGAAATGTTTGGCTAAATCTGATAAAGTCAGAGGAAATCCTAGGGCATTATGACAAGAAGTGTATTCCAGAGAAAGGAAATGACTGTAACAATCAACGCAGTCCTGTTTACATGATGGTCAGGTTCCAGGAATGAAAACCAAAACAAAACCCAGGCTGTGTGAAGTTCCCATTGTACCTGTAGTACTGATAATGAGACAGCCTTATAGCTATTGTCTGTATATGTTTGCTTTGCTTGAATACATTTTACCTTTTTCAGCTTTATTGTCTCACTTAAAGCACCAAGTGTTTATATATAAAAACTATATGGCAAGTTTGTTTCCATTTCTTAAAATGAGCTTACTAGCATATAAAAGCCCCCTGAGTCTCTTTTGTAGTGGTGAGCACTAAATGGTCATGTAAGAGCTGATTATGATTTCTTGTGATCTCAGTGCAGGATCTGTGAAAAGACAGCAACATCAAAGAATTTAAACTTGGACACACAGATGCAATTATTTCATTTCATAGCTTTCTTTGGTGCCAAGTGTCAGCAGTTCCCATTGATGGAGTTCCACAAAAAGACAGAGGTGCCAAACAACTGAGAGCAGCAGTGCCTGACCTTGAGGCAGAAGCATGACCTCAGGCGAGATGTGCCCCACAAATGTCTTGGGAGAGTGGTATGTCCAGGCTGGCACTGACAGCAACCAACACAGTGTAGCTCTTCCCAAAACAAAACACCGCTAGTTCTTCCCTGAAAGCTTGCACCCTGTTGCTGCCTGTGACATGTGAGCCTCACCCACCAGAGATCAAAACGCTGCTTTCTGTATTGACTGACAGCCTTCACACTCTGCTTTTTCCTTCAGCAAATGGTTAGATACCTCTTCTTTCTAGCACAACCTGGATGGAAGAGGAAGAAGACTCCCATCCTTTAAGCCCCCTTGGGTTAGCGTGTTCTTGTAGGATTTGGAATACCTACTTTTAATTGCTCCTTTCCTAAGGATCCCTAAACACAAAGTACCGCTTCCTAGGAAAATGCCTTAAGTAGACGGTACTTCCACCTTTAGCAGATGGGCTATTTGGCATATTTTGGGCATTGGATGTGTTTTTTCAGTTCTCACTTTTAACATTCCTCCTGCTTTCATGGATGTTTAAGCAGTCAGAATGTGAGTGAGAGCAAGAAAATAACTCTCCAGGCTAATGGTTACTACACTCATTTAAGAGGAAGATCTGTTCTAGTGCATGTTTATATATTTATCTCATGCTTCCTTCATGCTTCCTGAGTTCCACAGTATTCTTAAGCCACTACTGAGTTACTCCATTTTGTGAAATTCTTTCTTCACGCCCTGTAGGCCTGTAACATAGCGTTCAGGACAAACTGAAATTTTTTTGGCATCTTAGAAGGAACAGGCATTCAGGTGTTAAGAGCTGAATGTTGGAGATTTGGAAATTACCACATGCAGGCTGTCCTCCCTGTCTTTATTGGAAGCTTCAAAACCTGGCTCTAGTGGGAAATGTGGTCCCTCTCTACAGCTGCTGTTCAGAGCTGAAAACATTCTCAGGGGTTTGGGATAAACTATACATCTGGCTCAGGTAAGGAGAGCCATACCTAGCATGTGGGCTTAGTTACCAACTAGATACTGATCGAGAGAGTTCTGAAGGTATATTCAAAGAATGCACCGTGTGTAGAGATACCGAAGCTCATTCTGATAAAATCAGCTGCAAACAGCTGAGGAGTCAGCATATTTACTTCTGCCACCTGTGTTGGAGGAACAGAATCTTTCTTAAGAAGTGTAGGGTAGACAGCAGGCACAGTCGCTCGGAAAAGCACTGAAGTACAAGCCACAGCCAATCTACAGAATTGGGTCAGGCTGAAAAAGAAACTGAAGCATGCCATGTCCTCTCATCTGTGATGATTAGGAAAGTGGTGAGTGACCAATCACCATCAGGTATTGCCTGCTGTCTGATCTTGAGCCTTGCTTATAACACATCCAAAAAGAAGAAATAACCTTTTACAGCATTGTACTGTTGAATATAAACACCCTGAAACGTCCCTGCCTATGATCAGAAGTAGAATTTATATAGAGAGCTTCAATACTGTTACTTGGTAAGAATTTGAATGAGGGCTTTGAGGATTTCTGATTAAGATTCTGTGAAGTGGGAAACAAGATCAATGGTTAGAATTGCTGTAGTTCTAGCCCTTTATATATCTCTCAATCATTACATTTGTCTACCTTAATCTTGATCATGTAGCTGTAAAGTTTTGTAGCAAATTATTACATTTGAATACACTGTTAAATAGGTCAAAAAGCTTGAGATCTGTAGGTTAAGGAACTAGGTGCTGCAACACAGTCTCTATTACTAACTCGGTACTAACTTTGCTTCTGTGTGAGGTTTATCTGTGAAGTAATTAATCTTAAGGTTTTATTTCTTGTCATTAAACTTTTCTTTAAAAGCTTGCAGAAAATCAAAAGCATTAAAAGTGTGTGAAAACATGAGCATTTTTTAGGGTCACTTTGCAGAAACATTGTAGATTTAGCACAGTTCAGTATGGTTCAGAATGGCTTGACAGGTAATGCCAATTTTTATTTTGTTTGTTGACCCTGCCATTAAGGTGTGCTTTACTTTTAAGGAATGTATGATTGTCCTAAAACATATGAATTTTAAAGCAATCCTTTGAACACCACTTACCTATATCTAGTGTATCCATTGGGAGTGCTTCCAGTGTTCTTTCCTTGATGCTAACAATTCTTAGACCATATCCTTAAAGGCTCACACTTACAAAAAAAAAAACCCAAGCAACCCCACAACAAAGAAACCAACAAAAAAAATTTAATATAAAGGTTTATAGTATCATTAAGGAAAGAAAATATTTTATGTAAAAAGTAATAGCTTATAACTTAAATGCTTCTAAGCTGACTTCCAGTACTTCTTTCTGACTTCATGGGAAGATGAAGTTTAAACCAAAGGCTTTGGAGTCAAAGATTTAACAAACACAATCCAAAAATGCCTCCATATGTCATCTTATATCACTGTGAAAACACGGTAAAATAAACAAACACATTTTGTTAGCATGTGTAATCCCAATAATGTAGCACTCATGTATATACACTATTTCCCTTTCCACTTGCGATTATGTAACTGCCACATATATTTGCATAAAACAGCCGTTTTATAAATATTTATGTATTTATGTCTTTTAATGCAGGTAAACAGCGGGAAATGAAGAGTTCTGGCAATATATTACCAGTCACAACCCTGCAGAATTCCAACTAATATTTTGAAGGATAGCAGGAACCCTGGAACCAGATTTTCAAAATAGACGTGCATGAAAATTTGAAGGTAAATTTGATTTAACACCAGTTAATATTGTGAAAAGATACATAAAAATAAAAGGAGCAGAATGTGTCATTTTATATAAACATTATTAAATTTTACCTCTATTTAATAGTTAAAATTTGTTTTACTAAAGTAGGTAAGGGCATTTGTGTGTGAGTCTGTAGCTTCTGTGCCAACATTAACAACTGTGAGCTTAGCCTGATAATAACCAAACAAAGATTATAAAATCAGTAGTGCCAGCTGCCTGGCCTGTGTACAATCAGGCTTTCATGAAAAATCTGGAGACTGGAGTTGACAGAACCAGAAAGCAGCTGTTCTCAACAGCACGCTTCCGCTCAGAAGCTGCAGCTATCTGAGTGAGAATTAATGCTCCTTTTCACATTAGTGTACTCTTCCATTGATCCTTAGAGCAGCTGTTGCTGTGCTTCCCCTAAACACTTAAACTGGAGTTGTACGAGGACTGCATGCAGCAATTGGCAAAACACTCAATAGGCAAAAGTCCTGAAATTTCAGGCAACTGGACTAGGTAAATCATGTGGTGTTTTGGTCATCTTTGTCCTTTCAGTATCATACTTCCTGGAACCATAGTGGGTTAGTCTGATACCCAGGCAGGATAATAAGTTCACACCCCAGCTGTCTTATCTTAGAAGAAGCTGTTTATCTTATACTTGGAGGAAGATTGTATGGAAAATTCTATAGGCCATAACCAGCCACTATGGAATAAAGTTTTGGGGTTTCTTCCTTTCACTATGTAATGACAGTTTAATGAGTAGAGGTATATTTGCAGCTCTACCACTTCCCTGCTGATGACTGTGGGAAAGTCACTTTATCACATTACTACAGTATCTCCACATGTGGCATAGGAATAATTAAACCTACCTTCTCTGTGGAACACTGTGAGGTCTGTGTAGGAAGCTGGAAGCTGAAACTATTTTAAAAGCATTGGGAAGACCATATTGAGGAACAAAGTTCATACGGTTTTGACTTTAACACATCTTTTCTAGCTAGTCTGAACTGTGGAAGTTGTCAGCAACTAGGACCCAAGCCCACATAGCTTTTGAACATACATATTGTTAGTGTAAACATAGTCATTGAAATCAGCCAAAAAGTCTTACCCTGTCATTTTGCACTTGCTTGTCAGGAATCATGAAAGAACAAATTTTGTCTGTCTTTTGCAGAGATATTTAGGGGAGTGCTAAGTTACTGAAACCGAGTTATTCAGAGCTTTTACTATAGACAGAGCTCAGTAAACTGAAGCTCCTAATTCAAATTAATCATCTTCATGCTCCTATAGTGAAAGCCAACCTTAAGTACTAAATTCAGCCTTTGACTACTCATATTTGATTGCACTTTGAAATATGCATTTATACTAAAGTCAGAGTATCCCTGAGAGAGATGCTTTGATCTAAACAGATTTTTGGAACATTTGGGAAAACTGGAAGTGTTGGAGCCCACTAGATGTCAGTGTCGCCACACAATAGACTGCTACAGCGCTGCTCGGCAGGCAGGTAGGACTCGCTGTCTTCAGAGCGATGGATGAGTTGTCTTGGGTCATGGAGATTGGCTATGTAAGGTTTGTCGTATTTTTATGCAACACTAGGAAATAGTTTCAAGAACAGTGCTGCAACCCATTTATTCTGATCTTATGATGTAGTTCCTACCAAACAATTTGTATGCAGCAGAAATACTTTAGGGAATAAGAAGATGCTTCAGAAGCAAACAAAAGCAAATATTTCTGAATAAATAGACATTCAATGACTAAAAACTGTTAGAGGGAACTGACATCAGCAGACATTGCCTTGATTTCTGACTCTCTTCTCCAAAAGAGTCTCTTTCCTCTAAAAGATGACAGCTATTCTGGCCTTGGTATTAACCAAAATTCTGACATTTATTATTGCCTGGGGAAATGGAATTCTATATATGAAAACACATCCAACACGAAGATTCATTAAGAGACTGTTCATTAGAAGTACAGAAACCCACAAAAAAAAGGCGAACCTAGATAAAGAAAAAGCAGAACTTGTAGAAAGTACAGAAATAGGAAAGGTAGAGAAATTCCATTAAAAGTTTAAAAAGTTGGTGCTATTAAAATGTAGAAGATAAGGTAGAACAAGGAGCAAAATTTGATGTTGCAGATATAAAGACATAGATTTGTTAGTGCATGCAGGAAAACCGTAGTATCATAGAAACTGTCTCCATTTAGCCAGTACTCAGGGCTAAGCCGTAGCAGTTAGTCTATCACCCAATGTTCCCTCCCCAGTTGAGAAGGAGAATCAGGGAAAAAAGGTAGAAGGCCCCTGAGTTGAAGTATGAACTGATTTAATAGAATAACAAAACTGATACAATAAACAACATAAAGCATAGAGAGTTCTACTCAGCCCAGTCCTTGATGTCAACAGCAGGAACAGACCACAAAAGAAGAGCCCCTGGGAGAGGAAGAACTCCACCCTCACTGAGCTCCCTCCTTTTATAATGAGCAGATGAGGTGGTATGGGATACACCTGTGAGTCAGCTGGCTTGATTGGATCTCCCAGCTGACTCAGGGCTACTTATGGCCTGCCTGTATGGCTGGCCCATGGGTCTGTGCCTGGGGAACCAGGACAGAAGCCTAGGCTGGAAGGGACCTAGAAAGATCATCTGGTGCTGGCTTTCATGGAAAAGGGAGCCTAGATGAGATTACCCAGCACCCTGTCCAGTTCCATCTTGAAATTCTCCAGTGGTGGGGACTGTACCATGTCACTAGGGAGGTTGTTCTAATGATTGATTGTTATCACTGTAAAAAATTTCTTTCTTGTATCTGAGATGAAACTTCTCCTAGTGCGACTTGTACCTGTTGCCCATTGTCTTCTACATGTGGCTCCTTGTGAAGAGAGAGCCTGCATCTTCTTTGTAGCCATCCTTTATATATTGGAATACTGTGATAAGGTCCCCCCTGAGCCTTCTCCAGGGAGAAGAGACCTAACTCAGAAATTACATTAATAGTATCAAGCTTGTAAATTAAAGTGCTCACATTTGCTAGACATGGTATATTTACTAGGTAATGCTAGGCTGTGAATGATAATTTGATTGTTAAATATAACATTTTTTTCATCATTATTGTACATTTTTCCTAGTTTTTGGAAGGCAGAGGTAAAAAGTACTTGGCCATGTAAGAAGTCTGAAGCGTTTGGTGAGGCCGCACCTCAAATACTATGTTGGGCCCCTCACTACCTGAAGGACATTGGGGTGCTGGAGCATGTCCAAAAGAAGGGCAATGAAGCTGGTAAAGGGACCACAAGTCTTACGAGGAGCAACCGAGGGAAGTGGAGGTGTTTAGCCTGGAGAAAAGGAGGCTCAAGGGAGACCTTATCACTCCCTATAACTACCTGAAAGGAAGTTGTAGCGAGGTCTCTCTGAGATTCTGTAGCTGAGCCTGGGAACTCCTTTTTACTGGCTTTAAAAACATTGTTTCACCAACACTCTTGGCTTTGTGCAGACCTGTAGTTGAATGAGAAACTCTGTGGTCCAAATACAAATGTAAGGTCAAGTGGCAATTAAAATATATGTGTAGATAGCAGGGACGGGACTTGCATCTGATCTGTATTCTCTCTCTCAGCATGAGGATTTGATAGCAAAAACTGAGACACAAAATGATTCTTGCATTTTGAATCAAATAACTGGTAGGGGTTTTTTATCAGCAAATTTGGGTCTTAGTGCATTCCTATACATTTTACCTGTTTAAAACATATTTCAACTTTCATCATGACAGAACTCTGAATTGCATTTTCTTTTAATTTTTATTATCTCTTATTATCTCATCCTATAAGTTTTCTTTAGCTTATTCAAATTTAGTGGAAAGTTAGTGAAGATAGCGTAAGGAAGGGGCTGTAGCAATTTAGGAAATGGAGCAAGCCCTTTCTCAGGAGATGCACATCCTATGAAAGGGGAACAAACAGGGCTCATGCTCACCCCCTGGATTACACTGCATGGGGAGAAGGTCTAAATTGATAAATGCAAGTGGATTTAAGGAATGCTTAATAAGTGACTGAGCTGGCAGTGACTCACATGGAAATGAGGAGTGGCACAAGTACAGCTGGATCTATGGTGAACACCTGGAACTCTGATCCAGGCAGGTCAATACATGTAACAAGGGAAGTTCTGCATCACTGTAGCTGCTATAACCTGCATCTGAGGTAAGATGTTCCCAAACTTCCTAGGCCAAAACCTAAGAAGACCAACATTGAATCTGCTGTCTCCAAAGGAAGGACACCCAGACCTGCTGCCACATAAAACACTGTTCAGGAGAAAGCCCTCCCTGCTACTTGCCCTTACCTTGGAGTTGCCTTATATTTCTTCCATCCCTTAAGTGGGCGCAGAAACACCTACTGCTGCTCTTTGAGCAGTGAAGATGATCTACTGCTCCTCCTAAGTTGTCTGTGCAAACAAATGAGGCTCCTTGAGTGGGTGACTGGCTGTGGGGAACTTAGTAGCACTACAGCATCGTAACGACGCACAGCAGCGCACCCTGGTGCCCGGTGCCCCCTGTGCACTGTAGAGTGAAGGACTTCCCTGTCTGCCTGCTTGGGAAGCTGGCGTGCTGTGACAGTGGGAGATGCTGAGAAACAGGCGAGGAAAATAGCAAAACCCACCATACCTATTTTACAAGAAGAAGATATGTGGGAAGAAATGTTGTCATCTCTCCATCTCTGACAGATATATATTTCTGTGTAAGGCAGTGAGCATCTAGTGTTGCTGGGAGAAAGAAATTCTGGTCAGTATTACACCATGTGATGCATAAAAGGATGGGGAAGGAACAGTGTAACAGTCACAGAAAATCTGCTGCTTTTGTGAGACTTCTGTGATAGCAGGCTACTGCCAAAATTAAACAATGAACAAAGAAAGGCATTGGAGTCCTGAATTTCTGATACAGAAATGAGAGGTTCAGTTATACCTTTAAAGCAGATAGAGTCATGAGCCGTGGCAAACACACAGCAGAGTTCCCGTGGTACCTAATGAAGCCTCTCTCCAGCACATCTCTTTTATTAAAGCTTGTAATTATGTCATCGTGGAACTGTGTGTCATATTTCCTTTACTTATTTTCCACTCTGTGGATTGTGCCACAGTCATTAAATTGCAGTTTTGAGGACTGAAATTTGTAATTCATTCTTTGTTTACGAGGAAGAGAGTGCAGTACTAATTATCATCCTAATTAGACCTCACCGATGGATAGTGGTTGCTTTATTATATGCAATCACCACATTTTTAGATAATTGCAACAATTTATTGCTTTCTTTTCCAAATAAGTCAATCATATACCAAGTTCTGGGAAGCCAAAATTATGAGTTCTGTCTGAGCTGACTACGAGATGCCAAAGCCGCAGCTCATAAACTGCGGCGCTGAAGCACAGGTCTGACAGGGATGGTGCAGTCACAGTTCAAAGCTATGGGTCCTACAGAGAACAAAACGTTAGGCCTTTTGCACACACAAAACAAAATCTCCCGTGTAACTCAGGTACAAACAGGCACTCACTCCAGGATGGATTACAGAGGGATTTAATCTCTACTAGTATTAAAAAGTATTGAAATTTAACCTTTGATTTTTATTTTTATTATGGCGCACACATGGCTAGATAATATTCTCCAAAGAGCGTATAAACAGACTCGGTGGTCTGCCTGCTGAAATTCCACTGCCGGCAAACAAACACAAGTGATGCCAGAGGGTATGTTTGGTAGTGATCTAGATTATTTCTCTCAATGCCAAGATTTAAAAAAAAAAATAAGTTGCTAACACTGATATTTACTTAGCATACTAAAAAGTAACAGGTCTATCTAAACAAAATGTGCAGATTATCATTATGCACGATCATTCTCTTTTGCACACTTCATTATCTGGAAGTGACCTTTCCACATGTCTGTCGCGATGCCTTGGATATTCCATCAAGTGCCATCTCAAGTGTTATTAGTGCTTTCCCCAGAGATGTGATGCAAGAGTAAATGGTTTATTTTACCAGAACGCGTTTATTTTAAAATATGTGGGTTTTTTCTACACTGTTTGACAATGCGTGGGCAAAAAAAGCTTCACATACAGCCAGGTTACATGAATGTAATATATTAACGGGAACACCCAGAAAGAACACGAATAGAGGATCCGAAGCTCCCCTGAGCTCTCCGAGTTTCTTGTCCCTCTTGCTCTGAACACCACCCCGCCTGCAAGTGACGGCGTGCTAACAGCTGCAGCCGCTTCTCAAACTCTTGCTTTCGGGGAAGGGGGCGGTGCAGCCCCTCCAGGCCAGCGGAGGCCGGCAGGCCCACGCAGCTGCCTTCGGTGCCCTCGTCTCCCCGGGCCTCCACCAGGGCGGGTCCCGGCTGTGGGGAGGGCGCCGCCGTCGCCGCCACCCGAGGAGCAGGCCGCGACAACGGCTGGTTGCTGCGGCAACGGCTCCCGGCGGGCAGCGTCGGCGGCGGTGAGGGGGACAACGGAGAGAGGGTGCTGAGGAGGTAATGGCCCGCGGGACCCCTGGGGGGCAGGAGCCGCAGGCAGGCGGGCGCTGGGGCGCTTGGCAAGGGCAGAGAGCCCGAGTCGGGGTGACGGCCGCGGAGGGGTGGCCTGCAGCCCTGCTCCTTCGTCCGTATTGAGTGTAATGCTGCTGAGGGATTTGATTTCGGCACCAAATATATGAATTCAGTGCTGCTTACTGCTGCAGGTATGAATATTCGTGCAGTGTTACATCTCCAGTGTGGCTGGGGTTTACTTGATCTGGGGCACTGCATTTTCTGGTGGGAACAACCCAGACTGCCGTTCGTGTTCCAGTTACTGGTTCACAGAACACCAATATACGTTAACATATGCTGTCTTGTTCTACAGCGTTAAAATGTCGTCACCATTGCAGTCATTCTCATCTGTACCTGCACATAACATTACTGCTCCTTTGCTGGACTTTGATCTTCAGGAAAAGCTGCTTCTTCCTCATGCTGCTGAGGCAAGTTCATTCTGTTCCAGTTAAGCTTGATTTTTTTCATTCTATTTATGTTGCTAACAAGATTCAAAACATATTTCAAAACATACTTCCTAGCTACAGATGGGAAGTAGGTGATAATTCAAAAAATGGGTAGTGAGAGTACTGGATATAAAAATGGTATACTGAAACTATGGAAAAATTCTTATTTATTTCCTGCTTAGATAGATGGCCTAGGATAAATTAAACACTATGTTTGATTATCCAAGATGCTGTTTTCATTGGAAGTAATTAAATTCAAGAACTTAGTTTTGGTTATATAACCAAGAAAAAACTGTAGAGATCTGCTGTCTGTTACACAAGCTGAGGTCTGCCAAAAAATGTAAGCCTGTAATAAGACACATAAACATATATATACAAAATAGAAAACATTAGGCATTTGGAGTGTAGTTATTTTCCTTAGTGGCAACTGTTGCAAGCAGAGTAGTCTACATTCTGATTCTGCAAGGAAGTGATTTTTTTAGTGGGGAACTTCCCAAATTCTGTTACTCATTTTCTCAATTATACTAAGAACATACGGATGTAAGAATATAAACTCTCAGTCTGACAAATCCTTTTGGTGGAGATGCACCTGGCACAGGCTGAAAGCAAGAGAAATGGGTCCTGGTGGGTGGAGAAGGCAATATAATGCACTTCTGAAAAAGTAATGAGTAGTCAGTGGAGCACTGAGAGGAGTAAATAGGTAACTGTGCTTCGGGAAGGCATCAACCAAGCTGGAGTGTGAGGACAGAGGCAGGAGAGAGGTGTTTGGAGAAGGGGTGAAGATGACAGCAGGTTCCTGGCACTTGGCAAGGAAGCAGGGGGAATGTGATGTATTTGGATAGTAGGCACTGATACTTGGCTCTGGACTTCAGTGGCATGGGCAGCATCATGTTCCTGTGCAGCCCTGCAAGTTGAGGAGCTTTTCCAAACTGGGAAAAGAGAAAAGCCACTGTTGCTTTCAAATTGAAAGAACTTTGCTGTGAAACAATATAGGTGTCTGAGCAGGACTTGGCCTCTACCCTTACTGGAGATAAACAGTTTTACCTTTGCCTTGTAGATTAGGTGTGTTCTGTGAGCAATCAGTTTGAGGGTATATCCTGTGATATCACAGGCTTTTACCCTTGTTGAAAGTCGTGAGAGATTTCTTTGATCTTTAAAATTTCCCCTAAATGATTCTCCTGAAGAGCTGACTTGTTTATGGTGTTATCCTTGAATCAGCAAGATCGCTGTCCTAACTGTAAGTGATACTAAATGTTACATAATTGTGAATGCTATTTCAGGGAAAAATATATGTGCCACCTGGAGAAGCAGGAAAACTCTGTTCACTGATTGAGCCATATGAGAAGGATTATCATAGAACTACAAAAGCCATCCAAGATGGAAAATTCTTTACTGATTTAAGCAAAGAATCTGACAGGGTAGAACACCAAGTAAGATAATGTGTAAAGCATAAACACAGAACTAATGCAAACGTACATTTCTTATGTGAATCTTTAACGTTTAGTCTCACTGTCTTCTTTAATAGATGTATTGGGAAGATTTTTTTGTTATGTCCTGTGCAGTAAGAAAGTTCCTGCAAAGCTGGAAGGAATTTGGCAGGCTATGTATGTTAAAACAGGAGGTGGATCACAGTAACTGTTAACAGTAGTGTCATACGGAACTTGCACAGAAACCTGATAGATTGAAGCATGTAGATTTCTTTTAAAATTAAATTGCTGGCTTTCTTAGCTTTCTTTCAGAAGTCATAAAGCTAACCTTTTATTCTTGCAAGCTAACAGAGATTGGTGTTTATTCTGTACTTTTTTTTTTCTGATTTAAAAGATAATATTCTTGATTTTCAGGTCTTCATAGGCAATGCTAGCTGGCTTACAGCATGAGGCTTTTTGTTCATCATTAGAGAGAAAGTTCATAGGGAGCTCTCTGTGGGGAAGACAATTTCCTGAGAATGGAAAGATGGGATGAATAGTTTAGGTTTCCGGTCACTTCTCAATTCTGGGAAGTCTTCTATGCACTTCTGGTTTTGCTGATAAACTACTGTGGGGGTCACAAAGTAAAGAAATTGGCATATACAATGACCCTAGTTTGTTTTCTTCAGCTATGAAGTTCTATGCACAAAATAAATTGAATCCTTAGGGTTTAAACCACCAACTCTAAGTAGCTCGTGAGTATGTGAGCTTTTATATTTATATATACCAAATTTGAAAATGTAGCAAATTATATATACCACGTTCAAAACCATTGAAAAAAATGCTAAATCAGTTGTAATTGGATGTAATTTTTTTAGTGTTTCCTGCTTCTGTCTTGCAGTTAAACAGTAAAAACATTGATGCTTTGATGCAGAAGTTAAGTGAAAACGAAACTCAAAATACTGTAAGTGAATTAAGATTTCTGTCTCTTTTTGTTCTATGCTGTACATCTGAAAATGTCTTTGTCATGGTATCATACAGTTTGAAGTGACAGTGGCAAGATGGGTGTATTTGTGGTCTATCATCACAAAATGGAGTCTTAGTTTTACATCTGAAATGTTCATCAGTGTGCATTGCCATTGCATTACTATGTACAGACATTAAAATAATTTCTTTGTTAATTTTTTTTCCATGAAGAGTCTCCAGAGACGAATACTTGAAAAGGAGAAACAGGTTAAAGAACTTTCATCCAAGCTCCAGCTTGAAAAAGTGAGTGACCTATTCTGTTGGAATTAATGTTTTCTCCTAATGTACTAGATTCTTATTTACAAATTTTAATTTTTGAGAAAAGTAATTATTTCAAAGATATATGAAAAAAGGAGAATCCTGAAAGATGTTTCCTACAGAAATATCTTAAAACCATCAAGACCGTATCCAAACCTATTAAGGATACAGGTTATACTTAACACTAATGTCCCACAGTTCAGGGAGGGGCATTCATCTAGACTAATGGCTTTTGGCTTCTCATTTACAGATTTGCAATAGTTCTGGAAAAAAATACTTATAATGAAATAATATAAACAGATACTGTTCACAATTAGTTTACATGGCTCTTTGAGCTCAATGAATAGGGAAAGGTAGTACTGACAGCAGAGGTGGTATCATCAAATGCTGATGAGACCTCATTCGCAGAATCAAAGGAAGGGGCTCAGTGCAGAAACCAACATAGGAAGAAAAGGATTGTCTGCCCTGTATAAGAAGGTACTACAAAAGTTTCAAAATTATTTTACTGGTAGTTTAGCAATCTGTTACAGTACTTGCATACCTAAAGTGCACTTTACATGTATGCAGTGCAGCATGGTTCAGTGTTAGTGAGGGACAGAGTTGGCTCAGTTAAATCTTTAAGGGGTCAATAGTGTACTTTGATTTTTGTAACTCCTTAGGGTTTGTTGAGAGCCATGGTTCTTCTTTAAGAATTTTTCTTTGCTTAACCAACCACTTGGCTGCAGTATAAACTTAGCCAGCTCATTGTAATAGAGAAGTCTGTGAGGGTGTCCACTTTCATACCTGGCAGTTGGCATGTCCTTGTCTTTATCTTGAAGTGAAGCAGCATTTTTTTCATAGAAACAACCTTTTGCTTGAGAGTAGAAATGCTGAACAGGAAAGCCTATAAAGATTCTGAAGACCACAGTGCCAGCAAACTTGAGTATTGATAGGATCTGTGCAGTATGCTGTGCCCTGACTAGAGAGCTAATCTAATGCTGAAGGGATAAATGAGTATCTATGCTATCTCTTTGTTCCTTCTTGTGTTATCTCCAATAAATGTCATTTTCATTAATACTTGACTGAGTCTGAGTCTGCCTTTCTTACTGGTAACCACAATGAACACTTGCACTGGTGCATTGCAATGGTTTTCTAGTCTATACTGATAGTATGACTACTTTAAATATTTCTTATTGAGAACAAGTGGAAGGAATCAAGTTGCAAGAAATCTCATAGAATCATCTGACCTCAGTTCTGGTAACATAAGTTGCTTCTTCCCTTATGGTTTATCCCAAAATTAAGAGTTTGAATTAAATATATCAATGCTTCTAGTGGAAGGTGGTAGTCTTTGGTATTTAATGAAGATCAGTTCAGGTCTAATTAGTCAGAGCAGAGCTGCTCAATGTGGCTTAATATTGGTCAACCTGTTAGCTAGATGCCTTTGTTCAGCCTGGATTTCCAAGTTCATGCTTCCCAGCCTTGTTCATACTACTTAAAGAGTCAGATTAAATATGAGGCATCAGTTATACATACATTCTTTCAAGTTTGTGATTTCTGTTTAATAACATTAGTAACAAATTACTGCTTGTGAATATATTTGTAAAGCATGTTGTATCTTCTCTTGCTTTTGAGGACATTCAAATGTCATAAACTGTAAGGCAAAGTAGAAAGAATATAGGTAGCATCATACGACATGGCTACATAGACCAATAGATTTGTGTTTACTTCTCTTTATTAGGTCAGTGTACAGAAAGAAGACCACCTGTCAAGATCAGTAAAGGCAGTACAAGCTCACTTGCAATGTCAGATTCAAAGAAAAGAAGTGAAAAATGAAGAATTAAAAGTGAAAATACAGGTCAACATATTTTTACTTGTGTTTTAGTTTATTTGAAAAAGTTAGCAAAACCGTATTGTAGTCACAGTTTAGCTCAGATGCGAGAGTTAAATCTTAAAGTTTCACTTGAAATCAAAGTCTTGGTAAAAGAAAAATCCCAAACAGTAAGAGTCATTGGTGTTTGTGTTTTGCACAGTCTGCGTGACCACACTACCTTACTTGGCAAGTTGGATTTTTTTTCTTCTTTTTTTCAACTTGTGCATGCTAGCAGTTCTGCAGAAAAGAAGTTAAGCACACATAGATGCATTTGCACTCACCTAAAGGTGCTAACTAGATGATAGATAGCGATCCTGAGGCAGTCTACATATAGTCAATAGAAAGAGATAGGTAAGTCCCCAGGATGAGTTTCTGCTGTAAGATAAGGGTGATGAATCACCACCTGTTTTCTTTTTATTGACTGTGAAGGAGTTAATAAGCCTCTTAATACTGACTGAAAGAGAAGCATGTAAGACTAATGCCTAACCTCACTTTGTTTAAGGTAGGTGAAATGATTTCCATTTCCTGCCCTAAAAATCAAGAGGTAAACTTGGGCACTGGCAGCAGTTACTGGTTTTAGAACAAGGCAATGAAGGGGACATGTCAGAGGCTGGAGCTACATGTGGCCTCAGATTTTAGTATTTGAAACTTGTCAAGAACACAGACATGAATGAGAAAACATTAGCTGAAAAATAATGTATTTCTGATTTCCAGACTTTTTTTAGTAGTATACATCCCCTACGAATTGTGTCATTTGAAGTTGTTAAGGAACCTTTAGCAACTCAATTTCGGAAAAAGTCACTTATGTCTCTGACTGTATAAATAACTCATGTTTTCCTCTGAATAAAAGTTGCTTTCTTGTTCCACCTAGTACAATTACAAAATTCCAACAGCACTTTCATTAGATAAAGTAACTTGATGTGCATCTGTATTTTCATTCAGTCTTTTTGTTTGCTCTTCAAAAAGTGCTAAAGTCAGTTGCTAGCTTATATCCTGGTGATGATTTTGTTAATATCTGGACAAAAGCTTGTGAAAGCTTAGCATTACCCTTATGAAATTAATTCTCAATTTAAATTTACCTCAGCCACAGAATAATGCCCAAAGCACTTTTTCTTAGTGTGATTGTGACCTCCTGCGGTTATAACGGGATAACAGTTGTTTACTTATACCAACAGTTAAAGAAATCTGTATATAGACTTAGATTTTCTGTTTGCTCTATTTATTGAAGGTGTTCTTGCGCTGTCCCCCTCAGATGACATCTTTGTTTATTAAATATCAGAAACAGTAACAACAGTAGAAAAGATAATATGACAGTTGTAGAACCCAGCTTCCATCTCGGTTGCATTGTACACATTTGAGCATACAATTAAATGCATTAAAAATCTTTAATGCAGATGTATTTTTACATGTGTTTAAATTAACACAAATATATTTTATTTCCTGAGTGCTGCAAAATCAAGCAGTCATGAAATTATAGTTATTTGTTGTCCTTACAATGTATGATTTACCATTGTGGTTTAAGCTTTATCATAGCCTGTTTTAATTATCTTTAAACAATTGCCTGTTGTGGGCAAGGCAGCACTTAATCTTTTTGTGTTTTCTGCTTCACTATACATTGAACACAAAATAGAACTTTGCATAAAAAATAGTTTCTTCACTAAACAGTTCTGTTTCATAAATAGACTAGGGCCATTTTATGCATGAGCAAAAGTCAGGGATCTTGCAAGAAAATATGGTCATCTAATTACAGACCATCTTGTAATATATATATTAAAGAAAAGATCTTGACCTCTCCTAGCTTCTGAACTTAAAAAAAAAAGTCAAATCCAAGATCTTAACTTTAATATTCAAATTTTGTGTGTGATTATACTGATCTCCAGCCCTAGTTATATGTGTACTCACTTTAGATTCGGAGCACAGACTACTACTACATCAGTGAATATCACCAGTAGCATCATTAAGGTGATACTCCATACAGAAATCAGTCACTAGGGATGATGAAACCACTATTTTCCTCCTCATAGGTGGGTTTAACATCCATGCCATGCCTTCTACATTGAAATTATGCGTTCATTTCCAAGATTGCTGTCTTTCCCCCTACTCCTGCCTGCTTCTGCACCTCTTCAACCTCTTCTCTTGATTATAATGAGTTTCCCAACATGTATTTACCTCTTGCGTACTGGTGTACATACCTTGGCTAGCTCTTTCTATTCCCCACAAAATTTGAGATACAAAGACATTAAGGAAACAGATTATAAATGTAATTGCTATACCTGATTATGTTATGTCACAAAATGGTCTGTAAGGTATAGAATTTGAAATGAGTTGATGTTTAATTATACTGCAGACTCTAGAAAAGAAAATAGCAGAGCGGAAACTTCAAGTTGGTGAATACAAGCACCAGATGTTAGCCTTAAGGCGTTCAAATGAGCAAAAGAAGACTGCTCTGAAAAAAGCAATCAGGTCCCAGAAACAAAGAGCTGAACACTTTGAAGCTGCTGTGGAAAGTTTAACGTCCAGAATAAGAGAACGTGTGAGTGACTATGCTGTGAGCAATGTCGCGCTGTATTGTTTTAAATTGAGCAGTTGGGAGACTTTCACCTGTAGAAAACAGGAAAAGTTGGTTGGTCATGCTGTGTTTGTATCTCTCTCATTTTTTTGCTCCTTGGTTAAAGAAAAGGTTGCTATAAGTGACATGCAAACTGCTAGTACATTCACTGCCTTTATTTTGTTAAAATTTAGTGAATGTCTTAAGCCATGAGGTTGTGTATTTCAGACTAGTAAGTAAGGGGAGTCTGAGCAGCTTTCAGTTACACCTCTCCCAATCTTCCTGTTAGACCTTTATGGACGTACACTGACTAATCTCAGAAGTACAGTATGCTAACTAAGAATTCATGATTGGAGTGTGAAGTCTTTGTTTTCTTAGTTTATCAGTGTATGACATCTCATGGATGTGTAGCTTTCTGTTTCTATGCTGCTTGCTCTGAACGTTTTCAAAATTCTTGTACAGAACTTCCTTAATCCAAATTGTTCCTTAGATTCTTGCCCTGCGTATTCCTATAGTGTATAATTGTTCAAAAAGGCCAGGTGGATCAGAACTGTGCCAAGATCTTTATTGCCTTATTTAGATTTCCTAATAAGAGTATATTCACATACTCTTAGATGTGTTGCCATCATTTTGTATATGTCAGTACTAAACATGTATTTTTTATTATACTAACTGGAAATATACTAGAAGGTGGTTAATAATGGGGTTTTTTGTTTGACTTCTTTGATCTTTGTGAGAAGATAGTAGTGGATCTTTAAGTACACTTAGCAGTACAGAGGGATGGCAGCTAATTCCTGAACTTCTGATGGTTTTTATTATTATTTTACTAAATTTTTTTCATTTCAACCCATAAGTCTCCTTTCCATAGGGAGGGATCTTTGGGTGATAGAACAGCTGGCTAAACAAAGACAGTATTCATTTATATGTAGTAGAGATGTATTGGAGACAAATATTTATGTTGTAAGAAAATATTTTCATCTTAAATCTTGAAATATTGTTATATTCTACAGTTGATATACAGTGCCTGGGTTTAACTGTGTCTCTGCCTTGAATGTAAGTCTGTACTTAGACCTTAAGTTTTTAAAATGTGTTATTTTTTTAATTTTCTTTTGAGACAAGACAAAATTTACGTTGCTTTGTACTAGGAAGATCTAAGCCATCTTATACTAAGTGAATCTTGTATTTAGAAAATTTTGTAGAACTAGATAGTGTTCTTCAGTGGCATTCTTTTGTTACATAATTTTAATTCCTGTATTCTCTAGGAAGTCAAACTGTCTGAGATACTGTCAGCTTCCGATGTCTGGAAAAAACAGCATGACAGAATGGCTGAAGAAAAGACAACATTAGAAATTCAAACAGAAGATCTTAAGAAGTAGGTTAAACTGTAGATCTATTTTTGTTTGTTTGTTTTGGTAGTCACACAGTCTTGATATTTAGTAGTGTAGTACTCAGGTTGACAATGTAAACAAGTTTATATATTAATATTTTAAAATGCTGAACAGAATTTTAAAGTTGGAAACTAGAAAAAAAATAAGATTTGTAGCCTTCTCTGCTGCATTTCAGAGCTTTTTTTAAAACTTCATTCCCCCATACAAGTAAGGAACATGTTCTTTCCATACTTCTGATTAGCCTGAACTTGCTAGTAGCTACTATGCTGCTTCTTCAGAACCATTTATTTAAATTAAACAGCTTGAGTTTTAACTCTTGCGTCTACTGCCATATAGAAGAAAGTTATTAGTTAGGCTTCTAGTTTCTACTTCAGACTAATGACAGCAAAATAACTTCATTTCCACTAATGTCTCACCTCACTAGAGGACAGAGGAGAGTTCATCTCAGACACATGTTTGAACAGTTTATTCTTTTAAGGAAAAGCAAACCAAAATTGTCTAACCTTATTCAAACTGTGCAGTCAGATCTTAATGTACATGAAGGATATGCCATTTTCTTTGGTGGACAGTGTCAAATACCCTTTTGCTTTTTCTGTCGGTAGAAATATGGTCTGTAATTCAAATAAGCAAAAGAAACTGGTAGGTGCTTTTATGCTAGGTCTAAGACAATGTTTATTTTATAAAGAACTTGATTCATGCTCAAATATGTAACAGCTCAAATTAAATTCACTTGACTCTTGGGTTTTTTTTTTCAGAAGATCTGACATTTCTGAAAATATTTTCAGCATATTTTAAAATTTAACAGGAGTTACAGGTACACAACATCAGTCCAGAAATCTATCTAGCCTACTATTGGTCCAGTGTATATGAGGAAGCATCTAGGAAAGAATAAGTAAAGGAAAACATCTATGATACTTTCTTGAAGTACTCTTTCTGATTCCAGCTGGTTTTTGCTGGTTTTATTTTAGCTGAAAATATAAGTCTTTGCTTGAAACGTACCGTTCTAACAGGAGTTGTTCTACTAGGCAGTGTATGACTAACTGAACAACGAAACAATTGTTGTTGTTTAACTTGATTAACATGAAAGGCAAATGGTGAGGCATACAGCACAATTTGTTGTTTTTAATAATGGAAAGTACCATTCCTAAAATAGCTATGGAATGTTCTTAGTAGGACATTATCTGATAGACTTTGTAAGTTCAGTGTCATTCCATTTTGTACTGTATGTGTACGCATGGTTGTCCTGGAAGCATGCTTTGATGTTCTAGGTAATGAATTTATATATAATTGAACTGGGGCCACTTCCTTGGTGGACCACATCTCTTTTGGAAAGTTTCTTATTTCAATAGATACTGCTTTCTTGGGATGCTGAAATGCATTCTCCCAGTTTTTGTTGGATTTTTTTTTCTTTTAATAAAATAAGAACAATGAAGGAGTACAAGGCACAATTAAGGTACAATTTAATTTGCATAGTGAGAGTTTTGGAAGCATTATATGTGATACACACGTTCTTACCTATCTAATAAGGCAGATCACAAGCCTTTTGGAAGACCTGAAAAGAAGGGAGGAATGGAAAAGAAACTCAGATGAGGAAGTTCTTGGAAAGCTAAATTCTGTTAACTCTGAAAATGAAAAGATTTACCTTGAAAATGAAAAATTAAAGGTGAGATTATTTAAAATCATTGTTGAATGGCTCTGCATTTCTGATACATTAATAAAGTAAACAAATTAATTCCCTTTTGGCCCTCTCTCTAGAGATCCCACACCTGTAGAATAAATTTTGCCATCCATTTTTTACAGTAAGTGAAAATGGGACATTGAAAATTTATCAGTGGAAGTCTACAGCAAATCTAGGAACAGGATTGTCTAATCGTGTCTGCTTAAGCAGGATGCCATTTATGTTAATTTCAGTAGCTACAATGTTGCTTAATTAGAAATTGATATTTTATGATTGTAAAATTTTCTTTCAAATTAAACTGAAGTTAGCTCCATTATTAATTTCAATTTTTTAAACGGTTTACAGGTTTTGTAATGTATTTATCCTCTGAAGTAAATATTCTGATGAGCTGACAAATTGACTGTGGGCTGTCCTTTTTTGTTTGACAGGATAAATAATTGTCACTGTTTTTAATGTCTGCAGTTCACTTGTTAGTAATATAATGTTGTAGACTGTGTTATTTTAATAACACTCTTATAATCTTTGTATTTTCTGTTTTAATCAAGGCTTTCCTTGCTACATTGGAAACTATTACTGTTTGCGTTGAAAATGAACTGCTAAATCTGCAAGAAAAGGCAAAGCTGCAGGAAGACCTTGTTGAACAGTATAAAAATGAGGTGACTACAATATTGGAAATGTTCAAGTATGGGTTTTAAATTTTTAAGCGTTTTTGAGGAAATGGTAAAGGTTTTATTTCTAATAAAACAGATGTGTTGTCAAGTTGACCTTAATAATGTTGTAACATTGAAGATTGAAGAGAGTGCCATTAGAAACCATATCCAAGAATGGTCTCGACACTATTAGTAGTACATGTAAGTTTTACTGAATTGCGTGAAGCCCACTTGAAGCTCATTGAAGCCAACAGAGCTAATTGCATACTTGCTTAGAAAAGATTTGCTTCCTAAAAAGCAAGTTGACAACGCAGTAAACTATATTTAAAAAGTAAAATTTGAGTCTGATATCTTCAGTGAACATATGCAATGATATTTTACCTCTCCTTGGTCAGATCTTGATTTCCACATTTCTAAGAACGCTGAAACAGCACTGAAGTACTGTTGTAAGGGGTTTTTTTTACTTACATCGGTAGCTCCACATTGAAAATACCAGCAAAACATGTAAATCAGACTTAAAATGAGCCTTTTATCAATTCCTTTTTTTGTATTTGGCTTTACTGACAGAGAAGGAATTTTAGAACACTGATTCAAAGTTGTATGCATTTCTGCTATAGTATAGATACCATTTCACTGACAGTCTTCACTTATCTTTTGTTTTAAATCACTGACAAGGAAAGATGTAATACTAACTCTAAGTACAACTGGTCTGCCTTGTCTGTGGAACACATCACCACAATTAAAGTGTTGCCAGCTTTAAGATTGGACATGTAGTTCCAGGGAACAACCAGCCTTAAGCAGTGAGTGGAATGAAATTTCCTAGCTTGTAGCTGTGGTGACTCCAGATGGGAACTGTTATTGATCATACTTACTGTCTGGAGAGAGAAGGGTGAGTCATGCTGGCTGCTTCTGTAGCACAACTGTAGCTCATTCTCCATTGTTGAAAATGAAATATTGATATCAGAGTTCTCTTTACCTGGTTACCCTTTTATATTTGCTGTAGTGAGTAAGATAATTAAAATAAACAATTTCATATAATGACAAATATTGAGATTCTGTTTAGAAATAAAAGGTTTTGCTTTATGCTTCATACTAATAATTCTCTTTTCTGTATTTAAAAGAAACATCTTGAAAACGTATGTGAAAAATATATTGTGTCCTAGGTACAAAAATTACAAACAGCAGTAGAAGAACTAAAATTCAGATATGAAACAGTCTTAAATGAAAACAAAAGAATAACAGAAAACAAATGCCTAGAAGTAGATAAGGTAAGTTTTGCAGTAATAAAACATGTTTCCAGTCAATTTTGTAGGACATTGACAATCACTATGTTGTTGTGATCCAGTTATTAGAAATCACAAGGTACTCTCTCTTTTTCTTTATTCTTTTTTCCATCTATGAAATTGTTTTTGAATTCACTGAATTACTTGTGAGTGAGTTGTTTTTTGGATACTACACAACTGCAGGCAGGTGAGAAATGTTTCCTTGAGTAATGGTGTTTCAGAATTCAGTAATTCATTTTATGACTTTTAAAAATGTGATTTTGTTATTGATGATTTTAAAACTAGACCTCTCAACAGAACAGCTGTGAAAGTTACATAGGGAAGCAAACCTCCTGTATGACTCTTTTGCAGTGTAAGTTTTTTGTTTTAACTAGCAGTTAAAATGGAGAATCAATACAGAGATGAGTCTTAAGTTTTTTCAGCAGGTGAAGCTGAATACTGGAACACAGCACATTCTTAACCATCAGAAAACAATACTAAATTGGTAGGAAAATCACTTTCCTCAGTTCCACTGCTCATCAAAATAAATATTCTTTTAAGCAATGAAGCTGAGGCAGGGACAGGTTTTGCATTGCCTACAATGTTCTGTTTCACGGAACAGAATTAATTAGTCCTCACAGAGAAGCATCTCAGATGTTCATTTTATTTTATACTAGCTTTATTTTTCAATGATTCAGTTGTAGAATGGAGAAAAATATTTTTTTGATCCCTTAAATAATATTTGCACAGCATTGTGTGTGGCTGCAGGTGGCGTTAGGTGTTCAAATACTGCATTAGTTGTATGGTCAGATTTTTTCCTGTAAGCTGCTTAGTGTGTCTGTGTGCAATCTCCTGAAATATATTGCAATAAAAATAAAATCAAAATTTGGGTATTGCATGATCAACTGCTAATACTTGCATAATTTTGTAAATGTTCTTTGTGAGTGTAGTCAGAGATAGATAGAAATGTCTCCAATGGTGAACTTGTAAATTTGTCAGCGTACTATAAAATAGGTGCCATTATGCAACTTGTGTAGAATTTCAGATTTATTACTTACTTGGAAAGCCATTTATTATTACAACAATTAATTTATGGTTTTACACTTACATTTTTCTCCTGTGATGCTATGATGCAGGTGAGGGACAAAATGGAGGCTGAGCTAAAGGAGTTACAACATGTTTGTGACTTGCTGAAAGCAGCTGAGGAAAAGCAGCAAGGATATCAAGAAAAGCTTATGTCCTGGGAAAGGATCCATGCACAGAAATGCATAACCCTTAGGGAGATGCAGGCTCAGGTGCTCAGAACACGCGGGTTTTTAAAGATAAATGAGAAAATTATGTGGAAAAAAGTCTCTGGAACATTTTTTTTCTATTAGCTTGTGTGACAGTTTTGCAGTTTCCTTTGCTTCATAAATCAAAAGCTCCTTCTGTAGCAATAGCACAGTGCAAATAAAACTATTACCAACTGTATTTAGGTGAATTCAGTATGTGAAAAGACTAGTTACTTATAGTTACTTTTAGATTCTATATCTTTTAAGTGAGTGTATTATTGATCCTTATGAATGTTGACGTCCTGAGATGTGTTGCAGTATTCTTCCCTGGAAATAAATGTGCAAGTCTAATTATTGTTGGTATCCAGTGGAATAATTTAATTCCACATTCTTTTTGGTTTTAATAACTAATTTTTAAACGAGACAATATTTGCTCAGAGAAATAGTCATTAATTATATTTTTGATGGTATGTAACTTGAACATTTTAATGATTATTTTGTGTTGGGTGATAAAATATATTTTAAAAGAATGCTTTAATAGGATCATTTCTTTTTTTAGCAGTATTTTAGCACTACTACTTGCATTTCCTCTTAAGCCTGGATATGAGTATTTCTCAGCTTTTGTTCACAAAGAGGTAGACCTGGCCAACTACTAATACACAAGGCTGCATGAGCAGCATATGGATTTTGTTAGGACTTCACTTTATTAAATAGCAGGTTTTCAGTCTTAAAGTCTTTGCACAAAGTCTTAGTCTGCTTCTTTGTCTGTATTTTATTTGTTTTAAACACAAGATAATGTTTACTTGAGTATAATACAGTGTACACCTGAAATTACAGTTAAACTGTTTGAATGGATTCTAATAAGCCAGTTTACTCTGTAATATCCTGTATATAAGTCTCTTCAACTAGAAACAAATTGTGATTTTTCACAGGAGGAAGACAGTGTAAGTTCTGTTGGCAGTCATTCCTTAGAAGAAGAAAATTGTGACATTCAGAAGAAATATGAAGATCTTAAAAGGTAACTTAAAAAATCTGATTGTAATTCATTCTTACATTTTACCGCTATAGTGAATTATAATATATTAATCTGTTTTGCGTAAAGGCAATTAGAAAAGATGGAATTTCAAAATGAAGAACTTGCTTGTCAGCTCAGAAAAGAAGATCAGAGTCTTCAGTGCAGTAAATTGCAGCTTGAGGAGAAAATTGCAGAATATAATGGATTAACCAGACAACTGGAATCTGCTATGGAAGAAGGGAGAAAAATGGTATCAAGGATTTAATACATATCTTAATCTTGTTTGCCATTTTCTATTTAAAAATATCTTGAAACCAAGTATGTTTGAGAAGATTATTTTGGATGTGTGGAGCAGTACTAAAAAGTTACTGAGAATTCCACTTTTAAATGTGGATTGTACAGTTCAACTTTTTTGTGGAATTCAGGTCCTATTGAAATTAATGACAAAGTTCAGTGGACCAGAATTTCACCACAACTTTTTTGGTGACAAATCAAAATGCTTTAATCACCTATTATTTAAGTCCCATACATATAGCAAACAGTTTCTGAGCAGAAGCCTAATCTCTCCTTTTTCTTATTTCTTTGGCTTAGGGACCTCACAAGAACTTTGGTGTTGAAATCCTTCTCGTTTTAGAGAAAGGCTTGGCATGCTTTTAGGATTAAGCAGAGATTTGTCATTTGTAGGAAGAACACAAACAGTAAATCAAATGGAAGAGGAAATGTAGGAATTTAGATTGCAGTGAATCATATTAATTTAATCAGAAAATATGTGTGAAGTTGTAATTTATGTCTCAGATTAATTATGTTGAAATAAACTATCTGATTTTTCCCAGTAGTGTCTGAGGATAATGATTTAATTTAGAAAAAATAGCAATTTTGGGTAAACTTACAAATGAGTTACAAAAGTATTTCCCATTCAATAATACGACTTTTTTTTTTTTTTTCCCAAAATGGAAACTTCTTTCAAATTTAGCGAGAGTATTTCACAGGTTTGTCTAGTTTCTGTGCATGGGAAATAGCTGAAGTATTAGATGACAGAATAGGAAATAGAGCTACTAATGATAAGCTATAAGAAAATAATTTCGTTTGGGCTTTAAGTGAAAGTAAATATACATCATTTCTCTCTCATTACTGTTACAGGTAGCCGAAGAACTGCAAAAAATGTCAAACAAAGAACAAGCCCTTCAGGCAAAAATGCTGGTTCTGGAAAATGAAGTGAGAGAGAGGCAAGAAGAGAAAAAACAACTCCTTTGCATATTTTACCATGTGAGTAAATAATACTGTTTATGACTTAAGAAATTACTTAACCACGTTACCGTTTACATAAAGTTCCTTTTACTTAAAAAGAGGCTTTTAATACAATTAATGCATACTTTGGGGAACAGGAAGTTAATTCAGCTTGACAATAGACTTTGTATATTGACATTTCTAGTCGACTTAACAGATGCTTGGTCTACTTTACTAAATCACTGGAATAATATTGAGTTTACATCTCTTATTCAGACCAATTTTCCCAGCAAGGCAAAAATAAAAAAATATCTATAGTTTTAATTTCCCTCTCAGATTAATCACATTCAATAAGCATATCTAGATTTGAATAAATGCGTAACAGTTCCATATTGACGTAGTGGTATCTTTTTTTTTTTTTTTTTTTTTTTTTTCCCTGAGTTGATAAAAGAATTTGATCTAACTGGAATGTGTGAAAAGCTTTCAGCTTATATACTGATGATGCACATAATTGTAGTTAGTCACAAAAGAGCTATACTGATTTTTCAAGATGACAAGCCTTTAAATGCCCAGGTTTTGATATGTTGAAGTCTAAAATGTGTACAGTCTAAGAAAGTATTTTGGATGAGTAATACTCTGAAAACAAACAAAAAAAAGTCTGATATATTTTTTTATCTCGTCTAGAAAATTTGAGCACATTTGCTATTAATAAAATGTCAGACATCTGAATTCCCTTCACCAACTCCATTGCCCTTCTCTGGATGTACTCCAGCAGCTCAGTGTCCTTGTAGTGAGGGGCCCAAAACTGAACAGAGTATTCAAGGTGCAGCCTCACCAGTGCCAAGTACAGGGGCACAATCACCTCCCTACTACTGCTGGTCACACCGTTTCTGATACAGGCCAGGATGCCATTGGCCTTCTTGGCCACCTGGGCACACTGCTGGCTGTCAGCCAACACCCCCAGGTCCTTTTCCGCCAGGCAGCTTTCCAGCCACTCTTCCCCAAGCCTGTAGCGCTGCATGGGGTTGTTGTGGCCGAAGCGTATGACCTGGCACTTGCTCTTGTTAAACCTCATGCAATTGACCACGGCCCATCGATCCAGCCTGTCCAGATCCCCCTGCAGAGCCTTCCTACCCTCAGGCAGATCAGCACTCCCACCCAGCTTGGTGTCATCTGTGAATTTACTGAGGGTGCACTCAATCCCCTCATCCAAATCGTTGATAAAGATATTAAACAAGACTGGCCCCAGCACTGAGCCCTGGGGAACACCACTTGTGACTGGTCTCCAACTGGATTTATCTCCATTCACCACAACTCTCTGGGTCAGGCCAACCAGCCAGTTTTTAACCCAGCAAAGAGTCCACCTGTCTAAGCCATGAGCTGCCAGCTTCTCTAGGAGAATGGTGTGGGAGACAGAGTCAAAGGCTTTACTAAAGTCCAGGTAACCACATCCACAACCTTCCCCTCATCCACCAAGTGAGTAGAAACAATATATTGTTTTTCAGATTTATCTTTTCTACTCTTGTCATGACATCTAGTTAAAGGTTCTCTGATTACATTTATTTTTAAGTCTTAAAACAAACCTGGAAATGCATACAGCACCATATATGTGTATATGTTGTTGGGTTTTATTATCATAGAGTTGCATTGGTTGTCTTTGGTACGAGGAAAAGAAACAATATGGAAGGAGTTGTTGCTAGTGGTTACAAGTAGAGTTACAGAATATGGTGCTATGCACTGTTATACCTTTACTTGCAGTTAAGCATCCTTAAAATTAGATCCTAATTTATTTCTCTCTGCAACTTAAAAAAGTAGACACTTGCATTTTTGGCAGGATTTTTTTGTTCTTTTATTATCAGTTTTCAAGGAATCTCTTTTTATGTGACTTGTAGGATATCTTTATCTTTACTGTTTGTTTTTAAGCCTCATTGTGTTTTCTTTAAAATCAGTGGTAGTCTAGTTACTCAGTTTGGTGGGAACAGAATTGGATCTCAAGAGCCTAGTTCTATTTCAAATTATTTAAATTTGCTATTTTCAATAGAATTACCAGTATATTTTAATTTCTAAATAATTGTTTGCTTGTTAGTCCATTTTAAATCCTCGCACCGATGGCTAAAGGCAAAGAGACTCTGAGAATCACCAGTCCTAGATAATAAGAATTCCTGTCACTTGGCAGAACACTCCTGTTAATCCTTCTGTGTCAGAAATAAAGTATATGTTCAGATGGTTTCCGTTTTAAGCTTACCGTTAAAATAAAATTTCAAAGGTATATATATGTCTGAGAGAAAAATTGTTCTCAATCAATTCATTGCTTTTTACTCCAATTACATTTACATATAACTGAGAATGCATTATGGAAAATGATAAAATGGTTTTATTCCTGTTGCTGTAGTGAAACTGGAAACAAAATAAGACTGTGAAGGTAACCTTATTCAGTTATTCATGCTAACGTGATTATTTTTTTCTAAGGTTGGATTTAAATCTGAAGACTATAATTCCATTTTTTAAAGTTGAATTTATTTTAAGCAAGTAGCATCTGGAATCTGTAATAAACATAAAAGGAAATACTTGAATATCTGTAGTATTTATATAGCAAATGGTGTGCATCAGGTATGGAACTAATGAGCAGGTAATATTGCTATCAATCATCTTTTTTAAATAGGGAACAACAGGCATCAAGAGCCGTGTCACATTAGCGATCAGTAACAAATGTTTCCTTGAAAAATCAACATAAGAGAGAGGGTTAAGTCCATAATAGATTTAACACGCTAGAAATATTTTATGATGAAAATTCAGAAAGTTATTTTTACCTTCTCTGTTCTGGATTATAACCACATTCAAACATGTTGAGTTTGAAGATATAAAGCATCAATATTTTGAGGTCTTTTGGGGAACCTTCAGTTTTGTGGAGCTTCTGAAAACTTTCATGTGTAAATAAGGCTTATAAAAATTAAGTACTAGTTGTCTTAAATTATTATTTTGTTTGTTTTGTATTTTATGTCTAAGTTGCACTGCATTTATTTTTTCTTTAGAATGAAAAGCATCGTGAGATACGTTTGAAAGAGCTGGAGGACAGCCTACAGAAGTCAGAGAACAAGAACCAGAGCATCCAGAATTACGTGCAGTTTTTGAAAGCTTCATACATAACAATGTTTGGCTGAATTCTTTAATTTAATTTTTCAAGATTTGGTTAACTCTTGTCGGAGGCCTTAAAGTATTTTGCAGGACTGAGTACTATAGTGTTAGTTGTCGCTTAGGAAGACTTCTTTCTGTTGTGGGCAGGGAAAAGCAGGTCAGTCATTACTGTATATCCTACTGGCTGGTCACATGTGGAAAATTCACCTGGTATTACTGATATAAAGAACTTTATTATTCATGGAACAAGTGAAAAGGCAGCCTGCATGACAGTAGTGACAGGTGTGTAAGTGTGGGGTATGTGCACAAAGTTGTAAATTGGTCTGTGAATTTACCATGTGTTAGGTCTCTCTCTGTAAAATCTCATGCGTGTATTTTTAGTCCATGGTAAATGCTGGTGATCACAGATTACCTTTCAGTTCCCATGGGGGAAGGGAACACCCGTGAATTGGTAGACAGTAATAGGCATATTTTAATTATCAATAATTATATAATATTTATCAGTCATTATACTTACGTTACTGTAGATACCTAGTTGCCCAAGATAATGGTATCTAACCTACTAAGACAGGCAAAAATTTAGAGAGCAGTAGATTCCCTTCCTGCCTTTTCTCTGTAGCTCAGTTCAGCACACTCTACTCCACTGCATGAAATAGTTGCCACCACAAGGCTGTCCCATCCAGCCTTTTTTCCCTACATGCCACTATGCTCAGGACTATACTATAGTAATATTTTACAAATATAAGTAGGAAAGTATTTTAGATATTATTTAAGCTCTGAATGTGTCGATATACCCTTTCACAGTGACATAGCTGCAGTAAGGTAGTTCAGTATTCACCTGTGCTTGAGTACAAGAGCTGCTGTTTGCTGGAGTACAACTGACTTAAGCCTCAAGTTAAACACATGTAAATATTCAGCTGATACAGGGCTAATAAAAGAACAATTCTGACTGAGAAAGCAATTGTTTTGTAGATATATGCTTATAGAACTGTGATATGGGTTTTTCTTAAAAAAACATTCAGATAAATGAAATATATGTAACTTAGAATGTGTATCTAAGTAATGTATACTTTTAACTGAAAACACAAGTTATTTCATATTTCAGAGAATTTTAAAATGTATTTCATTGTTATTTATAATGTGTAGGTTGTTGATGTTACTTTTTTCTTTTTTTCAAACACTTATCCATCCTAATAAATACTGGTATGTCATAATGACCTGCCTGTGTGCACTTTTTAAAAATAAAATTATCGTTTATTATATGTGACTTATGCTAATAGCAGGCATTTGTTATACTTGGGGGGTTTTTTGCATTACACACGTATGCACACTTACAACCATATCTGTATTAATTTAGTTGTGCCTGTGCTACTTATAAAATATCAAAACCTTTTTAAAGTCATCATGTTTGAAGGGGAAGATTTCAGAAATAAAGTGTTGAATCCAGTCCATGACTGGTTTTTAAAAGGTCATAATGGAAAATTGTAGACTTTTCACTGATAAATGATACATAGATGTACAATAACTCGATTTCAGCCTATCTGTTGCTATCCGGGAAATTAGATTTCTTTTTTTTCCTGTGTCATTTGCAAGAAATAGATCTGGAATCATGAAAGTTGCTGACAGCTTCAGGTACCTCTACCTCTGAATGTCTACAAGCAATAAATTTAAGGTATGTCAGTATATGTGTTTTGATTTATAAAATTAGAAATTCTTATTTTTTCAGCTCAACCCATTGTTTCCCTTGTATTAATCTAGACAGATGAAACCTCCTACTGCTGCAAGAACTATCAAAACAACAGTTATAGGTCTGCACTGGACATGCTTTGTGATTATGTTTTCAGTCTAGTAGTGTTTATTCACAGGACCCTTAGCAAGCAGGAAGGTTTCTCTTGTGCTGCTCAGAACATCCCTAGCCAGAAAAGCAATAGAAATCAGTAAAAGTTTGACCATGCTTTCAGTGACGAGCTCACTCAGTAAAAATTTAAAGAGATTTAAGATGGGTAAGAACAGAAGAGTAACAAAAACAAGATTAAATAAGATTCAGACACTAGTATTCTCTATCCCACTGTATTTAGAAGTTTTCCTAGTAAGAAGACATTTTTAACATAGACTTACTGAGATAGTCGGATGTTATGCATTGTATGTGTTCTCAAATTTTATGGCTTTGCTAAGATTTTTGTGGTAATTTTTCACAAAAGCTGACTCAGTATGATCCTTGTCTATAGTATGTCTTGGGACAGGAGAGCCCACAGCTGACCTGGTACTAATGTTCTTTTTGTAAATTAAACCAAAACCACCTACGATGTTTGTATTTTCTCCCAATATCTGTAGCTGGTGAATTTCCATATTTAGTCAGAATTTCAGAGCTTTAATTAGGTTAAATTATAAGCATGTAGTCCTGAAATTGGCAGAACTTGGAGTTGACCTGAACTCCCTACTCTTGCAATTCCTTATCTGTGATAAAATGGACAGTAACACATCAGTGCCTCGTTTCTTGCCAGTTTTGAGAAAAAGAGTTTGAAGAGGATCATTATCATATGCTTTAGTTTTGTTACTGTATGGGAACACAGAATTTAAAGCAGAAGCATACATTGTAGGGCTTCTTGGGGCCCTTACCCCTTTATTCCTCTCTGCCAAGTAGCTTATTACTGGTGGCTTAAAGATGATTGATCTGTTTCCTATCTATGGCACAAAACCTGCTATAAATCCTATTGTAAGATAGTGTTCTTCCAGTAAGAAAAGAGAAACTCAGAAATTTCTCTCTGGACACCTGCCTCCTTAAGGAATGTCTTTATAGTAGAAATGTGTCAATCATTGAGCTCTGTACAGATGACTCCTCACTTGAGTATGACAGGTTACTAGCACAAGATTTCTCTTGGCTAGGCCTTTTATCTATTTAACAGTGAATGAAATCAACACTTGGATTTCTGTGAAAAGTTTGAGGGACTGTTATGTAGTTCAAAGTGTCCTCTGCTAGAATTATGTCCAGTGTCCTGTCTTGGAAAAGCACCAGATTATACAGACTTTTTGTGACAAAATCAGTTTGTTGGTGATTTTCTTACAGGAAAAGCAACCTGGCTTCTTCAGCTGACAGGCTGTTGAGCATCATAAGATCTGTGCAGAGCCCTTACTGCACCAGGAGGCTTGCACCAACTGGGATCACAGCAGGGCCAATAGGAAAGGGTTGTGCAGGATGTGAAGTCAATACAATGATTTTATGCAGATTTCTTTTTGCTTTTTCAACAAAAGCTTCCTGTGGGTCATTTTTCAGGTTGACATAGCTGAAGCCTGTTCCTTAAGGCCAGAGAAGTGAGAACACTATGATGATGTCCACTGGTGAGGAATTTAAGCAGTCAAAAAGATGAATTCACTGCAGTTGCACAGGTCACTCTGATGTGCATTTGGGTCCAGAATATTTTCTTGTGTACTTATGGCTGAACAGTAATCATACAGCAGCTGTCACTTGGTAGTAAAGCTTCCAAATGTTGGAAGGTGGAGTGTGTTTTGTATTGCCATCCACATCTATCTGTACCTTTCGCTCAGGATTCTTCCTGTAATGCTGTTGGCTTGAAGCCTTTGGATAAGGCTTTTACAGCTATGAACAGTCCAGGAATATCACCGTAGTGAGAAGTACGTAATTCCCACTCAAGAAATGTAGTGTCTTTAAAATGCTGGGTTTATTGACAACAATAATATTTTTTCCAGGAAATAACTGACCTAAACAGGCCTTTTTTGTTTGTTTGTTTGACAGACTGGATCAAATACCTGACTAATATATTATTTTTATGGAAAATTAATCGTTCAAAAACAATAGAGAAAATTATGGGTTTAGGTGTATGTAGAGACTCTGCTGCAATCTTACATTTCATTGTCTGTAAACCTGTACCTTCCAATTTAATAACAACATATTTCATATGCCATGCTTCCTTTTGATTGAACTAGTAACAACTGAAACCAAGTCATACTGGTTAAGCTTTGCTTGCTTTTCATCCAATTCAATCTTTCAAAAAAACTTTGATAACATCTAATTTCTAGAGCAGCTGTTACACATCCAATAACTGTCTCCAGATCTCCCATCAACGTTTCAGGCATGCCAAGCCCTGTTCATTATCACCGTGACCACATTCCTATTCTTAGCAGAGATTCTCCTTTGCAGAGGAGCAGCCTACTCTGCTGTGGCAGCAGTCCACTTACTAATTTACAACTCCACCCACTAAATGCCACTGTGAATTATAAACTACCAAAGTAAACCATGTATTTTTAACAGCCTCAATTTTACCATCATTCCTGTTTATAAAAGTCAAAGACTTCTTTGAAATGCAAAAATGCTAAGTTGGCATTTCAGGTTATTCTCAGCACATTGGCTGTTCCTCCACAGTAAGTTTTCTTCCTCCACTCTCCTCTACAGAAAATCAGAACGTTAATATGCTGCAAAGCGTAAACTGTTTTGTACCAACATTTCATTCTTTCTCAAGAGGACCAAATCTTAAGAAAGCTGCAGGAAGAGCACAACGTAGGAGCTTTCAAGCTTTTGCGCAAATCCTTTGCCAGAGTGCAGGCAAAATTTACTGATTCTGTCCTAGGCTTTATTTCCTAAGGCCAACGGCATCCTGGTTTGTATCAGAAATGGTGTGACCAGCAGGAGTAGGGAAGTGATTGTCCCCCTGTACTCAGCACTGGTGAGGCCACACCTCGAATACTGTGTTCAGTTTTGGGCCCCTCACTAGAAGAAGGACACTGAGCTGCTGGAGCATGTCCAGAGAAGAGGAATGAAGCTGGTGAAGGGCCTTGAGCACAAGTCTGATGAGGAGCAGCTGAGGGAACTGGGGTTGTTTAGTCTGGAGAAGAGGAGGCTGAGGGGAGACCTCATTGCTCTCTACAACTACCTGAAAGGAGGGTGTAGCGAGGGGGGGTTGGTCTCTTCTCCCGGGTAACTAGTAATAGGACAAGGGGTAATTGCCTCAAGTTGTGCCAAGGGAGGTTTAGATTGGATCTTAGGAGAAAATTTTTCACTGAAAGGGTTGTCAGACATTGGAACAGGCTGCCCAGGTCGGTGGTAGAGTCCCCATCCCTGGAGGTATTTAAGAAACATGTAGATGAGGTGCTGAGGGACATGGTTTAGTGGGGAATTGGCAGTGTTAGGTTAGTGGTTGGACTTGATCTTAGATGTCTCTTCTAACCAAGGCTATTCTGTGATTCTGTGATTTTTTTACCATACAGTTGAATATTAAGTCCTGTGTTTTACGAACCACATAAACCATGGTGATGACATCAATGTTTACATGCTGCTGTTTAGTTTGTGTTGGGCTTTTTTTTTAATTGGGTTGTGTTGTAATAGATGACATTTGAACTTAACTGGAATATGCTGTAGAAAATTTCACCCACAGTCTGGTAGTCATTTATGCATACTTAGCTTGAAGCACACAAGTAACCCCTTGGAGACAGTCAGTGATTCAAAAGTCAACCTTTTTTCTAACAGAGGCAAACAATATACTTTATAGGTTGCCATATTTGATAGTGATTTGATAATCGATATGCTTATATTATGTAAAACATAAAATCCATCTCATGACTGCAGTACTCTATCAAAGCTGTGAAGTAAGCTGAGTCAGAAATAGTGCTGCTTTATTTTTTCTGAAGTGTTAAGGCTGTGTAATTATTTAAAACCAGCAAGTACAGCAAGTGTGTCACATAAGGTTTAAAATAGCCTGTTTCTATTCTCCCTTTGGTGCTCATTGTCTGCCCACAATGTAGACTAATTTTGCAAAGCAGTGAAATGACAGACAAATGGTGTCATAATAAAATTTCAGAACCTGCCAAGCTATGAGAAAGGATGAGATCTTTATGCTTGAAAATCATCAAACAATGCTACTGGGAAAGCTTGCTTGGAGGTCTGGCTGAGAATTGTTACAGGCAAAGTGTTCTAGGATTGATACATTTTCTTTTCTTCAGTAGTTTCTGGCCTCCATCTTTATGAAACCCTAGAGCCAGAGTATGGTTTTGGAAAGCAAGAATGGTGGCTCTGGAAGAGGTCCGGCAGGATCAGACGATCCTGGCATTAGCAGAAGAGAACTTCTCTGTAAGTGGCAGCCTGCTGCTAGTGGGATGATAGGAACAATCCAGAGAGAGGAGATGGCCTTTAAATAATATAAAATTAGATGCTTGCATTTCTCTGGAATTAAGTGGAAGCTGAATGATCTGGCTTATCTTGTAAGAATTTTACCTCTAAATACATTTGAAACATCCAGTTTATATCCATTTCAAAGAATTCTCCTACTTTTATTAAGTCTTGTTTTACTAAGATGATGGTTTAGGAGAAATTTCACGTGGATATTTCTGAAGAGATATAATCCTATAGTGTCTCTATAGACAAAAATGAGGTTGAAACTCTATAAACGGGGAGATCAAATATTGTTCTGACATTTGCTGATGACATTCCAACCTTTAGTAATTCAATGCAGTTATACTCAAGCACTGATATATTTTATCAAGTATATGTGATGAGGAAATAGAAATTTAAATACTTCTTTGCATACTTATATTTCATGGGAGAGCTCCCCAGACAGAAGCACTCAGAGTTGGCAGTCTTGGTGATTTCTCTTTCAGTGTGCACATATAATAATGGCAGAGAAATGTGGTTGTTTTCTACTGACATGTTTCCATCATCCCAAGATCTGAAACAAAACACACTCCTCAGAATGAAATAAATCCCAGTAACAGAGACAAAAACTTCATGCTGTTGTTTTGTGGAAGACATCCTTTGAGTCCTGCTAGGTACTGCTTGTTGGTAGCATTCTTGGCATGGTTCCGCTCCCGAACTTAGCATGCTTAAGCAATACTCACATCTGCTGGGGGTACTGGGAACAGTGGTATCAACTGCGGTTCATATTTTTCATAGAATACTGTTTGCTAGGCTTTGGTTATCAAGCTAACATCTGGAAACAGGAAGATTTTTATACAAGTCTTGTTTCTTTCTAGCAGCCTAATCACTTCTCAGTTCTTGGCATCATATACAGCTTTGAATGGTGAAGATCAAGGATTTCCTTTCCCTTCTGTCTTCTTACTATATTTAATGAACTAAAATTCTGTGTTAAAATAGGAACTTTGCTCCATCCAGTTCTGCCCCCTTTGGAGCACCTTTCAGTATCGCGCAATGGAAAAACAGTGTCCCTTTCTGTGAAGGTGTCATTTGTGAAGGTAGTTGATTTGAATAGCCAAATGAAGTATGAAAACTTCAAGTGCTGAAGCACCCAGACTTTCACAAGCCCTCTGAGAATCCTTTCTCATTGTGCCTTTTGGGAAACTTACATTACTTGATCAAACCACTCTCCACAGTTTCTAAAGGACACCTTTATTATTTGGTTGTTGTTTCTTTGAACAATATTGAAACTCTTGAAGCAAGTTCCTTCCTTCAAGTTTTTTTCCAGGTGGGAACCAACACATTTTTTAATAATTTTCTAAAACATATTTTGGAAGTCAGATCAGAGCTACATTAGAAATACCTTTGCACATATTAAGAGTCTAATGCCCAAATTTTCTATTCTCTGCAGCTGCAGCAAAGATGTAATTTAGCCCCAAGACTTACTGCTCATTTTCATTCTGTCTTTGCTTTCCGTCTTGATATTTACATTATCTGTGGAAGCTTCAGAAACTAAGGATGATGTACTTCCCAGGTATTATATGACCCTTCAGTGAAGACTTTGTTTCAAATAGCCATTTCATTTTTCTCAGAAATGGCACATTTCAGTGATAGCTGTAATTCGGCCAATCAAGTACTGGAAACAATACAATCATGCCAAAAAGACCTCAGTGTGAACTCGGTAATTATTCTCTGGCGCTAATTTTTTCTGTTTGCCTCTAGCACAGGTAGCCACAATTTCAGAGGAAGACTATAACAGCAACTGGCCTCCCCAATATATTCTCTATGAATATCCTTACTTATTCAGGACCATCCAAAATTTGCTGTTTTTTCCTTTTTTGGCTACAGCTTCTGTTTTAAAATCTTATAGTTATTAGTCTCACAGTCTCATTTACTTAAATAGGGGAAAGTATATTTTACTGTAACTATTACCTCCTGGATAAATAATGGTTTATAGTAATGAACCTGATACTTCATTTTGCATGTCAGACTTCACTTCCTAAAGTATGAAGAAATGCATCTAAGAACTGTAGACATGGAGGAATTATTTAAATTTTAGTGATTTAACATCTGCTTTGGTCTGGGATGATATAAATTGAGTGCTTCCAACAGAACATCATAATGAATACTCATATACACTTGCAAAGTTGTGTGAAAGAGCATATGGATTACAGAAATCCTTCCAAGGTGAATGTCAAAGCAGTTTGTTTTGGATGGATGGCTAAAAGTGGGATGGATAGTTTTAGGTACAAAGTCTGAGTGTGCTGTCAAGTTGCTCTGAGAATGAGATTATTTCTTTTATGATAGATGAGGCCTCTGGTGGGGCACATGAGATGTGATCAGACTTCCTGAATTATCTTACCATTGTATGTATTTGATTAGCCATTCAGAAGCGTAAATTCTTGAATCTAAAAATCTGGAATTAATAATCCTTGCTTAACCTTTATCACACTGGAATGGATTAATCATCCTTTGAACCAGATTGTTTCTATACCAATACACTACTCAAGATTAACAGAGATCTATCAAAATTTTATCAACAAAAAATCCATAGGCCATTAACAAAGGCTTTCTGGGTCAGTATCAGACTCAGACATTTCCTTCAAAGCAGTAAACTGCTCTCAATAAACTGCTCTGTTTATTCTGCTTCTGCAATGGCTTTTGATGGTGTTCTGTTTGCTTTTGACCACCGCTAGCAGAGACATGTTTCCAGTGCTCAGAGATGAAGGCACACTTGGTAGTGATTCACAGTCCCACGCTTTGCCTGAGAAAATTGCAGACATGTAACATATTTCAGGCATGAGCACAAACATTAAAAAAATGGCGTTTGTGAGCAAAGTGAGAGTGTGAATGTTTGTGGTTACAGCTATTGTGCCCTCATTTCAAAATACACTCCTTTTGTCTGGCATATCCACTATTCCTAGCTAAATGAAATCATACTCTCATACAGAAATATCTTAGAATGCTTAGTTCCATTCCACCACTTCCCCTCCCTTCCTTCTTTAAAAATAATGTTTATGCACGTTGTGTGGGAAAAGAAACTCACAAATTTGTGAACTTCAATATCTTTACTTGAAGGTTGTATGCAACTTTTTTCACACATCCTCAGACATGCCATTGCTTTTAGTTGAGAGGAAAGGAAGACAAAAAGTAAGTTTTAATTCACACAATGATGTGTTATATTAAATGAAGCAACTCCTACTCCTATGCTCAGTCTCTATTTAATTCATTTTTTGATTTTCTAATAGTACCTGTTAGAGTCAATGGCCAGGGTTTCATTAAACCTCCATAGGAGTTTTGCAAGTGACATCAACATGGCCAGGACTTTGTCATAGACTTTTCTACTCACTGTACATGAAGTAAAAGTCTGCAGCTGGTTTCTGAAGCTGGGATTTTTGTTTTATTCAGAACAAAAGAGAATTGTGGACCAATTCAACATGGCCATAAACAAGTATAGCACCTTCTTAGTTAGTGATCCTGTTCCAGACCCTCCACTTGCTCACTTGAAAATATCTGTACTAAGTGCTCACAGAGCCCATAGGACAAAAATAACTTCCACGCGTTGAACCACTTAAATCAGTCAAGCATGAGAAATTATTTTACCCAACATAATTCAATGTTTGAATTTGGCAATTTCAGTGACATATTGCACCACAAGTCGTGTTTCTTAAATATGTCCCTAATGATGTAAAATTCATAGGGTAAGGCACCTGGTAACCATCTGACAGTGTCAAGGCATTTGATATTAATTTTAGAGCTCTCACGGTTCCACTGTGTAAAACTTAGTATTGCCATATTCATATTTAATGTTCTGGCAAATACAAAATTTATATTTGGCATGCACACCTGTCTGCGGGTGACTGTTGATTATGGCCATATTTATGAAGTTAGAAACAACAGACAGTGTTCATATGAATGCCTCTTAGAACATATTGCTGACAGCTGTTTTATTCACTAGGTACTCAAACATTAAAAGAAGCTATATTTAGATTCCTTTAAATAAATAATCAGGGGGTTTGCAGCTCTTAACGTAACCTTAAACTCTGTGAAACCAGATGATAAATTGGGGATGACTCTCTGGAGCATCTGTGCAAGAAAAAGGATGTTGAATACCCTTTCAATTATGTTGACCTCATTAGCTGAAACTCTTTTTCTTAATGAGTACATTGATCTTACAAAAGAAAGGAGATAATTACAGAAATTGGTAACATTAGATGAACATTCTACTCACACATCAAACAGTAAAACTTTATGTAAAGCACCTAGGAAATCTCAGACTCATGGCCTTTTTGTTATTCTACTTTATTCTTCCCAAATACTCACTTTGCTCATTTGCCTCCATTTGCTTTGAGGCACTTTATGCTTCATATGTTGGATAAAGAAACTCCTGTAAAGTGCTTGCAAGTGAAAAGGCCCGAATTTTAGCAAAATTGCATCTATTGCATTTTGGAAAAAAAAAGGGACTATAGTATTGCAAAAAGAAGAACAGAAAATCCTGTAGAGGACAAAATGCCTACTTGTCAGACTACTGAAGTAGGTCCAGTAAAAGTGCTGGTGAGAGGCATGAATATTCATTTTGTTGGCCCAGCCAGCCACTAAGCAACACAGCTGCTCGCTCACTCCCCCCTCCCAGCGAGCTGGGAGAGACAATCAGAAGGGTAAAAGTGAGAGAACTCATGGACTGAGATAATGACAGTTTAATAGGACAGAAAAGGAAGGGAAATAATAATAATAACAATAATAATAGAATATACGAAACAAGTGATGCATGACACAATTGCTCACTGCCTGCTGACCGATGCCCAGCCAGCCCCTGAGCTGCAGTGTCCCCCAGGCAACCCCCTCCCAGTTTATGTACTGGGAATGATGTCATATGGTATGGAATACACTGTTGGCTCATTTGGGTCAGCTGTCCCAACTGTGTCCCCTCCCAGCTTCTTGTGCACCTCCAGCCTCCACTGGCAGGGCAGTCAGAGAAGCTGAAAAGTCCTTGAGTTAGTATAAACACTGCTTAGCAACAAGTAAAATATCAGTGTTATCAACATTATTCTCATCCTCAATCCAAAGCACAGCACTATACCAACTACTGAGAAGAAAATTAACTTTATTCCAGCTGAAACCAGGACACCTGGTGAACTCTCTTTCACCCTTGAGAAACTGTCCTGCCCCACCAAAGACCTCCTCTGAGCCCCAGGCACAGCCAGCCACGGTAAACAAAAAAAGCCAACTGTTTTCTTCCTGCCTTGAGGATGAAGAAGCTGGAACCATCTGAGCAGCCCTTTGCTCTTACTTGGCACGGGGTATTCTGTCCCTTGCATCATTGGTTGGGAAGAACTTTTCCCCAGGGAAGGACAGTTTGCTAGAATCTGAAAGGCTTCTTTGCCTTCCTTACACATTCAAATAGACTTTCAGAGCTGGACAGCTTGTGAACTGGGGAAAACTGGACAAAGTGGATGTTCACCTCTGCTGTTTTTTCAGGAGCTCATTGCAGTCAGTAAGTCAGGAATTCAGCAGGAATACCAAGTATCTGGCTAAACCTAGAACCTTGGTTTCCTCCTTCCCACCCCCAAACAACCCCAATTTTGAGGAATTTTTACATTCTCCAAACACAGGCAAATGATAGAAGCCGAGTGGATGTGCAGGTACACACACACAAAATCCAGTTTATACCTTGGAAAACGTTGGTGTAACTCCTTTTTAATAAAACAATTTGTCATTCAATACAACCTTGTTACAGGTTTCCATGATCTTTTCAGCTGTGTGCTAGTGTCAGTAACTCTTAAAATGTACCTCTAGTCATCCAAAACCAGAAATACAGCAGACTAGGAATGGAATTAAATCCCTGTGGCTGCTTGTTTGTTACTCTTATGCCTGCACATCTTGTTTGTCGTGGATCTGCTCGTGAAAGCTACCATCACTTTCTAGACATCTCTACAGTCTGCCCCTTCCACAGCTGTTGCACTTAGACCAGCATTTGCAGGTGCAGAATCATTTTAGAGGTGTTAATAGCATGTATTCACAGTAGGAATAATGAAAATTACCAACTTTGCCATAGAGGTATGGCAGCAAAATACCTCCAAAGGGAAGATGTTTGCTTCAGTTTCAGGAAAGCATTTATTATGTCTTTGGTCTGCATACTTCTCATTTTTCTGCATAATATAAGGGTTTACATCACTGTGATACTTACAGTGGTTTATGCAGGAATGTTCCTGGTAGTATTGTTTTAGTATTAGCACTGGAAATGGGGGAGGAAGTGCAATGAAGCACAGTATTATTTCTATTACCTGCATGAACTCTCAAATCAAGTTGATTCTGTTCAAATTTCTAAAACATAGTTTCCCTCCTATGGGCATCAGGATTAAACTCTCTAGGCTGCTGTATCATAGTATCTAATGAAATTAATTATAGTGCCAAATTATTAATAATTTATTATAATAGTGGTACCAAAAATGACCATAAAAATTCTTAGTTCTGAAAAGTCTGGCAGCTGTAATATCCCTGGAAAGGTCTCAGAGCATATGGAAGAAAGCTTGATTGTCCTCTGTTCTGCATTACACTGTGCATCAATACCTTTTCTATAGTAACTTAAAGCTGAATTCAGGCTAGATGTGATTTATGTCATATTCATTTACACCAGGTGTTAATTTTAAAAAATTGCTGAATATCAACAAGTGGTTCCTGTAGACTTCTTTTAACCATCACATGCAATTAAATATATATTTTTATGTGTATATCCAGAGCTCATTATCCTGCTTCCTGACATAAAACAAAGAATGCACTGATGTGAAAAAACACTCCCAAGAAGTCCAGAGAATACAGCTATATTAAGCAGTTCTCAGAGAAGATATAGGCTCTCCGTTTACAATTAGTATTCAAAGCAAGTGCTCACGTATGTGTTGCATTTTTAGGAGCTTTTATACATTTCCTGCCACAAAACTTTCAGGTATTTTCAGATATATTCATCAGCTGGGGACAGTTGCGTATTTGATGAATCTTGCATCTTTTTAAATGTCCCCAATGTCTTGCTCCTTATTTCATTTCCAACATTCGTAGTAAAATGTTGATTCTTATTCCCACAGGTAGTAATGATGCTCCTAGGTAAGCCTAAACAAAAATCCTTTTCCAAAATGATCAGGCCAGCAGACTAGAAAAATTACTCCCCAGTTTTCCACTGTATGCTGAAATACTGACACTCAGTCCCTTCAGGAGGTTGGGAGAAATGTAAAAAACCCTTCTGCAGTGCTTGACAGTTTCAGCTATTCACTTCAGACTGTTTATGACAATTTATGCTCACTAATTTACTACTGCTGCTGCAATCTCAGTATGATTAATAACACAAAGCATGCTTCTTTTTTCTAAAAGATTCACTCCAGAGTGCCCCAGGCTGCCAGCTGCAAACAGCCTCCAAAGGAGGTTTCCTCCTGAGACAAATGCAGAAGGTCATCAAAAATCCAAGTTAATGCTCCGTACTCCATGTGTGCTCCATTCTGTCAGATTTGGTTTCAGCAAATTAGGCTCATCAGCAGCAATTTTTCTCTACTGCCAGAGACCGGATAAAAAATTCAAGGGACATGTCACTCAGTTATGAATTTCCACAGAAGGGCGATCCCAGCTGTGATGAAGGGGTATGTTATGGGGGAAGGTGCAGAGCTAGAAAGTTCCTTGGGCTCCACATCTAATAGAAAATGGTTGGTGTGGAAAATTCTAAATAAGAGAACATATGGCACAAATTATACCATAAGCACTGAACAAATCTTAAACTGTAAACATCCTCTTGGGTTAGACCTTCTTAGCAACCTTCTGCTGTCTCTGGCATAAGCTGATGGGTCCAGTAAATGTTATTTTACTAAGAGAGTTTATTTTGTTTAGAAGTTTTATGTAAGAAAAGTGACTCAGTTGCTGTGAGAGGCTTCTCGGCAGTGGCACTACCTGCACATCCCGATGTGTAGGAGTTAACCACCAGCCCAGTCTCTGTCCTGAAAGGCTTCAAGCAAACTCATTCAAATAAAGGAATTCTGATTGTGTTTCTGGAGTACTTTTGATTAATTAGGGTAAGCAGGATCATCAACTGCACTGTGCATTATATCTAAATACACTCAATTTTCGGCAAATTTAGTAAAATTTAGTAAAATTTAGTAAGTAAAATCAGCAAAATTTACTAAGCTCATGGAAAAGTTTTCCATGGAATCTTTGCAGATCGTTTAGTACTGGGAACATCTGTCTAATAAACAGCACAAGCCAGCTTCTGTTGATGCTCTTACTGTCTTGAATAATTTAATTTTATGCTTAGAGCAATTTTTTCTTTACTAAATATTATTTATTGTGAATAAAAATCTCATGCATTACACAAGACCTTTATATAGTGTTCCAAAAATAAGACATATGTTCCCTGGCCAAAAAACTTCACAGCAGAAGGAATCCCTTAAGATTTTTGTAGCCTGTAAAGATAAACAGAGAAAAAATTTTTATATCTGAGGTGGAAAAAAAAAAGTTTCTAAAACATGTTAAAAAAACAAGCTAAAATCTTCAGTTACTTAAAAAATTGGTCCCCAAATAGACTTTAATAACTGTAAATGTACTGAGTCCTCTGATGTGGAATACAAAATTAATTTCACTAGACAGATAGTAACTAACTTAAAAAGAAATGTGAGACTATGAAAAAATAAGTGAAAACTTCACATACTTCATACTATTCATTAATAATTACTGACAGCAGAATGATGTATGAAATTACCATGAACATCTTGCCAAGGCAAGACGTGATCTCTTCTTCACTTTGGTTAAAATGTTCATATTGTTTTTATTTTCTGTATTTGACTTTTTAAATTAACTTGTGCTTTAGTTTTAGGAGACCAAGTCCCAAAGGGCACAACTTGCAGTGAAATATATCTTTGGAGCATCATGCTTAGGACAGATGCCCACAAGTTCTTGATGGTGAAGTGTGAAGAGAGGGGTCCACCCTTGACCAGGTCCTGACACACAGCTGCTTCCCCAGAGCCACCACACCGGTAACAGCCATTGCAAAAGCATCCTCAGAAACAGCTGGATATGTAAAGGCAGACTCTGATGTAGCTTTTTGCAGGCTGACAGGAGTTCATCTCTACTCATGCACATCTGGTGTGTATTTATGTGCTCTAGAATGTGGAAAAGTAAAAGCTAAACATATGGACTTAACCCATTCCACCTAAAGAGGTGAAAAGTGGGTGTTTAGGTATTATCAGGTCTCTAGCTGGCAGTTATATATACACTGTGTAAATCTCCCTGCACTGGAGGCACCTGGTGTGGAAAGGCATCCTCAGAGCAGGCAGCAGAGCCCAACAGATGCCTATGTGTGCTTAGCACCATCAGACCCCGAGGGCAGGCGACGTGGGAGGAGGACAGATATAGGACGTGCCTGTGGAGAAGCCAGTAACATCCCAGTGTGAAATATTCTTATGCTCTTTCAATGCACAGGTGCAAAAGGATCTAGGAAAAGAAGGCTTCTTTTGTTCAGCATGTGTTTCAGGTTTTACTGAACACTGCAGTGACCTGTCAGAAAATTGTGTTTTGAGTAATGATATCACCTTTACTGAGACAAACCTGGGTTATCAAACAATTGCCCTGTTTTGGCCTCAGACTTGTTTATCTAAGTAAATCCAGGACTGGAGGGCATGCAGCAGGACCTTTTTTTCCATCATTCTGCACAGTACAGTGTACTTTGTTTAGGGTAAGTATTTTTGATTTCTGCATGTCCCAGAAAACCATCAGTACTACAACATATATCATATTGGAAGATACGGTGATGACGCCCAACATCAGATGTCATTCTGAACCTACTTTGAAACATGCCATTTACAATGACCGACGTTGACCATTGGCGTAGGGTGCATTCGTGCTGGGGTCTGAGGCAGAGCTGCACCCGCTTACATCGATGTGTTTATCCATCTCTCTAAATAGCTGCTTTATTAGCAATTGTTGATTCTACTTTAAAAGGTGCTTACAGGCAGATGGTTTGACCTCATAAATCACTTCAGCATAAAGATGGAAGTGCTTTATTCAGAAGTGGAGTTTGTGCCTTCTTTTCTTTCTTACTCATATTCACAGGAATGTGCATGCAAATTTCCTATCTCCCAGTAGCTAGAATAAATTGCTCTTGGGCACTTAAACCACTTCCAGCTTGATTTAGAAGTTCAAAAGAAATGTAAATATATATATATATATGGCCCCTCCCAAAAGCTGGATAAAAGTTTTAACCCCATGTTAGCAGTTTTTGAAGGTGCTATGGTTGAGATAGGGCTGTCTTCCCCCCAACCCCTTGCATGTGGGCTGCTGTTCAATAGTCAGGAAAAATGTAAATAACACAGATACGAATAAGACATAAAATACAGACGGATGATTAAATACATTATGGCCCTCTATATGAGAATGAGCCTCAGCAGCAGCCCTAGGTAAAGCCCCAGCTGAAATATATTGTCTCTAATTACAGTTATCAGTCCCAAACAATGAACTGGTTTCCTATATACCCCCCAGGCCTGAGGCAGCCCCTTGCTGCTGGAGGGAGCTGCTGAGGTGTTCCTCTGCAGAACAGCTGCTCTTCAGCTGGGTGAATGCTGGGTCTATAAGAAGCAGTGTGTGAGTAGGGCTGTTATTACATGTTGTGACTGGAGTATCATGCTTAGTAGAGTCAATATGTTTTAACAAAGCTGATTCTTTGTAGAATAATGTGATGGTTTTTAGGTTTTTTGGATTTTGTTTTTTTGAGGTTTTTTTTTTTTTTGAGAAATGGATGTGCTTTGTCCTGCAGTTTCTCATGGCTGATTGAATTCAGCTGCTAATGCAGATCTTGCATGTGGATGGAAGCTTTGAGTCCTTGTTTGGTTACTCTCTACTATTTCCTCTCTCCATTATGATGCTCACAAGTGAATGCTTAGAAATCCATTTTCTACAGTTACACAGGTTGTTTTGCTCTCTCAGTGCCCTGCCACCGGAGATGACTGTAGCTGCAGTTGTATGTATGAATATAGCAAAACATTTGTATGTAGACTTGTGATTGCACGTGTCCTTGGGCTTTTTTACTGTCTTTTCTCTCTTGCACTCTTGGTGTAGAATAAGCGAAGAAAAACAGAGTTATTGTTTTGTTGTAAAACTTGAGAAAATATCTGAAAGAGTGCTGTGTGTGTATTGTGTGCTGTGTCACTGCTCATGTGATGCACAGTTTATTCCTCTCTGGCAACTTTAGGATATTTATGAAAGGAAATCCAAATATAAACTTTGGTTTCTGTAGCTCATGAAAAGAAAAAAAAAAAAAAAGTCCAATAGGTAAAATACACTCTGCACAGTATTGTTTCTAAAGCCTTCCCACTAACTACCTTGGCACATAGTAAATGACTGCTAGAAGAAAGTGAACATTTTTCTGTCCATTCCTGTGGTGGGCAGCTTCATACCCTGAGTTTTCACCACTGAAATCAGTCGTGCTACACCACACAGAGTTGAAGTTCTGCATTATAACTGAATCCCTGCAATGTGTCTTAAAACTCATCTCGGATGGAAGAAATCTAGGTGTGTCTGTGTCTCCAGCACAGGCTCAATGCTCTGAGGGAGACGTGCAGGGTCAGAGCCATTCCCCCAAATCCTCCTATATCTGAGTGGTTTAGCTTTGTGCAAACAGGCAAATCATTTGGGCTTCTGTCTGCTGAAATAACTCCTCATTTTTCACATCTAAAGCCTGAATTTGCATCACTGTGAGAATTAGTTTAAATAATTTAAAGCTTACTCTGGACATGTCTTGCTATCTCAGTGATGTTTTTGGGTGCTGAACAGCTCAGCTTGTTGGGAGCTGAGAGCATTCTGATATATTAAGGACTTTCTTTGCCATGTTAAATATATGGAATATATTTGAATGAATACAGTATTAGGAAAAAAAAACCCCACATTTAAAGTCAAGATATTCTTGGGTTGTTTCAGAAATCTGATAGGTACAAGAGGCCAAATTAGCTGCTGGGACAGACATAGGAATAACTGTTTTATTTAGTGCAATTTCACTCACTAGTAAGATCAAAAACTTAATCCTGCAAAATGGTAAGAAGTATTAATGAGCTTTTATAACTTTCAACAGAAAACTCTAAGGGTCATGTCTAGATTTTAGACCAGAAACTTCTCCTAGAGCTGCTGGTAAGCACATGGCATGCCGCAGAGCATTCCTGTCTCATCTCACATCATGTCCACTGCAGAAGGGCAGACAGATCACCACTATAGGCTCAGAAGGCACATGTTTAGCTTGCTTTCATACTGTGGCAACAGAATAGGCTGCATTCAATGGCAGGGTAATCAGAGATGCCCTTCTGAGTCTGTAGCAGATGAGTTAAAACAGTAGCAGGTAGATGCATTAAGATAACCTGGGACTGCTCACTAAATAGTGTTAACTTTCATCCCTGCTCAACACTGGCAGTATTTCCATTCACTGAGCTGGTAATAAAAATATCTCTCATGGTCTTGAAAAGTCAGGGGAAGCAGTCAATGAAGAACTGCAAAATAACTAATCTGCTGAATCTGTGGTAGCAACATTATTTTTTTTCTCCCACTACAGGGAATAAAACAAGAGTGAATTTACCTCTTCCTCCTCTAAATTCATTGCTCAGCAAGAAACGGTATTATAGGAAAGCATTCCCACTGTTTTGGCATGGCTGCTACGTTACTTGCTTGTTCTGGAAGTATCATTTTCGTAACATAGGAAAGGAGGAGTGTGATCTTTGGAGAAACAGGATCTCTAAGGGAAAGGAAATGATTTTCAATGTTGTGTTTTGGTGAAAGGAGGCTTTGTCCTAATTGACAACTTGAATCATAAAAAGTTTACTTAAAGATGGCCTTTCTTGCTAAGTGATGCATGCCTTCTACTTACTTCCTGCGAAGGTGTCCAAGCAAGCTATTTTATTCTCCCCCGCAGTGCGGGGGATCGTGTAGGACTGACCTGGTGTTACCTGTCCCAAGTGTAGGAAGAAATTTGGTAAATGGTGGGTTTTCTGTGCTGCTCTGTGCCCCGTGCCAAGGCCGACGCTGGCGGTGCCTGGGTGAGGATGCAGCTGTGGCTGTGAATGGTGGAGGCTCGGGTGAGCGCAGAGCTGTGGGCATGTGTTGGGGCAGCTCTGGGAGTGGGGAGGTTACAGGGGGCAGGAGGTGTCCCCTGCTGCTGCTGTGCCCTTGCAATGCAGGAGCAGGCATGAACTGCCATGGGGTTGTCTCTTGCTCCCTGTCAGGCTTCATGCAGGGGAAAACCCAACTTTTATTTGCTTTTGATTTAATCAGAACTGCCCTCAAATTAAAGAGTGTTCTCAAAAAGGAAGGCCTTCAGGAAGAGGCAAAGTGTGTATGGAGGAGAGCAGAAGGTTTTAAGTGTGCAATTCAGCAGTGTGCCTCCATCCCTACTTACCCAGCGGCATTGCCTGCTCTTTCACATCCAGCCAGTTTAAAAACGCTTTGGGAGACGAATATCCCCGTGTCAGCTGTGCCATCAGTGGGAGCAGACTGGCTCTTCCAGAAGCTCCAATGAACTGAAACCAGTATCTCCTGGAAAACTGGAGCTATGTGGTATGTCACTTAGTGTTCATTACAGGTGTTTGATTTACTCCTGGGACAGGAGCAAAACCAGGGTTCACAGCAAACAGTTAACTTGCACAGACCTCCTCTTTCATCCCAACCAATTTCCTGCAAACTTTGCAAACTTTGGGACAGCTGCGTAATACAGGGTTTTATGTAAAAGAAATTGTTGAAAGCTCTCTCAACTTTGATGCTTTCCATTGGCCCTGTCAACCTACACTGACACCCACGTGAAGGAGGACAATGGCAAGTATCTACAATTTCTGCTTCTCACTGAGAGTTGCCAGGTCTGTAAGTGTCAGGAGAAGGTCTGTGCACATGGCTCCTTCGTAGCTGTATACAGTGACTACTATGCATTGGAATTTAACTTAAAATCAGTGATATACTGGATGCATTTGCAGCCCAGCAGGCATGTGGGTGCTGAACAGGACCATGCTGCAGGTCACAGCCCTGCTGCTGCCCCCATGACTGCACACTGAGGAGGTGGTTACTGCTCGTCAGCAAACCTGGGGGAACTGCCACCCTGCAAACTCCTGTCCTGCAATAAAACGTGAGGTAATTTGAAGTAGTTTGTATTGTAGTGAAAATGTACATGCCAGTGTGACATTTCAGCAACACATGAGCCCCTGATCGTGTTATCCCAATGCAAAAACTCTTTCTTCCTGTCCACCGACCCTTGCTGAGGGCACCTGGGTGAAGGCAGGCTCTGGGCAAAAACCGTGGGGATGCTGCGAGGGGGAGAATGTGTCACTTCTGTAATGGGGACCATTGCAGGTGCAAGGCCACTGCTTGATCTGTGGGCAGACATGCTGTGCCCCCTCCTTCCTTCCTTCTATAAATGTTTTTTTCCTTGATTAGTGGTCTGTCTCACCACTTCTGTTTCAATGGCCTAACTTAGAGCAGGGCTACATATTTGCATGCCTACAGTCAGCTCAATATCCTTAATTATATGTGTCTTTATATGTCTAAGGAAAATTTCAGGTTTGAAAATGGATGGAGAGAGGAAAGGTTTCTATATTTGTAGGGCTATGCATTTTTCTTGTGTAGTATTTCCTGTAATGACATCTGGGGCTGATTCTCATTTTTGGTAAGGCTGCTTTACATGAATACAGAGGGGAGTTTGAAGCATAAATAATGGTGTTTAATGCTAAAGCAATGCTGGGGGACCCATGAGAGTCCTGATGTCCGAATGCAACGGTCCTGTTCTGAGATGGTCACTGGAACCACCTCCATCCTTCCTCTATAGGACACTCAGATGTGCTTCTAATGGAAGTCATGCTTGTAACAGTGGAGACATCTTGCTTGTGCTGATTTTGAGAGCTGGATAAAAGGGGGACATAACCCTGCCAACACAAACTGGCAGAAATTCCTTGCTGCAAAATGTTTATTCATTGTTCATTACAAGCTTCCTATTGCATCTGACCCTTTGAGCAGCATTTGACCGTGCAAAATATACCACAATAAGATATGGCTTAGTCTTGTCTACTGTTAGTCAAACATCTTCTCTTCATGTTCTTCCAAACATGCCATGTTTCCTGGGTTTATTTATAGTACCTGCATAGATACATTTTTCCTTTTGCTTTTTTTTCCCCCTAAATAATATTTGCAAAGGTCAACAGCCACAAACTGTTGCTGTTCTCAGAACAGTAAAATTTGCCCATTCCAATAAGCTTCCTACAAGAAAGTCAGAGTTCAACCTTATCTAGAATGAAGAGGAAATATGATAAAGCTTACACAGCTTTCTCCTTGCTTTTAATGCATGAACCACAGTCTTTTCCATTTCCTCTCCTAAAACAAGGCTGGAAAACTAATCAAGAAGAAGCATTCATTCATTTAAAAAGGTTGTTGAATCAGGAAATGAAATGGAAAAGTAATTTATGCTAGATACTTTCTGGTGTTTTTTACTATTTAACATTCTAGGAGATGGTTCCTTTGTTTTTTCACCAGTTCAATTCTGTCCAAGTCCCAAGCCAGACATCAATATTTAATATGCTTTATAGATGTCAACTGTTTTTGCTGGATAATTTTTCACCCTTCAATTATGGACATGATACCCTAGAAAATTATGTAAAGTACCTGCTGGCTAAACTAAAATGCCAGATGCATGGAATTTTTGTTCATTTACAAATGTGTTGCAAAGAATGACAATGCTTCCTTTGATTTTTCTTGTTAATGTCACTTGTTGGCTGAAGAAGTGTTCCTGAGTAAGTCTGCTCCATGCCTTTCCAGGAGCTGAAAAACCAAAAATGAGGACAAATGCTAAGGAATCCAGCAGGTCTGATTCTATTCTCATGAGTGTAAATCTAGAATATCATCATGGAAATCGGTGTGGCCAATGGAAAACTGTGAGGACAGAATTAAGCGAGGACAGAATTGACAGAATGTACATGAGAAATATAAGCAGCTGAACTGAGCAGTGACTATACTCTTGATTACATCCAAAGGAACATCACTGAACCAGCCATGCACTCGGGTTGCAGCACTTGAGGCGCAGCAGGGTTTAGTCCCTCCTCTCTAGGTGCTGTCCCTTGTAGATCAGAGGGGAGATGCTCATCACAGGTAACCACACTGTCATGAGTGACCTGCAGGACTGGAAGACCCCTGTGTCCAGCCATTGTGCTCATGCTGTTGAAGCCCTGCCAAAGCCTCCTTTCAAGAGTGGTCCCTCAAGCCCCAGGGCAAGTGCTCGTACACCTGTAATGCAGCTGATTGACCTGACCTGGCCCACTGAACATGAGTGGGAGTCCCCTGTCCAGCTGGCTATCCTGCCTCCTCTGCCCTGTTCATGTCAGCACAGCTCCCTGCCTTGGACCTTTGGGCCTCTGCCATCAGGACTGATGATGCTGTAGTGCCTGTGTGCTCATTCCATTGCAATGAGGTTAGAAACCAGCAGTAAAAATATGTTTCAGCACAGCTGCTTGGTGCTTGCATTTGTCAGGCCAAGTGAACTACACATGTTGGGGAAGACAATCTGGCTCTTCAGGCAGGACATGTGCCACTGAATCTGAAGAACTGGAATCCCGGTGGTGGTTTTAGACCTCCTTACAACACTGACTTGTGTTTCCCTGAGGATGGCATGGCAACATGCTTTACCTGTGGACTGGCATTGAAAATAACCCACCAAATCTGTTTTGCCCAAGATGCAGCAAGGTACGACAGGCTGATACTTCAAGTTTTCCCATTTCCACTTAATGTTGTCCTAATATAGTTCTGAATCTTTAAAGACTGAAGTATTTTGGTTTCTAGTGGAGTTTTCTCCTTGCTGTTTCCCATATGCAACTTTCATGGTCAACAAAGGGAAGGTCCTGGTTCAGAGACTCCAGGTGAGGAACAGGCAAAGGTCTTCTGTGGGGAGAACACAACTCAGCCCAGAGGTTGCTGAGAGTGCAGTCCATCTGTCTCTGGATCATCACATAAGAAAGCTGTAAAACAGCCCTGACTGCAAGGTCCTGGAAGTAAACTGCCCATGCTTCATTCTCCCTGAGAAAGCAAACAGTGTCAGGTTCAGGGTGAGAAACTCTTTCCTCATAAAGAGATTGATGTCCTCCTAAATCCATGTGACATTGCTAACTTCCGAGTTAGGCATGTATCCTCTTACAGACCTGAAAGGGTTTGAAGTTGTTTGTATAAAGCTATGGAGTCTATAAACTAACCTTTCAAAGGTTTGGGGCAAACATATTCTTACAATTTTTCTTCATTTGTATGACAGGTCTGCAAAAAAAGGCCTGAAGTATTATTCCAGTACAGAGTAACACCTCACAGTGGAATTAACCATTCTCTAAAGCAGTCACATTTAACTACATCTATAAAATCTTGTCTTAGTACCTGAAAACTCAAAGATGGAAATGTATCTTTTCAGTAAATATTCACACTTAGATGATCTCTGAGATCTTCTCAAAGAAGCTATTTCAACAGATAGCATTTTCATGCTAGTTTCCACCCCCCACCCCCCCCACGGTATCTTAGGATTTTTATTCTCTTCCTGTTGCAAGCACAAATATTTCACCAAAATTGCCTGTGAATCCTCTTGCCCTGGAATGCATTCAGTTTTAGATGGTGTCATGTGGCTGTTGATAATGCATTGACAGCTATTGCTTCAGTCATGATGGCACAAAGAAACAAAGTAGTAGTTACATTGTCTTGGTTTTATTGAGGTTAAATCCAAAACACACCTAGGAAACACTGACCTGTCATTCAGCTCATGGGTGTTTGCTGTTTATTGTAAATATTTGTACATGAAACTGCAAAAGAGCTGAGACATGTCCCTGTGAGATGCCCCTGCAGAAAACAAGTTAAAATGTGTCTCTTGGAAAAGAACACTATCAACTGCAACTTTTTTCTCAAATATTTGTATATGTGAAAGCAGTAGGTAGATTTTTGCAGGTGGAAATACTGGAGAGAAGAGGGTGTGTTTGTCCAACTTTATTTTTAATCAAGTAAAACTGGATAACCTGTTTCAGGGTAGCTGCTTACAAGGAGCTGGATCTGTCTGCAGCTTGAAATGTTTTACTGTCAGCTTTGGGTGCTGGAACACTGTTCACAGTCCCTTGATCTGCATCTCCTGGCTGAGCTGCTGCAGAGGTTTATCCGAGGGTGCCCCCAGAGCCAAGAGGCAGGCAGTGAATGTGGGCAGTGATCGATAGCTGTCCTGACTCCTTACTTGGGGAAGTGGCTCTGCACCCCACAGCAGCCTGTGCATGAGGGTGGCAAGGCAGAGGAGAGCACTGTGTGGTGCCTCTGGCTCCACACCAAGTCCAGGCTCCGCACTGAGGTATCAAAACATACATGCTTTACTCTTCTAATGCCTCTCCTAATCTATTTTGTGTTAGGCTTTTCTCCGGAAAGGAAAGTCTGAAATGAGCCAACTTAAAGCTGATCTTTCATGATTGAAACAAGGGGCTCATGAATATATCATGTTCAGGCACAAATGAAGGATTCCTAACTGCTCTTGAAGGGAAGACTTGCGAAGTATGAGCTGTATTTCTGAGTATCATTCCAGAGCATGGCTTGACTTGTTCTACTGAAAGACTAAAACCAATCCCCTAAAACTTACTTATTTGTCAGTACTTATTTTACTCCTTTCCATACAAACCAGTATCCAGACAATGCAAGTTGTCTGGTGGGAAATTTGTAAGCGATTTGCTATTCCTCTCTCATGGTGAATTCCTACTGCAGCACATTCAGGATTGCATAATAGCAAGCTAAAATAAACCTGAAAACATGACAAAGGGAAGCAGACCAAAGTAAACCCCTGGTGTGAGATATCATTACCTGTCATTGGGAAAGTAATTTAAGATGTTCATACAATTCGCTATAACATTTCCTGAGCTAAATTATGCTGTTAACAAACCACATAAAAGTAAATTAACAAATGCCAAAACATCTTGGAAAAAAACCCAAACCTAAAACCTGTAAGTACACAGGTGGGGTAAAGCTATTGTATGATCTGTCATGAGAACCAGCGAATGGAGAGCTGTTTCTAACATTTTGAAAACATCTTGGGCAACTATAATCCAGCTGGCTAAAATGACTTAAATATGCTGGTTGGGGAAAGGGGAAGAAAGATTATCCCCTTTGCCCCCAATATGACGGGGACAAAAATATTTTAAAATGTTGTCATAGTTCCCTTTCAGTTAGCCATGGCATGTTTCAGTCTTTGAATGACACCTTTGGGTTGCATGTAAGTTCAATGACTTCTATTAAAATTAATATTTTTATTAAATTACTGAAAAATATTTTTTATGTAGTGCTATAGCTTGTTATATATTTAAGAAACTTTAAGATAGACAAGTATGCAATATAGTTTAAGAGTTGCCATTGGTAGGGAGAAAAAAAAATCCACATTAAAATACTAAAAAGGTAAAGTCTATGCTTGCATACAACCAGGAGATAAAACACTGGATTGGTTTTGCCTTTCCTGATTATGCTGAAATCTTTTGAGAGGTTATCAAAGTACTCCAATGAAGCTATTACAGAAGGACCACATGACTTCAAAACCAAAGCACTACACAAGATGTAGCTATATGAATTGCTGTTCAGATGTACAGAGTTGTTTGGCTCCCACAACTACCTGTGTGTGTTTTCTTCCCCTTACAGGGAACGCAGGAAAGCTCAGTGGTCGATGAAAGCTGAGTACCAAACAAGATGCCAAACAATCTGGCTTTACAGCTTTGCACAGCAGAAACGAAGGGGGGAAAGAGCAGGAAGAGGCACAAGGCACAGGGTCCAAGCTTGATGCAGGAGGAGCAAAATGCAAAAGGATGAGGTTCCCAATGATTCTTGGGACATGGTCAGGATATGATATAAGTATGAGGGTCTTTGTACTGTATTCTTCTGGAAAATAAAAGGTGGAAGGATTAGTTATTATCTTAGACTCCTGTAGGAGGTAAATCCACAGAGAGGTGTGTACAGAATGTGTAAGTTCAGAGTTGCTGCTGTTTAATGGACTGCAGTCACACATCGCAGCATGTGTATGTGTAATTGTCTCCCAAACTGGAGACTGAACCCTTAAAGGTTCCCTTGCTACACATTACTTCTCTAAACAAGACATGGAAATATAATACAGTATTAGGAAAGTAGATGATTCATTCTGATATACTACTTAAAACACGCCAAGGACATTAGCTATAGCTTGGCCAAAAACTCCCTGTCTGAAATAAACACTGATCTGATGGAGTCCTGCATTAATTTTTAAAGCATCACAGCAGGGGGCAAGGAGGGCCAGGGTTTTTCACTGCAAACTAGCTGCTTACACAACAGGAATGAGGTATATTTTAGGTGCTTACTGTTCTTTTTCTAAATAATTCTCCTCAGAAGGTGTATTTGCGATGGCAAAGTTCTGAAGAATTCTCAGGTTTTTAAGGCTCTTCTTTCAGAATAATTCACGTTTCAGTAAATAGTCTAGAAAAACACATCCTGCTTTGCACATTGCGCTTGAAATGGCAGAAATGTATTTTTAGGGTCATGAGCTAAATTACCATCTGGCTCAATTGATATTTCAGCTGTATTACATGCATTTGGTCTGAACGTAACACATCATTGCTTATTTTTTGCCCTCAGATTATGCAGCAGCATTTATCCTCTATGCATGTAGTACACAACCTATCCTTAACATCTGCATAAATCTTGGTTTTTCGGTCATCTAGTGTCCTCATAAGTTCTTCACATTTTTTATTACTTTGCTTACAACTAATTACTCTGGACACAGTGCAATCTATTTATATGCTTTGTAAACATTCCCTCTTCCAAATGCTTTGTGGTATCATTTTCTTCAGTGTCTTAATGGAAGATTGTCAAATGAGGGAAGCAGCTGAACTGGAGAGACATAGGAAAGAATGGAAAAGAAATCCCCTAACATCAACAAGGAAGTGATTGTCAGTGTTAGCAAATATTTCTGATAACTATTCTGTTAAATTATTTACAGATTTGGAGTAATGTTACCCACTGCTATGCAAAAGGAAGACTTGCTTCTTTTTTTCCTGTCAGACTGACATGTGAAGTAACTTCAGTGTATAAAATCCTGTAGCACAGAATGAGCAATTTTCAAGCAGCATTGATGCCACTGGGATTCTTCCCACTACTTGATGATGGCCTCACTGCAGTGATCAGTCATTTAGTGTTCCTGCAGGAGTGAGCATTTCCTCAAAAGAATCGTTCAGATAATAAAATGATCTCTTTTTGCTTAGCTAGATGCATACCTTCATTGGGATAGATTAATGAATTATGTCCTACATACAGAACTGCAAATGAGTACACCTGCCTGGCTGCTGCTGGCACACGCGATTCCTCCCTGGCAATCAGCACGAAGCCTAGAAGGAAGTTTCCTATCCCCAAGTTTGCTAAACTGAAGTCTTTCAAAATCTCTTCCATCCTCCAAAGTGCAGAAAAAGATGTTGAGTGAAGGCACAGAGTTGCTGCTGGCTGTCAGAGGCACATGTGAGATGCTCCCCTTCCCTCTCTAAGTTATTCCACAAAACCCAGGGGTGTACATGCCAGTTACTAGGATTTTGCAAAGGTAAAGCGGGCCTGATAGAGATCATATTGTCAAAAAGGAAGGTTCTGTTTCTATGAAGTGTGTCATTGAAATATCCAGATGGATTTGAAGAGAGGCTTTTATGTCTTGGAAAATTTAACACCTTTTGATAGCCACTGTGTCCTCAGGAGTCTGCTTTGACATACATGGTGTTTTAGGACCTGTGAATGCCCCAAAAGAACTGCCCGAACTTTAACAGGAAGGCTGTGCTTTATAATCAGCCTCATACTACCCCAGCAGCTACTGCAGTGAATGACTAAAAAAACCCCCCGAACAACAACAAAACCTCTCCAAAACAAAACCGACCAACCAATGCTTCCCCCACCCCCCCCCCGTAAAAAAATAAATTACAAAAACATTTGTAAAGAATATTGAACTTAGGGAAATAATTTTCTAATCAATAATGTCACTTCAAGAATAACGCTTCAAATGTTTTGATTTCAACCAAAATCAAATTCAAAGTCTTTTGAAAACATCTGGAGATATTTGTCCAACATCTTAATTTGTATTTAAACTATAAAAATACTTTCTGAGATAAGAAAGACTATAGCTGTAATTATTTGTAAAGGAATAAAATATTGCTGAAAATTATTAAAATCCATTTTGTTGTAATTCTCCAGCAGGCAAATAAGAATGCTGTTATATTTACATATGTAACTTTGAAATCATTTCAAGTTAGCTATTAAGAGAGAATACTTTGCTTCGGAATGAGCAGCTAGCTTACATGTGTTGGCCAACCAACTTAAAACAAAGCTAAACATCTGATAGCCAGAAATGCTACTTTTAGTATGCACATTCTAATACCATATGTACTTAAGACAAAAAAAGAGTTCTCCAAACTATAAAATAGAAAAAGAAAAAAAACTACATAATTTTAATGTAATTTTTTTCTTCTTATTGGTTTTAGAGATGTCTACATTTTGGTCTGTGTGAACATCTGTCTTGGCTGGATGGTTTCAGAAAACTTTAAACACTCCAGTAGCTTCTGAAGGGGGGTAAAAAGTGTATTGTGCCTGTGTTTGAAAATGGAGACTGAGGTGAGGTTTGGCATCTCCTGCTTCAAAGAAAATGGCTAAAATCTGGCAGTGCAGAAGATCATTGTGCCAGCCTGATGTCTGTTGCCCTGCCATTACAATTCACAGGCTGTGAGCCCTTCAAAAAACAGCAGTTCACTTGTGTCTGGGAGAGACACTGCAGGTTTCACCTCTATGCTCTCTGGAGGTCCCAGGGTGTGACACCCAATCATCTCTGGAGGACCTGGAGCACCAGAAGAAGGTTTGAGCCGTGTGAAAAATAATCTGCAATCCTGTAAGAACTCTAGTGTGCAATGTGAGGTTGTACAAAAAAGTTAATTCTGGTACTTTGACAAGATCTGGACCTAACCTTGATGACATTCATTCATTAAACTGTTGCATGTGTGTTTGGATCAACATGGTGCAGTGAAGTGCTGGGGTCTGAACCCCAAGCCCTGAACTAAGATTGACATATGGGTGGTTCACATGGTCCTTCAAAAATAGGTGATGAGTTTGCCTTTTGGCTTTCCTCCAAGGTGAGGCAGACCTTGCAGGGAAAGCCCTTGCGTAAATGAGCACCAGGTGTCCTGTGTTGGGTAAACGAGTGCCAGGTGTCCTGCTTTGGGGATAAAAGCTGGGACCACTTGCAGGAAGGGTGGAGTGTCTATCTGCACTTTGCAGTTTTCCTCTTGAGGAAGGACCGCCTGCCTCTCCTTGTAACTGGACTCTGGTCAGGTTTGGTACTTGTAAATATGAGCTCTGTGGGAACAGCATGAGTTTGCCTCTGTCCTATGTTATCAGCCTCTTGGCTTGGTTGTCTCCCATCTCTTCTATGGGAGACTTTGTTGCTTTGTTTGTTCCACTGGTTGTTGGCCGTCTTGTATCGTTCTTGGGGTCATTGGGGTGATGTCTGTGTAACCTCATTGACTTGTTTGTACCCCCAGCGATCACCCATGTACTGACCCTTTTGTGTGCAATAGAATCTGGTTACTGGTTTGTTCTACTGCTGGCTGCATCCTTTGTACTAGGCCTAGTGACTGGCAAAACATGCAGCTACTTGTTTCACCTGTTGTTCAGCTTTTGACTCTGTCTAAGCCAACACCAGATAACTAAACAATCGTGAGGTTTTTATGTCTCTGTAATAAGAACAATCCAGGCACATCTGGCTTAATGAACTTGTTTGGTCTAAGCATGAAAAAAGTCACAACTTTCAGATGTAATTTTTTTTCTATGTTTTTTTTAAAATTGGTGTTTATTGGAGGATTTTATTCAGTTTAACTTTATTATGTGACGTGTGAGGAAGGGGGAAGGATTGCTCTGAAATAGTTCTGTACCTGGTGAAAGACCTAGTCCTTTACTTTCCTGTAACAGTAGTTCTCACTCACATATCTAATCAATTTTAGATAACTGAAGAACAGGATCAAAATTTCATCGCTAAGAATAAGGTGATGAAAATAGCCTATTAAAAATACTATGCTATATTAGTGGTACAGCTGTAAGGGATTTACAAAAATTAATTATATTACTACTGTAAAAATATCAGCATTGAAGTCAATGCCAGTGTATTTTGGTCTTGGATTCCACATATTCATCTGTCTGGTATTTTCAGAAAAAGCAATCTACTTAGCGTCTCTTTCTCTATAGAAAATTTTCCCTGCCGTTATACATGCCTGATCTAGAATTCTTAATTTGGAAATTAAATGTTCATCAGACAAAAATACCATGTTGTACTTGACAATACTTTTGGCTTTCTTAAATCCAGAGATTCCAAGAAAACAAACAACAATAAGCCCCATGTTTTTCCTTTATTGGGAGCTAAAGAGTACTGGAGAAATCTGATGATGACTTACTCATGCGAAAATAAAAGTGAGAAATAGTGTAATTTCCGTTTTTATTGATATTGTTAATATCTACTGAGTCTGGAAACTCCTATTTTGATGAATGTCATCAACAGATGTTGTCAGGTTTAAATTACTCCATTGTTCTGCATGATTTAGGTATGCTGTGTGTTAAGAGACTCAAGATATTTAAAAACCACTACAGAGAATTGGTGGGAAGTTGGAGGACACTTTCTGACATACCAGAGCAATCATTTATTGTTAGTGGTTGAGATAACTATGTGAAGCTGGTCAAATTATTTATGGTTTTGTGATTAAATTTCTCTCTTCTCAAAGATGGAGTTCATAAGCTTTCATTATGACATTAATTCTCTCGTTCAAAGTTCGGGCAGGGAAAGTGGAGTTCTTGTGGCTCCCTTGAACAACTATATTTTGCATCATTTTGAAGGTCATGAAACAGAGTCTAGTGGAATTTTCTGCTACTATAATTGGGGAGAGAATGCTGACAAGATTTTTAATGTGAGAACAAGTCCTTTTACTCCAAGGAAGAGATTTAATGTGGTGTTAGCCACTGAGCTTCAGTAGCTCACCTCTCATCAGGTGAGAAAGTGGAGGACTGAGGCTTCTGCAAACTCCTCTGGCTGTTGCCAAAGCTAATTTTGTAGACGCAAGCCAAAACTGTACTTGAGTTACTGCAGAAGGAATATCTGGGAACACATTTCTTTAGCTGCAGGGCAGCACTGTGAAAACCTGCACAGCCCCAGAACTGGAAGTGGAGATGGTCAAGGAAGATTTTTCTAGAACTAATGAACTGCGGAATGAAGCATTTCCCACAGTTGCTGAGAAAAGAAATAGAATACCTTTAAAAAGGACTGGCCTAATGCAAAGTTCTCTGTCGCTTGGGAATGAAATACTTCTCAGATGACTGTGCTGGTTCTCCCAGATGTGTGAGCAATTTTTAGTGCTGATGAGATTTTGCTAGTGGGCTGAGAGCACCATATGAGTGCGGGCAGTTTCACTCCAAATGGGCTCCATTTTTATTCTTTTGCAGAGAGGTCTTTTCAGGAAATACCTGCAGATTTTATCCTGCAGAAAGATGTCCTATAAGATGTCTCTAAGAGTTTTTTGACCTATCCTTCCACTGTGAAAGGGCACTACAGAGCACTACCAAGGACATCAAGTAAGTGTCCTTGGGTGCTATGAACTAGTGTTTTTTCACATAGAACAACCACAGCTTTTCATTTTTTGCAAAAATATGCTTTTGCTTCCTTTTACTGATGGATACAGAGCAAATTTTGTACAGCGACAGAGAACCAGGACCCTTTGGGCAGGGTTCCTGCCACGGGCAGGAGGCTTTGCAGAGACCTGGTGTAGGGGACCCCATGGAGATTGCTGAATGCCTGTGGCAGGAGGTCACAGCCACCATTCCAGTGGGGGAATGCTGGTTAAACACATCTGCTGAGGCCTATCTTGCTCTCTGTCTCTCAGCACACATCAGTAGAAGGTGGTGATTTGGTCCCAGGAATACAGATTCTTAGTCATATTTATGGACTTCACCTACGGGGGGACTTTCAGTTCAACGAGTATCCCAGAAAACACCTCATGTCAAATACATCTTCCCGCCTGTAAGAGTGGGTGTCTCCACTTCCTGCCTGGATGGCAAAACACTCCATCAATGATGGGATAAAGATTAACTAAAAATGAAAGTCATTTGGTTTTCTCTAGCTCCTTCTCTCTGTTTTTGTTTCTTTCACCAGTAGCTCTTAGGCTCCAGAGCCCCTCTTTGGGATGGAAATTTACTCTGCTTCTCTCTTGGCAGTTTGGCCTATTTGGTAATTGGAGTCTTCTCGTTTGGTGAGCCATTCCCATGGTTCCCACGTTCACTCATTCTTGCTCTCTTATTTTCCATTCCCTTATTACTTTCCTAATAACTGCTTCTCAGGCTTCTCTCTTCCTTTAATATTTTCTTGTGTGTTTGGCTAGTCTTCTCTGCATTCTTGGTATGGTATACAGTGTGCCATCACTGGAACAAGACGTCATGGCTTTTCAGCTGCTGCATGTGGAGTTGCTCCTGCAGAAGGCTTTGCTTCAGTCGCCCAGTTTGGCTCTCTCCATGAGAATTTTTACTCTGCTTTATGGCAGGTCTCTGTTATAGCAGTGACTTTCTAAAATGTATGATACTTGGTCTTGCAAACAATTGCAAGTATCTTGGCTTCAGTGAGACACCTTTCTCGGAGCTGCTGGAGCCTTGTGGTCTGGAGCCTCTACTCTGTCTTGTGGTTCATTGAGGCTCTTTCCTGTTTCTTGTTCCTGGCTGGATATATTCCCTTGTTTGCCTTAACTAAGCATCTTAAGGAATCTTATTAGCCTATATGGTCATTTGTGGCTTGGCATTTTTGTCAGTCCTGACTCTGTTGTGCTGGTTTTTTGCTCTGTGTGCCAGGACCTCTGAAGTTTGGTCCCCTATACCCACAGCATTTCTCCTTTCCTTTCTCAGCCCGTTCCCTTCACAGGTTTGGGGGGTTTTTGTGTTCATCTTGTAAGGCAGAAAAACCCTCTTCACCCTGAATTCTTCAGAATGTAAATTTATGTTAATTATCTGTAGTTTGCTAGTAGAAAATTACAAGGGATAGGATTAATCTAAAAAGTTAACTGTGCTCTTTAAAGGCATTTCCAGATTTTTGGCATATTCAGAAGGGGAGAACACTGCTTCTCACTAGTTCCTTCTATCAGAAGTTAACAGGCATAACTAGACAGAGAAGGCAGATGCTGGTCCTTACCATTTCTTTCACTTTCTACAAAGAATAGACATATCTAATGGTTTCAGACCTGGAGCCCTCCTTTCTTCAATATTAGCCAGTTGTTGTCAAAGACATACTGTAAGCCTTTGCGTTTCTTGTATTTGTTAATCATGTTTGATAGCTTGGTAACTTACTTTAACCAGAGCAATGTGTTAAACTTTTTTTTGGCTGCCACTGAGAGAATTCTAAATAATTTGCTGAACAAGGTTCCAGCAGTTCTGGTACGTAGCCTAACACCATATATTGTGGTGTGCAGGGAAAATCAGTTCTCCAACGGGAACTCAATAGCAGTGTGGATCTTCTGCCAAAAATTCCTAATTCTGGGACTGTACCAGGAAACTTGTGTGGATCTCGTTCTGCTCCTACTCAAGTCAAAGGTAAAGCTCCTAGTGACTTCTCAGGATCCAACACTCAGCCCCCACATTCCTATTTCACACATTTTCCTTCAAATTCCTATTACTTTTAAAATTTACTTTTAGACTCTGGCAATATACTAACCACTGCTCTCTCCTGTATATTTTCTAGAAGGGGAATCACAGATAGGAACCATTTTCTTCACCTCTTACACTGTTTAAGAGTAGCTCCTGTTCTGTGCCCCAAAGCGTGGCTGGAACTCAGCAGCTGTTATCTGGAGTGACAGATGAGCAAGTCACATCATGAAGGGAGGGGGGAAAACTGGTATAAAAAGAGAAAACAAACAGAAGAAGAGTTTGTAATCATGTCAGAAAGACAAGAAGTGATATCTCGAATTAATTTTGTTTTTCTGTAATCCCTGGGTTTACTTGGAGAGATAAGAGAAATCAGGGATAGGTTGTGGTCAAGCAAGAGACAGCAGATATGGAAAAATGGGATCTCAGGACATTTACCACAGGAAATGAAACTCCAGCATCACTGTGTTGCAAGTAGTGCTAACACATTTGGAGCTTGTGTCTTTTGGTGTGCATAAGTATACAGACTGCTATATATAGCTCTGGAAATAAACACATGCAATCTGATAGCTTTAAACATAGTAGGTTTTGCTTATTAGGCTGTAAGAACACTTGGAAGGAGCAAGTGTAAGAATAAAGCTGATACAGATTTTTGCCATGAAGCTTAGAAGAGATTTGGAGCGGATATAAAACACAAGGTGACGGGCAACAAGCTGGGGACTGATAGACTATTTCCAACAGTGCCACGTACTCACCGTCTGACATGGGGGAAGTCATCGCATTTCCCTGTGCTTTTTCATTTGCTTTCTTCATCTGCATTAGATGGTGCTAATTACTTCTGTTGGGAGCTCCAGCAGCTCTGAAAGGTGTTAATATCAAAGGAAAAGCAGCTAAGCTGCAGAGTAACACTAGTCACTTCTCCAGAAAAAAACAAGTGTGAGAGCTGCCAGGCAGTGACACACAGGGGAGGGAACAAGGAGCATCCCTTGTGCATTCCCGGCCTGTGTGTGGACACGTGGCTCAGAATGTGTGAGCTGTGTGCAGTGGGTAGATGGATGAGCGCAGGCAATCCTTCCCGTGGCCCATGCCTCCCCACAGCCTGCCCAGCCCCTGGGCTCCTCACGTGAGAATAGCCAAGGACCCTGCCCAAATAGCCTCAAGTCTGGGTTCAAACCACAGCACGGGCTGTAACCAGGACCTAAGGAGCAAAGTGCCAAACAAGACTAAAGTGTCCTACTTTATGAATTTAGTTTTGTAGTTTTGAATATAGAAATCTGAACAACCAATGCTAATTTTTAAACTTTGTGCTGTTCAAGCTGCTGCACAATCAGGGTCAACAAAACTTTATGTGCAGCTTGCAAGAATCTCAAGTTGTGTCGTCTTCAGTGCAAACACTGCTGGAAAGGGAGATCCCTGCACGTAATGTTCCCAGCCCACCTTGCCGTGTGCTGCAGGCTGGCTCCTGTACTTGTCGATGTGCACTGAAGCAAGGGTAGGATTTATCTGGGGTTGCTCTTGGAGCAGAATTCTCTCCATAATAGCCCTAATGCTGATGCTAAAGGGTTACGAAATCAACTGTATGCCTACTGCATACAAGACATCTTATTTAAGGGACTGAAAGATTTCATGGACTAATGGCACCAAACCATTCCAAACCCTATCTGTAACATACATATTTTGGTTCATCTCAACAAAACAAATTTGGTTGATCTAAAAAACCAAAACCTAAATGAAATATAACACTGCAGTTGTTGGAAGCCATTCAAGTGTGACTTAAAACAGAAATGCTGACAAAGTCTTCATTGCAGTAGTGTCCAACATCTCCCTGGGCAGGCACCATGTTCTCTTCAGTGAACACATTTTCGGATTTTGCTGGCACTTTGTTTAATGCAAGGTACACAGACAGCAGGCAAAATGTTGTCAGCTTTTATCTTCGGCTTTCAAAAAGTGAAGTAAATGGGAAATGCTATAGTAGGCTATAGATTCTCAATGATTCAAGGTACTGAAAATGAATTTGAGTGTGAAATTAAACACTAAAACGTTCTGGTGTGTTGCCTGCGAATAACTTTTTCCCCTATAACTTTAGATTCTGTTACTCCCAAGAAAATCCACTGGTCTAGGTTTGCTTGTGGTGTTCTCACAATTTTCCCCCCCATCCCCCCTTCATTTTGCTACTTGTTCCCAGCTACATGGATCACCCACAAATTGCTTTTCAGCTTAATGGAGCATCCTCAGTGACAACACTGTAAAATTCTTGTCTCATACAACCTTTCTTTATGCCTTATTGTTTCTTTTGTTTTCTACTGTTTGGGAGTATGTTTGGGTTTATTTCATGTCACCTTTTTCCATCTTACCTACAACCTGAAGGTCTTCACTGCAAGTCTGATGTGAAATCTTCATTCTTGTAACGCTCAGCAAGAGCCAAACACCACAATCCTTAACTCGCATCAGATTTCTGCGTAGGTCAATGGAAGTTTGGCTAAGTAAGGCTGCAGGCTTTGACCAGAGTTTGCTCCACAGCATGTATTGCAACGTCTGGTATTGTTTAACTCTACCTTGTTTGTTTTGAGAGACAGTTTGCATAAAGATGTCTTATGGGATAAAGTTACAATTGACTGTGTTACTGGGACAAGGTAAGGTAACTGGAAATCAAAGCTAAAAAGACCTTTGTCTCTTTAGGAAAAGGACAGCGAAGGGTGTCGTATTTCTTTTGGCATTGTAACGCTACCACATCGCATCTGCTCTTCGAACGTTTTCCAGAGGGAGGATTGCTGGACCCCACTCCAATTGCAGTCGAGAAGCAAACCCTCCAGCACACTCAGCTTTTTCTCTTTACACTATTTCATCATCTCCCTTCCCCCCTCCTCCGTCCCCACATTTTAATTTCACTTGCAGCTTCCTGCCAAGCCTTCCCGGCTGAAGCCCAGCGGGAGCCGCAGGCGCTGCTCGCCCTTCGGATGCACTAACCGGGCATCACCTGTCGGCGTCCTCCGCACCTCGCCGCTGCCGCCCGGGCTCCGCTCCGCACCGCGCTCCCTGCCGGCCCCGCCGCCGCTCGGCCGGGCACTGCGCACCCCGGGGGGGACCTGCGCGGGGCAGCGCGCACCATGCGCGGCCGCGGTCCGGCCCGCCCCGGGGGCCGTGTTTGCTGATGTAATCGCCGGGCAGCCAGCGCTGAAATCCAACACCCGGGCGGGCGGGGAGGACCGCCGGTGCCGGGGCAGGCGGCTGCAGCGCCGCTCCGCCGCCCGACTCCGCGGGCAGCCGCGGGGCTCCCCCGCACACCCGGCCCCCGGCGCACACACCCCCCGGCTCGGCCCGCCCCCGCGGGCTGTACGCGGGCCGCCCTCGGGCTTGTGCGGAGCTCGGCGGAGAGCTCGGGACCAGCGGGGTTCCATGGACAGGACCTGACCCTGCGGCGGCGCGGCGCTCGGCTCCGGCTTTCCCTCGGATCCCCGCTGCCCGGGCAAATGCATACAAATGCATTTGGGGGCCGAGAGGACAAGGCGAGGACGCATCTCTCCCGCGGCACAAACGTAAGCGGGACCGGGGAGGCGTGACGGCGGGGCCCCCTGCCCCGACCGGGCGCACCGCACCGCCACCCCGCCGCGGGGATGGCAGGGGATGGGGCTGCGGTTCAACTCGCCTCCTGGGGCGAGGGACGGCAACGCGGGTGGGCTGTCCCCCACCCCTGCCCCCGAGGTCCCGGGTGCCCCAGGAGGACCGGGGGGGCTGCGGCGTGCCGGCTCCCGGACGGTGGCTGTGCGCCTGTCCCCTCCGCACGCCCCTAGCCCTCCCAGGCATTCCGCTCTCCCGTGCTGTCCTGGGTGTTCCCGGTCCCGTCCAGCACCGGTAGCCTGGCTCGAGGGAGCCCGGCCCGGGTATGTGACCCCCCGGGGAACGGGAACAGCCTGACCTGAGAGCCAGTGCACCCCATGTCCCTGCGCAGGAGACCGGGATCCTGGGAGAGAGCGTGCTTCTGCACCCACAGGTAACCCCGCTGCTCATCCTCCCTGTTGGAACCTAGATATTAAAAGAAAGCAAACAAACAAAACCTTTAGAATTTATGTGCGAGAGCTGGGGCTGCTTTCTTAATAACAGAGCTGACTGATACCGTGCCATGTATTTACATGCTTCTGCAGTAGGCTTGGGTATTTCTAATGCCTGTTCATCTACAATGCAAAGGCAGAGCTCTCTCTTCTCTATAGGCTGCCTAAAAGCAGCCTAGGCAACATGACTGTGAACTTTTGGTGGCTATAATGATCTTATAGAGGTTACCAGTATGTGTCTCTTTTTGTAAAGTGCTTGTTTTATTCTGGCTTTGGCTTAAGTTAAATTTACTAGGTGCTCCTAGTGGGACTGAGAAGGATTTGTTTTGTGTTGTAGTGAGGATTATGCTGCTCAAGTGTGCCTGGTGTATAATCTGGGTGTGCTTGAACGCTTAGAGACAGTTAGGTGGCTGCCTGAAGGTGGCTTTCCGTGGAGCTCTGTTTTTAACGGCTATGCCTGTAGGACTTCGCAAGGGTTTCATTTGATAACTGTAAAGGGATATTGCTGATTAACATAAATTGAATTACAGTAAAGTAGTACAGTAGCACAGATTCAGTTTACCCAAGTTCAAAGTCTGAGATGGCTTCAGAATGTATATCTGTATGCTTCTATATGGACAGAATTCATCTTATTTACCTAATTTACTTGAGCAGAGAGAAAACAACCTGGTTGCTTGCATGTGTTAAGAAATCAGAAGTCTTTGCAAAGGGATCAGGTTTCCCTAGTATATATGAAACCAGTCAATCCCTTCCAACCTAGACCCCCTTTTTGTGGAAATGCTGTTAGGTCAGACCTGCCACCTGGATAGGGGTGTCTCTGCAGGTTAAATAAATAAGGCTCCTACAGCTGCATGACTCCTAACTCTCTCACCAAATTTGTTGACAGAGTATTTCATTTTAAAACATGAACAGCTTTGTGTTCCCCTTGTCTCTTGTGAGTGTTGAGTTGTAGAACATTTGAAGAGTGATCTACAAGCTGTACAGAGACAAACCTTGCAAGAAGAGTATTTCACAGGAGTGGGAATTTGAACTGTGTACCTGTGGCTTAGTACAGAGGGAAACACACAGTGTTCTCAGGCCGGACAAGAGAATGAGTGTAAAGTATCAGGGACATGCTCATAAAATGGTTCTAAAATAATATATTTTAAATTATTTTTTCTCCTTTTAGAAATACTAACTGAGCTGGCTGTTCTGGATGTGGTAGTTTCTCATCTTACTCCAAATGCTGTCCAAAGAGTGGCTGGGCCACCAGGCAGGGAGTTTCCTTTCTGCAAAGCACAGCACTGTTGTAGGACTCATCTTAGGCCACTGCTCATCAGGAGGAAAGAGCAATACATCTTTTGATCCTCTGCCTCTCACCTTATCTGTGTCTCTCCCTTTTTCCCTTCCTTCAAATCATGAACCTGCGGCAAAGGATTCGGGAGTTTCCCCCTCTCTGGCTGGGGGCACAGTGGCATCAGTGCCCAAAAGGCACGTGACTCTCACTGGGAGAGGCTGTGGAGGTTGTTGTGTCCCCTCAAGCCATGTTGACTGTAGGATTCTTAAAAGTTGGAAGCAGCACTGGCCCTGCTGACTAATCTCATTATAGCAGCAAAGGAAAATATCTTTCTTTTCAGGTCTTGAAAGATAAGGGTCTTAACAGCTTGGGGTCTTTGAGAAGCTCAGGGCATCTGTTGACAAGGTGCTATCACCTTTCCCCAAGCCCTCCCCAGGCCTCATAGATCTCCTCAGCAGTTCTCAGAGGAGATCTAATGAACTAATGCATGTGGAGCAAGTGCTGGTATTTAAACCATCATTGCTGATGAGCAGAGAGTTGAATGCAGCCCTCGAGTTTTGTTTGTTCTGCACCTGTGCCAGTTATACTTGGAACAGGTTTCCTGCATTCTCTAGTAGCCAGCTAGTGGTATTCCTTCCATTAATTCTGAGGTTTAGGAAGCTAGCCTGGAATGAAGAGGATACTGTTACCCTGCACTACTGTGCACTGACCAAACCTGAGCTCTGTATGCTGCTGAATAATCTTCAGAGGGTGGAATTTTGCACTACTGCTTGCCACAACTTGCTTTGAAGCTTACCAGTTTCATCATCCATCATCCCTGATGGAAAAAAATAAACACGGATAGTCGCTGTCCACGCATAGGAAGAGGCAAACAGCCACAAGATGTCAAAGATTATCAGAAAGACAAGCTTTATTTTAAGTGGCAGAATAGCTCAGCCACAGTGCCTTCCTCTGAACAATTACATAGTTGTCCTCAGCTTGTGCTTGCATGCAAAACAGGAGAGAGGATGAAAAGGTAGGAGGGGAGGAAGCTCAAGAGATATCTAGACTCTAGGGCAGGACATAGCCAAGGAGTATTGGAACAGCTTTGTGTGTGACGTTAAATGGGGGAAAAGAGCCTGTATTTGAATCAGCTGGAGTCTCCCTGCCACATGCTTTTGCATTTCTCTGCTGTCGTGTCCCAACAGGGCAAGTCTCCTCAAGAGCTATGGGCACAGATGGAGCAGGCGGCCTGGGGTTTCTGCCTGATGCTTGCTTTGCTCCTTGTAGCTACGGCAGACAATGGATGAAGCCATGTACATGTTACACAGCAGGGAGGCTGGTAGCTTAGTGGCAGTGCTTGTGTGAGAATGGAGACTGAGAACTGGCTGCTCTACTCTTTGCATTAAAAGCTACAGGGATCTTGACCAAGAGGGGAGGGTTTGCATGAACAGATTCTCTCAGACAGAATTTCATTTTTTCATCTTCAGCCATGGAGGGCTCCCTTGCACTTTAGGTTGCACATGGTTTCATTTACAAAAAGTTTTACTTGCAAAAAAAAAAAAAAGTAGAAGGAAGACTAACTTTTCCCACACATTAGGGGACCTCCAGCCCTATGGTTGTATCTGGTCCCTGTTTTTTCTCTTAGCTGACCGGTCATCTGTTCTTGACATTAGCTGGAGAGTACTGTGTAAGCCAGACATTTGTCTTTACCTCACACTAAATGTTTCTGTATGTCCAGTTACATCTGTGTAATTTACAGCCCTGGGAGCACTTTGGAATTTCTTTCCTTCCTACGACATTTGCTGGGAGGTGATGGAGGCAGTACCTGACACACAGCTTGTCCCTGGCTGATGCTGTGGAAGAGGCTGTTGTGATGTTAAGAGGAGTCATTGCATTCTGGGTTCTGGGGTTCTTTGAATATCCTGACTTTGGAGTCAACTAAAATGTCTAATACTATTTTTAATTATGAATCCATTTTGTGCCCATGAAAGTCAAATAAATAGCTGTCCTGAGTTTTAGCTGATACAATGCAATGCAAGGACTTTCTTCCTAATGCACCTGTCTTCTGTCACTGATCTTCACATCAGATCAAAAGATGTGTGACACAAACTATTTAGTTGTGAAATAATGTCAGAACTTGAATTCTGATATTCCAAGATGAAAAAACGAAGTGAGTGTCCTGTAGCTGATCTGCTGTTTGGACAACAGTCAATATTAGGTCTTTTGCAGGAGGGGCAGAACTGCTTCAGTAGCTGTTTCATGGCTGTAGCAGGAGTAAGCTGGAAGAGAGCAATAGCTAGGGATACAGCAGTAGTTAATTGAAAATGTACCCTTACAAGCACGTAGGGATTTATAAGATGTAGTTTCCACCCCACTCCCCTTCGGTGATCAGAAGTGGAGCAATGATGCATGGTTTTGAATAACCTATAAATTCTGTGCATTTTCTTCTAAAAAACATGGTGTATCTACAGTTTTACAGTAGCAATACCAATGACAAAATATTACCATTATCATGCCTTACTATTCCTTAAGTTCTGGCAATCAGAACAAATGAATAAGCTCTCACAATACGCAAATCCACATGTAGGTGTATCACCAATGTACCTAAGTTTGTCCAAGATCCAGCCCACTTATTTGCTTTGAAAACTTCAAGCAGATGTTTTGAAGAATGCTGCAGGAGATTCTTCAAGATGTATCATAGTAGGAAAAGTATGTTTAGTGTAGTTTTATAAAGCTTCTTCCCTGTCTTGCAACTTGAAATAGTGTTTAAATAAGTGCTTTGCCTGAAAATCAGTGTGGCAATTTGTGAATTCAGTCCAGGCTGCTGATCAGCTGGAAAAGGGAAGGACAGCAGAGAGGTTTGCCAGCTGGAGAGTGGGTGGTGGTGGATAGTGTACTTCTCTAATTATTGTTTGAACCAACACACCTGTAAGGAATGGGAACTGGTTGGGTCTATAATGCTTCCTTTCTCCTCCCAGCATTTGCTGTGGGTGTTTTTCCTCAGAACAGGAACTGGGGGGAGGCTCAGCCAGGGGGTTTGGGTTGACAAGTGTCTATCAAGGGCTGGGCTTGGGGAGGGGGTGGTTGAGAGCTACCTGCTGCTTGGGTTGGACTGGGCTGGGGAGGGGGCCTGCAAGAAGCAGCTGCACCAGCTGCAAATGCCTCCCTCCCCTAAGGGGGACTTGGTTTGAAACTGGAGTGAAACCCCACAGTAAAAATATTGAAGTGGAAGGGTAGGTAAGTGATCAACCCCATCTTCTGCTGGATCAATGAATTTTCACTATATTTCTTTATTTTAGTGAGCAAATTGAATGGTAAACCCAGATTTTTTTTCCTGTGTGATTTTCATGTACTTGGATGTTTCTGGAATGTTAGAACAGTATTTAGTGAAAAATCAATTCAATATGTAGTTCTTTATATATATATATATATATACATATATTTAAAAATATTTCAATCATAGCATGATTTTTTGTCATTGTAGAGTTAGTAATACTTGTTTATGCATACGTTGTCCTCTGAGTTAAAGATAACCTGTCAGTGAACGCTCAGGGGAAGGAACTTGTCTGTCATTGCTGTATGAGCCACACTTTCCTCTGTAAAGTGGTGGGGTTTTCTTCCTGAACTTTTTATGTTGTGCAAACTTGACTAATTAGCTGGCAGAGCTACATGATATGAAGTTACAGGTGTTCAGTTGCAACTGTGTTATTTTCAGATACTGTTAATTCCAGATACTCAAGTGTTCTCTGGCATGGTCCAGCAAACAGTAGTGGGTCTAATGTTTAATATTATGAAAAGTCTCTGAGGTTACTTATGTTAATGAGCAAGAGGGCTGAGCTGAGGCTGGAGTGTGAGATGGGTAGTCAGTATCAGAACTATATTTCTGATATTTTTTGACATATTTCTTAGCACTAAATATAGGTTAGTATTATTGATACATACATCTGTTTCTGTGCCTGGATGTCCAACATTAACGGAAAATATTTCTCATTTATTAAAAGAATCAGTCACTGATAAGGGTGTGAATAGATGCTAATCTGGCTAACACAATAATTGAGTAAAAAACAGCAAACAGTTTTTAACCATGGTAAAAATGTATTCTTTGCCCAGCACTTAGTCAATTGCGTCTTCATTTAAAGCAAATTTCCAGGACATATATCTATATGAATCTTATATATGCTTATTGAAATCAGTGAGCCTATGGTACCTATCAGTATTTCACTTTTCTATCTGAGCATGAAGTTCTAAGTCAAAATGTAATGGGATTTTTTACTGTTTGTGAAGAGTGTGTCTTGTTCGTAACGCGACAGAATTTTGTCACACAGGAACAAAAGTGTGACACAATGCTTTCATTTATGGTAGAATGATGTGATACAGTAACAAGACTGATAGATACTTTTGTCCCAGTGTACCTGCTAATGATCTCTATAGGCATTAACTTCTCATTTGTTTTATAGTTTCTTTACAGTAACATTTTTTTCTTTCCATGAAGAAATTTTCTGTGTAGCAGCATTCATATTTGAAGACTGCTGCAAAAAAAAATATAAACCAGATGCAGTTACTTTATTAATGAAAGCCAGTGTAAAATACATGTACTGTATATAAAGGCATGCATAGTCGATCTTTGTGTAAAATGCCTTCTCAGCATTAGTGGGAAGTTGTACAATGTGATGGTTTTGATCCAGGACTTGCTGAAGTCAATGGTATCACGCCATTGACTTTGGACACTGAATCAAACTTGTAATTGCTGGGAGTTCTGAAACTTTAGATGTTTTCTCACAAGTTCTTTTCTTGCTTTCCTTTTAGGAAAACCCTCCTTTTTATTGCAATATGTATAGCTGTGGGTGTTGCACAAGTACCCAAACAAGGTGAGAACGCTGTTTATAACAAGATATTTTATGATCTGTTACTGTTAATAGAGTAAATGGCTATTGTTACTAGTGACCTTAGGTTCAGTTCCTTAATGGTGACTTAAATAAAATACCAGCTACAGCATAATGAGAGTAAAAGTTTAAATCTACCAGTTTGGAAAAGATGACCTTTTGAAAATTACTCAGATTTTCTGTCTATGAAATTGCTTACATATTTAACCAAGCTCTTCATAAAAGAGAAGCCTTGTACAGTGAAAAGGCTTTGATTGTGTCTTCACTGCAAGTGGGTGTCCTTGGGGGTGGCAAGCTATGACTGAGTTACCTTTGCACTTAGGGCCGTGTGAGCAGACCACTGCATATAATAAAGGCTTATTCTAGGCTGTCATCATTAAAGTAAAAAGTGAAATTGTGTATTCATTTGGTTTTGCATTCAGTTGCAGATGTTAGTGAGGAAATAGGGTTGTCTCGTTTTTAGTTTCTTTTTTGATCTGCCAGCTGTTATAACTGCACCAGATGTGCAGCTTGCACTAGAGACTGCTGTGGGAATATTAGCATCATGAAGTAGTGGAGGTTTACATGCCGTTTAGTCATTTCTTATCTGCCAGGAGAGTGGCAACATCAGTTCTCTGCCATATTCCTTCACCACACAGGTGAAGCAAGAAATAGGCTGTCCTTGATGGGTAAGTATGTTAACTGCAAATACTCAGCTATTCGATATTCACGAACAGCTGAGTTGCAAGGTTAAGGCAAGACTCATTCCTGATAATGTTTTGCTAGAGCCCTGTGGGATATCTCAGCACCCTCCCACCATTATTCCCACCAATGCTTTTTTCCTTCTCATCACTCCCTGCGACTGGCAAAGTTTCTTCTTTTCAGGTTTTTTTACCCTATCCCCTTTGTAGTTTTGCCTTCCACTAGTTGCTTGTTCTTTGCCTGGTAAGATGGGTTGTTGATTTTTCACATTTAGCTCAATGGGGGACATATGCTTCCCTGATGGTTGGATTTTCCCAGATTTTTCTAGTAGCTGAGCCAAGCTTTCATCAGAGGAGGGGCAGCACCCATAGATGTGTGTGGCCTGCCCTGCTCCAGGCCTGCAGGGAGGGAAAGGGAAAGGCTGTTTTAGGGAGTCAGTTTGCGCTTTCCTGGTGTAGCAGGAGCAGGTGAGGGACACCAGAGACAGGTGTGCACCAATGGTTTGTCTTCATCCCTCCAGCCCACCCTCCTCCTCTGCAAAGAAATAAACATTTTCTCTCGTTTCTCATGTGCCTCAGCCTGAGAAATGCTTTTCTAATGAAACTTCAGGTGAGGACTGTTAAGGCTACAGGACGGGGGGTGGCAGTGGCATGGGGGACTGGGTACAGTCTGAGGCTTGTTTACCTCTCAGCTGAGAGCATTTCCATGCACAGAGCTCTGCAGAAATAGCGTAAAGCCTCCAGTCTTGACGTGCTTATATTTGGATTTTATTTTTTTTTAATTGGCTTGTATGAGAAGTCCTACTGAATGGAGACACCCCTCCACCCTCCATGCACAGATTCTGTAAATGACTTCATTTTCTTTGTTTGCTTGGTATCAAAACGATGCATTGAATCTCGATGTAACTTTCTGCCCGTGGATGAATTTGGTCCCTCATGCACTTTGTTTTCACACTGTGTAAACAAGGCTGCAAAAAGCAGTTCAGATAACAGCAGACTGAGGAAACCTCCTTAAAAAAAGAACAGCGCAAGTATATCATTCAGTCTCAGTACATAACTTGCCAATCTAGTGCTATTCCATTTGCAGTTCTTCAAGTTTGTCCGGAAACAGGATTGTCTGCCCATTAGGAATATGTTAACACTTAAGTTGTTGTTAAAACTTTCTTGGCAGTTGTATTTTGAAGAGTGTTCTGCCAAATATGAAGATGCTAGCTAGAGTAATTAACGTTCATTCTCTCCTGAGCTGATGAGACAGCCTGTACGTGCTTTACTTGGGAAGCTATACCTTGTTCGTTTTGGTAGGCTGCTATAAATTGTGTTCAATGAAATATATGTAAAGATACAGCCTCAGCCTTTAGGTTTTGTACTTGGTATGGTTCAAGGACATAGAGAATCAATGTGTCTTGTTGGCTTTCCTATGCCAGTCACTCGGCCTGATGTCGGGAACAGCACTTGTTGCAGCCAGGTAGCTTAATTTACCCAACTGCAGATGCAGCATCGCCTAGGAAATGGGCAACCTGATGAGTAACTACTCTCAGTTCTGATGGAGCTGACCGATGAATCATTCTTGCCTTTTCCTTACCTGTACTGGTAAAGGGAAAGTGAATAATGTATATACTAGGATTGCTGAAATGGAGAGAGCACCCCAAATATCCTGCCTTCAGAGTAGTCATGGAGGAACATGGAAAATGAACAAGAGAAACTGAACAGAACAGGGATGTGGAACAATTAAATAGCCAAACCCTCCCATTCCTCCCCAAATCCTTTTTGAAATCATTTTTTTTTGTGCCACAAGAGGGTCAGAAGTTTTTTGCCAAAGCCCATGTTAGGTTTTCTCTCCATGATGCAGTAAGGTTGTGAATTTTTCAAGTCCTCCTAGAAGGTGGAAGGAAAGCACTTGACACCAAAAACCCAAACCAACTTTTTCCTCAAGAAGATGAGCTGGTTCAATTTGGGGGACTAATGGGCTGAGTGAACAGTAAGTGAAGACAGATGTTGTGCAGAGATGGGTAAACAAAGAAAACTGACTACTGATAGGTAAAGAAAATAGTGGTTGTCATGCTGGGAGGAAGAGTTGAGAGAGTTGTCTGCTCCCAAAACCCTGTGTACTGCCAAGAGCTTCTGAAAGCCTTAAAATAAAATAAAAATACATGTTGGACAAGAAATGAAATGACTGGCCAAAAAGTTTGGAACAGCCTTTTGGCTTGACGGTGGGTTAACAGGCAGCAAGTCAGCAAGGAATAATTAGTTGATACTTAATCTTTTGCTGTCATTTTTCATACAGCATTTCTTTGTGTTTAGCTTTCTCAAAACCTGTGATTGTTTGAAGAAATCTGTTTGCAGGATGTGGAGAATGTCTTATTTCTCATCATGCTCTCAGATGTTTTTCCTTTTTTAAAATGACTTTTAAACAATGTGCTCTTTTCAAATCAGAACTGCCAAAATTTTGTCAATTTCGCTTGCAGTTTGAGGTTTAGTAGCGGTACTCTTGACTGTTGTTTTTAAATTGACTTTTAAGCCAGTTTAAGCTTTTTGTTTTGTACTTCAATTTAAAATACTTTGGACAGATCACGTGCATTGTTATTTTTAAATATAATTATGTAATTATAAACATCTTAAAACACAAGAACTTGCAAAATATTTCAGGTTAGGATGTGATATTTACACACAACCTTAGGTTAGATTATTAGCTGTTCTCCTCTGTGCAGTCAGCTGTCACAGCCAACGCACAGAAGCGCTGGAGTGGTGTCTCCAGCCTTGGGGTATGATTTGCATGTGTAAGACCTCTGCATTACCCAGAGTTTGGGACCTGTGTTTCTTCTCAGCTTTCATAAGGGCAATACAAGTACAGCTTTCTCCTCCATAACTACATGCAGACCACATAGGATCGGGGTCCTGGGAAAGTATGGTGGTTCATCAGCAGATGCATTCTGCTTCGAAGATCTACTATAGCCTGACCTCTGTTATCAGTTTGACAGATAAAAATACAGTCATAGTAAATTAATTGCTCTGAGGCAAAACATCTTGAGAAATTGGCATACACATGACTTTATGCAGGGATATGCTTTCTCCATACCTCTGTCTGCACTGGCTACCTGCCAGGATAATCTTGGCGTGTTTGTGAATCTCAAACATGACTAGAAACACTACAAGGTGTGTAATTAATTTTCAAGATGTACAGCGCATTCAGGTTGATGCTTTTGGTTCAGTTTATAAACCAATCTCAAGGAAATCTCAGGCTCTTTTCATAGTTTACCACTGAAACTAAGCCAACATCTGTCTACTCTTAAAGTTTGCTATGATTACATTCACTAAACAGAAAGACTGGGAAAGGAGACCTTTTTTCCACTCAGAGTGAACATCCATTTGTTTCAGTTGCTCTTTTCTTTTAATATAGTAGAGAATCCTTAACTTTTCATGGTTACTCCAAATTTCTGTTCTACCATTTAATAGCTTTGTTTACTTAATATAAGCACAACATGCATAGCATTTAGCTGAGGGTACTTTTACCATGGAATGTGTCAGTCTTTTCCTAGTCAGACTTCTTAGATCAGTGCAACTGTTGGATGCTACTAGTAGTTTTTAAAATACTTCACTGAAGCTTGCGTCCAGCCAGCTGTCTCAGTTAGGGGAAAAAATATATTGTATGCTTCTGTGCAATGCTGTTGATGAAAACTACAATGTTCAGTTTCCCCTTGTGCAGAAAATGGGAAAATTTAAGTTAGAGGGACCTTGAACTCATCTGGTCCTACCTCCTGCTGAGATCAGGGTCGATGTTGAAGTTAGTTCAGGTTGTTGGGTCCTGTCCAGTTGGGCTTTGAAAATCTCCAAGAATGAAAATTACAGTGTCTCTGGCCCCCTGGTCTAACACTTAACCGCTTTTGTGGTGAGAATGCTTTTTCTTTGTGTGGAGCTGGAGTTTCTTGTGTTGCAGCTTGTGCCTGTTATTCCTCAGCCTTTCTATGTTTTCCCTATACTCACACTGAGATATTGGACAATTGTAATTAGAATCCCTCAAACCTTCCCATCTCCAAGCCAAGCAAATGTAGCTCCTTCAGCTTTTTCTCGTGTCACATGTTTTAGCCGCTGACCTTCTTATCTCTTATTTCCATGATTGCGTTTTGCCTCAGTCTCTGCAGTATTTCTGTGGCACCTTTCACAAACACCCAGAAAAGCAGTTTTACCAGTCAATGCCATAAATGCAGTCTTATTTTTGACCCTACAGGAAAACTGCGGAGGATGTGTTGTTTAGCTCCTATTCAAGCCTTTGTAGGGTTTCTGTTTCAGCTGCACTGTAAGGGATCTAACAGTGTCTTTATATTCATCCTGAAGGAAGGAGGTGTTTATGCCCATCAACTCTCATATGCCTAAATCTGATTTAGGCAATACCAAATGAATTTAGTCGTCTTTGACCATTTATTTACCATTTAGGAGGGAAGTGGCTTTGATTTCTTACCTCAGGTCAGATATGATTTATGTTTATCAGAAGGCTGGATAATTGTTTTTCTACCCATTAGATGAAGATATTTAGCCAGGTAAAAGATGAAAATACTGTTAGATCCAGGCTAAGGAAAGGGCTAAAACACAAAGCTAGCATTTTATAAGACACTAGAGAATCCAACAGTGCGAACACCACTGCCCATTCCACCCTGTAGGAAGATCTCCTATGTAGACTTCTATATGCCAAAGCCAAGTTTACAGGACATAAATCAGTAGGACAGCTGGTTTCTCTGTCTCCTTACTGTCCACTGCTGTCTCCTGCTGTGGAGCGCACTCTTAATTCAATATCTTGTCTGGGTAGCTGCAGCCTTGCATTCACTGGGAGGACAGAGCAAGATGGGAGCACTGCCCCTTGGGTCCTGACATTTCTCCTCTTTCCTTGTTCTTTGCCACTTGTGCTTCTGCAGAGCTCACCTCATTCATGGCCCCAACAAGTAAACTGTGTGGAGGGAAAGGAAGCGGCAGTGACACACTCTGTTGCACTTCCCCTTGGAAAGACCTTTGTTTCTTTTAGTCTGACTGACTTTGACACCGATACATACAATCTAATGTGATCCCATGGGGAAAACAATTCCCTTTGAAGCCAGTTCTGTGATGGCACAGGGCCTTGCTTGGCAGGAGGAAAGCTCCCTGGTGAAAGCACAGCAGTCCTTCCAAGGTACCACATAGTAGCTACTCGACCAGGCTTACCTTTGTATTTCGCTTTGAGCCAGTAACCAAGTACTTTCTGGTGCTCCACTGAGGTGTTACTATGTTATAAATAGCTTGCCCCTTCTTAAAAACAAAACAACTCTACACCCAAATACTTCCATTTAAACTTTCCTGATAAAGAGGAAAAGCATGGTTTTATTGCAGAAGGTTTTTGCAGAGGAAAAAGTTTTTTTAAAAAAAAGAAGTAAAATCTGCTGAAAGAGTAGGCAGGATTAGCCAAATAAATAAGGAACTAGCAAAGTGTGTTCATTGACTACCCTGAAAAAGCTGAAGATGGCAAATGGGGATTTTTCAGTTCCATAAATGACCTAACCTACAATGGGCATTACGTGGACCTTTTTATGTGGGTTTTTTTAATTATTTTTCTTAAAAGATGGAAATTTTGTTCTGGCTTTAATTATTTGATTTACGTGAAAGATAATAGTGTGCCTTACACTAGGATTTGGTGGCCTTGCTGTGTGCAGTATATATGCTCTGGGAAGTACGGATTTGTTAAAATGTCGTGTGTACCTTTGTTTATATGGATTTGAATTTATGAGCTTGTAAATGAAATCAACAGTATGCCTTTATTTCTTTTTACAGCAATAGATGTTCTTCATCAGCTAGGCCTTGTGAGAGATGTTCAACAACCCTCGGAGAAGACAGCTCCCTCAACATCATCTCTGTTACCTCAGGGTGTTCGTCTAACCATATCAGGAGTTGTACTAACTAGTGATGCACATATTGAGTCCCCCGTCACTCAAGTCATACCATCAAATCTAGGGCATCAGTTCACCATACTAGTTGGGTTGTATTCTTACAGTATAAATAATGCTTTCCTTTTCAGTATTAGGAACAAAAGTAGACTGCAGTTTGGTGTCCAGTTGCTACCGAGAAAGGTAGTGGTGCACACTGGAGGGAAGCAGTCTGTGTACTTTGATTATAGTGTCCATAATGAACAATGGCATTTATTTGCCATTGACATTAGAGACAAGACTGTCTCGATATTTGCTGAGTGCGGAAAGAAGTACTATAGCAGGGAAATACTTTCTGAAGTGGAGACATTTGATTTGGATGGTTTATTTACCCTGGGAAGGATGAACTCTCACTCTGTCAGCTTTGAAGGAGTTATATGTCAGCTAGATATTATTCCCTCTGCAGAAGCCTCTGCAAACTATTGTAAATATGTGAAACAGCAGTGTCGCCAGGCTGAAACATATCGGTCTCTGCTAGAAGCTCCACATGTGTCAGATGGGCTGGATGTTTTTTCAAAGGTGCTGATTGATGAGAAAAACCAGTCAGAAGGCATATCAGCTTATAGAAGGGAAGAAACATCAAATATTCCTGTTACCAATGTTGCTCAGATTCACTTTCTATCAGAACACTTTGAGTCAAGAAATGTCTCTGCAACAGAGTTTCCAGAGGCCAAACCTCTGTTGCTAGAAGCTTGGCCTCAAACAGAACACCAGGAGAACATCGATCTGCCTCTTCATCAGCAGGAGACAAGCAAAAAAAGGAACATCACTAAAACCCTGAGAGGATCATGTCCAAATACTTTAGATAATACCACAGAAGATGTAGTCAGACAAAGCGAGCCTTTTCTGATCTCCCCGGTAAAACAGAGTAAAAGCAAAGGACTGGACAAAGCAAACCAGCATTTAGATGAACCAAGCGAAAAGCAGCATATCTTCAACACAACCCTGTATGGTTTGCCTGCTGACCTCTCTCTGGAGCATCAACTCAGTCCAGGGCAGGAAGGTGCATTTGATGCTGATGAGACTTACCACACAGAAAACAGTTATGACACTGGTATTGATAATTATGCTTATGACTATGAAGATCTTGACAAAATGTTTGAAATGGGAAGTGTCAGAGGTCCAAAGGGGGAAACTGGACCTCCTGTAAGTTATCTTTACTACTCTTTTCACTATAATGCAGCAACATAGATTTAACAGAGGCTTTGAAAGAAACCTCGCAAAGCATGCCAAAGCTGTGACTGCAGCTTCTCCCAGCTGTACTGTGCAAATGTTTGTCTGCCTTAAGCATCTCTCTTTCCCACATGTAATTTTGGTGTAAATGTTGTTTATTTTCATTTACTGGCAGAATACAAAGACGTTCACATTCTGGTGAAATAGTAGGAAACTCGGACTTCTTTAAAATTTGAAATGCAGCCAGATGTGTGTAACTGCTAATTATGGAGACTGCTTACTTAATAAAATTACAGGATAAAGTCATACAGTACACAAATGTAGATACTGATCCACGAAAAGTGCAACCAGGCTGTTTGGAAGACTGATACAGTTTTCTCAGTTGAGCAATGCTGTCAAAGTTCATGACTGTAGAAAGAGACCAGCTGCAGAATCTAGACTGGTAAAACCATTTGTAACCCAAGGTTATAGGGTCATGCAAACCTGCATGTAAAATGATTTTTAGAACATTCTTACAAGATTTTGTGGCATTTTTTCAGTTTGCAGGGTAAGTGATCCCTGAAATAATTGCAAATGCACAGTAGTACTTTTAATAGAAACCTGTTTGTCCTTTCTTAAAGGCTCATAAACTTTTTAATACATAAAAATGGAAGCAATATATATGAAGCTACAGATAGGAAAGAACACCAGTTCCTGTTAGCCTAGGAAATACGTAGTGCTTGTTTGAGTTATTGGTTAAAATTTTTAAGCCATAGCAGGGAGTAGATAATTCCACTTGCTTTTCTTTTGTGTGTGTATGTGTGTGTGTATATGTGAGTGCATTTGTGTGGTTATTACTGGAAAACAACTTGATATATGTTAAGCAGCTCCTAATATATATTTGAATGTGCCCACAAATTTATTGTGTGTATTCTTTCAACACTGAATTTTTTTTTTTCTTAAGGTAGTTAGCAACTGAAAACCTATTGAAAAGATCAATTTTTACTCTAAACAGGATCCAGATGCAAAGGGATTGTTACACAATTGAAAAATGTGTTAACAAGTAATTCACGTTAGTCCAGAGGTGCTCTTGCTTAATATTTTCTGAATGTGAAGCCAGTCTTTTTTTCTATTTTTTGTCCCTTATGATAGTATTTATGTAGATGTCTCACTGAGTATGTAGCTGTCATCAACATGAGGTTAATTTCTGGTTTTGGAGCTTAGGATGTTTAGTGATTGCTAATGGAAACTTTTTGTTTCAGCACATAGCTTGTACATCATTATTTCAGTCAAGAAAGTTAAATCTATTATTTTTTATGTGGTACAGCTATGGCTGCTCATAATGCTTTTGGTTGGTTGCATTACTAAAACTCCAAGCAAATGCTTGTTTCTTTTTCTAGCCACAGACAGTAAACTTACAGTGTCAAAGATGATAGCTGATTTGGAGAGTTCAAAGATATCTGTATTTCCATTTTCTATGCCTTTCTTACAGACTAGGGATGAAGGAATTTCTCATCTAGGAAGGCAGTTAGAGCAGATGTTGTGTTTGCTATAGCCTGTAGCAATGAATACCGTGCATTTGTGCTGAAGTGTTTCACTGGGTCAGGATTTAAATAACATGCCCATGGTCTTAGAGATCTGTGGCAGGGCTGGGAAGTTAATCTAGACCTTTGTGGGCACTAGTTTGGCTGCTGCTGTCCCCTTCAGCCACTGAAACAGAGGCAAAGCTAAAGCATTGTGCTTGCTGCCACAGCTTGATGCCAAAGGGAAAAGGAAGAGGAGGTCTCTGCATGGCCTTTTCCACACAAGCTTTTGGAAAGAATTGTGCTCCATTGAGGTTCTGTACACAGTACCTGTCACTGTTGTTGTTGGCCTTGATTTGCTTTCTCAGTCTAGTACACCCATGTAGAGAAGACCAGAGATAATCCAGCTTTTATCTGTGTAGCTCTAACACATGAATACATAAGTACTCACAGACTTGGTGGTGGTGAGCCTAAAAAAGTAACACTGAGGAACTTGCAAAGTTCCCTTGCAGCAAAAAATCCTGATGAGGCATGAAAACTCTCTCTCCACCCCCCCCCCGTGCCTTTTTTTTCATGTTTCATTATGTTGTGGTTGTTTTGAACCTTCTTTCAAGATTTCAACACAAAAATAATGTTCATTCTATTGGAGTTGACAGGCAAGAACTAGCTTTTGTGGTTCTTAAACTCTTCAGCTTCATTTTGGCTTTTAATCATCTACCAGAACTGATTCTTGCCTTGTATAATTAGGCCCCTTGTATTCCATGATCCCACAGCTGTGGAATTCACCCACCGCTGCAAAGCAGGGCTCCAGAATTCAGGCCTTCATTTATGGATAGCATATGGAAAGGGGTACTTATTTCTTCAAAACTATTGAGATGCTGATTAAAATTCTAGCAGTTGCAATGACCGAAATCCCCTACAAAAATATAAGGTGAGTTTAAAGTGGAACAGTGTGGTCTCCTGAACCACTAGTTTAGAGGGAAAGCTTCTCCATTTATCTGATGAACCACTCCTTTTTGTGTTGCAGAGGGTGTTGGCACTGCATAAAGATAAAAAAAAATATATCTGGTGTGTATTTTTAACCATTTAGCTTTCAAACTGATATTATTCATTGCACTGTTCTAAAGCAGTTTGCAGTAACATGATACATAGTCCCACACTGGTAGAAGGAGGGGTTGATGTGAGTCAAAGAGCTGATTTTGGTTAGCTGCTGGTAGCTAACTGCGTCTGCAGGTCTATGTGCACAGAATTTGGCTTCCCTTGAGAAATGAGCTAGGAATTAGTTTTCTCTATTGAAAAAGGTTTTTAGATTATGAAGACACTCAGCCAGGAAGAGGAATAGTAGAAGACCAAAAGGTGGTCCTTAGTCTATATAGTTGGTAAGGAGAAGCAGTCTGGAAATACTGAAGGAAGTGAAAATGCAAGCCCTGCTTTAGGCAGACTTGAGTCCTGGATGAGATGCTCTTATTCCAGCCATGAGGTGTGAGGGTAAGAACCCTGAAGAAGGGCAGTTCCCAGATCCTAAATGCAGTGCTAAATAAACAGCAGTGAGGGTAGCGTCAGCAGAGATTTCACTCTTAGCTGATTTCTCAGTTGAACAAAATTGCTTGCTGAGGCTCTTCCTAGCCACAGGGGATATATTGGACAGTTAAACACTTTCGTGCATTTTAGCTCTGCAGGTAACCCTCACGTTTCCCTACCCAGGCTGAGAAATCTCTCTCGGTATCTGATGATTCAGATAAAAACTTATGATTCTTGCTGTTTTATTTTTAGTAGCAAAAAGATAATGTTATATATTTTAATGTTAAATAATGTTTAATTATTTAATATTTAATTATTAAAGATGTTATATATATTAATTTTAAATATTTAAACATTTCTTTTAGTTTACCTCAAACTGATACAGTTTCCCTGCCTTCCACACAATAATATTGAAATGTGTTAATCCATGACCCAAAGTCATACATATACATATTCCTCTGATGTGGATGAAATTGCTTTGGCTGTTGTAGGAATTCTTGACAGAGAAAGGGAAAGACTTCCACAGCTGTAAAGAAAGGAGGTTAATCACGCATAAGTGACTGCTTGCTCTAGGGCATTTGGAAAGAGAAGTGTGCAGTTTTTGTATCATTTCCAGTGAAATGCAAATGAAGCAAGAAGAAGAAATAGGTGGGCATTCATGTTTGGTAGGATCCTTATTGCTCAATAATTAAATTAATATCTCTATGAAGTAATATGCTTTAAAAAGGTAGACAAAGCATGTGAGGAGTAGGTAGAAGAATTCTGATTGACAGAATTCCAGATGGTCTAAAACTGATGGGATGACACAGTGCAATAATACAGAAATCAAAAGTACAAATAGAGGATGGGGGAGTAATTGGTTAGGCAGTCAGATGAGGATGATAGAGGCACGTTATAGCGCACTAGAGAATAAATGCATCTTATTGCTGTGATTCTTGATACATTACCAGGAGTGGTATCAGAGACAGGCTATTTTTCTAGTGCCTTGGGTATGCTGAGGCTACAGTTTGGAGAAGTGTCCTCAGTTTTGGATGATGAGATTTAGAAAGGATGTAGATAGACTGGAAGGATTGCAAAAGGTTGCGGTAATGGTGGCACAGTTAGAGAAAACATGATTCTGAGCAAAGGTTAAAACAAAAGTGTGTTTAGTAATGAGAGTAAGGGACAAATGTTACAGTTCTGCAAAAGATGAGTTAATAAAGACACCTTTTGCCTGGTCACAGAAAATATGGCAAGACAGAGTAGAAAATTTTAGCTTGGACATAAGGAAAACATGGTTAATCAGAGTGATACCAGCACAATAGAACAAGTGATATTAGCAATGTTAGAAGTGGAATTTCCTTTCATGGAGAGTTTTTTGGAAAGGTTTGGAGTCTGAAGTTTCTGTTTACTTCCCTGCTGTATTTCAGGTATTTTGGTGATGATGTGCAGAAAGGTATATATCTGTCTTGCTTTGCTGAATGACCACCTGCCATAGGTGTTTAATGGATCAAGAATTAAACTCATAGGTTTCTTTAATTTAGTCTTTTAAAAAAGTGTTTGAGGTGAGCTGAGGTTGAGTGGTTGAGGTGTAGTCAAATGCTTTTTAAAGAGAAACTCCACAATTGTTTTGCAAGAGAAACTTCAGTGAATATGATTTAGGTATTGAATGGCAACAGGATCAGCATATGCCTGTGCAGAAGTTTTAACTACGTAATGCAGAATTTATTGCTGTGCATCTGAAATCTTAGGAAGCCTTTCATTTACAAGCCCTTGTTACCTCTGGTGTAAGGCAAGGTTAAAAGACATGCATCCATAGAAGGACTTCAGTATCCTATAAAATGTCTATGAAAGTTCACCATTGTATTCATCCCAGTGATCATTTGAAAGGTAGTGAGAAGTTCTGAAGAGTAGCATCTAGTTTTATTATTTTAGGGTTAAGCCATGATTATTTGTAACTTGAGCTTCTCCCTTCAATAGCTAAATGAAATATTTACAGTTCCTAAGGACAGTAAGTTGTAGTACCTTTATCAAGGTGTATATGATCTATTTTGAGCAAAGTGATTTTATTAAATAAAATTCGCATCAGTAATACTTAAACTAAGTCACTGATGTTAAAATGTCAAATGCAAAAACCCCCACATTAACAGTTTTAATTGCTTTAGGTTTGTTTAATTACTGCTTCCAGTAGTTGGAGGAAAAGCTATTCAAACAAATGACTAATTCTTTGGTTTAAGAGAGATTAGCTTGCTCTCAGAAGTTGACTTCTGTGGTTTACATGGGTGCCTAGGAAGCATGAATAGCTCCCTAGCTAGTACAAAAAGAGTCATGATGATTTGAAATTGTAGTTGCTTTCAGAGGTTGAAGAAGTACATAGGGTGGAATAACCTCTTACAAGTAGTTGGAAAAGCATTTCCAGGAAGACTTGGGTGTACAGCTCTACTAAATCTGCTGTCAGAAGAGATGTTGCTTGAGTTGCAGGGAGGAGTCTAAGCTGGAGGTTAAGGAGTAACATACTCTGGTTAAGGAGAGTCCTTGTTAATACTTCAATCACATGCCTGGTTTTCTGGTGGTAATTACTGATTATTGTTAACCAGAGACTTCATCTACAGCGGTTGATTTTATTTCAGAAAGCCTTGAGACAGCATTATTCACCCCTGGCTGCATAGTTCAAAATATATTTTACTGCTTCTTTTAGGGGTTGCTGTGGGCTTGGTTGTGATTAAATTTTCTTCTTTTTGTGTTTTTTTTAGATAAAGAGATAATTATTTATGAATCAGTGTAATCAAATTGAGGGGGGGGGGGGGGTTGTGTGGTTTTGGTTTTGGTTTTTTTTTCCCAAAGGAAGCAGGTACTATTTAAAAAAATTTTTTTGGAAGTCGCATACGGAAAAATATTCTCACTGCCCTCATTCAATAAATTGGCAGCAAAGATCAGGCATGTTAATAAATACTCACTAAGATTCCTATTAGGAAAAAGATGGGGTTTGGATGTTAATGTATGTTTAAGGACAGGTAGAGAATGTCTGAAACAGGGATAGAGAAAAACTTTGTACCACAAATGGCAAAAGAATGCACAGTAGTTGCAACTATTTTACATAATAAAAAATACAATATTTCCCTTTGTAGTCCCAGGATAATTTTCTACACAAAGTGCATCTCAATTTACAATTTGAGAGGAGAAATTAGAGGTATCCCTGCCAGCTTTCAGCAGTGTTTCTTGATGATGCGCAGTGTGATACTCGGTGTTTTGCCTAGTGCCTCAGCTGAGAGGCTATAGTATATACAGAGCACAGGAGTTCGAGGAAGCCTGGGTGAAAGAGCTAGTTGAATCCCTTTCTGTTGTCATCAACTGACTTTAGTGAGGTCTGACTTTCTTGATGCCCATCTTCCCTTGCAGTGGTTGTACTTGGTTTTTGTTAAAGCTGGGACTCACAATGCTGGCATTTGGGTGGGAACTGAATTCACCCTTAAGAATAGTGCTTGCCTTCTTGGACTCAAGTGTGATAGATGAAATATAAATTAGTGCAGATTTTAGTCTAGAGCTCTCATTTGTATTTGAGTACTATGAAGTAGATCCTGGGGTTTTGAATGTGAACAGCAATCACATACAGAAAAGGAAAGATTTCTACAGTTGAGACAACTAGAGGTACAGAGGATGGTATACTGTCTAATACTCTTACAGTGACTAATATCTAATTTATTTGCAAAGGATACATCTGGTTATATACTAGCATTTAAAAATCTGCATTTAATTTTTTTTTTCCTGTAAAAGGAATGATATTCATTATATACATGGGCAAACATGCTACTGGTAATTATTATTAGAAGCTTTTAGTAAGAAATTGAACAATCATTTGTCCATGTTTATTTTCTTCCATTTCATGTCTATCTTTTCTGTGAGGTGGTATCTCATTTTTTCACAGTTAGCCCTGACTTTTCTAAAATGTGCTTGGCATGACACCATACTTCTTAAGAGGGCTTAATTATTTTCTATTCTTTGTTTTGAAATACCCTGCACTCGCTTGTTTCTATCCTTGAACTGATCTCTTCTTCCTTTAATACAAATACACTTAAGTAAAAGTTATTATCTAGATTGTTAGCTCCAATTCCTCTGACATAAGATGCTTTCTAAACATAAATCTGATTTAGAGCCAGATTAAAAACACACTTGTAGTTTGGGAATTGGTTTTGAAGTTGAGATGGTCTGCATAAGCAGAAAGTAATCAGTTAGAAGAACTGGTCTGATTCAGACTTGTAATACTGTCCTTGTATTGGGTTTTAGCATCAATTGTTTTGATTTTTCTGTCATCAGGGTCCTCCAGGTCCTCCAGGTTTACCTGGTCCATCAGGGAAGAGAGGTCCTCGGGTGAGTAAACCAGCTTTATTCTTCTGTAGCTCTAGGCAGATCACTTACATTTAAACTGGAGTTTGCATCATTTTGTTTTTCTCAATTTTATGTACTTGGTGGCGATTCTATGATTATGGAAGTGCATGATTCTTAATATTTGACCCATAGGTTGAAGTAAGACAAAGCAAATGTGTGTTTTTGTTTTGTGTTGTCTTTCTGCTATGTGTCTCCAGCATAGTTAATTCCATGTATGGGTGCGTACGCAGAGCATTGTTACATTTGTACCTCGCTTTTGCTGCTCGCAACATTAACTTTTAGTTTTTCCATGCTGCTCCCATCTGCTGCAATCTAAGGTCATGTTCATTTGTTTTTGGAATGAGGGGGAGTGAGCAATGCATGCCACAGCCACAGAGGAGCAGGCAGTGGATACAAAACTAACTACAGCAAGACAGAGGGAGGGAAAAAAACAACGCTCCCAAAAATCTGTTCTAGTTTCTTGTGTTACAGCAGCTTAGTAAAAAGGGTGATAGATATCTGGGTAATTTGCCCAAGAAATGAGCTACAGTAGCAAACGCTGATTTGTTTTGTGTGACTGGGTGCACCCCAGCGTAAGCAGGGGCAGCAGCCTTGCCCTGTGCCAGGGTTCAGAGCACACGTTTCGCCGCAGCGAGCAGAAACCAGCACCCCAGCTGCCAAGATCAAGGGAGAAGCCTGCACCACTACAAGGACTAGTTGGTGGGGCAGAAGACGGTAAATCCTCTCTGGTAAATCTGTGTTTGAACAATTGTGTACAAAAAGATGCTTGAGGAGTCCCTGAGGCCATGGTTGATTTGGGAAGTTTTAGGAGAAGGGCAGCTGGAGGGAACAGGTTAGCATTTTTGTGTAGAAGATTTCAGGCCATGGTATTTGGGGATGTAAGTGGTTATGGCTGAAGTGCACTCATCTGGGCAAATTGCAAGTGGGAGGTAAGGGAGCAGTTCACATGAAGGCTCGGGAGATGTGTGGGAGGAGTTTTGACTCAGCCTTTGTGGAACGTTTAAACAAGCTGCTGCTCAAGAGTGTGTTGAACATCCGGTGCTTTGCTGGCTTTCAAAACTTGGTCTGATTGGTTAGGAAAGTGCACTGGTCAAACTGTTGGAAAACCAAACTGGTACTTTTGAGCAGTTAGAGATAAGGGAGTGGACAAGACACATTTAAAAGTATAAAATAAAAAGCATTCCTTCAAACCCTGACTTCTAGTGTCCTTTGTTCAAATTATCTTTCTACATAAGAGCTAACAGTTTCTACAGTTCTGCTTTTTATGTCAAAGTGCCTCACAGGCTTCCTGTCACATACCCAAGTAGATCTTCACAAGTGGGAAGTGGTCTTTGGTTTAGAGAAGGCTGCCCATATGTTTAAAGCCATGCCTGTAGCCGAAATCTCTTATCTTGCTTGGTTTTAGTTTGGGGTTTTGTTTTGTTGCTTGTTTGGGCTTTTTCTCTGCAGGGTTTGTTTTGTTGTTTGTTTTTTTTTCTGATGTGAAGTACCTAAGAGCACAGTGCTCTACTGTGTGAGTTTTCTGGATTAATTACTGAGTAGCACATGCTTTCCTATGTGTGGAGACAGCTTACAATAGGGTGCCTAAAAAAGCATGGAAATGTCCAAAGGGAATATTAACTTGTAGTTCTGATTTTAAAATACATATTTGTATGGACCAAGAAAGCCTATAAAACTAGGAATAGGTTTTCACCAGTTTGATCCTGCAGTGTTTGGAAGATGAATAGCTGCTGACCGCCGTTGCAACAAATACTTTCCCTGATGCACAGTTTGTCAAGGAGTGAGGATTGCTGAGTGCAGTGCAGGAACAGAAACTTACACTGGAAGGTGCAGATAGTCCTGGTCGCCTGTTGTGTTCCTGGAATGGTTTGAGTCCGACTCTTTCAGTAACAAGCCCGTTCTCTACACTGGCTGTGGGAGAATCGGGTTGGTGAAGGGTTTTTATCTGTGATTTATTCAGAGAAGGTGGAATACATTGCTTTGAGTCATCTTTTAAATCAGTGAGAACTGATCCACTTCCTTCCCTTTGCAGTGTAGAGCCACATACCTTAGAAAGTGATTTTTCTGTTTTTATCCCACGACTCCAAGTTTTGTAGCTGAAGAGCAACACTGCAGTGACTGTGTGCTGAATACCTGTTAAGAGTTACTTGGGAAGACAGTAGAAATTGAGATTATTTTTTTTTTAAAGAAAGGGAAGTACTCAACTTTACTTTTAATTTTTTAAGATGATGTGCATGTTTTATTTCTTGAGAATCCTTTGAAAATCCCAACCAATGCTTCTAAAAGCAGCAATGATGCAATAAAAAGGTTCTCTACAAACTGTTCACACTTGTTCAGTGGAGTACTGAATAATCACACTCTGGGTTTTTTTTGTGTGTGTGTGTTTTGTTTGTTTTGTTTTGGGTTTTTTTTGTTGTTTTGTTTATTTTTTTTAATAGGGTATCCCAGGACCGCATGGTAATCCAGGTTTGCCAGGATTGCCAGGCCCAAAGGTGAGTTAATTTATCCGCATTGCCGTGTAAATACATAAACTTCTTAATGACTTTCTGGAAGCTGTAGAACTGTTTCTTGTAATAGAAGCAATTGGCTTTCTTTGGTTTACAGATGGAGACTGTTACTATAAACATATTTTACTTAAACATAATCAATCAAATTGAACTTAAAACCAAAACAAGATAGCAGTTTAATCAGGGAGAAAAAACCCCTGTGTGTGCAGAAGGATGACCTGAAAACTATTACCCATGGAAGTAGTGTGTACCTCCCAAAAGAGTTCCTGCAAATCAGCTTGGCCTCTTTGATAAACTAAAATTTAAGTGAGAGTAAACTTTAATTGCTGTAACCTTTTGCCTTGCTTCTTTTTTTGTTTGTTTGTTTTTAAAAAAAAAAAAAAGGGAGGAAGAAAAAAGGTAAAATAGGCTGTCGTTCTCTATAAATTTTTTTCTCTATAAATTCCTCTTTTTTGTCAGTGCCTAACCTCTGATATTTTAATATTTTAATATTTTGGACATTATCACATAATTAATATGCTACAATAATTTTCTGAAGGTTTAGGGATGGGATATTTGAAACCCAAGGAAAAAATACTAGACTGGAAACTCAAATAAAATCCTTCAAACTTGTGTAACATAGACCCTTTAAATAGATTTGACAGCTCTGTGCAGTTGCAGAATGCCTTCAACTCATATTTAGTTTGAACGATTTGATAGATATGTTAGGAAGAAACTAGCAGCAACCACGATTTGTTTTAGTATGATCCCTAATGGCAGGAATCTGACCTGTCATGACAGGTTTTAAAAACTGCTTGAGGATATAAAAACGAATTTAATAAAGCTTTCACTGTCAAACACTATAAAGCCAAGTGACTCTATTTTGTATGTGTACTTTTGTTATTGTCTAGTTCTACAGGAACAGTTGAACTTGGAGATTCATAATTAATTTTTACAATATTTATACTGGCTGTATAATGAAATACATTGGTAGGAAAGTAATTGTAACCAATTACTCCTGGGATTTGTTTTATAATGTATTTTTCCCCCTCCACTGGATCATAACTCTGATTAGTTCTGTAGCTGTCTTCATGATTCTAAGAATAGAAGGGGTTGTGTGTGTGTATTCTACATATGTGTCTATTACTAGGTTCTTAGAACTCTCTTTCATTTCTGTTAGGCTATAAATTATCCTTGCAATACAAGTAGCTTCTGAAACACTTTTAAGGAAAAATTAGCCAGGTGCTCACCACGTTTTGACCATGAAGATCCAGTTGACCCACACTGACTATGTAAGCTGAAATGAAACATGCTTTTGTTTGATCTTAAAACATCACAGACAAGTTACAGCAATTTTCTGGCAGTAAATTAATGCAGAAATTCATTCTGCTTTTGAGATGCTTGTGTTTTTTTCTTTTATGCACTTGCTTTTGAAGCATGGAACAACATTAGTTAATACCCTTACTGTATAGTATCCAGCCCTGAGTGTGTGCTGGCAGTTCCAACCAATAGCTGATGTCCTCAGAATTTAATTCCTGATAAACAGTTAATGGATGTTTTTAAAGTAATTTTGAAGTGTTCATGAAGTTTGGTGTATTCCTGACTCTCTGAAAAATGGAATAAGTTAAGAAAATCTAGTTTGTGGATTCTGGCACTGTTCTGACTGCACCGTAATGTTACATAGATTAAATAATGAAGTGCTTTATTTTATCCTCGCATCTTGACTTGTGGTGACGTGTTGTTAATCCACAAGTGAAGACCATGCATAACTATGGCTGTTTTGTTGTTTAGACTAAAAATGATGAGGAATTAATTATGCTTATAAGGGAAAGGAAAGGCGATGTGTAAGTTCTCAGAAGGCCTGATCAAGAGCTGATCACAATTTTATTACATCTCTTAGTTTAATATACCTTACAACTATTTACCTTCCAAAAGGTAAATCAGCTGGAAAATATTCTGATAACTCCTGCCATGATGAAGAGCTGTGTTCTCTGTGACCTGACATGTCAATTTAACACAACAGCTTCGTTTTGCCATATTTCCAGTCTTTATCTAGTATTCAACAAGCTTAATGTATCAAGTGGTTTCAGATTTGCAATGTGAACTGCCGAGGGAAGGAGAGCCCCTGATCCACAGTGCCATGCACAGGAGGAGGGTCAGGCTCCCCAGCACTTCAGGTGAAAGCCCTGCGTGTTGCAGATCCACAAGGGGTGACCATTGGGCAGCCTCCCACTGCCAGACTGGTACAGCCCTCTCGGCACCCAGCATTGCCCCTGGGGGTTGTGCCAGCAATGTCTAAGCTGCTGTTTTTCTCAACTTTAGTGCTCTTGCAATGAAGGGCGCATACCATCTTTAATCTAGTGCTGCTGTGGGATAACTCTAATAGTAATGTTTATTTCCTTGACTGAGCTTAAATTTTCTGTGACAGGGCCCTAAAGGAGATCCAGGATTCTCTCCAGGAAAGGCAAAACGTGGAGAAAAGGTAATATTTTCTTAATTATAGAAAAAAGTTTTGTCTGTCCCTTTCTTTTGTTGAAGTCTTGTTTGATATTCAGGAAAGTTATAACAGCACACTGCTTCGTATTTACTGTGACTGTATAGCTTCTTCACTCCTATCTGTTGGCTAAAAGTAAATGTTGTGAGGTTGTGAACTAAGTCTGTTCCAGCCATGAGCTGGCCATGTTGTATGATGTAGTAGCATGCACATTGTGCCATGTGGCTGCAATTGAGGAACTGTTGCCTTTTCAATTTTCTTCCTCTAAAAAAAAAAAAGTCTCTGCATGATAAAGCAACATCAGCTGCTTCTTCATACAAAATGCCCAAGAACACAGAGGAGATATTAAGTCCTACATGTTTATAGGCTTATGTCATGCTCCAGTGAAATATAGTGATTCTGGACATTTTTGTTGTACAGGGTGATCCAGGCCCCATAGGCTTTCCAGGACCACCTGGGATCAAAGGCCAGAAGGTAAGATTCTTTTTCCATTTTCATGTAATCTCCCCTGGCTCAAATCAGTAGCCATCAGGTGGTCAAGAGGCAACAGAGGGGCTTTAGGCCTGCTGTTTGATACTGTGGCTGCCTACTGTGTCAGGCTCTATTGCCAACAGTGCAAAACCTTCCCTTGCAACTAAATTAAGTGAGATCATTGCAACAGAATGTAAACTACTCCTGCTTAGGTTGATGTTCTTCAAAAGTCATGGAGTGCCCATACTCAGACAGAATAAGCATTAAGGAAGATAAGTTTGCCTGTGAGATACAGGCATTTTAAAATCAATTGTATTCAGTTTTCAGTAATAGTTTTTTCATTAATTTTTCTATATTGTGTATTTTGTAATATAGAAAAAGCTCCATGGGATCATTGCTCAGTATTTCTGCACTGAAGTATTTGGTTTTTTCCAAACATGTGCCAGAATTACTAAAATAGAACTCAGGTGGTATAAGTTCCAATTTTGGTTGCTACATAATGCAATATTTGTTAATATGAGAAATGTCAGATGCCACACACTACATTTAAGAAATATATCCAAATTATGGCAGTCCTATATATACAGGAAAGCATAAGGTAGATGGGTAGTTTTGGGAAAGGAACATGAAGGGTGTCAATAGAGGAAATGAGACAACCTTAGGAAAATGAGCACAGAAGACTGAGTGAATACAGTTTATGTAGAAGGTCACCTAACAAAAGTCCAGTAGGCTTCTCTGATTAGCCAGATGGTGACAAACTTGTTAAGGTGGCAAAAATCTGCAAGAAGGCTGGGGGGAAAATTCTACTAAACACTGTCATTGCAGAAAATAGTTTGGCATTGCAAGTGTAGTAGGAAAAACGTGGAGAACAGATATCACAGCAGAATTTTGAAGTAGTATGTAATACCAAAGGCAGCTGCAAAGTGTCCATCAAAAGAATGGAATGTATTGTGGGAAAGGTAGGCTCTGGTATTTTTTGCCTTAATTTCCGACATGTAGAGAAGGAATATTAATTAAATGCCTGCTTCCTATTAACACTAAAGAAAAATGTCATTGCAACAAAATTTATATTGTGTTATGTTTTAAGGTGGCTTCACCTTCAACATTGTCTTGATCTTAAAGTGCATGACAGTTATCTTTTTAAAAAAGTCTAGTCGTTCATTTCTAGAATTGACCAAAATATAGGGAAAATGTGACCAGAAAAGGAACCTATCGCTGAATTGGCACCACGAGGGCCACAGAAATTTATTTTGCCAAACACATGGCCCACAGTTTGAACTAAGAAAACGTATAGCTGCAACAAGAATTTGCATCCCCTCCATTTACAGTTAACCTACAAGTCTGGACACTGATAGCTTTTGTCACAGCTGATCTTGGGCCACCTTGAGATTCTCCAAGTATTGTACTTTCTTCTTTCATCAGGTTTATAGTTTTGCTTCAAAAACAAGGTAGATTTTTGTTTTAAATCTTTTTTTAGATGGGAAGCAGCTGTCACTTGTTCTGGATTATGAGACTGACATTTAGGGGCAAGGAAATTAAAATCTTATGGCCATCATGCTCTCTTCCTGCCACAAGAATTCACTCCTTATCTGAGAGTTAGAGACTCTGTGGAGAATTGTGCTCACTTGATCACTAGAAATCTTACTCTCTGTTTCCATGTTGTACACATCAGACACTAATTAGAACTATGTTTAAGATAACTTCTGCCTGACCCAGACTGTAAGAATACCAGCTTTGGAACAGCATTATGCCTGTAAACAGTTAAAAGTATTTCATGCTTGCTTTTTTTAATGACAAGCCCACAATTTAATGTGTTTTAAATAATTAATCTTTAGTTATTGCTTTTCAATATACATAAATAGGTAAACACACTGTTAACTTGTGAACTCAGAAATTACTTTCAAAAGAATTGTGAGTACAAGTAGCTGTGAAGTAAACCAGCTACAGGAAAAAACTGCAGAAAAATCAAGTGCTTCCATTTTTGTTTTGTACCCCAGTACTACTGGGGAGTTGCTATAATATTGAAGAAATAGTATATTCCTGATATTCTTTCTCATCCAGGTAAAAAGGAAGGTAAGAAATCCTACCTATGAATTAATGGTGTCCCAAATTCTGTTTGATTTTGACAGTCAGGTTGTGTTAACTGAGTAGTTTCTAAACATTGAGATACTTGGTAGTGAGTAAAAACTCTAATGTTCTTCCAGATATTTCTTATAGTGTAATACAACCTATATTCGTTTCATGGGAATTACTTTTTGTCATGTTGACTTTTGTCAGTGTTTTCCTGAAACACCTAGAAATTTGAGGTTTTTTCTTTATGGAATTCATCATCCATTTCCCATTAACTGGAGTGATGACTTTGGAGAACTGGAGGGTGCTCTGCACTGCCTGCTGCCCTCCACTGGACGCTATGGCCCCGCTCCAGGGTGGCTGTTGCTGTGCGGGAAACTGCATTTAACAAGTTTTCTAATCAGAATTTGACTGGTTCTGAACTTCCTGTGCAATGTTATTTGCTGCTTATATAAAAACGTGCATTGTGGAAGTTTGAGGCAAGTGTGGATATTATTTTCACTTTCTTTGACAAGAATAACTTTGAGAAGTCATATTCTATGTGCTTTTGGTTCTCTTTTTCTGAATATCTGAGATCATGTCAAGAGAGTTTCTTGGAAAGATTAATTAAAAAAAAAAAAAAAAGAAAAATATTTTGAAGCCGTCAATGCAATGGAACAGTGCTAGTAGACTACTGTTTTGGATTAGAACTTTAAAATTATGTGTTTCTTTTTATAATCTACAGGGTTTTTTAGTGAAGTAGTAAAACGTATGTTAATAATCAGGACTCTGGGAACAGATTATTGTGATTATTTTCCATCACATGCCATGTGTCAGAGTATGCATCCTTGTGGTTGCATATAAAATATGACCTATTTCTCATGCCTATAACACACTGTAAAAAGCCAAGTAGGGCTCCAAATTTGTTCTAGTGTAAGAACAGAAAATTGTATGTTTATGAAGTGTTTAGAGGCTGGTTTCTTTCAGGCATCTTTTGAAGCAGCGAAGCAATGGCAGATGAGGGTTAGTTTGAGGAGAGTGCTGTTTCCAGAGCAGTTACATGATCTCGTATCTGGAGCTGTCTTGACAGGACCATCTTTATTTAAATCAGCACTAAAAACTCTCTTGTAGAGTATGCAATTTTCCTTGAGCAGGAGGAAATTTCAACTGAGAGAAATTCTGCTACTGAATTAGGTGGAGAAAAGGTCCGTGATCTGTACGTACACTTTTTTGGGTTTAAATGATATTTCCATTCCTCGGGATGTTCAGGCTAAGAGATGGTAGGTGAAATCTTAGTTGTGTTAATAAACATCAGCAAACAAGACAGAATTGAGCTGTGAAGATAAAAAGCAAAAAGTAAAAACCAATCCATTTGCTGATGAAGTTTTTCAAAGCTGAGTGCTGTGTGGTGACAACGTGGAGCTGATAAGTGAGCATTGCCAAGGCTCCTGTGACAGCATGTGGAAATCTGTTTATATGCTAGACTTACCCCATGCCCAGAAATTTTTTTTTTCCTGCACTTTTCAAAGACTAATGTCTCTCTGTAGCTGATGGTTGTAGCATTAGATATAACACTTCACCTACTGATTTTTAGAGGTTACAGAGACTTCTTGGCACTCTAGCAAAGTTGATGGTGTTGTGCCAGATGTAGTTTAATAACAAATGCATATAAATTCTAATAAAACACAATGGGCACCAGTAAGATGGAAAGATTTGGTTTGAATGGTCGTTGCTGTTATGATTTAACATCTACTTTTTGCCATATACAGACTTCACTCAGTCTGGGTCCCACTGTGCTAGGCATATGGTAGAAGTCAGACACTTAAACTCGTAATGAAGTCTTTTCTGAGTTGTATTAGTTGGCCGCAAAGACTTTTTCTTCTCACGCAGACCAAAGTATTCTTGCAACTTGTGTTTTTCAATGTGCTTGAAGTCTGTATTGCTGTAATTTGACGCTTCAAACCTTTCTCTTCCATAGTGAGCTTTTAAGTCAGAACTTTAATCTTCATTAGAAATTGGGAGATATTTCATTTTGCAAACCAGTGCATGTGAACTTGTATCCTACCTCTTTACTTTCATCTCAGCACAAAGCCAACTAGATCTTGTTTATATGTGTATGCTCAAGAATACAAACCCAAACTAATAAAAAAATAAGAATTTTAACAGGATTAGCTAAATCACAGGAAAGTAAACCCCTGGGTGAAAGTTCTCTCTTTGGAATGGTAGTCACTTCAGCACGGTTTAGGTTCAATTCCCAACCAGCATTAAGTGAGTTAGAATTAATTAAGGCTGTGTGTACTCTGAATAAGAATATAAGAACTCTAAAAAACGAGTTCAGAGCAGCTTTTGTCTGGCAGAAGTAAGATGCTGTTGTGCAGAAACATGCGCAGCAGTAACCAGTCCTCCTTCTTCATCTTGCAGTTCCTTGTGTGCCTTCTTTTTGAGACTGTCCATGCAGGTGTTCATCAGCTAAGCTGACCCACTTTAAAACTAAATTGTGATTAAACTTCTCTTGAGTGTTTCTGTGTGTAGCAGCATTTGCTTTCCTTTTCTCCTTGTACAAAAATAATAAACTACTGAGAGCTCTCTTCTAGCAACACCTACTTTAGTTGTTCATTTAAACCTAGAGAGAGGATAAAATTCTGAAATGGATAAAACTCATGAAATAGAGTGGGCTGGGACTTTAAAAAAAAAAAATAGATTTTGGAGGCACATTTTGAAAGGTAAAGATGAGTTACTGTCTTATGCTGGCATCTTTAGTTCTGCTTTAGCAATTCAATAAAAAGTTTGGGTTTAGGCATGCATTAATATAGTACATTGGGCTATTTCAAGATCATCTCTGGCTATTTGTATTGCAATTTTTATTTTCCCAAACAGCAATGCAGACCTGATTCCTTAGATAAAAGATAACATATATAAATTATTTAGACTTAAACTACAGGAGGGGATTGAAAACAGAATACATTATAATTTTGCAAACTGGCAATGCCCTGTGTGTGATTAGCAAAATGAAAGGACGTACCTGCTATGTTGGGTTTTGAGAAAGTGAGACACTTGGGTTTCTCAATGAGTATATCCCTTGGATCCAAGGTTCCTCAAACAAGCCTTTAATAGCAAAATCGCAAATTTTGAAGCCTTACAGATGTCATTCTCTTTCTATTATCTAAAATTATCACCAGAAAAATCATTCCATCTTTTAATTCTGTGTATGATAATTAAATTGATTTCATACAGAAATACTCTTGTGGTCACACAGAAGCTTATCCGAAACTTTGGGATACCTGATCTGCTGAAATCAGTTGCAGAATTCCTTCTTATTACAGGGGGTCTCAAGTCTCTACTGACTAATGAGTATCATCATGCCTCAAGGCAGCCAGATGTTTGACATCAGCCAAGACACTCCTGCTACTCAGTCAATGTCTTTGAGGCCAATTTTATGATAGATTTCTATCCAGAATAAGGATTGAGTTGGCCTTTCAAGCTGCAGCTTTTGTAACTTGCATATTCCCAGTACCTCTTGCAAGGGATGTGGAGACCAGACACTTGGCTTCTGCATCAATCATTCAACTATTATAGCCTCCCTTTTATCCAGCTTGTCTGGGTATGTTTAGTGTAAAGACATCCAAAAAGAAGGTTCCCCTTTCAAGCGTACTGATGCAGATGGCAGGTTCCAGCTCTATTTTGATTTTTTTTTTTATCTTTAAGAGCTAAAATATGCATGAAATGGTCAATGCACATGAAGTTAAGTTCAGCAGCATCATGATTCCAGCACCACAGGGAAGATTTCTGAGAAAAGGAACAGGCTAGTCTCCCTACCAATATAAATTACATAATATAAGAGCTGGAATTTGTTCTATGTTAATTTTAAAAAGAGATATCACATGTCACGGAAGGTCTGTCTGTCTTGAGAGTGTCCTAGAATAGTCTGGGATGACCCTCTACTTAGATCCTTCCTCTGATGCCTTGTTCAGATTGGGCATCATGGCAAGGATTTGGAATGGGGAAATGCACTGTACCTAATCCAGTTCTTCAGTTTCAGCAATAACTGGTGACAGCATCCCACATACTCATTTGTTTAAAAGACTGCAAGTCTGGAACTGTCTTTAAGCATGCTGATATCTTTAAATTGTTTAAACTGCCATGAAGATTTCTTACTCCCTTTTTTCCAACTCAGCTTTCTTATGCGCTTCTAAATGTAAACCATGCTAATGTTGCAGGCAAACAACTTTTGATATTTTTTCATTACAAAGGTTGATCGGAGTAGGAAAAAGGGTTGATTTTGTGTGTTTAACTGTATTTATCACATATCTGTTGCTCTGCCCGCAGGGTCCTAAGGGTTATCTGGGACTGCAAGGGCCACGGGGTGAGCAGGTAAGTGATGAAAGCATGGTACACTATACAGATGAACAACTGAGGATAGAAGAATGCATAATCCAATATAAATGTTTAATATAAGCAATAAGTGTAAATTAATGACTGCTTAAGGAAATATTTGATAGTTCTTGATAAAGAATTCAGATTATTTAGAGATGAATGCGGTAAAAAAGGGTCTAAAGGAAATGGAGAAGACCAGCTTGTTTTTCTTCAGCTACCACACTGACTTGGCAGAGGTTGATATAAAATTCTTCTTAGATTCAGAGTTCACATTCTCTCAAAAACTCTGCTGATTTAATGCATTTTAAATCTCCCAGCATGAAGAAAATGAAATGGTTATTTAGTGCTTTTTCTCACTTCTATGTCAGTTGAAGAAGCAATCTGAATGTAAATTTCAAAGACATCCAATTGCAGGTCTTGTTAACATTAATGAGGCTCCTAATGGTAGAATAGAAAAGAGCGTGAGTCTCCTTTTGGATGATACTGAAAGGGAAATGGTGATGATAATAGATGATAGGCACCCAAAAGGAGTTGAAAGCTCATTAACATAATCCATTACTTGAATGAGTTTTATACACAAATCTTAACTGAATGAGTGGTGATTTTTATTATAGGCCCAGAGCTATTTTTCTGTGATGACTACCATTTAGCAGTCAGATAAAGAGATAGCCAGCGGATAAAAAAAGTCATCTTAGTATCAGGAGAAGACTGTCTCAATCTTTGAAGAAGTTGCAGGTGAAACGTAATGTTAGTTACCATGGAGGGGAAAAAGTGAAGCTTGCACTGAACAGTAATTCTGTTCAGTATTCATGCAATCAAGCATATCAGCTCCGTTGAAGGCGGTTTGTGTTCAAGAACGTGAAAACTGGTGATGTGCAATTGTTTGATATCTCAGTGTTCTCATACTGCTGCTGTAAACATTTTCCTTCATTATTATCACTTAAAAAATACTCTGATATAACTTTCAAGGGAACAGTTTGGATGAAAGAGTTTTATTTTGCATGTAGTTCTTACTACTGGAATTTCCAGACCTGGCTGGTGAAGGTGATGAGTTAGACCAGTTACTTTGGATTTGATTAGGAGGAAGAAGATGGAGAGAAATTCTATACATTCATGACTAATCCAGTGCTATATTGACCTGAATCTGGAAGAAACAGAAAAAAGTTGGCTTTGCAAGGACACAAGTGTTCTTCTTTAATGAAACGTTTAACACATTTATTCAAATACAGCTAAGACTAGTGCAGTTACTTCATAATAAGGACCTGCCTCCTATTGTCCTCCTCAATTACTTTTTATAAATAGCATCCATGGTTTTATTATGGAGATAAGGGGTGCACTGTTGTATGTATCTTAGATTACTCTTCTCGTAATGCTTTTTAAAGGATATGTAACTGAAATTGGTGGAGTTGAGAGAAGTTATACAACAAATCAACTCCAAAACATGACATTAAACCTATTTATTGTTTCTTTCTCTTCTTTTTTTTTTTTTTTTTTTTTCCCCTTCTTTCCACACCCCACCCCACCACCACCTACTTTCCCCCCACTTTTTTCCACTTAGGGAATTCCAGGAATGGCTGGCAATGTTGGGGCAGTTGGTTACCCTGGCAGGCAGGTGCAGTAACTATACTAATGTCTTTGCAGTTTGGGGGGGTTTTCTTATTTGTTCTTTTTGAAAGTACCATATATAACTCTTGTTGGGACAAATAAGAGTATAAATATATTTGCTTACATTCTGTCATTTATCCTTGAATCACACCTCTTTCACAGGTAGTGCCCATTATGTAATGTTGAGTCTCATGGCTTTTAAACTTGGATGGGTTAGATGCAGTAGTGCTGCGCCTTTATGGAATAATAAATGACATTACCAAAGAATTGGACACCTAAACACTTTACACTCTTTCATAAACCTCTTGTGGTTCTGTGTTTTATCTTTATATTTCAAGTTCAGAAGCAATAGGAAACTGTTGTATAGTTCCTCATGATTTTCACCAATGTATTTACTTCATCCCTTTAGGGAAACAGAACACTGAAAGATTTCCTCCCCCCTCCCCAATAAAGCCAGAAAGTAGCTTTCTATAAACACAAGCACTTATATAAATATTTATTTTATTTTTTTAATTTACATATAAGCTAACAGATACTTCAGTCCAGTAGTGCAAACAAGACATAAAGCAGAAATATTCATTATTTTCCCCATATAAAGGCATATGAGCCAAATTCAACAGTTGCCTTTGTGGTTTTGTGTCTGCTTAAAGGGCTAATTTGACTAATACTTCAGTATTTTATTGGGTTAGGTTTGTAATGGCTATATATTTTAAAATTCCATTACAATATTTTATATAGTAATGGATGATAATTTATTTAATCACGTAAAATGTTTAGAGCATTTGGACTACATATGCTATTCTGGTATTAGCTTGAAAATAATTGGAAATATGTCCAAATATAAAAGCTTATGAAAAATCCTGTAAAATTATGTTGCTGTAATGCCAGATCACTGGGTCTGGAAAAAATTTCCTTCCAGAAGAAATAATTTTAGTGTAAGGAAGTTTCAGTCATTGTCTAAGTTTCAGCTATGAATTAATGGGAGATCTTTCTGAACATTGTCCCAGGGGACTGCTTCGTGACACCCTTTTCAATCGTAATAATTTTAAGAATGTATTGCCAGTTTGCAATTAACAAATGCTGTTACAGTTCTTTTAAATAGAGCATATCTGGTTGTTTAAAATGAAGTACAACTACTGTCTTTTTGTAATAGGGCTTAGCTGGACCAGAAGGTAACCCAGGTCCTAAAGGTGGAAGAGTAAGTAAGCATTTTAAGCATTTTGGCATGCGTGACTATTTTTACCCATACAGCACATAATAAAGGGGATGAGAAATTTTATTCAGCTCTGCTGGTTGTATGCCCGCTGATCAACTCTGTATTTACAGAACCTACAAATGATAAAACATAGTGTTTCTTTTAAAATATGTGTAAGGATTTATTTTTTTTTTCCCCCCATGGTGAGCAGCATAGAGCAGCTTTCCATTGTTGCCCTTCCTCTCAGCTGGAATGCATGCAGGTGAGAGGAGGAAAGCAATACTGAACGTGGGTGTGTGAGAGCTGGGAGTGAAGAGGAGCGGACGTTTCCTGCCTGAAGCATTATTTCCATAATGGAAGCTGTCAAGAAGGGAGATGTATCTGGCACTCGCAATCTGTAGCAGCTACAGCAGTTGATAAAGGGAAACAGTCTTGTCACATAAAAACCATAAAAGGGATCTTGACATTTTAAAATGGTTCAGTTGTAGTCATGTATATTGCAGGGACTGATGGCTCTTAATGCTTTGCTGATTCAAGGTTTGCTTTTGATTATTCTTGGAGGTAAATTAGGTTCCTTCTTTTTCTGGTTTTTGTTGTTGTTGTTTTGGAGTTTGTTTGGGTTTGTTTGCTTGTTTTGGTTTTTTGTTGTTGTTTGTTTTCAGTAGGCACATGTGTATGCCTACACATGCTTGTGTATGCATACGTAGTTTTTCAGACTGACTCTCACCATCAGGCAGTAGGCATGGGTTTCCAGAAACCTGCACATTGCTTGTTGCACCTAGGATTTGAAGGAGCCTTTTGCTAGGTGTTTCTGGGCCCTCAGCTCATGTTGTACAGGTTGCTGAGCAATATGCTTTGTTCTCAAGTATCTATTAAAATAATATTATTATGTTGCTAGATTTGTTTTTGTCCAGTTTTTAAATGTAGTTACTAAAAGCCTTTACCTGAAGCAGCTTCTTCAACATGTCTGGGTTTTTCTTTTGATGTCAGTTTTCATTACAGTGATGAGAAAAAATAGTTTGTCAGGATCAAGTGCCAACAGATATTGCACCCTCAGGGGTTGTATCTCTTACATTTCTTCCGTTTATTTTTGCTCAGATTCTCAATGCATTTTGTCTGGTTCTCCCCTCAACCAACAAGACATTAAGTGATCCCAGTCACTTCCTGAAAAGTTACTACTACTCTGTTTACACAAAGCTATGAGTAGTTCTAGGAAAGAACACCTGTCAGGACTTAAGGCTAAGTCCTGTATGTGATTTCTACAACTTCCAATAAAAACGATGATGCAGCCCTGTTGAGACATGCTACTGTGCCATGGAGATGTATTGCAAAATTATATGAAGTGTCTTTAGAGCTTTAAGTTTAGAATATTCCTGCAATCAAACTATATTAGGCTTCTCAGCTGTTTTAAGAAAGTGTAGAAAACAGAAATGCCTTTGTTTTCCTTACTCTCATTAGGGCTGGATGACAAGATGAGCACTGTCTTTCATAATTTTTTTTTTAAAAAAAAAGGTGACCCAAAATCCCCAAATTTTTACAATTGGAGGACTGCAGAGAAAGAGATGAGAGCAAGGGTTTCTTTTTTTTAGTAACTAATAATATTTTTGTTCCAATCTCAGTTTGAATCTGGTAGTGGAGAATCCATCTCTAATACTACTGTTGTAAATTGTACTGTCCTTTCTGCTGAATCGACAGCATGTTTCTGTGTCCCTACAACTGATTACATGAGAGGATCTATTTCTGACTTTGAGGGGAAGGTGTGAGAGAAATGCATCATGACTAAACTTTAAGAAAAACATTCTGCTTATGACAAGATAAACTTTTTAGGACCCTTGCATATAGCAGTGATCACACAGTGTTATTAAATACGCAAACATCTTGTCTGATGTATTTCATGAATAAGGTTAACTTCAGCTTTTTCATATTTCATTTATTCAAATGAAGTTCTCTGCAACTTTGATTTATTGGAACACTTTCTAAGTACTTCTTTATTGATTCTGTACCTTTATAACAGGAATTTGGTTTTGCTGTTGGGTGGAGAGTAAATCTTAGTCACATTTAAGTTGATTGAGCTTCACTGGTAATTGCAAATGAGCCTGAATTTAATCCCTGGATCTTGAACCCACAGCTGGCAAATACTGAGGGACAAGCTGTGTTGGTGGGAAGGAGCCTTGTAATCAAGAATTGTCCTTATGTTTTTAGGGTTTCATTGGACCTCCAGGTGTGGCAGGACAACCAGGACCTGAAGGAGAAAGGGTAAGTTTAATGGAACATTAATGAATTATTCATGTTTAGGTAGTAATGCAATGTATGTTAGAATGGGGAAAAAATGTAGAAGGCATAACCATTTGAGTCTTTGTCTAAAAGCAAACCCGATGTCATATCTGATTAGTCTAACTAGTCTAATCAATGAAATGCACCGGTGCTAAAGTTAAATGGGGAGCAGCTGTAAATTATTATTTGAATTTAATCTAGAACTGCAAGGATTAGGGTTTTCTTTCTTGCCACCAAGGTCCATAATGAGTATTTTTCATTGAAGCAATTTAGTTCAGTCAGTAATTAATGTTTGTCAGTTGTCAGATGACATTTGCAATAAAACCAATCATAGAAATCTTAATCTCTGTCACTCTGTGATTGAGCTTTTTCTTGCTTCCCTTGAGCACAAAGGATCTCTGGCCATGTACTTTGATGGAAGCCAGATATGGCCCTTCTTGATAGTTGTTCTGTTGTGGTCACAGTAAAGACAAGCAAAGTTTGTGTTTCTGCCTTCCTGTTATAGGGCATTGTCTCTATGATACTTTACTCAATTTTTATTTTTTTTAATGGTGCTGCTTCTCACACTTTTTTTCTTTTCTAGGAAATGCAGGTTTAGTTACTTGAATTTAAGCTATTTGAAGAATTAAAACCTACTTATGGGCTATTTCTTTCTTAGGGCATCCCAGGCTTCCGTGGAAAAAGGGGTCCTAAAGGGAGACAGGTAAAGCTTCTAACACTTGTTACAAATTCTGCTGTCAATATAAATGCACCTGTAATTCCCTCTATAACTTCAATTGGCTGAAAGATACTAGTTTTATTTTTCCCATAGATGACTTTCTATTCTTTCCAGTTAGTACTTTGCAGTACTGCAAATTCTGTGCAGGTTAAAAACTAGATGTTTTGAAGTGAGGAAGAGTTAACATGATGAACCTTGGGGCTGGTTACTGATATCAGAAACTTGAGGGTTAAAAGATGACAGAAACATAAATATATTCTGTAAAATTAGTGTTAGTGCAAGTTACAGATATGATGCAAGTTTTATAAGTCTGATTTTGGTTTCGGTCTGAATGCAAATCAGCTGCTTCTTATGTCTGATATTTCTGGACTATGGTAAATTAAAGCTCTCCTCTACTTAACATATGTTTCTACAGCTGAGAATAAACACAAATATGCCAAGTATACATTATCAAGGTTTATATATTTGCTATGGTATATCTTCAGTGCCAAGTGTTTTGTTTTCTGCTGCAACCTTATTATTTTAGGTCTTTGAAGCTATCCAGGATTTTCCAATTTTAACTTGCTTGTGGTTTGTCACTGGTAACTACAATAGCATTCTCCAGTTGAACACTCAGTTGTGCTCAGCAGTTCAAGTTACTTTCATCTAGCATGTTGAACAAGCTTATTCAGCAATTGTAGTGTGATTACCATCATTTGGCCCTTGATGTATGCTGTGAAAGTTGTGGAGGATTCTATTTAATTAAGTTTTGTTTTCTGTGTGATCTGGCACTAGCCTTCAATAGGCAAGCAGAGAAAAGTGTCCTTAAGTTCATAGGCTGCTCTTTCTGAAGCTGCTATCAAATTGTTAAGGTATAAAATCACAGTAAGAATCTGTTTTTTAATTATTCAGCTAGCAGGACAAGATCCGAAATATGATATGAAAAGTAATGTAAAAGTATAAGAGAAGTGGATCTTACAAGGGATTGTGCACTTATAATTCAAAATGCTGCTACTTAGCAGGTTTATTGAATAGTTATTCATATTTGTGAAATCTCTGTCGTATTTGAAATAGAACAAAGTATTCAATTACTAAAATCTTTTGTGAAGATTATAGAGTGAGGATTTCTTTGCATTTTAAATTAGTTTTGCATACAATATGCTTTAAAGAAAATAATTCCTAGTAAAAGCGTATGTATTCAATTTCTTTGTTGCATGGTTGTGACATGAAATTTGGCTAGTTCTGCAGTATTTTTATTGTGTTGTCTGTCCTGTTAGTATGATGCATAGTGATTTTTACATAAACTGACCACATTTGGCTCAATGTTTTAATGTAGTTTTCCTCTATGTAAGATTAGTTACGGCCAGCGGTCAATGTGACAGAACAGATCTTGTAAATTATACCAAGAATTTATTAGTCAGGTCCATTGTAACTGTAAAAACAGTTCAAGTTCTGTTTTATGTTAAAATTATGAGTAGTCACCCTTTGTATGCTTTATAGTAGTGTTAAATGATAATATTTATATAATAAAACACTTGTGGCCTAGTACTATTACTATATTACTTCCAATTTTAGAATTTTCTGACTGTTCTCCTGTGTTGCATTTTCCTTTCGTTTTTCTACTTCCTAAGATAGTTTTATCAGCATCAGTTAGAAGACACATGCTATTGAGAATGGGGTTACGATGACTATGGCTAATCTGTCCCTTTAGTAACTCATGCTGTGCTGGATTCCTGCTGTACATAAACCATCATCTGTGACCTGCATCTATGATCTTACGGCTGGTAAAACTGTCCCGCTGCATCCTCCATTTCACATTTGATGCCTCATTTGTGTGTTTTAAAAAAATAATTATATTCATGTGTGTTACAGCAATTCTCCCTCTTTCAACATCTACCAATTGTAGGCAGGACAACCAAAGTATTATGATATTAAGGAAATGGTAGTAAATTAATCTTTGTCTGCATCCTATCAGCTGATAGCTTTTAACAACATACGCACTGTCAAATACACATTTTTGCATGTGTGGAATTTTATAATACATCTTCAGAGTTGTGAAAAAATTTGGCTAATGGTGTGCAGATTCAATGTACAATCAATGAAATATTCTTTATTGGCCATTAACCTATGAACCTCTGCACTTTAAATAAGACAGTAATGCTATAAAGACCTGCACTGTCAGATCTTATGGTTATGGCTATAGATTTTTTTATTTGTGAGTTCCATGATCAGATCCTGAATAAAAATGTCACTGTTGTGAGAGACATTCCTATCTCTTGCTTTCCTGAAGTTGCAGCAGAATGCAGAAAAAAACTTCAACCAAAATCCACCCAAAAGATGGTACAGGGAGTGTTAAGCATGTCTCAGGTTAATTCATGGTATCATGCATGATGATGGGAATTAAGAGCCTATTAAATTGTTTCAACATATTGTTTTAGTAGTGTGTATGTATATATATACACATAAAGTTGCATTAACTTTTATAGAATTTTGGTTTAAATTATTACTGAAGTGAAATATGACTTAAGCTGTGCTTAAACTACTTTGGTTTATGATACGATTTTTCTGCCTCCTTGCCGCAGTTTTATATTGTCTTCCTGACTGCTGTTCATATAATACTGTATGATGATGCATATCCTGCATTCCATTAAGGAAAGACATTGCTGTACTAAGTCCTGAGCTCGAAGCTATGTGCATGCCCTCCAAACAACATAGATTAAAAAGGCCAAATTAATTGTACCTTTGACCTGCAGCAGGTTTGAACATAGTCTTACAGAGGTGAAAGGTTAATGCCTCAAAGTACTGTTCCTCATACACAGGGAGGGGTAAAAAGACACTTAAACATTGAAAAGGCAAGGAAGTGTCTTTCGTGTAAAAATTGTTTTAAGGATGGGATTTGCTCCTTTTCCCCATGGAAATGGGCTACTAATGTTCTGGTGCTTTGGTGCTGATTTCCTGAGGTTAGATCTCTCATCTCAATACTCCAATACTGTGCAAGATTTTTCAGTTCCAGGAAAAGTCTCTTTCTTTGAGTGCCTTAGATTTTTTTCTCCAGTCAGAATCCCTTTTCAGCTTGCAAATTTTGCAAAAGGGTCTTTTATGGATCTTACAGTGCAATTAAAAAGGATGTTGACTTCTCTGGAGGTCTGTGCTCCATCTTTTCTCCTAACTTTGTACAGTGATAGAAGTCATGAAAGCATTGCATGGTGATGCTTGGAACTAATAGCATAAGTCTGCTATTAGCTTCATGTGACTTCTCCAGAGAAATAGAGAGATCTGCCTGGTAATAGTAGACTGATAAAAATTAATGTTAAAATAAAAAACCCAAACCAAACCACTTTTCCCCAGCAACTCCTGCACTTCTATAGGGGGCAACATCAGAAAGAAGTAAAACAATCTGCAAAACCCTGAGAGGAAGCAAGAAGGTTAGAGCCAGAAAAGTGGTGGATTTCCATTTCATTTTGTTTCTCAAGCAAGAAATGGAAATTCTGTTTCAAACTTCTATGGTTGACATGGCCAGTCAGATTTCTTCCCTGACTGATAATCTAGTCTGTGGAGTAAAAACTCTAATGAAATCAGTGAGGCTTTTCTGTCTTGTTTGAGTTATTCTTTCAGTCTCCAGATGCAGACTAAGGCAAGTGTTCACACTGATAAGGACAGTGTTGTGTCGGAAAGATGAAAAATTTGATTTCTAGTGAATATATGTCACACCGAGACTGCAAGCATTAGTATTTGGGGAAGAGGAAGGAGAGAAAAATGACAGGTGTTTCAGTGAATGCTGTAGGTAACAGAAAATATTTGAAGTAAAAATACTAAATAGGAAAAGAATCCAGACAATTCAAGTAATACATAAGTTTAATAGTGCTCTTAAATCATTCAGTCATCTGATTTTGCCCTATGCTTATGTTGTGTATAGTTATATCTTTTTTAGTTATGATTTTAGGAGACAAACAAATACCAATATTCTATTCCGTTCATTTGAACTGTGCAGCTGAAACCTTTTGCTTCTCCCATTCCTCCATCTCTCTCCCTGAATCCACTTGCTGATGTCCTAATTTCTAATTCCGTATAGGAAATTCAGTGTTCAGACCACCCTTCGTTGTCTTGGATAATAAAGAACAAGCATTCTCTCTTCTGCTTTAGGGTTTTCCAGGTGACTTTGGAAGTAGAGGGCCCCCTGGTCCAGATGGGAATCCTGTAAGTATCGAATTGTGTGTTGACTAACATGGTGAAATTTGTAACACTCAATATTAAGTCCTTTCCCAGATGGAAAGGAGACTTTTGCCTCAAAAACCATGTCTTGAAGTCCACAGGAAAATTTTGGGCTGTTACTTTTCCATGGGAGTTACTAGAATAGTATTGTAATAAGTAGTAGTATAAAAAAGAGAGAGAAAAGAATGAGAAAGCTGCTGAGAGGGCACAGTTTCCAGTGCTGCATGTGCTGACTGCCTCGAGAATTGGATGTCTTGCTGTCCTCATTGCATTACTGATGAATGTCTTGTCTTCAAAAATTCTTGCACTGTATATGACTTTGCATTGTTTTAAACCATTGTTCAAAGATCACCTTAACAAAATGGGATTCTGCATGTGTGCCAAAACCCTGGCTTATGTAGGCTTATGCATTTGATAGTTGATTTCATCCTTTGAACTGTTACTGAATACAATTATGCAAGTGTGTCATTTAGTGCAATATAATCAGTATGATAACAGCTTTGTCCTTGGCAGCATGTGAAGGCTAAAGCGCTCTCGTAGTATGGTATCCAAACTGTGGCACAGTCATGTCACTTCATTGGCTGCCCTCAAAGGAGCTTTGCTGTCTTGCTGTATTTGTAGCGAAACTCTGGCTGCAGGGAAACCAAACTCAGGTTTCCTTTGTTATGAGAAACCAGTGAAAGGGCTTTGGGCCAGACGAGTGAACAGCATGAAGTGCTGGGCAAAAGAGCAGCTGATTTGAATCTACTTTTATTGTCAGATGCTCCTTTGGAATCTGCTATCAGTTTGTGTCTAGAGCTTGTTCTGATAAAGACCAGAGTCAGCAACTGAGCAGAGATGGTCTCCTTTTTGAAGGCCTGCCCTTTCCTGACACCCATCTTCGAAACTTATTTTAGAAAAGCTTACATGAATTTTGTTGGTGGGTTATTGATGTTTGGTGTCAATACTTTTGAAACATAGGAAAAAAAATATTTTGCATTTCTGGTCCTTGAGGCAAAGTGCCTCATTATGGGAATGTCAGGTGATGTCAGTATGGTGCTTTTCATCTTGAAAGCCCTCTGAGGGGTTCTGAGTGTCACCAGCTGCTTTGCAAATGACGTAAAAAGGTGAGTTCTTTCTTCTCCTGGTCCCAAGTCTTCCTCCTTTCCTGATAAAGCAGATATGCTCTTTCCACAAGATCTGCAGAACAACAGTACTTTAATAGAAACAAGCTCAGAAAGCCTGGATCTAAAATTACAGAACTGCACTTTACAAAGAAGCCTGTTTTAACACAAGCATTTGCAAACAAGTTCCTTCTAATCTGCCAAGACAGCTGCTGATCTTACTGCCTTCTCAGACAGGCAGAGACCCCTCTCCCCTCCTCCCCAGAAATCACCCTGCAGGGCTTGTTCAGGCAAGGGGCCGCAGCTGCAGGGGGCTGCAGTGGTAATGGGATATTTACAGAGCCTGTTTGTGAGCTGCTGGTGGAGAGAGAGCAGGGGTTGCCTGGGAGGCCTGTGGTGGCAGGAACTTGAAGGCAAAACATTTCTTCCCATGTGCTGACTTGGCATGGAGACAAATGTCATTAGTGTCTAATTTCTTCTGCTTAACAGAGTAATGTCATCCTTCATTTCCATAACACCCTCTCAATTCTCTGAGGATGTCAGTCTGTCTTGGAGGATGATGCTAGAGCATTCAGCTTCCCCTGTGGTTAGTTTGGAGCAGGTTGGAGAAGGTGCGTAGGCACCAGAGGAGGTAGGAGACACATTGGAGCCCTGGAGGGCTACTTTTACACAGGGCAAAGAGACTTGGCAACTGTTATCCATGGTATTCAGAATTTTAGCCTCTGCTGAGTTACACTCGAGTGCAGCAGAGACAGTAATAGAGTATCGTTGAATTTGTTACTTCTACATAAGGTACAAATACTGTAGTTTGTATCAAGAAATATTTTTTCATAAAGAGTGTAGCCGTTAATTTGCAAAGGTCTTTCTATGAACTGAGCCAGTGTTCTATTTATCTCTCAAAGTAATCTTAATAAATTCTCATGGTGAGTTTTTTCCACCCAAAAAAGTTTCTTTTTTCTTCGTCCCACTTTAAATATCATGGTAACAAATCTCATATTCCTTGGTAATGTGGGAATTCTTCAGGAACTCTCTATAAAAATCCTAATTGACTTGCTTTGCAGATCTCTTTTGTTTATCTTATCACTGAATTTTTTAAAATGGTGAAATTCAGATAATCTAAAATTCATTTTCTTTGAAGGGAATTGTTGGTGGTGTTGGTCCTCCTGGATTTCCAGGACTAAGAGTGAGTACACTTTTATAATTTACTTTGATATGGCTTCATTAGAATATTTGTTGTGTATGTTTGTGAAATAATAAAAAAAAATAAAATAACCCAGGGATTTAAACTGATTTTGGTTTAGTTAGCCATGATTTTAATTAATATCATGGCTACAAAAATGCTGTAGTATTGCTGATATGGAGTACTTCAATACTTGGTTTGGATTTGTATGCTTATTACTGATCTGGTGTGTCTGGATTTTTTGTTTGAAATAACAAAGTTTGCTAGTTTATACCCCTAAAGACATCTTTACTTTTTTTAGAAGTGCAATACTTTCACTTTAATATCCACAGTCCTCAATAATTCCTGTATAAGGCTACCGAATTCTAAGCAGAATTAATTCCTAAACAAAATTACTTTGTCATGTATACAGTATCATATTCAAATTTTTTAAATATATTTTTAGACTAAGGTTGAAATGCTCATTAAAGAGTTGCAAGCTGTAGTTGTAAAAATACAGTTGAATGAGAGAAGTTCTGTAACATGAATGAGTCCTATGGAAGGTGGGAAAGACTGGTACTTTCATACTGTGTAGTCTTACTGCCTTATTTTAAGTAAGTCCTGTGTCTACTGATAGAGGACCTGGATCTTGATTCTTGATGTTGGCTCAGTCAAGACTGGCTATCCAACCATGATCATAGTTCATAACATGTGGTAGAAAATAGCATGTTTACACTTGAATTAAGAAAGCCATAATTGTCTCCAGCATTTTGGGTTGGGTTTTTTTTTGATATCTGTACATCTGAAACATGCTTGGTAAGTTTGCTAGTTTACATTGATGGTCATCTAACTTTTCCTTTGAATAGTGAGTTTCCTATGACAGTTGAGTTCCATTATTATTCTCTTTAATTATAGTTCATAACAAAAAGTATTCCTAGAAGAAGTCCCTTGCTGCCTGACTGGGATTGTTATGGCATTGCTATAGTGAAGACACACAAGCTTGGTCAAGGAACCCCTGTGGCGTTCAGCCTTCATCATGCAAACATGACTCATTGCGTTCTTGTCAGTTGACACATTTGCGCCAGTTGAACCACTCAAGAGACTAGAGGTTGTACTCTTGAGAATTTGGTTTGAATTGTAGTTAGCTTTTCTTTCTTACGTGACCGTCTTTGGAATTTTGTCTCAAGGACTTTGATAATTTTACTGAGGTTTTTTTAAAAGCCTACTATATATATCACTTCTAAAAAGATACCATTACTGATGATTTTGACTAAAACTTAGTCAACAGTTTAGCCCTTTCTAGAATTCATGACCATAAATCTAGGTGATTTATGACCTGATCTAGGTGATCCTGCTCTGGCAGGGGGATTGGACTAGATGATCTTTTGAGGTCCCTTCCAATCCCTGACATTCTGTGATTCTGTGAAATGTTTGCATGGTCAAAGCTCCATTTGCCATGTAGCTGAGTTGCAGTCACTTACACAGAGAGATTGAGTGACAATAATTTTTTGTGAAATACAGAAATTATTTTCAATCACCAGTCCAAAGCCTTTGCAACATGTACATAGCTGACATATAACCATAAAGACAGAATCACAGAATGGTAGGGGTTGGAAGGGACCTCCGAAGATATCTAGTCCAACCCCCCTGCTAGAGCTATTTCTTGGAAAAAAAAATTTGATGGTATATTTAGATTTTGACCTGCATGAAATCAATAATTGTTTTGTTTGTGAACTCCATTTGATTGTCCTGCTGTCTCTCGTCTATATGTGGGACTCTTTTGCACAGTTCCAGCTGTGTGAAAAGGCATTGATTACGTGCCCATGTGCTCCACATAATTTGTATTCAAAGTAAAGCATAGAAACTGACATTTCTTTCTTCATTATGTAGGATTATCAAGTTAATTCCTCCTGCGTATAGTTTTTAGTTTTGCAATGTGACAATTTGGAACAGGGATTTTACAGGGAGTGTGCTCGTATCTATACCTTTTGTTGGAATTAGAATTTGACCCCCAGAACTGTTGGAATCTTTACATCATTTGCTGCAGCTCCATTTGACTGCAAGGAATTAGGGGTCTTTTAGGAGCAGAGAGATCCTTTGATCCCTGCACTTACGTGTTGTAGCTGAGGTATATGTATACATGCTGAAAAAACAAGGACATTTTCAGAGGCAGAAATAATTTTGCAAATGAATTTCTGGTCTTAATAGAGTTTAGTGCTTGGGATGAAAAGTGTGTGAACAAAAGCATTTATGGACAAGTGCTTAGGATGTAGAAATGTGGCTGCACAAAGGTAGGAGGATCATTGTGCGTCCTCCCAACAGCTTAATAGATCTTATGGATATACTAGGGATCTTTAGGTTTTTAAAGGTATCTTCTTTTTTTCAGCCAGGACACATTAGAAATGCAGCTTAGTGGCAGTTAATTCTCCATAGTTGGTAAGACCTTACTGGTACAGTAAGATTTTGCAGTTGAGGAAAATTGCCCAGCAACATTTCCTCCAGATTTCAGAACAGACTTTGGAAGTTCCGAAGCATCAGCAAATCTAGTTGGGGTTTTGAAACAAGGTCAGAATATGGCTAGAGAGAACTTCAGTATCTAGTGGCATGAGTCTTTTGTGGATGCTAACACAGTGTAAAGGAATAATGAATAAAATTTACTACTATTATACTCCTCTCTGTCTCTGCATTATATCATATTAGTTACTCTGGTTCCCCCTTTCTCAGTCAGTAAGATAATTGGAAGAGCTGTGCTTTGTTCCAGAATATCTTTACAAGGGACCATTGCACTCTAAACTGTAGCAGAATTTCACCAAGACCCCAGTGGAATTTCAGGTGACCCCAGCATCCCCAAGTACATCTTGTGTGGTGCAGCTCTGGTCCTTGACCACACCTGTTCTCCAAATGGGTTTGTGCACCCTGGCCTCTGTTTTCACATGGCCCTTATTCAGACAGTTGCTAGCAGTCATCCAAAAATGAGTAAAGAACTAGAGAACTCAGTGTTTGCTCTAAATACTTAGTCAATTACAATACATTATACAAGAGGTGATCTAGAACATGAGATTAATTATATTATTCTAGCAGAAACCAACAGCATTAATTGAAGTTGCTTGTCCAGGTCAGCTGCATGCAGCATCAAAAGCTAATTGTGGTTTTGTGTTTGTTCATGAGAACAACAGCAAAATGAGCAGCACCAGCAAGCTGAGTCCAAGAATTCTTTTCTTCCATGATATTTTCAATATACAAAGCTGTTGCCAAGTTCAGAGTTTTTGGCTGGCTGAGCAGTTAGTCTCTCAAGATTTGCAAGGCCATGAGTTTTAATAAAATGAAGGCTTCCAGAAAATTTATGACTACAGTTATCAGAGATAGCTTTTCTTTTTACTTTTTTGTTTTGTTTTGTTTTTTTTTTCCACTTTGAAAACCCCAACAAAACCAAACCAGAACTCCTAATACTAGGAAGCATTAGTTTTCCTTTTCTGGTATTTTATCTTTTTGACAGGTAAAAGCAATTTGGTTTTAGTTTTACTTGTCACATAGAAATGGTGGAAAAGGTACATTTTATGTAGGTGAAGTAATTTTTGTTTTCTATCTATCAGCAAGTTTTAACCAAAGGGATAAGCATGTGCTAACATATAGTGAGGCTATTGTAAATGGAGGATGATTTTAAAAACTGACAGACTTACTACTTCAACCCTTTTCTTCCAATTGCTTTTGTAAGCTAAATTTCCCATCTCGTTATCCCTCTGATCTTTCAATTAATGCAGTTATTACCGTAAGTATGCAATTTAGCATACAGTATCATTAATACAGAAATGCCATGCTGAACTAGAATATGTAGCACAAGTAAGAGACAGCAATGTAAACAATTTATCTTGGCATCAGCTAACTTGACAGAATATATCATTTAAGCAGTCATGAAAAGCTAAAGGAATACAGAGTAGCAATTTTCCTGGGAGCTTTACCAAGCACCATTGAGATGCTAAGTCATCAGTCTTCCTTTTTCTTCAGTGAGCCATGAGTCTGATGATGGCTGCAGAAGAATGTTTTTGCTAACATTGCTGAAAGAGTTTCCAAAGAATAATTAAGGTGTGCTGAACTGGAAATCAGTAGGTGTTTGTCTCATCTTTTCCATGTCACACTCTGCAAGTGGCAAAAGATTTCTGTATTCATATTTGTTGCTAAATTCTTGCATAGTCACAGAGGTATAACACTGCCTGCCTTTTTTTTTCCCCAGAGTTAGAATTGACAGAAAGTAAACAGACTTTTCCCTCTGTTGATTTAGCAATAGCTAAAACTATATTATTTCTTATGTTTAGCTCACTATGTATTATTAATATTATTGCTGTTGCTGTGTTGGTCTTTTAAGATTCTTATTTTTTTTCCATTTCTGGTTTGATTTTCTTTTTCAAGTCATAAAACTGTCCATATAAATCCCAGAAAGGAGAGATGTAGTAAGGGCTTTGAAGGCACATGAGAACAGAAAAAGTGATCATGCCTGTCCGAATTTAGGTTAAGTTTGCACACTTGGTATGTTGGAAGAATCCCATCTCCTTTTTTTTAGCTTGTAGAAGTCATTGAGAGATGAAAAGTCCTAGTAAAAATCACTTTTTATGGCACTACTCATGGTAGATTAATTTGTTTAAGCCAAATTTGTTGCTTGCACAGGAGTGATGTCATGTAACCCTAAGGACAGAAGGAATAGCCACCGAACATGCAGCTGCAGTACGAAAGAAAGCTTCTGTATTCTGCCTTGCCTAATGCACTGCTATCTTCTCTTGAATACATAACCTACAGGAAAAGAGGGTAGTTTGGTTTCTTGTGTTTCTGCTGATGTGGCTGGGAACTGTAAAGGTGGAAAGCTTATAATATGGATGCTTTTCACCCCAAGAAATTAGCTTGAAAAGATTTTGGTTTCAATCTGTGGTGCAGAAAACGCCACATTCTGTTACCAGTCTTTAAGTTACTCCATTTCATCAAATTTTTAATGCAGTCACCTTTCTTGCTGTCTCATAGGGAGGGATTGGGCCAGCAGGACCAAGCGGACCAACAGGAATTCCAGGGCCTATGGTATGGTGCTAAATGATCCCACAGCATGGTGCCTATGCTGCTTTCCAAACTATAGACAAACACTGGATTTTTGTTTTCTTCATTTTAACAGGGTCTCCCAGGGAGTGTGGGACAGCCAGGAATGAAAGGTGATAAGGTGATTTAAATATTTCCATTATCTTAGAGATACATAGTTCTTTCAGACTGCTCTCATTGAATCTTGAGCAAAATAATGCACTTGACAAAGCCTTCCCTTTTTTCTTTTTGATTTCTTTTCTGAATTTTATTTTTTAAAATTACTTCAGTTTTACAGTCTGGTACTTTAGGCAAACTTACTTCTGAACAGAGCACTTACTACTGGGCATAGCAATATCCAGTGCTGTGTCTATAGAATTTTCTGGAGAGGATGCTTCAATGCAACATCTTGCATTGTCATTCAAAGATCTGTGTTAATTTCAAATACTAAGTATTGAATTCGTCTTTCTCGTTCTCTAACTCTGATAACTGCCCCATTTTATGCCACATACATATGTCTGTATAAAGTAATATGTTGTTTAGGGTGAACATGGCCTTGCAGGAGAGCCAGGAGACCAGGGGTACCCAGGAGACAAGGTAATTTATAATTGTATTGCTTTACAAAATTGTCCAATTTCAGCAACTTCATCAGGTTTCTGAGTCTCTTAAAATGCAACAAGACAGTTGCATAAAAGTAGAGTGCAGTAGTAAAAGTTACTGGATACCACTGGATTAACACATTTTTAATAAATTCTGCACTAATTAAAACTCAGTTATGGAAAATAGTGAACAAAGACAAGTAAAGGGCATGGTGTGATCTGAAACCCGCTAAGAAACTGCTGTAAAAGATATTTTTCTTTTGAACCTTGAGGTTCATCTGCAGCTCACCTGGACCAACTGTGGTTAGCAGGAGCACATGCTCTGGCATGCTCCATCATATCAGAAAACTGAGATAAATATCTTCTTTCCTATTTGACTAGTACATCAGAAGTCACTGAAATAGAACTTACTGTGAGATCTCTTTTGATGAAAGCTGACTGTTAGAAGACATTTCTTATCCCGCAGAATTATTTCAAAGCCTGTTTCAGGTGGCAAAGTGTAGCAATCTGTTGCTTCCAACATAACACAAAAATATTTTCATGTGAATTTAATAGCTTTCTTTTTTTCAGGGTGCTCTTGGTTTACCAGGACCCCCAGGGATCAGAGGAAAACCTGGACCCCCAGTAAGTTTACACATTGATTTTTGCTCTCAGTATATCACTGTATGTTATTTTTGATACTTATTTGTATCTTATGTTCACACTGCGTATAATCCTCTAGAAGCTACCTATTTCAAAAATTAAGGTCTAAGCTGCTTGTATTTCTAGTGACTGGTTAGTGGGTGAATCAGATCGTAACGTGTGAGATGTTATTACAGAGATAAGTATATCTTCTCAAATTTTAATACGAGAGTGCTTAGGGTATTAGGTGTTCTGGGACAGTCACTTTGTGGGGGAATAGACATGTTAGTAATGTTTGAAGCAAATCCACTGAGAGCTTTGGGAGCTGCTAAGAAGGCCATTTGGGCTAGCTGGATTTGGAAAGTGTGGGAAATCTTATTAATAATGGCCAGTCATTTCTCACAGAGATGGGAGTAGTAATGAATTACAATGTTTATTGATTTTTAGCAGCTTTAAAGGCACCTGTGCAGTGCTGCCACTTCTGTTGAGGTGGAAAAGGCATTGCACAAGGTTACCTGGCTTTTTCCTCACCTGTTTTTAGCACTACTATCTGCCTCTTTTTGGTGTACAATTAAAAGCTGCCAATGCTTAATGCTGTTAAAGAATTTAATCACACCAGTCTCAATTTTCTTTTGTGCAATCAAGCCACTATCTGATAAACATACTTAGACCTCTTGAATGTCATAGGCCCTTAAACTCAATAAAAATACTTTCTTTTTCTTGGAGAATTTATATTATAAACACTAATCCTGCAAAAAACCACAAATTTGCTTAAGCTTAGATGGGAAAACTCGACCTTTTTGCCTTTAATGATATAAGCATTTTCATTTCAAGTTAAGCATATGAATTAACCCTTTCCTGATCAGTTGTGGATTTTAAGCCCAAACTGAATGTGATCAACTTCTTGACTTATGTCAGGCTTAGGTCAGGCTTTAATTTTGTTCAAAGGACACCTTGTTATGGAAGCAGCAAACTTTTAAAAATGTGGAAGAACAGATATAATTTATAGAAATATTTTGGTCAGTTTTAGGTATATTGGGGGTTTTTAATATGTAACGGAGTCACTATAACATGTGGATAGGACCTAATTTTACTACTTAATCACAAACTGACACTTCTTTGGCCATGATTGGATACTTAAACTATATATAGGTAAGTATGTAAACGAATATCCATAAGAGTTACTTCCTGGACTCTTAAATAATATGTAGTTTTTATAGTGAAAGTGATTGTATATTTTAAGGGGTTTTTTATGTGACTATTTGGACCATTCCAAACTCCCCAGTTTTATTTGTCTAGAGTTTATTTGCATTTTGGTGTGACTTAAAAGAGATATGAAGAACAACTAATCTTAATTGAATCCAAATAGTGGAAAGGTCATCTCAGCATTTGTTGGCTTTCTTTTTGATAAATGTTTTTAAAATCTTTATAACAATCTATTGTTTAAAAAAAAAAAAAAAAAATCAAAAATCTAACTGTTTGGATTATTTTAAGGGGAAAATTGGAGATCCTGGATCCCATGGACCAATGGGTCCTCCAGGACCTGAGGTAAGAAATTGTTTCATAAATTGAATGTCATTTAGTTCTAAGTTACAAAAATCAGAGGTGAATAGGCTTGCTTCACAAAAGATTGTTGTCTTAGTTGAGTTAGAAAATACTTATTCAGTCATAACCAATGAATTCATTCTCCTGCATAAAGTACAAAAGGTTCTACCTCATAATTTTTTAATGCAAAATATTAATATACAGGATCTTGGAATACAAAGTAGTTCCTCATTTGCCTATGTGATTAGGATTTGTTCTCTTTTGAATCCAGGTGTTATGGGTTATACCTTGAGTGAGGCTTGTGATTTCTCAGGCACAGTTCCATTCATGAATTCTACAGCATGTTTACAAATGGGATTTTCCAAGCCTGGCTGCATATTTATCTCTTTCAAAATAACTTTATTTGCAAGGAATGTGAAGAATAAACACCAGTTACATAGAAAGCATTGCCAAGCACTTGAATCTAGCAATGCAGTTGCCTGAGAACTGTATAGTACTATGGAAGTTTCTACACAGAAACTGTCAGTCTCTGAATTGTTCCATTTTGGTGCTTTTTTGACATTTATACCATGGACTACAGGACAAGATACTGTGGGCTGTGCAGGAAAGATGTATGCATGCACAGACACACATATATTTGCTGCAGAGATGAAAGCAGAAAGTTCAGATTCTTCTTTATCAGTCTTCTCCAGTGGAATTTATTTTTTTTTAAAAAAAAAAAAAAAAGTCTGGAAGATATGTATTAGCAAAGATGATTGTCTGGCCTTACAGGAAAAAAAACATATCTCCTCAAACCAAGGCTCGATATTCCTACCTTTTTTAAGAGGGAGCTCAAGGACTCTGATCCTCAAAGAACAAATTACCGGGTTTTATTACTTTGTTATAGCTCCTTTAAATCCTAAAGAACACACTTTCTTATTGGAGATGAACCCTCACTGAGAGAAAACTCACTGGGAAATGTGTTGCAGTAACAAGATGGTCTTTTCAGAGTAAGCCAATATGTTTTAGTCAATGGGGAGAGGGTATTTTCATGCCCTTAAGTTAGAATGAAGAAAGCACAAAGCCTGTGCACACTGCCCGCAGCTGCCTCTCCCTGTGGCTCAGGATTTTAGATTTTGTGAGCCTATTCACTGTTAGCAAAAAAGATCCTTACATCATCTCTTCTCTTTGTATAGCTTCCAGCAAGGAAGACCTCTGGCAGGTTAATATCAAATTGTTGGTCTTGAAGCATGTGTCCTGGTGACCCTGATGCCTATCCTGGTAGTCCTTCATAGATCCTTATTCCAACTCAGGCAAACTATTCCTTTGGGCCTGGGAAGAAATTCATCATTCAGGGCTAATACCCACAGGGCAGACATGGATGGGAAAACATCCTGTCTGAAAAGCTCAGCATTTCCTTTTGCTCAGGGGTGCAGAATTACTTCAGCCATTAGAAGGCAAATAAAATGCTTTATGTTAGATAATTAAAGCTTGAGTGTCCAGGTATTTTTCTTTGAAGAATTGTCTGCAACATGTCAAGTTTAAAACTACAAAGCAATGTTTCTCTTAACTTTAGTCATGCAAGACAGATCCAAATAACGTAAAAGAAAATTTGCCTTCCTTTACTTCATAAATACATGGTCACCATATGGCAAAACAGCAGAATTAGAAGGGAGGTAGGAGAGCAGTATACCAGGATTTTGAGTAAATTGGAAATTCTAGGAGTTCTATAATAAAAGGAATTTTAAAAAAAGCTTAAAACTGAGGATTGCATCTTACTCTCCCTGTTACTTCGTCTTATAAAAATAGGCTAGTTGTTTTTCCAGAAGCTGTTCAGACACAGCTGGATATACGAAGTACGAGCAATTAGTGCAGATTTTCCTACAATAAAAGCCTACTGTTGTATATCTAATCATGTCTCTTCTTCCAGAAAAACGCAGCTAGCAGGCCAGTCAGGGATGCTTTCCTTGTTCCTATTTCATTATCTGAGTAGTCAGACTTCCCATGACCCCATGTAGAAAACAGACATTGCATCCAATACTACATGATGTTTCTGGAAACAACAGTGTGTAATGAATTAGTGTCTTACAAGGGGAGTACTTTGAATTTGCTGTTGATCAGACAACCTATGCCTTATGCCTTTTAAGAAAGATTTTTATTAAAAAAGAAAAAGGCTATGTTGGGATTTGATGGGCATCGCTGTGAGCGGGAGGAACAAGACTGTGTCTGCCCAGTGACAGAACCTGTCAGATCCTGCTTCAAACTATGTCTCTGCTTCTGTCCAACACTAAGACAGTGGGATTTATAAATGTGCACTGTCCCCATAGTCAAGCTTGTTTTGGGTACATTTGAAATAAGAAGCTGGGGATCCTTTGGTCTCTCCAATTACACATTTAAGTACGTATTTCATTTCCAGTGTAAGATTAAATAGTCATATCCCTAATATTTTCTGTGTCAACTGCTATAAATCAGGCACTACAGCAGCTGAACTCTATAGTTATCTCTGCACACAAGAGTTATGTGTGTTTAGGTGCTTTCTCATGCATCTAAAAATGAACAGCCAAAATTTCAACTTTGTAGAGTGCTTTATTTTATTGGTATGACAACTGGAAAGCGCTAGTCTGCCTGTTTTAACCAACAGTGTGCCTGTGTTTACTGTGTACTGTGAAGTATGTAATTCTCATTGTTAATGTGAATTAAATTACACAAGATTTTAACAGGCTTCCACACGTATTCAGAATATTTTATAGTTAAATTTTGCTCTACAAATCACATTTAATTATCCCCCAGGAATAATGGTAATTGTTTCCTTCAGATGTGCTCTGAGTATTATAAGTAGGTTTCATCTGGAGCAGAGGGAGCATTAGTCATTATCTTCAATAGAACTTTTTTCATTTGTGCAGTATTTTGATATGAAGTCGTTAGCTTATTCTTTCAGGAAGGTATTCATGTGGGATTCAGCTGCTATGTTTCATGCTCAAGGCAATAACATGACAAAGGAGAATGATGCATTCAAATAATAGTAAAAAGTCAAAAAGGCACGTATTTTGTAAGTGAATCACTGGCTGCTTTGAGTTGTTCATTTTTTAAAAAAGTTTATTTTTAGTTCATGTTTTATCTTACCACATGATGTTTTGAGGTTGTGCAAACAATGCCATAAGTGCAGTGATAACAGTCTTCTGTTTCAACATTGCATCAAATAACTTGCATGCAAATGACATGAAGAAAATATAGAAATAAAGACAATCTTATAGCTGAATTAATTGCATGTTCTGGCATACATCTGAAGAACTGTTCTTGTAGAATTGCTTATACTTTCTGCTTGCCTTTGCACAGAATCTTTAACTGGTCCTTTCGTAGATTTATTTGACATGAGTACATCTTTCTGAACTTTTTTCCTAAGAAATGCGTATTAATATTGCAGAAATATTCAATTTACCATGACTTTTTAAAAATGTTGCACAATGATTGTTCATGTGACCCACCTATGTTTTATATTTTCTTCAGTGATTATGATAGATCCTAGTCTGTTTCCACAGACCTTCATAGGTACTTTGCGTAGAATTTGTTGTCTTAGAGATTTTCCTTTTTCAGGCAGAGCTGTGGTGAGACTTCAATAGAAAAGAAGGGACATACAGATAAACAAAACTTGATTTGTGTTGCTTTCTCAGGGCATTATTTAACTCCTAACATTCTGAATTTGCCTAGAGTAAGGCAAGCTAATATTTAAATGTTTTTTATCTGATTTTAAACACCTGCAGTGCTTCGGCTCTTGGGTTTTGGTGTTGATCTCAGTATAAACAGTAGTCTTGCAAATAAATTTGAAATTTCTGCCAAAAAATTGGTCTGGCCTTAGTCTAGATGTGGTCTGGCCTGTATGGGCACACAGTTGTTAGCAGCATAGAAGCTATGTACAGTGAAACAAGAGAACAGAGTTCTTCTTGCATAAGGATTATTTCACTGACTGTTAGTTACTAGTCTCTTTTCTAAGGTTTAAAATTAGGAATACATGATTTTCAAACTGCACAGAGTTGATCCTGATAACTTTCCTCTGTACTCAGGCTTTGCCTAACCCCACCCTCACTTTTTTCATTAGCAACATGCCTGAAAGAAGACCTGTTCCTCAGACTAATAATTTAACTTTTATTGGAGGACTTGTAACACAGAAGTGAGCCTGACTATTTTAAAATAAATAAATAAATTGGTATTTCTGTCCCTTGTGAAATGCCCGCATTTGCTTGTTTTCACCATAAGTCAGAACAAAATTTTAAAATATACATCTCTCTGCTTAGCATTGTGACATGTACTGCAAAGCTTCGCAACAGTAGCTGTTGATGTTGAATGACTGGCTTGATTTTTGAGTCTTGTGAAAGTAATTGATCAGGTGGCTAAGGTCTCCCTGGGCCATGATTGACCAACAGACCAACTCTTCCATGGTGCACCTTATGGGTTGACTACTGGAAGTCTTCAGGGCAGACAGGGAGACTGCTAAACAGAGTTCAAAAGCAAGTGTAGCTCTGACCAAACTGTCCCAAGCTCCCTCTGGAAATCCTGTCTGATCCTGAGTGGGTCTGTGCCAAAGTTCTTACCAGAGCTCTTCATTTTTGACATTGTAGATTTACAGAATGCTTCAAGACTTGGTTGTTAATGTGTTGATTGGTGGCTGCTGCTGCTGTGCTGGTTAGTCAGGTGAATCGGCAGCCACCTTCTTGGCTGTCAAGCAGCTAAGCAGATCTGTGAAGGATATGTTTTGAAGGGCTGGTGTAGGGCCTTGCTCATGCTATAAAGTAGACTACACTAGATATTACTTGTTGTAAATACAATTATTCTAATGTGTGTTGCATATAATATGCAGATACACTAGGTGGCTTTAAAGGATGATGAATCACATTTGGGAAAACTGGTGACTTTAAGTCTTTCACAGGAAAATCAATCACCACTGTTTTGGTGAGCATGGCTGAACAGATCTGCCATATGCAATTAAACAAAAGCAGAAAGCAACATAAGCATCATTTTACTGGCATCTTGGCAACAGTAAATTGCAAAGCTTTCCTGTATTGTATGCTGTAATCCATGATTGCTCTTTTTTCTGTTCTCTGACAAATTGCAATTGTAGAATTGTAATTTGTACTGTTGGACTCCTTCCTCCACCCTTTCCAAAATCAGAATCGAAGGTTTGTAGGAGAAAAATTAGAGTTCTGTCTCTGCTGTTTAAAAATGCTGGCATTAGACTTCGTCTAGATTGGCATACACAGAAGAAAGCTCATTTCAAATCTTTTTTTTCTTACTATTTTCCTCTTTGTACTTGGCACATTATTGGCACCATCACACAGTTGTACAAATGGCAGAGAGAGAAGTTGTGTAATTGTGTGAATACTGACACTTCTAAAATTGTGTAGAGAAATAATATTTTTTTAAAATTGAATTGTATCTATGCATAGTGTGTCCTTTTCAGAAGAATAAAAACACTTCTTATCTGAGAATACAAAATTACAGCTAATTTTCTCAGTTCAGAGAGATTGTAGTTTTATGCAGAAATGTTTCTCTTGTAATTTGATGTAATTATTCATAAAACTCTAATAAGGGGTCTTCTTGAAGTTCAGTACCTGCATCCAGTCAATACTGCTTCTGCAAATTCACTCGAAAATGTCATTCGAATAAAACACAGCATGTGATTGAATGAAATAATATTGAAGCAGGGAAACTTGGCAACTGAAGGCACTGTCACAGTTCTTGGGGTGGTTTTTGCTCTGTGATGTCCTTCTACCAGCATTTGTGTCCTGATCCCATTGATGGCTGCTGAGGAGCTAGAGGGCATGAGGGTCTGGACTAATAGCCATGCTGGCAAGTGTCATGTGGAAACAGCTTGGAGTGAGTGGGATTCTGCAAATGTAAGAGAATTCCTAGTGGAAATGGAGCGTAATTTCCAAACATTTCTGATATTCTCCTTCCATGTTAGCAGCCACACAGGAAAACATACAAAAGACAAGCAACAGCTTTTGCAGATCCCTCATCTCTGAGGGGCTGAATTCAGTACAAAAAGATGTGCCCTGAGACAGTAACATTCCGATCATCCCTGTTTTTTTTGTTAATGAAATATTTTATAGGTAAATGAGAACAATAAATATTTTAATTTTATATTTACATGTGTTCAGTACAAAAAGCAACACTTTCACAGCAAGGTTAAAGCACATGTGTGTCGATGTAGCTGGTACTTTCAGTCTTTTTGACACCAACTCTAGTTTTATTAAACTAAGTGAACTCCCAAGTGCTTTGCTGGCAAAAGACCACCTGTGCAGCAAGATTTTGAAAATAATTTGTAGCCTACCAGCTGCTAGGCTTCTGGCTGATGGGAAGATAAAAATCTACACTTTGCATTTCCTTAGTAGGAGTCATAACACTGAGTGATGTTTTGTTCCAAATAGTCTCTGCTGAAAATTGCGTTGCAGCTGGAAACTCTACACTGATCTCCTGGCCTTTGACTTATGAACAAATAATTAATTTTTAATCTGGAGTAGCTTCGCAGGGTGCTGGCTGCTGAATGACTCTTGGCAAATTCACATATAGGTATGAATGTATACCATTTCACTACTCAGAATCTGAACACTGAGGTGTTTTGAGAACTCCTTTCTGGTTCATTCATTTTCTGGAATTGTCTTAAGTGGCTATCTGTGTCCTGGATTATTACAGTTATCTCATGGATTATTAATGTGGGAACATCTTGGAAACAGTGTTATAATACTGCCATAGCATCTACATTTTCTCTGTGGTAGTGCTCAAGAAGAAAATACTAAATCCACCTTTACAGAAAAGACAAAAATGAAGAAGATTTTAAACCTTTAAATGCATTGCTAGTGTTGATGCTCTCAGGCCAGTAGCTTTCTCAAATCCTAACACTTTACCTGACATGGAATACCTGACATGGAAAGGCTGCCGAATGTCATGATTGTTCAAACTGTGATAGGGCTTGTCAACGCTTACATCTCATAGTTCTTACTGAATTCCTTCTAGAAGTATTTATGCAAATAAATAAATAAAGTAAACGTATTCCCTTATAAAAGTATAAGAATCTTTCTAATTAGACATTTTTCTTGACAGATTGCTTTCTGGATTGTTTATTGGCATGAGTGAAATTGTCTGTGTCAGTATTTAGCACTTGTTCGCGCATTAGGAAGTTAAAGATGCACAAAACAACCCATCTCTTGGTAACTATTTAATGTCTGTAAATAATCAAATTTAAAGTTAGGAAAGGATGAGTTAGCAACTTCCAAAGAATTGACCTAACTCTTCAGTGTATTTCAGTACATAAATGGAGTCAGGACTTTTTAAAAAATCCTCTTGTGAACTGTATAGAAATCTAGGCTGATACAAGTGAGTGCTTCAGTTATCAGCCTGGGCACCTTGGTCACACGTGAATAATAAGCTATGTGCCACCTAGAGGCATGTTGGAGTTGTTGCACAGCCCTACTAGTAGTTACTGCTTTACGGCAAAAAGAAATTACCACTGTGATGTTTTGTGAAATGCTGTGTGCTAGGGTTGTTCCACTTATTCTGAAAACTGAGGTCGGTTCTTTTTTTATTCTTTAGTGGTTTGCTTTAGTACTCATTAGCATTCAAGTGCTAATACTGATTTTTAAAAAAAGAAATCATGATTCTGTTTCATATTTTGTTTTATACATTTATTTAATATATAAACGCACCTAAATATTTGCATCCCATCTAAATCTGCGTTTATAAGTTTATCTGCATCCTGTTAAGAGCAGGTTGTAGAAAACAAACAGAAGAAAGCCATACAAGTAAGAACAGTGGTACCCTAAATACCTTTAAAAATATATTATAATGTTGTAGTTGAGGATGAAATAATATTTTCTTTTAAACTTCTTGCTTTAGTATTATTTCTCTTTACCTTTCTGGTAAGTTTCTCTGTGATTAATGTCAGCTAATTATGAATAATCATTATAAATGGTTATTACCTATATTTGAAGCTTAGCTGTTCTGTAAGAATAGAGATGGGTTAACTATTATCCACCTAGTGAGGCAATTTATTTATTTTTTTAATACCTCTTTCCTGCTTAAAGAACCTAAAAAGTGACTCTTGAATCTTTAATGATGACATATTAATCATCATTAGTCATCGGCCTGCATTGACCCACGTTTGGAAGGGTGCCAGAGACAATTTAATGCTGGAAGTTCATGAGATGTTCTTTAAATTTTTTTGAATGTGTACAATGCTTTCATTTACATTATTGGAAATGTATGCATACAAATAGTGATATTTATAATATTTAATCTGCAGTGATTTTCTGTTAAGGAGGAAGGAAACTTTTTTTGGCTAGTGTTAGGCAATAGATGTGCATAGATGTAGTAAAAAATATTTTACTCAGAGGAAGAACTTTTCAGTGGCAGTCATTCTGTTTTCAGATAGGCAAGATTTAATGAAATATAGAAGTTTATAAAAGTAACAAAATCAAATACTGTCTTGGCAGGTGGCTGACTGAGTGAACTCTGTGCTAACTAGAGAGTCAATTACTAATGCTTTACTTTATCCTACAAATATAAAGATTACGTTTCTTCCCTGGATGTTTATGGAGTTAGTTGCATCATTTTTGTTTCCTTAAAATACCCTCATTCCTTTTAAGGCAATCTAGTTATAGCACTGGATTTCTCTGACATAGAGGCATCCTCATGGTGTCCCACTTGATGCCTACTGGTCAGATGGTTTGGGGTGATAATTTTAGTTTATTCAGTTCCTTGCATATTCATTTTTTCTTCACAACAGCTGGACCTATACCGCACAGTATTTCACAAGGTCTTATTCTGAATAATGCTACATGCTGGTGACCTTCAGTTGCTGCCAGCCAGACCTGGATTAGCACCTGCTGATTTGGAGGCAAAAGGCTTTCTACCATTTTCTTAATCTTGCAGTGATCTCATCCTTAAAGCGTGGCCAAGGATTAAAGGGCTTCAACTGCTCTCAAAGTGGTTTTTTTTTTTTTAAATAGTTGAATTCTTGAGTAGAGGACCTGGTTCTGGCTGCTTGTGGTGGTTTTATTTTTTTATCCATCAAGACCATTCTGATAGTTAATTTCAAATGTTGCTTAGTGACTAAGAAGTCTTATGCTAAGAGAAATGAGAACCATACTGACATCTGCTAAATTGAATTTAATGAAAGCTGCCTAAAATCTGTCACTTATACAAGTCCTTTCAAGGAAACTTAATGGATTTTGACATTTTGGGGATGGTAGAACAAATTCATTACTTGTTTCTGTGATTCAGATTTGTTAAGTGGTTGAACAGAATCAGAACAAGTACATTGGAAACATTCCTACAATGTAAATCATTTGTCTGTATGATTTCTTTAGGGTTTTCCAGGAGATATTGGTGTACCTGGATTAAATGGCCCGGAAGGTCCTAAGGTAAGATGATATGAAAATTTATTCATAATAACAATAGCGAGTATAAATCTCTGAGGAAAAGCTCTGAGAGATGGACACGGGCATTGTGAGAAGATAATATTGCTGTCAAAATACAGGTACTTTGCCTCAGGTTATTTAGATGAGGAAGTTAATCTAATGTTTAATGCTGTCCATGCAGTTATGAGGGCAATTACTGTGGTAGATGGAAGCATGTAATGGCAAATGCAAGGATATGTGGAGAAAAAGCTATGTAGCTAGAAAGTAGAGTGTATTTCACCTATGTTTAAATAAAAAGCATGTCAAATAAATGCAAATATCTATAGTCTCACCTGAGTAATACAGATTATTTTTTAAAAACAAATTCTGAAAAAAATGGGAAAATGGGTGAAATTCATATGCTTAATTAAATAATGGATTACCTAATATATATTATTATAATGATACAATTTATCTACCAAAAAAATGACTGTTTTTTCAATGAAGCTTTGGATAAAAGCACATAGGGAAAATTTTTGTTTAAAATGGAAAAGGTAGAGACTAGTGCAAAAAGCACAAGTAGGTCAGAAATTAACCTAGAGGAAGATGATTGAATAATATCTAAAGATTGACTGCTTATTGTTGAAAGGCAAGTACCAATTAAGTACTTCACTCACCAGCCTTGGGAGTATTCTTACATTGTATTTTCACTGATAAACAGGCACAAGTATGATGGAATGAAATTTGTATATGAAACAAATTTGAGCATCTTTAGATGATCTTAAAAACTACACTTTGTACTAATTCATCCCACTTCTTTTACTTCAGACTGATGTATACAAGGGCTAAAACAGTAAATCCTGCTGTAAACTTAGAGCTTCACACCTGGCAAGAAGGAAAGACACTGCCAGATCTCTCTGTAATAAAAGCACAATAAGGCAGTTAGAAAGAAAATTAAATTCTAGAACACATGAGGCAAGGTGCCTGTTAATAGCACTGCACAACGCACAAGAAGACTTTATCTTAGTAGTACACACAATTCTGGGCATTTGTATTCCAGAAGGACTCAATCAAGCAGAACTAGATGTAGAAAAGGATACTTGAGTGGCTGTATTCTGAGAGGCAGTTCATTTTTCCTGCCAAAATTAAGGACCTTTTTGAGCTTCGTAAGTAAACCAGAGGGCAGAAATTGGCAAGGCAAAAGAATCACAGAATGTTAGGATTGGAAGGGACCTCAAAAGATCATCTAGTCCAGTCCCCCTGCTGGAGCAGGAATACCTAAAAGAACTGTGCAAGACCAACAATATAATTTGTCTAAGGACAAAGCACGCAAGTTGTCCATGAATAAACAGAAATGGAAATTACACGATTTCCCTTCAACAGAGTTGTGAAATTCTGTGGCAGACTACTTGAGAAAACACAGGACAGGGAGCAGTAAATAATCTTATTTGTACCTGGAAGAATGTAAAAATCCCTCCATGCCAAAGTTAATAATTTTTGAGAACATCCCAAATAATCCAGTTGCCAGAGCCATAGCCAATCTTTTCTGCATCTCATATCCTTCAGCTGTGTCAAAAGCCTTGTCCCAAAATAGCTCAGACATGAATTTACTGGGAAGGCTGAGAACTCATTATCTGATGCAGCAAACTGGGGAGAAATTAAAATACATTTCCAGAGATAGGTGTGGACTTTTTCTTTAGTTCTGATTTACTGTTTTGCCAACTTGTTTGTTTGTATGTATGTATAATGTCAGCAGCCTTATATGAGTGAGTTTTATCTGACCATTACAGTGGCAGTTGCTCCTATAATCCTGAATTACTAGGACACTTAAAAAAACCTTTTGATGCAAGTCTGTGTCTAGGGTCTAGGGGAAATAGGATAAGAGAAATACAACAGTTCTTGAACTGCACATTGGATTTAATCCTTCAAGCTGATACATGAATGATATAACTGAGATCTAATCCCTACTGCCCAGTTTCTTCACTGAGTGAGATCATAGTATTCCACATTATATCCAAACTGTTAAATTAGATGGTTTTTAGAACTGGTTTAATACTGAATATGTACATTACTGATCTATTGCCTTTTCACATATTTCAGAATAAAAAGTACTAATAGGTAGTCTACAAAGTTTAAGATTCTGTATTCCTTTTATACAGAAATTTCATAGCTGAATAAGATTCAGTAGTCTCCAGCACATTTGGTCTTGGAGAGAAAAAGCTTAGACAGCCTGCTCTGATCAGGGAGAACTGATGGTCTTACATTTGAGAAGAAAGATTACCAAACTGGAAAAATTCTTACACTGCTCCTAGTACTGAGGGAAAAAGGCTGCATAACACTGGAAATGTTTGGCTTTTGGGATTCGCATCTGTCTTGTGTTGACTGCAGTTTTAAAACATTTCCTCTAGCTTTTATTTTTAGAAAACTGTTCTGACTGTGCTGCTCTTTTCCTCATGTTTTTGTTTATACTTCCTCAGAAGCAATACCCATTTTAAAAGCCAAGAAAGCAGGGTAAGCTTTATTTTTTAGCAGTTGGCATGGGAGAAATTCAGCCTCTTGGTGGAAAGTTTGAAGTTCTGTGAGTGTGATCAGCCATCTCTAAATACCAGTAGAAGTTCTGTGTTGTCAATTTTCACTGAGTTAGTGCAGTAATCAGCAAATCTGACCTCTCTAAAATAATGTTCAAAGGATTCATTACGTAATTTGGTCTACAGCACATTACTCAGCTTGGAAATAATATTTTAGAAGGTGTTTGATCTTGATCCACCACTTGTTAAAAAAGTAAGCTTACATTTTTAAAAAGGGGAATAAGAATGTTTTTAAGAGGTTCTGAAATAATTTAGTTTGTTTCCTACGTTATTCTTGCAAGCATTTATGCTCTGTAACCAAGAAAAATGAGAGGAAAAGATGGTCAGAATATGCTGACTACAACTGCAGTTTTTCCAGCAGTGTGTGTTGTACCATGGAAGCAGTTGAGAACTTCCTTCCTCTGCTCATTTATGTTTGTTTGGATAACACTTTTAATAGAAGTGGCTATTAGGAGTTTCACCACTTCTGGAAGGGATGGTCAACTGGAAAGTTATATATATGAAATACTGTACACCCCCATTTGCTGACTCCCCCAGTTTTTTCCAGACACTTGACATATGTGTAATGACTACCTTCATTTTCTGTTTGTTTCCTGAAACCTCAAAGGGGAGATAGTATTAAGACTAAATGAAATTTCCGATTTTACAGTCTGGGACATTTTTCCCAGATGCATCTAAAGGCAGTGGAAGAATATGTACAGTAGCAGTGTTGCTAAAATTTTCACTATGCAATTACATTGTACTGAAACCCATATCTCCTGATGTGCTTTGCTATTAGAATAAAGCAACAGTTCTGCCAATGAAAAATTTTCATTACTCACTACACAAGAATATTATTTATGTAGTGCTACTAAAAGCCCTCCTGTCACTTTTGTGGTGGTATGTCAAACAGCAGTCCGCCTCAGACTGATGGGCTCTTTGATGAAACTCTGTACCTTGAGGTGGCCTGTTTCATTTTCTGTTCCATTTTACTTTGCGTGCTAAAGTAAACTGTTACTGGACCAATGCCTGCACTTTCTGTCTAGACTTCAGCTTCATTAGTAAGCAATTAATAAGGCTTATGCTTAGAACTTTCCCACTATTGCTTTCTTCAGAGGCTAATCATATCTCTCCTAAATGGCAGTTTCTTTGTTCTTGTTGCTTTATCTGGTATTGTTAAGCTTAACTTGCCCAGAACATTAATAATATGTTTACAAAGATTATTTTTTTTTGTCCTGCGCCAGGTCAAGTGCTTTTCCCAATTACTGCCATTGTAATTGGGATGACCAAGATTTTTGACATACTGCTAGCTGCAAAGTCATTTTAACAAAGTTCTGAAAATGTTGGTGTGAGCAGTCACAAAAACTTGGAGTTGGCAGAGGATAAGATGCTTTATCTCTGGGAAGCTGATTATAATCCTGACAGAAAAGTAACAGCTGAAAATCACAAGTAGTTTTGGACAAGCTAGTAGTCTAAATTCATTTTGTAGTTCATTTCCATTGCAATGTTGTCATCGCAGGTTATGCTAAAGGTTACCTAAATCAAAGATCTTTAAGAGTTACATTGGTTCTGCTTTACATCTTCAAAAAAAGAGGAATTGCTCTTTTGTGAGCTTAAATTCCTTTTCAAAAGGACAAAAGAAAGAAGGTTCAGAAAAATCTATGTAGTAGAAATTTATAAGATCCTCAGTTTTTCAGCATCTTTTCCTGCTTCCGAAGGGAAATCCTAACAACAATGGTAAGAAATGAGGTCTGTTTCCTCAGTTTTGCATTTCTGTCCAGGTTTGTAAGAGAGAAACTAGACCAGCCTGATTGTTAGTTGATACAAGTTCTCACTGTGTTTGTTTGGATGTTTAGGGACTTCTGGGTGACCGAGGGCCTCCAGGGCCACAAGGCCCCAAAGGAATTGAGGTAAGATGGAAAAACTATCCAACCAAGAGATTATGTTTAAAATAAAAAGTTGTGAGGGGTAAGAGGGCTAGACAATAATGACTAGGTGTTTATGGTGGTGTCATGCAAAATTTCAGGTTTCTCTTGCATTTTGGGAGGTGTTGCAAAGAGGTTTTAGCAGCCTTATGGGGCTATGCATCCACTATGTGGTTTGATTTAGTTATTTCAGTGGAATCTCAGATAATGTGTCCAGTTGGATGTGGTTCTTTTAGTTAACTGGGGAGACTGGGGAGAGAGGTGACAGTATGGAGCTAGAATCCATATACCAATTTAATTGCAGTATCCTAGATACACATAAGTGAACAGTTAGACCCCTATTAACTGAAGGGGGAGAAAGGCAGCTCTTCATCTTATATGTTTATTGAGTATTCTTTATTCATCAAACACATATGAAGCAAATTTAAGATGATGTAATAAATACAAACAGCTATCTGCACATTTTCTTTTTTAAAGCTTGGCATCAAGATCATTAAGTCCCGATTTCTTTTAGGGAGAAGTAGGACCAGCTGGACCTATTGGAGGAGTTGGCCCAAGAGTAAGTATATTTTGTTAGGGCAGACTATTTTTCAGTAGAAGTACTGCTTTAAAAGGTAAATTTACTGTGGGAAGTGACCATGTTAAAATGGCATCCCCTGAATAAATATGTCTTTTTCCTCAGCACATGCTCAAAGCAGAGCTGGGAGGAGAAATGTTTTTTCCACATGAAGGATTTGAAAGGAAATCACAGCCATGGTGTACAAAATAAAATTTTTGAAAAGGAAAGAATCAATAACAAATTGCTTATGTTGCTCCTTTGTGACAGATGAAACCACCATGCACTTCCTAGGAACTGAACCAGCTAATATATCCAAATCTCTAAATTGGGGAAGAACCCACCATGAGACTTGGTTCACAGGGAGAAATATAAAGGACTGATGCTTTAAGAAATAATTTTCAGACTGATCTGGTAGACAGTTGGTAACTACAGTAAAGCTGGAATGCACAGTGCTGTTTGTGCTGACATGTTTTACAAGATAAAAAGTTTAAAACAACCAATTTTGTTAGTTATAAAAATGTATTGGTGTCTAAGAGTATTTTACTGGACTTGAAGCTTGTTTTTAGAAAAATTCTAAGCTTAAAATGCATACTAGCCTGTACTAGGGACAACGGGAGTGTCTCTAAGTTTACTGAAAGCAATATGATCTTCTGCCTTTACTTGGTTTATTTATGTGTGGTATTCACTGGCTTGGTCTTCATTTTGGATGACTTCCCATTTCTTTCATGAACTTGGGAAAGTCTTTCCCATTCTTTTCTGGTTCTAGAGTGGATATATTCCTATGTCCTTTTTCCTGTTCATCAGCTAGTCAAAGCTGGGAGTTTGCTTTCTGTTACAAATAATATTAAAATGCTTATTTACCACATGGATTAGGTGTTAAAGAAAAAAAAGAAAAGAAAAGGAAAAAGAAAAAATATTTTTCCAGCTGAGGAAAACATGGAGAAAATAAAACAGAATTTCAAAACACTTTGTGACTCAGTTCAATATTAAGTTTAATCTGCCTGAGCTTCTACCAAGAGCCTCATGGGAATTTTTATTTCGGATGAATTGTCCTTTGAGTCTACTCCTTCGGCAGGTCTTCGTGGCTGGACAGCATCTTCCATGTTGTGCTGCGGCTATTGGAAAAGAAGATACTGCAGCAGGTGACTCCTGGGCAATGCAACACCTGCCTTCACATTCTCTGTGTCACTGGGCATGCACAAGCCACCATCAGCTGGTGTCAAAGTGACCCAAAAAGAAAAATTTCTGTGTAACCTAGCAAACTGAAATATTTTTAATCTATTTTGGGCCAGTTTGACCGGAAATATTTTGGGTTTTATTTTTCCCAATGGGAAATGTGCACACCATGGGCATGTCTTATGGCTCCCTGGTTTCTCTGTCTCACAACAAGCTGTTGAGAGAAGAATGTCTGGATCTGAGGTGGGCCCGTGGTTGCTGTCTCCAGACATTTTTAGTAGCTTGCTGGCTAACATCCCCCCCCAAAATGAGAGGTAGGGGAAATGGGAATTTTGCTTGATGGGGAGCCCTGTCTGGTTTTCCCCTAGGTCCCAGGGACCATCTGCTCTCATCTGGATTCTACAGCTTCTGTTGGCTCCAGCTGTTTCACAGTTCCAGGCCAGCTTGTTCACACTGCTGCTCTGAACTCTCCTCCCATCTCTGCTTGTCCTTGCTTCTTCATTCCCACCTGTAACACAGACTGTGTGATTACATTGGAGAGAAAAGTCCCAATCATGAAGTTGTTAAATCGGATATAGTTTTGCAGGACTGAGTCAGTAAGCTGCTGAACACATCTGTCTCTTTAAATTATGCTTGCTTGATGGCAATTTCACATTAATTTTATTTACATATGCTTTGTTTCCATTTTCCGCGAAAGGAGTTTAGAAAAGCAAATGCTACATCTGAAAGTAAATGCTACCAAAACTGTGTTGTCGTCACTGAACTAATTAAATAGCGGTGGGGACAGGGGAGGGCTCTGAGAGGGACCTGAAGATGTGTTCTGGCCGTGCATGGCCCTGAGGCACCATCAGCTGCCAGCTATGCCTTTAGCTGACAGAAGTGTCTCCAACTTGTTTCTTACAGCCTCCAGGGATTCTTCATTCTCCCTGGCAATCTGCTTTGGTCCTTTGCCTATTTTACAGACAGTTTTTCTAATGACTAGCCATTCTATCTGAAAATCTTCCTTGTCTTTCTTGCCACAACCTTGCTTCCTGTCCTACGGACCTGATTTGTAGGCATGGTTAATAGGTTAGTCCTCTTTTCAGCCACTGTTATCCTGACTTTCTTAGGGTTTGCCTAAACTAGGTAAAGTATCCTTGTAGGTGATATATTGTAAACCTCTGAGTATTCTTGTGAAACTGTTCTAGTTTTCTCTTGGATGGTAATGGAGCAAGTTTCTATTGCTTCTGGAATTCCTCATCTATTCTACTGTGTAGTTTTCAGGTGAAAGTGTTCAGGTTTAGGCACGTGCCAAGCAGGCAGCCATAAATTTTCACCTCATTTTTTCTCTTCCCTGTGTGCCCCCTGCCCTGGCACTTGTTTCTGACGTTTGCTTTAAAAACTTACATGAGACCAAGAATCCCTGGGACCCATCTGAACAATGCTGCCAGCAAAATAGATCATCCTCCACCAGAACAGAAGGTGAATATGAACCTGCACTCGGGTTCGCAGGTCCCAGCTTGGAAAAGAATTCCCATCTATCTAAAACAACTGGAGCCAAAACTGAGAATGCTTCCCCACTTACTTGGATAAATCTCAGGTTCCACAGAGTTCAGCCTGTTTGAATTTAGAGGGTTTTTGAGCTGAATCTGATCACATGATTTGATTTTTCAGTCATTCCCTTCCAAACCTTCCCATCCATTCTATTCCAAAGTCAAATACTTACATACTCTTAACTGTTCTAAATAAAAAAATGCTGATATTTTCAGTATTTGTTTGTGTGTCCTGTGAAAATGCAGTAGATGCCACATTAAAGAAGTGACTCTGTTTATTCAGTTTCCTCCCGATTAACTCTCTTTCTCAAAGGCTATCCAAATATTAACACTGTAACTGTCAGTGTAGCTCAGTCAGTGCAAGCATTGGTGCCTTTTATTTTTTTCTGTATCTTCATTGCTGGAGCAGAAAATGCCTTTAAAAGGGGGGAGATTGTTTTAAATCAGAATGTAAAAAGGAATTGTTCTGAGTTTGTTCTTTTCTGATATACATAGGCAAAACATAAGCTGGTGCTTATGTCGTCATAGGGTGAGCAGTTCCTCCTGAAGACAGAGGAAAGTGCTCTCAAAGCTACCCCACTCCACCAGTGCAGTATTTTCTGAAGAGGGCATATTTAGCTCACATGCCTGTGGGCTGAAGGCTTGTGAGGAGCTTGTAGAGGGATGGGAATAGAGCAATAGTGAGAGATATTTGTATTAAAATATACATACCAGTAACAACCTGTCATGAGGTGAAAGAAAGCACAGGTGGTTGCTGTTTCCTGAAAGGGAAGGGCAGAACTTTCAGCTAATATTTTAGGAAGCAGACATTTCCTTTGGGATTACCCTGCCCTGGAAGAGTAATTTTCTCAGGGAGTTGCAAGCAAAAAAGCAGGAATCCCTAGTTTAACCTTCTGTCAATGGCTTTTCTTGTTGTATTGCATTTCTGTTTAAAGCCAAATCTGTATGTTTCAAATTGCTTTAGCAGTTAAATCCACTTGTTCCGTTTTCTGATCAACTCACATCTGTTGTGTGTCCTTCACAGCTAGTACATAGCTGGGGTACTATAGCCAAAAAACCTGTACAAGTTGTAACTCCAATTCAGTTTTGATAGGACTAAGATTATCAAGGTAGTTAATAGTGGCTACTAGTTTTCTTTCAATTAATTTCATTTAAAACATTTTTATGTTACAGCCTTGCTCTCTAGAGAGACCTTAAGTTTCTTTGCAGAAAAGTAGTTAAAAAGCATGTCGTAACCTGCAGAAGCCCGTCACTTGTTCTTTGCTAAGCCTTGTGGAAAGACATGACTTGCTTTATCTGGGTCTCTCAGAACTTCTCTTCATGGTCTTTTCTCTATGCATTCCTGGCTGTGCTATGTTTTAATCCATTGGCAAAACCAAAAATATGTTCCTAAAGCAGTGATATTTGTTGGAACTTGTAGGGCAAAATTAAATCACTCAGGCAGGCAGAGAGAGAACAAGAGAGAACAAGAGAAAGAAAAAGAGATTAATATGAGAAGTCATGGAACCTACTAAGACAGCACAATTTTAAGCCATATAGAGAATTTCTCAGATGCCCAGAAACTAACACACACATTGTACTCTGAAAGACAGGCACAGAGCAGCCAGAGCAAAAGAGCCAAATAGAAAAATCCCATCTTTTTTGAAGAAAACTGTTATCTGTTGCTTTAGTTGCTCTTGTCTCAGGACAACCAATGTGGGAAGGCAAGCTCTCATTACAGAGTCCTGCAATTACAATTTTTCAGTCTGCTGGAAAAACAGCTGATAGTTTCATTTTAGCAGAAATCTGCATCTTTTTGATACCAAATAATTAAAATGTTGAATTCATTTTCTTTCTCCAGTTGTCAAGCTTTAGCGATCTCATCAGCAACTTGCTCAAGAGCCAGTTCCAGTCCATTGGGACTTTAGTTTTGGACTAGGGTCTTTGCCTCAAAGCAGATCACAGAATCACAGAATGTTGAAAGTTTGTCTATGCAGCGCTATGCTGTTCGGATAACCAAATGGTTAGGCCACGTTTTATGTTGTAGAGGAAGTAAAGTATACCTGGAGGGAAAATGACCTCCTAAAAGTGAGACATAATTGGGTTATAAACATCTAACTGAAAATTAGGAGAAAAACATTCTGATTTGTACACATTTATGGGTTTGCGTTAGTTACAACAGAGGGAGTGATGTACGTTATAAAATGCTTCAAAGATCTTGTCGCTTCGTGGCCTCCTGTTCTGATTGATGTTGCTGTATTTCTTCCATGTAATAATATGTTATTAACAGAGTATCATAGCAACAAGATCTATCAGCAACAAAATGCTAGTAGAGAGAGATGAGGCTTAAGATAGTCACTTCAATGAACAAAGAGGAGAGGATATTTTAGCTGATTTTGTCTGGTTGAGGGAGGAGAGTTATAACACTGGTACCTGAAATCTAACCATCAAATTCTATTAGTGTGAGTCTGTGTTCTGCTGGAATTAGCCAGGAGAGAACATGACCACCTTGCCTTTTCTTTGTCTCCTTAGTATTTTTTTAAAAGTGAAATTGAAATGTGTTTGACTCTTGGATTGTGTCTGTTTTTTCTCAGTGTTAACCATTGTAAGAGTTAATGCAGGTTCTGCTTATTGAGCTGGTATTTGCTGTAATAATCAACAGTGTATTTTCTGATGTAGATTTATAAATATAATTGTTTCAAATGTTGATACTAAATGTTACTTAACTGTACATTTCTGAGTGCACGTATTTGAATAAATACAGAAATTGGGATGAAAATAGCTTTCAAGAATAAAATATATTTAAATGTATTATTCTAATCATTATTTTAGGGAAAGCCAGGACAGAAAGGTTATGTAGGTGATCCTGGACCAGAAGGTTTAAAGGTAAGTGATAGTTTTATGTATGAAATAAAATGTGTTTGGAGTATCAACTGTGTACATTTATACACTGCTATATACAGAGGCATGCCAGTGAAAGGATATGAGTATGCGTTTCCATGTAATAGAAATGTATATCATACTGGTGATTGTGCTTTTGGTCCCATTTTGGAAAAGAAGGAAATGGTGCACCTCTAGGAGGCAGGGATGTGTGAGCAAAGACAGCATCTGCTAAAATGAGATCTAGATGCCTGGGGTTGTGAAGGTAGCTGGGCCTGGGGGCAGCAAGGGGCCCGGGGCAGTTCCTGCACTGGCAGGATTTTGGGGGTGTGAGAGGGGACGAGATGAAGTGCTGCAGTTTGAAAGAGGAGCTTCTGACAGTGGAATTTCTCAGTGCTCAGTTGCAATCTGAATTAACAGTACCCAAATCACTGTTCATCAGGACACTGAGATTATAGTTATTGCCAGATAATTAATAATGCATATATACCCAGCTTCTACTTGTAAAATACATAGCAAAATATTCCAGTTATATAATGTGAAATACTCAATCTAATACTTGGTGCCCATTTCAAGCTTTTGGGGTGAGGGGAAGAAATTTGCTAAAATGTCACTCAAATGTCAATTTTCCTAATATTTCATAACAAAAATAAAGTTATCAATAGTGTGCACATTTTCTTTTGAAGCAGTTGTGAAACAATGAAGGTAATTAATTTGGTGAAAGGAAGATTTAAATAAAAACTAAATAATTTATGTATAGAATTTGCTAACAATGTATTTAGTGAGCCCTTAATACATATTTTTCATTTTTGTGGGCAAATCCTTAATACATTAGGACATCTTTTAACAACATCAAAATTAGCCACTGACAAAATTAAATTTTAGCTTTTAAAGTTTTAATTGGCAGATGTAATTCAGAAAATAGAGAGACTCCTAGGAGAATAGAGGACTTAAAAAATACATATGAAAGAAATTACTTTTTTAATGAACTACATCATCTGTTTTCTACATTTAACAGGGAGAACAAGGAGACCAAGGAAATCTTGGAAAAACTGGTGAAGCAGTAAGCTTGAATTCTCTTTCTGGTTTTATTTTTAATTCTGTGTTTATTTGAGAGTGAACGGGTAATTTGTTGCTGTAACTTTCCGATTAAATTTGCCTTTCTTTGAAGTTGTAGTATGTTGTAGACCTTTGTAGCCTTTCAGAATCATACTATTTAAAGAAACTCCCCATTTTAAGTATTTTCCAGAGTTAATTCTCCTTTTTTCCTAATAGGTTGAGTCAACATTACATGTAGATGTAGGGATCTTTCAAAGCACGTTCGAGTAAGTGAACAAGTGATCCTTTTCCAGTTAAATCATTTGAAAGGCTACATTTAGCCTGAGATGTATTTTGCAGACTTCTTCTGTCTATCTTCCATAAAATCACAGAGTTCAAGGTGACCCTGAGGTGACACGTAGTCCATCTGCTACTGTCTAGGCAGGATCAGTTGTCTTTACATCACTCCTCACAAATGTTTGGCTAACCAGTTATTAAAAAGCTTCAAGAATGAAGGCTCTGTGACCTGCAGGCAGCTTAGGGCTTCTCTATCTTTATTTTTTAAAAGTTCTTACAACTGTGTAACCTGACACCCTTCTGCTGGAAACAGCATTTTACAAATGATGGTTGTTTTTTTGTGCCTCCTTCGTTCTTTCTTTTCATGCTAAACAGTCCCAATTCACTTAGCCTTTCATGTTTTCTAGATAATTTAAGTCACATTCTTACTCTCCTGTAGACTGTTTCCAGTTCATCTAAACATTTATGACTCCAGTTTACTGGCCAAGCTGTTCAGACTGCTGAGAGAAAGAAAGAATTGCTTCTTACAAGCCATATTCTTGCATACACATATTGATTTTTGCAATAGAGTGTTGATACTCACTTTGTGATCCACAAGCTCCAATCTTTCTTTATTGAAGTCATTATCTCCCAGTCTTTCCACTGTAGGTGCTTTTTTAGTTGATAATTATCACTTAAACATACTGTTTAATTTCATACTTGGCTTAATTTCATCTCCTGCCGTTTTGTATTTTTGACTTTTGTCTGGGAATTATGAGCAGATGTGAGCTTGTTGACCCATGCTTGAGTTACCCAGATGTTTCATAGATCGTGATTAAATTGGTTTTGTTTCTTGAGTTAATGTATGCCAAGGAAAGATACCATACATCGGTTTGGGGTCAGTACTGTACCTACTCATAGAAACTTTGTTCAACTTAGGCAGCAGTCAGAGTGAGCTCTCCATTGTCTGCAAAATACCAAGCAGACGTATTCCAGACAGCTCCTCAGATGGCTGGTTACTGTTGAAAATTTTCCAGTGATTCAAAAGTAACTAATTTCAGTAACTGAACTGGCAGTAAACTGTAAGTAAACTGGCATCAGTTTACTTGAGTTATTTGAAAGGCCAAATAAAGAATATAAAGTTTCTTCTTTCTGTGAGAAAATACATCCTCCAAAATTGATCCTGTTTCCCAGTGGTCTAGACAGGGCTTTCTTTAGAACTTCAGGTTACTCTTACCTCTAAGTGCAGGATACTAACAGTTGCTCCATTCAGTTCATACCTGATACTGGTACAGTAGTAAGCAAATGTTCTACACAAAGGCTCTATTGAAAACCTTTGGTTTCAAAAGCCTCTCTGTGGTTCAGCAATGTACTAATTTTGGTCAGGTAAAAAATAGTCACACAAAAGCACTGATATGATACAAATTCATCCAGAAATCTATGACTAGCAGGGTTTTCTATTCCAGAGCAGGTATCAACTGTCCATGACATCTCCTTTCTCGCAGATCAGCTACCTTTTGTTCTACTGCAGACAAATAGCAGCCAGTGTAAACCCTGTATCATGTTTTCTTCCTAATTTTTGTCCAGGTCTGATCTGGGTCACATCTGTTAGAAGCATGCATACACAGAACCAGTATAAGTGCCTATGATGTATGATACAAAAAATATTTATCAGTGCCATTATGTCTGGTTAGAAAAACTGAGTTTAGATTAGTATTCTTAGAACTTCATTTTTATAATACTGTAAGTTGTAGAGATATTTTTTCTATCTGTCAGCTGGGTATAAAATAGTAGAATCTGACTGTTAGAGCATCTACTTTTCTTTCTCCGCCTGTCCCTCACCCTTGATTGCCTTTTAACATAGGTATTCGGCAGAATCTTCAAGTAAATTTTGATCTGTTAAAATCAAACCTGAACGTTAGCTTATTTTGGGTTTTTTTAGTGTGATGCCAAAATGTATAAAGTTCTTCATGAAGTATGAAGCTGATGGGGTCTTAAAGAAATGTTTAAGTGGGAATCTTAATGAGCAGGCAGACTTTATGGTATTGCTGAATGCTGGATCTGAAGTGATTCAGGACAGATTCAGGACAAATTTTAATGAAAATTAATTGAAAATACAAAAAAAAGTTCATAGAAAAACATTAATGTGGCAAGATAATATTTTAAAAATACTTGTGTCATCTCATTAAATGATGTTGAATAAAAACATTTGAAGATGCTGAATTCTAAATGACATTAGATTGTAAATTTTTCAGTTAACACAGAAGAACATGTTAGCATACAACCTGACAAGTAACTGCTTCCATAGGAATGTTTGGAACCAGCTGAATATTCATTTCTCACTACCAAGCTTTTCAATGGATTACTCCATACTTGAGTTTGCACTAAGTATGCAATGTGTTTTCAATTACTCAACTACAGTCCAGTTTCTAACACAGAGCATATGCTTTGGCAAGATGTTTTTGTCTTTCTTGGGCATGTGTTAGTTGTGAGATCTGGTCTCTGATTAATTTTCCACAAAAATGCTTCTGTCAAGAAGGTTTCTAAAATGCTGCTATTGTCACTGGAGAGTTTTACACAAATCCTTGTAAATAAAATTTTATTACTATTTTTTTAATAAGGTTTAAAAACATGATTTTAAAAAAAAAAAAAAAAAAAAAAAAAAAAAAAAAAAAACACCACAAAAACACTTCAGCGTTTTTTGCTTTACTTTTCTGTTGCCTAATACATTCAATTTGATTTTTGGAATCTACCACTGCTCCCCAAAGAACTGAAGGATTGCTGGAAGACACTGACTTAACAAACCTGCTTTGGACTGTATGCATCCTCCTACATAAGAAGGAGAGAGTTGAAACTTCAATCCAGTCTTAGTGGCTGGTCTCTATAATGAACCAATCTAAATCTGGGATTTAAGGAGCCACTTGATCTTTAAGAAAGTCCATAGCACTTTATGGCTAATGTATTGATGGAACAAAGTGTTTTGCTCTCTGATTGCACTTTCTCTTTACTATATGATACTAATTGTTCTAAGGACCAAAATTATACTCCTAATTAAGCTTTTTTTTCCCCTCTCTTGCCTCTGCACATACCTGCCCTGGCTTTGTCTCAAATCTGAGACACTTGTCCTCTGTTTTGGATGGAGGAGTGGAAGAGGATTTAGTTAACCTGTCATGAACTACTTTCCCCTTCATTCCTCTTGAAGATCCTCTTGCCTTTACCATTTCACTGACTTAAGTTATTGTCATTGTGGTTATTTTTTTGCTTTCCATACGTATCTGCTTCCACTCATGCAGAAATTTTTTTCCATCTTTTCTATCAACAAAAATCCACTTTCTTTTTTAGCATTTTTACTGCAAATTTTCTTAACTACTTCCTTCTGAGGAACAGCCAGTATCTAGGAAACTTACTACTTAATAGCCAACTTTTGTCCTCACTTTGGAAGGTGTTGTAGGCTAGACTTAACATGCTGAGTTGTACAACAACATATTCACAATCACTGCTTCCTCGTCATTCCTTCTCTTTCAGATCAGAGCAACTTAGTCAGAAAGACAATACTTTTGAATCAAAAAGAGGACTTAACCAGGGGCTGTACCGTAAATGCTTCACTGCTGGTGCACAGCTACCCATCTTTATAATGAGCATCTTCAGACCTGTAAACAGCGTGGCCTGGGCTGGGCGATCAGGAGTGTCTCTGTCAAAGGAGAATAGGTCTGAGTTAGTTGCATCTTGGCTCTGATTATGTCTTCTGTCCTTTCTGGATTAAGAGAATCAAAGTGATTAGTCTTTAGCCTTTTGAAACCATACCTCCATGCTCCTTATCTTGATGAGCAAGAGTACAGGGTAATTCTTTGTCTCACAGATTTCTGCCTGGTGCTGAGGCCCACTGTTGTCCATGACTGGTAGCAATGGTAGCTCTCGTTCTCAGAGTTCATCACTAAAATCACTCATTCCTGCCAGTGACGTCTGGGCATCACCTTAGTGCCAATATCACCAGGACAAATCTTTGGCTGCTGCCATGAGACGTCTCAGTTCTGACATATAATACGCAAGTTCTCACATGTAATACGTCAGTCCAGTAGCCATGGAGATGCCTGTTTATCTCTTTACCCTCTTCCAGAAAGTAGTTTGTGCCAATATTGTCAGCCTCAAAGGCAACCTCAATGGCTTTATTGCAATATATTTAAACGATGAGATTTCTGGAGGATCTAGCAGTCCAAGAAAATAAGAAGCCATCATAAAGCCTTAGTTACTTTGCACCTGTTATGTTAAAGTACTAGAGGCTCAACTTTATTGAAATTATACAGGTAAAAGCTAAAAAACATGGGTGTTTTTGTTTTTCAAAGGCAGAGAACTTGGACTGGAATGTTTCTGCTATGATATTATTTCTATGGAATAAACTACTACTAGGCTCTTGAAAGGAATATGAGCTGTCTTAGGGCTCAAAAGTAATGCGTTTTTAAAAAAAAACCTTGCTTAAGTGCCAGCATAGTGCTACGTAAGCTGGTACATTCCTACATAGAACGTAGAGATAGTAATGCCAATGTTTGAATTGCCATTTTATTTGCACTTTTTAAAGTGCAATTAATTTTTGCTTTTTAAATTGTTACAGACACTGTACAGTTGTGTATTATGTCACTAGTAGGAGCTTCCATGTTTCTGCCATCTTTCCTGAGCAGTCATGCAATGTACTCTGGGCACCTACTGCTTTTTCTTCAACTTCACTGTTTCATGCTTCTCTCAACTGGGGACTTACACTATTTTTTTTTTTTTTCTTTTTGTTTGATAATAAAAGAAGTCTTGCATGCACTTGGGAATAAACTTTTTAAAAGTACTTCCTCCCATGTTTCTTATTTCATATGGTGGTACTTGTTCTATCCAGTGGAAATTTGTGGGAGAGCCTTAGGAGAGAGTTATTTCATTTTTAAAAGGACTGAAAGGCTCTGATCACTTGACTTCAAAGGCATTTGGGGCTACAGCACTTAAAGGGAAAATTCAGACAACACTTGATCCAATATCATTTTCATTTTGACTGGCTTTTACTTTGTTCCACTGAATTTATTCCCCTTGAAATTTGCGGTCAGAATGAAGTGCTAGAAGGGCAATTATCACCTTTAATTGTATGTTTGTAAAGCTTCTAGCACTACAAGGCTGATCTTAGTGGTAAACCTTAGGTGGCAGCACAGTATGATGATTAAATTAATGGAATTTCTTTTTGAGCAGTAGCCATTTACTGTTAGTGCATCTAGATACAGTGATTCTCCTGCAAGGACTGTAAGCCAGGTTAGCTTGTTCAGTCCTCGCTTCCCTACAGGAGCACTTACACAATTAGACCAGTGGTTCTCCGGGATGAAGAAATGTGCCATTCTCTGCTGCCAGGTTGTTGGGGAGCTGCCAACCATGAACTTGTGTGGACATTTTACTGATAAAAATCTGCTTAATTTTTGTACAGGGATCAGCTGGCTTACCTGGAGAGACTGGCTCATCTGGAAGCCTTGGCGAAAAGGTATAACAACTTATCTGACTACTCAGCAGTAAAAATCAGGTTTGAAAACCCCTGAGGTGGTAAAATATCAGTGAGAGATTGTTTATTGACTGCTGACAAAGCTAATATTCATGTAGCTATTTCAGAGCACAAGGATGTAATAAACGATAACCCAAATGCTGTTATTTGATATATGCATCTGGCATCCTTGATTTCACTTGGTAATGAATTTAGAGCTGATAGATTTGATGTTTTTTTCATATTATGACACTTTACTATCCATTGCTATTGATTCACAGAAACTGCCATAAATTGTACTTGTTTTATACAGTAGTCACTGGTTATGCACTGCTACATAATGAAGAGACAAAAGTTGAAGGGTAAAACTTGGCTGTATGCGTTAACTGAGTAAAGAAGACATTATTAGTTTTGTCTGCTGTGCAGTAACAGTTGTGTTTATGAAAGCAAAGTTTGGCAGACTTCATGTGACTAGAACAGTATAAATAGCCCAAGCATATTTGACATGGTGTTATTTAGGTGAAGTATTTTAAAACTGAAAAACAGGAAACTATTACTGGACTGCATGTCAGCTTCAATTATAATAACAACATAATTGTTTGTCAGAATGATCCAGCACCATTTGTATTTATTCCCTGCAGGGCTGAATTATTTCACCTAGACTGGTGGCTGCTATTTAGATAATTTTACTGGGAAAGTCTTAATAATGTATTAAAAAATCCGTGAAAATCTGATCATAATGATATAATCTATGAAAGGAAATATCTAAAACTAAAATTAAGAAAGTCTCATATGGTTTTAATCATATTATCGTCTTAGAATTCAATGTCAAAGGATTCTTGTTCTTTATAATATGTATACTTGGCCCAACAAAGATTAAGTTGGGATACTGCTACTAGTTTCGCTAGGAAGGAACAGGCAGTAACAAGTGCAGAAACTCAACAAAAGGGAAAAAAGACCTCTGCATTGTTTCTGAAGGACAGCCTGTGAACCAATGGGGTTATGCACTGCAAAAAGTGGATCCCTTTAGCAACCAAGCCTCCTGTAGACTATGGGCTACAACCCTCATGAAAGATCTGTTTGGTTGCTGCAGTATGGTTATTGCAGGTTAGCCTTATCAGCTGGACATGTCTGGCTCAACAGAGATGGAACAAGTCAGAGAAAGAGCACTCACTGTTATTTTCTCTTTAATTTTTTCATTAAAGGGAGAGCGAGGCAGTCCTGGACCAGTAGGTCCTCCTGGAGAGAAAGGTGTCACGGTAGGTCACCAATAACGTAAAATCCATAATTATGTTACTTAAAAAGGCACTTTACTTTCCAAAAAAAGTAATAAATTCTTGCTCTGTTGACTGTGCAAGCTTTATGGAAAACAGTAGCATCTGTGATATGTTGTTCCTAGGAAGTTTCATTTAGCAGCTTTATCCCCTCTGTGGAAGTGACATTGCAAAGCGATCTGCTGAATGAAGCAGTGAAGCAACGGTGTTTTTGAAAAATGGCTCTGAGCAGACTTACACAAAAAGTTAAACACAATTAATTGAGAGATAAATAATGGGGGGAAAGTAAATAAATGATCTCCTGTGTAGACTGGCTTAACACAGGTTGTTCTAATAGACTGGTAACCAACATCACTTCCAATTCTACTGCACAGCAGTACCCAGACAGCCCCTGGGTGCCACTCTGGCACTCTGACTGGCTTCCTGACAAGACCACTTGGCCTAAACCAGGATACAAGGTTTCATGCAGCACTGGACAATCTAGACACCACTGTCATGTTAAGTAGGTTGTTGGGGCACAAAAGTAAAACGTATACACAGGTGCTCATTGTCACATTCATGTTGAAGTTCTCCAGGAGAAGTGGTTAGGACTTGGTTGTGTGTTTGCTAGCGAGCACTGCGATGGCTCCAGAATGTGTAGAGAACACATTTTGTTGGGCAGTCCTGCCCACAGCAGGATGTGTTCACTTTCTATTCCCACTGTCACAGCCTTGGCATGAGGATTTTGAAATTCATTTAGAACTCAGCAGCTTTTGTTTCAGTAAATCCCTCTGTCAGCTAGTGCCTGTGTGTGGGAAAACTTCTTAGGTTGCTTTAATGATTACTGTGATAGATCCAAATAAATACCTGTTTTCCAAGGAAAATTTTCGGAATAAATTTTGCAAGATTAAACAACTTACTAACTTACCTCCAATTTTTCAGGTAAGTAACTGGATTTGTTATTGTTGTTATAATAACAACTTTGATAAAACTGTTCTGTCTTTTCTGAATTTCAATTCTAGGGCTACCCAGGACCTCCAGGAGGCCCTGGACCTGTGGGGCCAGAAGGATTACCTGTAGGTATAGAGTGGTGCTTTGGTTTGACATAAAATGTACCATTTTCAAATTGTCTTTTTGCTTTGCTCAAGCTAAGAATGCTTTCTTAATATGTACTGCAGTCTGTAAAACTGTCATGAAAATTTACCCATCCAAACACAAAGTCTGTTCACCTGCTCTTTACCAGAACGATCCATGAGAGACAGGAAAACTAATTATATCCTTTATTCATCCATTTAAAAATCACTCTGTTGAGACAAGTTGAGGAATAGAATTTTTTAAAGATGGTTTATAATTGTGCAACAATTTTATTTTTAATTCATTGGTGCCCAATATAATTTAAATATATTCATTGTTTAGTTTCATTATTAAGAAAAATAAATTATATTCTAGTTTTCTGTGTATAATTGTGTTATAATTTGGCTAGTATGGGTCTTCAGTACAGACAAAAACTGAATCTTTTATCATAAGTTATTAGGGTTTTTTAACATAATGTTGCTGAAATACAAGTATCCTTTAACAACTTAGGGATGTTGGACAGAAGTAATTTATCCAACAGTCACATCATGATTTCTCATACAAAATAAAGTTACATAGTCTGTTATTTAGATTTTTCTAGATAAATTGTACCAGCACAATTAATTGAATTTGAACCATGAGTGAAAGTGATTGATTTTTATTGGTTGCATTGATTGCTGCTCCATGTGCATAAGCCCTGTAATTTTCATAAATCTCTGTATAGAAAATGAATAATAATTTTATTTGACATGTAGGGACCTTCAGGGACAAGAGGACCACCAGGGCCACAGGGACCTAAGGGAAGAAGAGTAAGTAATATTGGTGTTTCATGTTACTTAGGGCAGAGTGTAGTGTGTTGCCAATACGAATCTGAGATGTAACCCATATACAGTTTCTTCCTTTGAACTCCGTCTTCCAGACACAAGCCATTTGTACTGAAGGCAGACAGATGATACTTGTATTTCCATGTAGGAAATTATATGAATCTATATTTCTCCTCACATTGCAGTTAAATTGGGTTTTGCCATTGATTTCAGCTGAGAGCAGGACCAGAACCAAAATGACCACTGGCCTGATTGTACATAAATGCACAAATATTGGCATTTATAACTTTGATACCTGGTTGGCTACATGGTTTTCATAAACACTTCCCTTAATAAACCCCACCAGTCACACTTCCTGTCTTTCAGGTTTTTTATCATGTTATAGCAGTCTGAGCTCAATTTGCTTCTAGTTCATAGTATAGATGGGTTTGGTTACAGCATGAGCAAGTGTGTTCTCACTGGGTTTATAGAGCTTGCTGAGAATATCAGTGAAGATGCACCCTTCTAACAGCAGCCTCACCTCACCTAGCACTTTGACAGCATATTCAGGCTTCCTATGAGATTTGTACAACTTGGAGCAGTGTGTCTTCACACGTGGTGTTAGCATTAGGCAATGCTTGCTATTCATTTCTGATGAAGTCCCTGAATCCTTGTGAGTGAGATAATTTTATTTTCTTTCTGTCATAGGAAGCAGAAATTTTTGTTGCTACAGTAAAATACAATTATAGCATTCCTTTGTCCTTTGTTACTGCAATATGTATGTTTTCTAAGAAAATACATGGTAAAATTTGAAACATTGTAAGATCTGAAGGTTTTACTCCATTTAAAGACGGATGCTTGAGAAGCACGCATTGCATTTTAAATAAGGTTTTAGATAAGAAAATATTGTGATTAGCAAACTGTATTACAACAATTTATTGACTATATATTCCTCTACCTTACCTTTCATGATTGCTAAACTATTAAATAAGAGATTGGGTAAGTAGTTATGTTTTCAATATGTGCAAAATAATATGTATAAATATAATACATATATTAATGTTAATATAGTATATTTTAAACCATATTTTGAATATCATTGTCTTTGAAATATTCAGCATTTTGAAATATACAATATTTTAAATATTCTGTATATTCAAAATATACAATGCTTAGCAACTTTGCAGTACACTACAAGATCATTCATAAGAGAAACTTCACATGTTTCAAATGAGTCTTCCATCTTTATGGTTTCCTCCCCCTTCAGAATAAATCTGTTTTAATTTACCTCTTTTTCATGGTGCAGTTTGTAGGAACAATTTGTGAAATGTAGCATATGAAATGTATAATTTCTGTTAAAAGTCTGCAGTAGTGGTTCTGGGTTACTCTGTATTAGAAAGGATGCCAACTGGCAATGCCGAGTGTTTGGGTTTTGGGGTTTAGTTTTTGGTTGGTTTTTTTGTTTTGTTTTGTTGGGTTTTTTTATTTTCAGACATAGTGTACAATTTATCCCAGATTTCAATTTCCTCAAATGAGTGAAGCAGATTTTAGCATGTATCTACATACACTTAGAACTTCTTGTGCTTGTCTGAAGTACCCTACCAGTAGGAGCTTCGTCTTAGTCTGGGTTTCAGGATTAAGGAAGTTATCTCAGCAGCTCATGGAAAAGGACATACCCACCATCATTAGAGAGAATCTGTATGGTCTTCTGCAAATAGCCTTCATTTTTCCCTTACAATAGATGTGTTTTTTAAAAGCCTACTTAAAAGGATATATTAGTAAAAAAATTATTTCTGTGGAATTAATTTGCTAATTTAATAATAGACACTTTAATAATTATCTGGAAAAAAAAAACACACTAAAATTGTATACACTAAGAAATATTCAGTGTTACTCTGATAATTTTACATGCAGAAATAGCAAATGCTTCCCACTTCTCACAGGTCACCTGCTTATTTTCTGAACTGCATATGTCACACATACATAAATCTATCAGTGCCCAGAAAACTGAATTTATTGAGACCTGTTTGTCAGGCAAAACTGAAATGTAGATGTATTTCTTTACGCAACATATCTAACAAAACTCAAGGAGAAACCTTAATTAGCTGCAGAGGGCTAGAATCCACCCCCACTGATAAGCACAGTGAACTACAATTGGTATAAGCAGGAGCATCCAACCCCAGGCATCGGCTAGCAGAGAAGTGGCTCCTGAAGTGTTCAGTAGGTGCTTATACAAATGTGTTCAGTGGAGAGAGGCTCTAAGGGCCCCTGGGAGCCCTGTAGTAATACCTAAGGCAGCCTTCTGACAGGAGTGTGAATCTCTGCTTTGGTTTAGAGGAGCAAAGGGAAAAACAGCCTTTTTTGCCTCACAGGCAGATTTGAAAATATAAATCAAAATAGAAATGCAAAGTAATTGTGAGGCTTAAAAAGAAGTAGCAGCCTGGCACCACTTTTTCTTCTGTGGCCTGATTCAGTGAAACAAATGGATGCCTTACCTCTCTGTAATTGCAGGAGGAGCATGTCTGAAAGTGTTAAGCTGAATCGGGACACACAAGCCAGTGGCATCGGATGAGGAGTACACGTATGAAGTCATTTTCACTGCAAAATGCTGATGTTTGAGCTTCATCTAAAAATGAAAATCTGTTGGGCCCTGTCAGTCCGCTGGAGTTTCAGTTTGACTGGTGGCCTATAGGATGCAGTGAGTTAGAAGGCCAGCTCAAAAGTAATAGCTGTCTCTGAGATTGGTACTGAACTGCTGCAGGTTGCACATTCTAATTTCTCTGGACCTAGCATTCACCTCTAAACTCCTCCTTTGATCCTTCCCTCCTGGCAAGTCCATCATGCCAGCATCAGCAGAGCTGGAGTCAGAGCCAAGCTACTGACACGAACATGAGTCCTCTGCTGCAGGCTCTCCTCCCTCCCAGCAGCGTCTGCTCCCTGGTGCTTGTTTTCATGGGGGAAAGACTTGTTTTAGTTTAGATTCTATTTTGAAGGTAGAAGATAGTTTTTATTTAAGGAGTGTCACATCTTCTGCCAACTGAGATGGGAATCTCTGAGGGAGTCTGTCTCTGTGATTTTGGCAGCACATCATGGAGTACATTGCTTATAATTAAAGATCACTCAAAATAAATCCCAAACATCCCAAGCTCTGTGCAAGTCCCAGTTTGGAGCTGTGGTTTATGCCTTTGCCTCCATGCAGCGTGTCTGGGAATGCTTGATGGAAGGGGGTCTCCGGGCAGACACAGGTCTTCGAGATCCGTGAACAAACTCCCACTGAAGCCACTAAGAATTTTGTCTGCTCCCAAGATCAAAATATGAGACCTAAAGTGAAATCTCGCATAAGGAAAATATCCTTGGGGCCCTGAAACCTGGGGTTTGTCATCACTGGATTCAGAAAGAGAAGTGTCAGAACCCTGAGCTCTGTGTGGCAGGCCTCAGGAAAATGCATACCACAGTCCCATACAGAAGTTAAATAGAAGCATATGGAAATTCCCCTTTGTTGTGTATTGAGACAAGAACATATCCCGTCTTCGCAGCTGGAATCTGCAGGAAGTCTTAGAAGCACTGACCCTCTACTTCTGCGCTGTCACAGAGTAGAATTCCTTCATCTCATAAATTCTGGACCTTTCAGCAACCAGTTCGCATCCAAGATTACCCCGCAGCCTACTTCTGTCTGAGAGTATCCCACTGCTCAGCCTGCAGCACACCCAGGAGTTCTGGCCAGCTGAAGGCAGGCTGTCTAGGACTACGTAATATCTCGCTGTCAGGGGATTTTGAGGGAGATGCCACTGAGTGTAGTGCTATGACAGAGCTTCCTCAGCTGATGCTCAAGACTTGATGCACTTCAGCTGGAATCATATGAAAGGCTGGGTCCTTTTGTGACCTGCTTTTCCTTTTTTTTTTTTTTTTTGGTGTTCATCTCATGAAAACACAGAGGGAGAACACTCCTTTGTAGATGCTTGAACAGCAGAATGACACTCTGGGGGGTAGGAATATCTGTATCGAAGAGAAGGAATTTCTCTCCATGACCAGGAAGAAGAAATACGTTGGTCTGGAAGACATGCTGGTAGCAGTGTAGGAAGCATGAAGCCATTGTTGCATGTTTTGTTTGCCAGTGTATGGAGAGGAAAACCACAGAGACTGATGCTGCTTTTAGTTCATACTATAATCTCTGACTAATACAGCTGTAGCTTTTAATTTGAGAGGATGAGGTCCCATATCGTTAGATTCATTTCATGAGTGAGACCTAAGCAAAATTCTTAATAGTTGCTAAGATTCTTACCAGTTAGTATTCTTCAGGCTGATGTCTGGTGTTTTGTTTTATTGTTAAAAGCAATAATTTTTCTGCTCTTACTTTCCTGGAATGCAGCTCATGAAATTCAATTTTGAAAATGCAGATAAAAGTCATAATGAAGTGCCATAAGTTTGGGGTCAGGCAACAGCAGCTTATGTCTGTAGCAGCCAGTAGGGTTATCCCTGTTTCACTTGTATAAAGAACCTCAGTTACCTAAAGATATCAGCACTCAGTATTAATGAGTGATACTTTTCATCCTTCTCACATCAGGGAATATGGAACCTAGAAAAAAGTGTGCATTCCAGGGTTATGTGAAACATGTGGCCATACATCATGATGTATCATTTGTGATACATCGATAGCTGAGTGTGCTTATCTGTCTTAATTGTTCAAATGAAATGAGACTAAAATTGATGCCATTTGCTAACATTCTTCCCTGTCAACCACCAGAAGAGAGGAGTAGCTATATTTTCACTCTCCTTATATTTAGGAGTCAGGATGAGAAAGAAGAAAAAAGAGTTAATAGGTGTTTCTCACCTTCTTAGATGAATTTTTTCTCATCTTATTATCCTAGAGTTTTCAACGTAATATATTTAATTTTAGAAACAAAGCTGAACCCATCCCAAATAAAAAAGTAGTCGCAATTCTTTGGCAGCCTTACTCCTTAGTGCTGTTGCAACCTAAATTAAATAACAGCAGGCAAATCGTGTGTATCTCATTCTGTACTAGCTACAGTAGGAAGTGATACAGATCCAATTAATCTGTGCCAATAATGAGTCACACCATACTATTTACAGGAATGTTATGGTGTGCTTTTGTTACAATATTAAATTGCCTTTCCCTCAGATTCCTGTACTCTGTTCTATGGCTGGCTAAAGGCAGGCAAAGCACAGAGCCAGAAGCTGAGCATCATGTTGGTTTCTGTTCCTTTGTTTCAAATTAAAAATTATACAGTAGAAGGTTGGTGTTTTGAATGTTAGGCCTTTTCATTTGATTATTAGTGATCAGTTGTCATTCTCTTCCTAGTGATAGGGCTAGCGATGCAGACTCCACTGAAGTGGAGATCTGTGCGACCAGCAGAAAGATTTTGGTGTGTTATGCATGTCATAACACAGACTGAGAATCCTGTGCAGCTTTTTGATGGGACCATTTCTCAAAGTATGGGCTATAACCCCCTTTATGATTAAAAAGAAGTCACAAGTGTTCAAAGAATTTACCTGTTGATATTATTAATGATAGAAGATAAAAACTAGAAATAAATTTCTTTATTACACAAATCTGTGCAATCAAAATATGTCCTTTTTCCTCCTCGAGTATTTCGCCTCGAGATTCTATTCCTTGATGAGCCCTGTGGAGGATGCAGAAAGACAAATGACAGGTCATGTACCTAAAAAGCCTGAGAAACTGTCCTGCAGTTGCTCAGCTTAACACTCTCAATTTCCCCCTTCCTGTGTTACACTAGGGGATTCCTCTGTAGCTCTTCCATGAGCTTCTCTCCCCTTCTGCCCCCCCTGCTTAATGACCTGTCCTTGCTCCATCTCAGGATTTCCTCCCCTCCCTTCTCTCATTGTTCAAGGCATTTTGCCTGAAAGGAATATCACATCATGGGACTCTAAACCTGCTTAGTCTGCCTTGAATTTTCATCACAACACACTTTGTGTGCACTATAGATAGAAGTTACAGGAAAAGTGCAGAGTAGTAACCTGACATTAATTTGATCAGGATGTTTAGCTTTCTTTTAAATTATGCTATGTAATAGTTCAATAATTGGGCTTACATAGTTGCATAACCTTAACATGGGGCTTTGTTCTTACAAAGACCTCCATCACCCTTGAAAAACACCATTAGTGTTTTGATTCTGATGTCTGAGTGCGTTGAAGTCACCAGGAGTTTTTTCCACAGACTTTGGTTTGGGACCCTTCTCATTGAGAGCCATGCAGCAACCCAGAGCGTCTTCTGTAGCCTCTTTTCTCCTCTAGCTTAAAAGAATGCCTGTAAATACTCAGTCGTGGCTTAGACCAAAACAAGAAAGTTGGCCAAGCTCACCCAAGGATTGCATCTCAAAAACCCCCAAACTACTGGGGTATCAGAAGTATTCAGAAAGCTTTCCCTGCCTGTTCATTTTCCTTTTTCTATAGTTTCTATGTGTTCCCTCGTGCTGGCCAGAAGCAGCAGTGCTGAAATGCTGATGGATAAGCTTCTCGTGGGATATTTCTGGCTCTGCCAGGGGTTGTAATTATATATCAGCTCACAGGAAAGGCCTTTTCTTGAGAGATTTCTGTTTCAGGAGGAAAGCCTAAATGATTCCGGGTACACACTGTTCCTGAGTTACCAGTCAGACATTTCTTTCACTGTTGCTCCAGAGAGAAGTGGGTCAGTGCTTACCGTCTGTTTTGACAGAGGTTTTGATGTGCATCAGTAAATCCAAGTCAGAGAAAACGGAATTCTGCTATGTTTTGTCTCAAAATATTCAAGAGGGACGTGGAAGTCACAGACACTTTTGAGGGAAAAGTAAGCTAAATAAAATCAGATGTGCTTCCAACAAAGTATTTTACAAGCCCCTACTATTATCTATTGGAACAGTATTACAGCTCTCTGAAAATTGGTCGTGATTGCATGCCCTGCACTATAAAACATGACCCAAGATGTAAGGTTCTCTACAACTCAGAAATGCAGTCTGAAAATGCAGATTGTTTTCCTCTAGGCACTGCCATAGCAGTGTGCTAGTTTCCTCTGATGCCAGCCCAGCCCAGATGCCACCAGGAAAGCTGTTGTCTCTTCCTCCCACTGCATACTGCTGTAAAGAGCCTGGCTCTGTCTTGATACTTATCTAGCTCTTGCTTTAAAGTGGTCATTGATTTTAGGTTGTTATTAGCTGGTTTTAATTTTATTTTCCATACCCAAACAGTCATGGTATTTAGAATTATCGAAATAACCTCCTAAGTCAGCATGGATAAAATATTCTGTTCCATTTTGCACATGATCTACATTTCCAATCTTAAATAATTATTTCTGAATCTTTTGGCAATAAATATTTGCTATATTGTAATACAATAATAGGTTATCTTTGTTCATCTACTGATTTTTAAAAGTCAATTTACAAGAGACATCTTAGTCTAATAATAGAGCAGCTCACTATTCAAGATTATAAATTGCTTTTAATATTGTCTCAAACTGGTTTACTAATGGGAGAATTGTATCTGTCTGTTTTAGAGTCTTACAAGCAAGCTGGATTTTTGCATATACAATTTATAATATGCTCAAAAGCAAGTACCCCATATAACCAGTGCTCTTCTAAATTCTTCTAAATACGTGTCTGTTGCATGCATACAAAGTGGATGGAAAAGAGCACAGACAATATTAGCCTGCAAGCTGGCTCCAACAGAAAGCATGAACACTTTGTTTACATATTTTTCAAAAAAATCTTTCTTCAATCCGTATTTCAGCAAAGCAGAAACTTATTTTATTCTTTGAAAATTTATTTCACACTTCACGTACAATGAAAATTGGTTTTCATGCTAACAAAAGATGATTCCCTTCTGCTAAAACTTATGTTGCATCTCCCTGATGATAACAAAAAATAATGCATAATTAATATTCCAAATCACTTGTTCAATATTCAGGGGCCACGAGGTCTGGATGGTCCTCCTGGAGAACCAGGAACACAAGGCATTAAGGTGAGTGCTTGCATTGCTCAGTACTATACAAAATATTGAGACAGACTATAACAGATAAGAAAAGAAAACAAACAAAAAGACAACTCATCATGTCAGGAGCCATAAAGTTCCATTTAATCCAGGAGGAGATCTGCAAATTTCTGCCTTCTTCAGGTACTGCCTTATAATGGTATAAAACTATCTAAGTCTGAATCTGCATTTTCTGCAGAGTTATCCAGCATTTAAACTGACAGCAACTCTGTGCAGCTTACCTAGCAAACGCACATAGAATTCACATATTGTTTGTTACTTATCAGGGAGAAAGAGGCGAACCAGGAAAGAAAGGTGTTCCTGGGCTCATTGTAAGTATTGGAGACAATCTTTATAATAAGTCTTAACATAGTTACTATTAATTCTGAGCTGTGTTTGGAAATTATCTGGAGCCAGCATTGTCGTTCAATATTTCTCTTTGACCAGGGTAAAGCTGGAAATCCAGGAGAAAGAGGCGATCAGGGTGCACTTGTGAGTATGAAATTCTCTAGTACATCTACCAAAAAACCCCACCATAAAGTCTCATATTTTGCTTCACACTCGGATATGAGGGAATTTGTCTGCTTTAGGTCAGCTGGAAAACTCTTTCAGTACAGTTTGCATTTATTCATACAAAGAATCAGGGGCAGAAGTGAGAGTAAGCATGAACATGGTCTGCTTTGCTACAAGACCAGTGTTTGCATGGATAATGGTCCACAGCATACAATCTGATAGCTGATTGAAGCAGAAGAAATGGCCATTGTAGTGAGTAGGGGGGGGTCCTAGAAGTTGCTTTGTTTGGTCTTTTTTCCTTTTATTGTAGTTTTAAGGGAGAAAGTAATTGTGACATAGAAAAATAATTCTTGAATAAATTTTAGAGTAGATGCGTATTATTAATGCTAGGATAAATGTAGATAAATGTGTAAAATTTACATCACATGTATAGGAGAAAATTCTTCATTTTAGGGCTTCTTTCAGTGAAAGTCAGCCCAAACTGTATTGAATTTTCCATAAGGAAGGAAGCAGAAAAGCAGAAGCAAAGCAGTAATGGTGGTGATTTTGTGCTGAAACTGAGACTCAAAATGTTGGTTGTCACTGTGCTTCTCTTGAAATGAATTAAATAAAACCTCATTAGGTTGAAATGGTGGGAATTAGTACATTTATTGCAAAGTACAAGATACTGCTCTATTACTCCTACAGCTACAGTTTCTAGAAGAGAGTATGATACAGGCTATGAGCCAGGCTGAGCAGAAAGAAAAGTGGGCTGTGAACCTTACTGATTATCTCAAATACAGTTTGTAGGGCAGGAACGGTCATAAAATTGTGTTTAGGCCCAGTTTGTGCACACAAGCAGCACATGAGTCAAAGGAGAATGATGAGGAACTGGTACGTGGTAGGTCAGCTAAGATCTATCTTCGTGTAAAAGAAACAGAGGAAGGATTTCTTCAGGGCTCCCTCATCTGCTGCAGGAGCTAGTGATGTGGCAATGCATGTCAACCAGAAGAAAAGTCTGCACGTATTTCTTGGGTGTTTCTGAGCAGGTTATTGAGTGAACAGAAATAAGAGAGGAAGTAGCTTTTTACTGAATATAAAACAGCTTGTTTCCAATGGATTTTTATTCTATTTTAATCTTCCAGGGTTTGCTTGGGCCTCCCGGAGCCACAGGAGACAGGGGACCAATGGGAGAGCCAGTAAGTTGATCCTTATGCCCGCTTAAAAATTTTTTGATGTAATATACTGAATTCCCTGGTAACTCAAGCTCCATTTTACCAAGATTCAGTGTTGCCAGCTGAGCTGTGGTTGGATAGGAATTGTGGCTTAGTTGTTTCAAAAACTGCAGGGCTAGAGTCTGCCTCCCTTGCTTAGTGCAACTTGTTCATAAGGAGACCTGCTTATCATGTTAGGAAGCAATGTAGTAGGGGGTGCACAACATAAGAGAGCATGACAGAATCTAAACCACAATATTTTGTGGCTTTATGCTACATTGAGATAGAAATTTACATGAGGGATTATGTAAACATATGTGCCAATACATATATTAGTGGTATTTTTTTCATACAAATTTTAGGATAGTTATTCAGGAGCTCAGGGACCACTTCTATTTGGCAGGTTAAATTTTCAACAAAAAAGAGACTGTTATAATAAACCTCAGACATTCCTGTGCTTGGTGGATTCTTATTCTGATTGTTATTATTTCGAAACCACTCTCACTTTTATGTGGCTAATACTGTAACAGGAGATCATGCCAGATCTGCAGCAAATATATGTGCAGTGCTGCAAGGTGTAGCCATGACAGGAATAGTATTGCATCACTATCTCTGGACGTAAATCAAATTATATAAATACAGTGAAAGAGTGTGTGCTGTCTGAAGTGCTGGGGTCTGAACCCCAAGCCCTGAATTAAGGTTGACATATGGGTGGTTCCCATGGTCCTTCAAAAGGAGGGGATGAGTTTGCCTTTTGGCTTTCCTCCAAGGTGTGGCCGGCCTTGCAGGGACAGCCCTTGGGTAAACGAGCACTAGGTGCTCTGCATTGAGTAAATGAGTGCCAGGTGTCCTGCTTTGGGGATAAAAGCTGGGACCACTTGCAGGAAGGGTGGAATGTCTATCTGTGAGGTGGATGCACTTTGCAGAGTTTCCCTGTTGGGGAAGGACCTCCCGACTCTCCCTGCAACTGGGCCCCGGTCAGGATTGGCACTTACAAACACAGGCTTCGTGGGAACAGTATGTGGCTGCCTCTGTCCTATATAATCAGCTTCTTGGCTTGGTTGTCTCCCATCTCTTCTATGGGAGACTTTGTTGCTTTGTTTATTCCACTGCTTGTTGGTCATGCTGCGTCATTCTTGGGGTTGATGTCTATTATGTGTAACCTCCTTGACTTGTTTGTACCCCCAGCGATCACCCATGTACTGACCCTTTTGTGTGCAATAGAATCTGGTTATTGGTTTATTCTGCTGCTGGCTGCATCCTTTGTACTAGGCCTAGTAATTGGCAAAACAGCTGTCCTACGGGCATTTGGGAGAAGGCTGCCATCCATGAATTTAATAGAGTTGTCAAAAATTGTGTGTTTTCATTGCTTCTCAAAAGTTATTTTGCACATCAAATGACATATAGTTAATTTAAATCTTGAAAGTGAACTGTTGATATAAAATATATTATTTCTACTAATTATTATTATTTCTAATATTATTAAATGTTATTTCTGCTAATTCATAGACTAACATGCTTGTAGAAAGCTATTGCACATTTTGAGGGAGCTAGAAAAATACCAGTGTTTACTTTGGTAAATTTTCTTTTGGATATAATTTCCTACTTAACTTGAGCTGCCAACTTGTAGGAGTGGCAAAATGTTTCAACAGAAAATGAATTTTCTAACAATTGTTATTGGATTCCTGTCACTTCATCTCTTTCATTTATTTTATCTAATCTTGATGTTGTGACATCTGAGAGCCTTATAATGCAAGGCTTGTACGTAAAAGTACTGCCATTTTCTGGTCAAGTCTGAATTTCCATATATATAGAATGGCTATCAGCCTTATCTAATCTAAGTGGTCTGCTCTTGAGCAACCTACGTTTCTGTTGTGCTCGTCATCTTAGAATCTACATGTGCAGTGTCAGAAGTAAGAAAAGCTTATCCTGTGAACAGGGTATCTTTTCTTTCAAGTGCTGAAAGAGTAAAATGTCTTCTAGAAAATGGTCTGTAGAGCTAGAAGTGATGAAAATGACACAACATGTTACAAAATGAAACACATGGCTCTTTTTTTAACTGCCCATCCAAGCAGCTTAATTTCATCTTCTGTCAGCTGATCATTACATGAAAGCCAGCTGCTGAAGCAGTTTTTCTGACCCTGCCACTAGTTCTGCACAGAGCAGAAAAACCCTAATTTCTGGTGGAGGAGTAGGGAAATGTAAGCAATTAGAACTATTTGTAGTAACAGGCTTGACCTAAATTACACTCTAACGTTACCAACTTGTTGGACGTTTCAGTAAAATCCTTCTTTGCAAATTACCTGTTGTTAACGGTTAAAAGGAGTCCCTATATTGCTATAAATTTTTGGCTTCTGAAATTCCCTGAAAGTCTCAAGGGAAAGATACATTACCAGTCCAGCAGACTTAGCTCCGTGGTGGTATTATAAAGAAATACTTGATTCACGAGTCAAACTTAAGCTTTGTGACACTTGCTTAGTGGAATGCTATGGAGTTGCTGCAAATGAAAAAAGATGGACTTAGTTTAGGACCAAGTGAATTCTCAACAGGAAATTAACTGCAGTTTCAATTGATCACACATAAATGAAGCTATAGAGTAAAATATATGCATCTGCTAAAATCCTCTCAGTAATATGCAGTTTCCATTGTTGTTACAAGGGAAAAATATACTCATATTATCACTGCCAAGTCGTCAGGAGGAGCAAAACCATATGCATAGTCTGTAACAGGAAGTAAAACAAAAAAGAGTAAACATTTGCTTAAAATACTTCTATCATAAATATGGGTAGCAGCATCTCTCATGTAAAAGAGAATGAGAGAGCAATAAACTTTTGAATTTAGAACGTACTTAAACACAGATGAGTCTCAAAGGGGTAAATGGATATGAACTTTCTGGAAGTTCAAAGACTGGATACATCCAGAGGATTGATTTGTCTTGACATACATTCATAGTGGCTATGGTATCAGCTGTAAGCTGTAACAGGCAGCCCCAGCGCATAAATCCCACTCTGTGAGCAGAGATGGACAGTCTAACATGTTCAGAGAATTCGAGCATGCTGCTTTAGGAAACAATCCCTGTGTATTACTGCAGTTAATTTATTACTTACAGTAGGGCTTATAAGAAAATGCTCATAGTATAGTTCCTAATATTACCAAAACGGCTTCAGCCTTTAGTCCATTACACCTCAGTGACTGTCCTGTTTAAATTTGCTAAATCCATAGTGAAGCACAGTTGTTTTCAGTTCATTCCATGCCAGACTGTAGGCTTTTCCACAAAGCAAACCAGACAGTCTAACAAACCTTAATTAAACAAAGTCTCAGTTAATCAAGAGGAGAGCTTAGTTTAGATAATAATTTTCTTTTGGTCTAAAAGAATAGACATCTGTGCTATTATTTGAAATCTGTTATTTCAATGTGTCAAGATTAGCAATGAGGTCTTTGGTACTGTATGCCATCATGGTACTTACATACACTATTGGATTCAGGAGGAAAAACAATGAAATACGCTTCTTTATGCCAATTGGAAGAGTTCTGAAGAGACAAAGTCAGGACTATACAGTGTAATTTAATGTTAATTGAATGATGCATCCAAAATTTTGTTTAATGCCAGGGTCCAAGAGGACAACCAGGGGATGCTGGCCCTATTGGAGAAATGGGGTTTGAGGTGAGCTTTTAATCATTTATATAGTAATTACAAACATTTAAGCAACTGAATAAGCCTGGAAAATGTGTTTAGAAACTATTTTTTTTATTACCTGCAGATGACTTAAATACCATGAGCTTCTGAGAGACTCTTACTTAAACCTGTTACCAAAAAAAGGTCTAAAATAAGTGGCTTTTTCTGTTGTGAGCGCTGCCTTTGAGCATACGTTCATGACATCCGCACCTAGACTAGAAGCTGAATGTTTGGCTGAGCAGACAACTTTTTTTTTTTTTTTTTGAAGCACCATTCTTGCAGTTAGACAGTAGAACAGCATTAATCATATCTCCTTGCAAATGGTAGGTGAAGAAAAGCAGCTGCAGGCAGTCTTCTTGCTAACTTTTGCTTCTATTTTTTTTTTGCTTTGTTTTTAATATCTCTTTGAAAGAAATATGACAGAATGTATTAGCCACATTTGCAATGAAGTACCTGAGGGATGAGCTCACTTAAAACAGAAGGGATTTGGCTTATTGAAGGAAACATGCTTCCTCAGTCACCCAAAATCCAGTCTTCTGACTGACTATTAAAAAAAAGGTTCAAATGTAAACTTTACAAGAAGTAATCTGATACCATTAACTCTTTAAGGTCTGCAGACTCTAAAAAGGGCGTTGTTCACCAAGGGCTGTATCTACTTGGCTCCAAGCCTAAACAGTGATGAAGCTGTCAGTCAGATTTACAAAAGATAGATGATTGCTCAGCCTGATAGTAATTTATGATGAAAGGCACAGGCTTAGTGGTACTGCTGAGTCTTCGATACATTCCTGACTCACAGTGCAGTTCCTGGATTCCTCCTATACCCTCCTTTCTTTTCTTCTGTTGGGCTCTAGTAAGAAGAACTATGTTTTAATTTGATTTTTCAGACATGCATCTTTCAGAGTGTCTCACACCATTTTTCTACTTCAGTTTTGGCTGTGTTATTTGGTGGTTGCAAAATTATTGTTGGTGACCACATTAAACAGTAGCTTTTGTACTATGCAGGGACCTCCTGGCCCTGAAGGAGAACCTGGCCTGCAGGGAGAACCAGGTGCAAAGGTAAATATTGAAATTATTCTCTTCTGTGCTGTTTGAATTTTCATATTTCCATAAAAGCAGATCAGAAGGATCTGATTCATTAGCCAAGTAGGTACTTATACAGGAAATGAGCCATTAAGAAATACTGTTACTGTCATGACAACTGCGTTATCTGTAAACCCCATCATTGTTAGGAATATTGTCCCTTTAAATTCAATGTTTTATTTTTCTTGTGATGTTCCAGGGAGACATTGGACCTGCTGGGAAGACTGGAGAACCAGGCGACCAGGGTTTAAGGGTAAGCTATGGATGCAAATCATCTTCCAAAATGGCAAGTATGTCATGAATGTGTCAGAAAAGTGGGTTGAGAAACCTTGATGAATCAGAAGAATTCAATAAGGAGCTATTTTCTGATACCATTTCTTTTTTTTTTTTTAAAAAAAAAAAAAAAGAAGAAATATTTCAACATTATAATCAATGCTCTTTTTAACTTGGTACGATATTACTATCTGTCTCATGTCACTGAGAGACATGAATGAGTGGTTTGAGTGTGAAGGTAAATCCAAGGGTGTCAGCCGAGCTGTTATGGTGGCAGGACACAATAATGCTGTGTACAGATACACAGTCTAGGTGAGATAATGGGAACATTATAGCAGAGTATCTCTCTGTACCACCATCTAAAGCAGCTGATTTGCTTCTAGTGCTGTGGATGGCTCATCCAGCGCTTGGTTTTACCAGACATTTGTGCCCCCACTTATTCTTCCTGTGTGTCTTGCCCCCTTCATCTGACCCAAACAGTTGCCTACCTTTGAAGGCTGAAAAAAAAACTTTTAAAGTGCTAGAAACACTTTTCATCCAGGACACTTTTAAAAGAACATAAACTATATATCCTGTCTTACCATTGGGATCTCTTGTTCTGTTAGCTTATTTCTGTCCTCTTTTCCTCCTGCCCAAAATCTCTGGCAAGATGCCTTCCACAATTCCGCTTGTTCCTGGAGAAGAGTAATTCCTGGTACTGGTCCACGTTGAGTGCTCCGGGTTTAACCATACCACGATGTCTGAAATAATATGTTACTAGTATAGGGTAGCTCATATTTGCTTTTTTACTATCTGTATCAAAAGTTGCAAGTTGCCAGTGTTTTTACCTGAGAAAGGCAAATATGCTAAAATGCCATGGTGCTAGTGCTGTTGGTAAATGATGAGTTTTTCGTGTCCCTTAACTGAGTCACTAAACATATAAATATAGTAGTTATCCACATAAACATGGAAGTTTCAGGAGAGAATAGGTATATTTTTGAGGTTACTGTAATTACATATTGTATACTCTGAAACCAAACAATCTCAGTGCCACTGTCCAAATCTCCAGTGTTGTATGGACATAGTATTGCCTCATTTTTCTAATGTTGATCATCTTTTCTGTTTCCCAGTGTTCAAGATTCACAGGGCTGTGATTGTCACTGTAATCAGTGAAAAATGAAGACAAATAAGCTATAGCAGCAACATAAAAGTTGTCCAAGATAATAAGCATGTGCAAAACTAATCTCAGTTCTTCCAAGGCAATACTTCTGTGTCAAGAAGTTTAAGCAATAACTTTGTTTTCAACTGTTCCTTTCTATAAGGGTGAACCAGGACCTCCAGGAGAAGATGGTGTTCAAGGAAAAGACGGTCCAAAGGTACATTCAGTTTTTGCAGCAGACGTAAAGCAGTCATTTTACCTTAAGGACCAAAATCTTTTTTCTCCTATTTCACCAGGTCAACAGAGCCCAGTTGAGTGCACTTAGTTTTAACATCAGAGGTCCTGTATATTGTAGGCCTTCCTGTGCCTTTTAGGTACATAGCTACCCTGCAAGGGCTGCCAAGTTGAATGGCTTGACAGAGAAACACAAGTTGGAGACCTGAGTACAGCTTACTGCCATGGTGGCTGTCATGCTGGAGAGAGTGAGCACAAGGCTGCTCCATTCCCTGCATTGGATCAATGTTGAGCCAGCAGCTGTGACAGGTGCCAGGACAGGGGGTGTCACAGAGGACACCCTCAGGTAGTTGGCAATGGTTGAGGCAAAATCTGCCTGTAGGAGTGTGTATGAATGAAAGGGTTTTACCCTAACTTAGAATCATAGGACTGCTTTGGTTGGAAAAGACCTTTAAGATCATCAAGTCCAACTGTTAACCTAGCAACCTGCTAACCTGCCAAGTCCACCATTAAACCACGTCCCTAAACTTGGAGCCTGATCTGAATTTGACTGATAAGATTCCCATCAGTTTTAGTGTGCTTTTTGTCAAACTTCAAGATTCAGAATTGACTTTTCTCAAGAATAAGTAATTCTGTAGCAGCAGCTTGACTAAGCTTTTTATTTTTTTTTTATTTTTTTTTTTTCCTTTTTTAGGGAGACCCTGGAGACCAGGGACTTCTTGGAGAAGGTGGAGAAAAAGGAGAGGTGGGGTTACCAGGAATTGCTGGACCTCCTGGTGAACCTGGCATAATGGGCATTCCTGTAAGCGTTTTCAGGTTTAAGTGGACTCTTTGTTCATTTGCTTTTTGTCATTATTTTCTTTTAAATTTTACTTGCTTCTTTTATTTTTTATTTTCTATTGCAATTAGAGATGACCATCTTTAAATTATCTTGCCTCCCTTTTCTATGTGGTTCAGCTTTTCAGGGTTGGTAGAAAGAGAAGACGAATGGTTTTCCTATCTTAAATCTGGGACCCCTTAGCAGATAGTGATTCCTCACCACTTGTCATCCAGACACACCACACAGACAGACAACCTTCTGTAACTAGTCTCTGTCCTCACCTTCTCTGGGAGACTATGAGCAATCTCAAGGTATCAGATCATTCTTTAAATTTTGAAAACACTTAAAGGAATTGACAAGATGCTATGCTAGCATAAATCATGCCATAAGATCTTCATTGTTTTGTATCACTTTCCTTACTTGTGGCTTAGTTTACTGTCCTAGAGCTATCTAGATTTTAGTTTAGATTAAAAGTTCCTCGGGGCAAAGAACTGCCATTTTGAACAGCTTGTAAACAATGAAGCATACCTTAGAGCACACAAGATTTGGTTCCAACTTAAGTTTTTGTGCTAATGTTCTTACCACATACATGCTTAGCTGTAATGCCTTTTAATAAACCTTAGCAACAAAAGGAAGGTCTAAAAATAACATTTCTAGAAATAGCAATATCCTGAAATTTGAAATTTCTTTAGTTACAAAATTATTGCAGTGCAGGCACCAACAGCATAGGATTTCTTAAAGTATTGGTGTGGATTATAGCTCCTTTCTGTTAAGGAATACAGGGCAGGTGAAAAGTGACTTAAAACCAGTATCACATGGTAGATATCGGATAATTGAAATTATTCCTGCTGTTGATTCCTGAACAGTTGGATGGCCTGCCTTTCCTAGCAGTGGTCTTTCTACACTGCTGCCAAGGTGTTAGAAAGACAGCGTTATGGATGCTGTCCATCCTGCAGTGGAATTGACTTCCAGATATGAGGGTTTATCAGGCTGGGCAGTGCTAGTTCAGATGGTAATTCTGTGCTGTGGTGTGATGGCACGTCTTTGGTGGACCTTCTCTTACCTTGTCAATCACCCTCTAAAGAGGCATGTACTACACAAAGTAAGGAGAGAGAGGAGAGAATTGATTTCACAATTCCATTTTGTTCTTAAGACTTTTATTCTTCATTTTGGCGCCTCCGTGAAAGGAATTAAATAAACATATAATGAGAGCATCAGTTGCCATAGACAACTGAAACAGAAATTGCAGATGGAGAGAATAGCAGCAAGCGTACACAGGTCAAATAGTAAACAAGCATTGCAGTCCATAGTCAACATTGTTAGATCAGTTCACGTATTTGTTCTAGCATCTCTCATAGCAGCTAAAATCCATCTATAAAATCTATTTTGTTGAAGTTTTATGCAACTTCTTAATGTGAACTAATATTTTGGAGTACAGTTTCTAACGCAAGTATGTAGCCTCAAGTCAGACATCAGATTCCCGTACCAAAAATCATCATGTTCTCATTCACAGTCCTCTGGCTGCCTTGTCTGTGGCTCTTATGTGATGATGGAGTTGAAGTAAACATTAGTTGGAGAGCCAGCTGTCAGTGGCTGTGAGCACTGTCCCCTCTGTCCTCTAAGCATCAGTGTTACAATCTGCTGTCTCTAGTCCTGTGTTCTTCACAGTGAACCATTCTCCTAGTGAAGGAAAAAATGCTCTTTTAGTTGTCAGCACACTTAGTGCGCTACAGAACACTTTTTGTTTCTGATACAATGATATCACCCTGACTTTTTTTTTCCGTTCTGTTTTGGGTTGGCAATTCCGGAGAAGATCAGAAGTTTCATACATTGAAATTATCATAACACAGCTCAGCCCTGGCATATCTACATTATATGTAATTATACTTGTATGCAGTAAACAACATCTGCAGTGCTGCTGTGCCTCAGTGAGACAGGCAGGTCTGGCAATTCGATGTTTGGGAGGATGTGGTTAGTGGGGGATTTTTCATGTTTCTGTTCCACAAATTCCAAAGGCGGCTGTGGAGCTACCTTCCTCCACACTCATCCTCCTTGGCATCTGGGAGTTTTCACATCGCAGTTTTGGTTTGACCTCCTTCTAGGGATGTGGACAGGTCATAACATCCTGATCTAAACATGGAAATCAGTTTCCTATAATCAATTGTCTGAGGATTTTCTTGAGGGTGAGAGCAATGTTACATTTTTCTTAAAAACTTACAAAGCAACAAATAAGCTTCACAAATCAGTTTACATTCACACTTATCACCACAATAACTCAAAAACCCCCAACTATATCTCCCTTTAACCAAAACTGAAGCTAAATTGCCTCCTCTAACTCAAAGCTTTTGAGTGGATTGAAACTGGTGAGCAGTGGGCACATCCAGCCCTTTGGGAGGGTCAGTTTTTGAAGAGACCTAGAGGGCAGTGGGGCTGTAGCTCCACAGCACCCTTCATCTGCAGGTGGCACACCCAATTACACAGTCACCAAGAGATGGGCCAGCACTTACTGACTCAGATCTCTGCTCTACAGCAAGTTGTGTCAGGGCCCTGCTCTTCACACTTGACAGCCCCACCATTTTCTTAGTTTTTCTCTGGTTGTGTATTGTATTTCTCTAAATCCAATGGTCATCTTGAAGCAATGTTATTCCTAAAGTAATATTTTCTATGTGGACAACATTTATTGACTTTCCCCCCCGCCATTTTCAGTGCATTTTTGCTAGTTTGATAAGTGATCCTTGATGCTTGCCTGCTTGTTTCTGCTCTCACCTGCTCACAGCCACAGTTAATGAGATTTTTTTCCTCCTACCTCTCTGCATTACAAAAGCCTTAGTTATCCAATTTGGAGCACAGTTTAAACATATTTCCAGGCCTTTCTCAATCATTTCTTTTTTTCCTTTCTAATAAATGTACAGGGCCCTGAAGGAACACCAGGAAATCCAGGTCAGAGGGGCCGTTTAGGAAAGAAGGTAGTATTTCTCACGTTCCCCAATTCCTTTCTTTTTATCTGAAACTCTAATTTACATTACAAAATAATTCCATCAAACCAAGTCTGTCCCTGTTTTATGTCCTGCTTCAAACCAATTTTTTTTCTTGCTAGCCATAGCAATTAGAATTGTCATCATTCTGCAATCAGTAACATTCACCACCTTAGGAAATTTAAATTTGTACCAGGATGTTATTTTGCAACTTCTATCAAAAAATATTAAGCTTTGGCTAAAATGAAACAAAACAAAATAAAAGAAAGGCTTTAGCAGGGGTGTTTTTTCACTGCAGAGTTCTTGATTCAGACATTCCAAGAACCACAGTAAATGACATATGTAAATGTAATAGTCCTATTAAATAATGCTGTTACACACTTTGTTTAAGCATAAACTGCATTTTGAGACTTAGTATCAATGTCGTATTATTTTTACTACAATAACACCAACAGGGGGAAAAGGGGCAGCTTGGCCCTCCTGGAGAAATTGGACCTGCTGGTGACTCTGGTCAACCTGGAGAAATTGGTCCCAAAGGTGCAAGAGGAACTCGAGGTCCCTTGGTTCGTAAAACATGCTTATTTGAGAACTCATGTATTTCTGGTTTAGCAGAATCACGTCACTCCATGGGAAGAGGCAAGTCACAGCTGTAGCATGTATAAATATTTTTTAAGGTAGCTGAAGATGCAGGCTGTGTCCTTCCCAGCCTGTCCGTCCCAGTACCTGCCCTGGCCTTTCAGCTTCAGAATAAGACCTGTGCTCCTTTCCAGACAGTGACCTGGAAGGGAGTCATCTTGTGCTCTAGTCAGGTTCCTGATCTGACAATCAGAGGAGCAGGATGGCAGGGCATGCCGTGGAGTACACATGCCCCACAGTCCACATACAATCTTGCTGCTGGGATTGTTTCTTAAACCTTTCCAGTTCCAAGAAATAGAAATAATGGGGTTTGCTATTACATAAAATAAGCCTTAGCCATGGCTGAAACAAACCATTTCAGATCAGGACTGCTATTCCTATTGAATGGGAACCTGGTCCAAAGTTAACTGAGTGAATTGTATTTCCGTTAACTTTGAACTCCTTTCATCACAACCTCCCCAAGCTTGCTCCTCACTGTCTGATAGATGCACAGACACATGCAGCCCCTGCACTAGTGAGGCAGCACGCCCAGCTCACTGCTCCAGAGCCCAGTCCTGTGGCCACTGAATGCAGCAGTGTGGCCCTGAACACATGATAGTTACCACAGAGTAACTATCTCATGGCCAATATTTTCAAGAGAAGGACTCAACTTCCTAAGGTGAGGACTACCCTCTTGCATCTCTTAGAATTTATAAACAGAGTTCCCCATACATCTCTGAAAGCTCAGATCTTTGTGATCTTAATTATGCAGACATTATAAGGTTAGGACTTAAGAAAATGTTGACCGTTTTTTCCACAAAACAGGGAAAAGTGCGTTATTCTTTACCAAAAGAAGTTGGATCTAACAAGAAAGTTGTCTGTGGTTCTCAAATCTCAATATTTTAAGATTTTTTCCAAATGATAACTTTATAAAGTACACATTGTTGTAACATTTTACAAGGGATCTAATTTTTCTATCACCTATTACTGTGTTTCACAGGGACACCTAGGAGGAATGGGACCTGAAGGAGAGTCAGGAATTCCAGGTTATGGGGTAAGTTTTTTACTGAATTCATGTACACACACACCCCTAAGTAAGTCTGTGGGACTCTAAATAATTTCAAATATCACGTGGATCTGTATCTAGAATACACAAATATCTCTAGGACTGTCATATACTCACATATGTTTATATGACACATAATTGCCTACTCAGAAATGTTAGCCTTAAGCAATGATGACTGATTTTTGTGAGTTCACTAGCAGTTGTTCTTTACCACAGATTTGAAACCCGTTTGTGCAATGTATCTCACCCCTTGTGAATAAAGTTCCTGCACACAATACATTTTCTACCTAGGCCTGTTAATTTTGTGCCACATCACTATTTAGTATTATTATCAAGCAGCAAAAAAAATGATAGTAACAAGCAGCTAAAAGAAACTTTGGAATTATTTATTTAATTATTTGTTTTGGAACTAATTTTTGTTTTATTTGTTTCTTTAGGGTCACCAGGGTCCTCCAGGGCCCCCAGGCCCCCCAGGACCCAAAGGAGAAAAGGTATGAAGATGCATTATTCCAACCTCTACTGTTCTGTGATTCTGTTTTACAGTTCGGGTAATTGTAAAGGGAGGAAATGTTACTGCATGCTCACTGTGTTCTACAACAGGCAGCAAAAGCCACTATTTGCAGTATCTATTAGTATTGTGAGAGAATATGAGAAGAAATGCAAAACTGGTGAAATGGATCATTCAGAGGCAGAGTTCTGAATTATACAGTTGACATGGTTCATGTTTTAAAACACAAGGTACTCATTGTAAGAAACACATTCTATTATATCGGATAGCTGTCCTTAGTGAGCATAGCTAACAGAAATCATCAGTGTGCAACCAGCTAAGTATTTACTTAGCTTTACGCCTGTGAGTTCACCCACAGATTTTGCTGAAAGTCGAAGTAAGATGAACAAAAGTCTGTGCTTAATATGAAAAATTCTAAGGGCAGGATGTTGCCTCAGTGCTGCTATTTTAGTGTCAAATTCGCATTCTTTTAATCCTCAAATCCTGCAAATAGATTTGCATACTGACTAGAACCTCTGTGGCCCCAAGGTACAGGGATTCCCTTCGTGAAGATTAATTTGGAATTGCATCTGACAGAGAAATACAATCTTATATTAGGGCCAGTTTTGCAATGAACACTGCTAATAGGCAATTAGTGGCTGATGTTATGAATAGGTTCTGATATAATTTTCAGAAACAATAACTTAAAACTAAATTTTTGGGGGCTAGATGTCTAGCTTGCTTGGTCACATCTGAAGAAGTACTGCACTTGGGAAATCCTTAATCATATTTAAAATGTGAGCCTCTTTGCATTAAATATTAATAAACATCATCTGGAATATATAACTTTTTGTCTATTAGTTTGGATGGCAGTTGTTTCATAATTAAAATTTAATAGAGTTCAGGCTGAATGTTGGAGTTTTTTGTACACTTGTTTGTTTATATTAGGTATATTTCTCAAAACAGTGGAAAAACTCTTTTTCCCTTGTCAAATATCCTGTTTATCCTTTTTTTCATTAAATAAAGGCGTGATTACATGGCCATTGTTGAAATACTTTTTCTTCTTTTTCTTTTTCTTTTTTTTTTTTCTTAATAGCTGCCTTTGAGAATAGAGCAAATACTTAACCTTTTTAGTCCTGAATGTCTTTGGGACATTTAGGTGCATGTTAAAGTGGAGTTACCATTTCCACTGTATTAAAACCATAAGCATCATATTCACTTTTAGCATCTATACAGTATGCTCTCTGGGTTTTTGTTAGTATTTGAACATGTGTTCCTTGTAGACAACGTTGAATTTCAAAGTTAATATTTTGTAATACTTACCTTTGTTTTAGGGTTACCCAGGTGAAGACAATACAGTCCTTGGACTACCCGGGCCCATAGGTGAACCAGTAGGTCTTTCTTTCTCAAAAAAATTATATTAGTGCCTCTCAAGAGAAGACTATGCAGGTTCTTTCTGAAACTTTTTATCACTGGCTCGAGTCAGTACTCCCTTGTACAAAAATGTACAGTGATGGTTCTTTAATCGATAATCCCTCTCTGAAAAATTCAGTCATGTGCTTTTTCCTGCTTAAGAGTATGTGCCCTGTCCTTAATTACACTAATGCCATCAGTCTGTGTTTAGACCAGCACATTGTGGAATGGAATTTTACCCTCTCTGTTTATCAGGAATTATACCTAATTGCTTTACTAACCAGAAATATGTTTTGACTTCATTATCACTACAGAGATAATTTAGCTGATCTAGACAAAGCTGCATTTTATAACATTTTTTTTTTACTCTATTCATATGTGGGGTATCTGCAGCAATTACAAATGTCAAAAAAAAAAAAAAAATCTCAAAATCTTATTAAAAGTGTTTCATGTTCAGGCTTTGATTATGCCAGAAGTAATATGTGTAGAGGCTACTTCTCTTTATATTAATATTAATATTTATACCGCACTGCTTCAAAAGGCAGGACTATAAGATTCTGAAGTAACTGAAGACAGAGCTTGTACTAGGTTCTTAATTATGATAATACATGAGAGAGAAGAGACTCCAGCCAATTCTGTTGTAGAACTAGCTCTGTAATGCCGACTGCCCAAACATTGCAAGCAGGGCCTCTCCACCTTGTGGATTCCCTCTAGGAAACATGACGTGAGGCTGCTGAAACCTTGGAGAGTATTCAAGCAGTTGCATAATGGTATCTATTGGTGGATATGCACTAGAAGTGGCTAATCTATTCATTTGTGAGCTCTAAAGACACATTGCAGTTTGTGATGCCGGGGCAGTTTTTCATTATGTGCCTTTACTTAAGACAAGTGGGAAAAAGGCAGTCCCTTATTATTTCATCTAATGACTGGCTGGATGTCTTTTGGAAAGTCTTGGTCATCTTACTTTCTATAGGCATGATTCCCTATCCCATCATTTTTCCTTTGACTGAGATTTGGTCCATTTGCTGCAATGAGAGTTAAAATACTGGGGAAAAATCTCATTTCCTGTGGGACTGGAGTAAGGGCCTTTCCCTAAAGTAGAGCTAGTGAGGTGTCTGAATGCAGCAGGAAGAACCACATGACTCACAAAAATAATGCTATTCTCTCTGCTCCTGTGCAGTTCTCGTATGTGTGAGGCCTGCAGAGGGATTGAAATTGCCTTGTTATTAAGATAAACTTCAAAATTGAAGCAAATTCTGAGTACAGCAAGTCATTTCAGAGAAGAACCCAATTTTTCATATGTTGGCTTACAGAAATCATAAGAGAGTTTTCCTCACGTGTCTTGAAAACAAAGTCTCTTCATTTGTTCATGGAGATTTTTAATTCAGATATCACATATATATGGGTATAAGCCTGGAGAAGTTCTGCTGCGGTCAATACTCCTGTTTAATTTATGCCCATGTAAGATCTATCTTTTAACTTCTAGACTTCAGTTACAAAATATTTTAGACAGTGGCTACTGTCTGACTGTAATGCATTTTGTTTATTCCTTTAAGCAGGCTAACTTTAATATTTGAAATCCTCAGTTCCATCTCATTGGTTAGTCTGTTTTGAGAGAAATCCCAGCTTTCATTTTATACTTCAGCTTAATTTCAGTTCAGCTGTTATATTTTGCTCTTTGGTTTTCTCTCTAGGGTCCTAGTGGTGAACGTGGAGATAGAGGAGAACCTGGTGATGAGGGCTACAAGGTAATACTTCTTGCTTTTTATTTTTTTTATTTGAACATGGCATGCTATGCATACATATAGAGCAATGTAGCAGAAGTATCATCTCTCACAAGTGTGCAGAGATGCACTTGCTGGTTCCTCACTGCACTGGTGAACTCTTAGAACACATTGGAACATCTTTCATATGAGGAGAAGTTGGGGGAGCTGGGACTCATGAGCTGGAGAAGAGAAGGCTTGAGTGATCTTAACGTATATAAATACCTGATGGGAAGGAATGAAGGAGCCAGACTCATCTCATTAGTGTCCAGTGACAGGACAAGGGGCAAAGGGCACTAACTGAAACACATGAAATTCCTTTTGAACACAAGAAAACCCTTTTTTTTTCTGTGAGGATGACAGAGCACCAGAACAGACTGCCCAGAGAGGTTGTGGAGTCTTCATCCTTGGAAATACTCAAAACATGACTGGACATGGTCCTGGACAACCTTTTCTACCTGGCCCTGCTTGAGAAAGGGGGGTTGCACTAGGTGATCTCAACAGGTCCCTTTCAAACTAAAAATTCTGTGATTCTGTAATACTAAATGAATCAACATTTTTCTCTGAAGTTTAGGCACTATTTCTTTGTAAATCGAATCCTAATAATTATTCATGAATTTTATTCAGTCTTTCAGCTTATACAAACTGGATGGTAACTCATGCTAATCACTGATGCAGTTTTCTGAAATACAAGAGAGACAGTCCTTGACATGAAATATCCTGTTTAAGTTACACAGATAATACAGATAAACATAGATCGTATCCAGTTCATTGATTTATTACTATGTTTGCAGAAGTGCAGAAATGTTTAAAGAATCTGTAATTCCCACTTGTAGTTTTGAGTAGAGAATTTCAAGAAGAAAATCTCCCTAAAGTCTGATGACAGAAGAGCTGAGCGTACTTTATCTAGGTCACATCAGTGAAGCTGGGGCCACCAAGCACCTCCCAAGATGGTCTTTGCAGTGAAATCCATAGCTTACTGAGCATGACATCCTAAGTTACTTTTATTGCAAGATGTTTTATTTTCTGCTTCCCAGGGTCATATAGGTCTTCCAGGGCTTAGAGGACCTATTGGACAGCAGGGATCTCCAGTAAGTGATTCAAACAAGTGAGATTTCTCTATTGGCTGTTGAAAATGCATTTTCATCTGCATTCAAATGATTCTTTTTATTTATTTAATATATGTTCTTTCCAAAGGGAGACATAGGTGAATTGGGAGAGCAAGGACCAAAGGGAGAAAGAGGTTCTGAAGTAAGTAGAAAAAAGTAAAGCAAAACTGCACTTAATTGGAATTTGTATATTTTTAATGCTCATTGACTATTGTTGGAGAACGGTTCTATAAGGCTAAATCTCAGTGTTTGGGTTTCCTTTTCATACCTGCAGGGACAATAAAAATATAGAATGGAAAATTGCTTAATGATCTGGGATAGTAAATGTGTTATTTGGTAGGTAAGTGGTTTTACTTTGGAGTGATATAAAGCATTATGAGAGGCTCTTTTGGAAACATTTGAGTGATATTCAATTAATTCAACTTAAATATGGAGTTTCTTGTGGCAAACTAGCTCCGGAAGACACCCAGGATTTTACTGCTGTAAAGCCTCCTGGTACTGCACTGCACTGAATTTTCAGTCCTGGAAATAAGGAGTTTGCTACAGAATAGTAGAGGAATAATGACAGAGCAAGTCATGAAAAAGATCAAAGACTACATCTTTTCCCTTAGAAATAATAGTTAATCTTGATAGTGTATTGAAAATTGTCAGAAGTATTTTATATTCACCCATGGGGTGAATTTCATTGGCTTTTGAGATTTCAAAAGATTCAGGCTAAAAGATTTCTTACAATACCAATTGCCATTGCAACTTAAATGAAATATTTTGCCTGAGAAGTTCCGTAGCACAAGTCTGTTAGAGTTTCAAAATTTTCTAGGTGAATACAAGAATTTGTAGTAGATTAGGAATGGGGAGCAACAGAAAGGACACATGATGGGAAGACATTGTCAACATGTACTCTAGCCGTGTGCTCAGATATATTGCCTTTGACAAACTACTCGCAGCACAGGATAAAAACAGTCATTCCTCCGTCTTTCCCTTGGAGAATGTTTTCTTTGTGTTGCAAATGCCCCTCAGATTAAAATTGCCATTTGCAAATATGGAACCAATATCCAACCTGGAGCAACCCATAAGAGCCTAAAGGTTTACACAAAAATGTTAATAGTGAAAGCATTTATATGGTCTTAACTCCAGTGGCATGGCTGGTGCTGCTTTAGCAAGCCTTACAAAGGCAATCCCATAAACTGCAATGCTGAATCATCTCGGTTTACTTTATATGTATTCAGAAATGTTAATGAAAACAATGTAAAGTTCTTTGAATATATATGTTCCAGTTCTCATTGGTGGACTTTTTCCTGCCTTTTTTATCAAAAAGACATTAAATTTAGGAATAGAATAAAATTTTGCTAATTTTCTCATCTTTACATTTATTATCACACATTCACACTTACAATGACCTTAGCTTTTTCACTTTATTGCATGTTATGTAATATTGCTTCATAGTAGTTTAGCATCACTTTTACTTTAAGAACAGCATTTAAAATAATTAATCCAGAAAAGCTTGGAAGCTTTTTTCCACTTGATCTATGCTAACAAGTGTTATTCTTGCCCCTACTGTCTGAGCGGTTGTATCTTTTAGAGGTGGGATAAAATTCATCATATATTCTCTATATAAACAAAATTCTTTGAGATGCTCTTGGCCCATTCGGAGATTTTCTTCCTTGGTGCTTGGCCTCCTGTATCACTAAACAATTTTCAAGATACTATCTGCTATCAGTAGCACTCGGTTTTCGAAGACTACAGATTCCTACATCAGTCCAGACAAAAAAAAAAAAAAAAAAAAAAGTCTGTTTTAAAGTAAATTTTATCTTTTGTGTACATCTTAGATAAAAAGAATGTTCCCATATGTGACACCATTGTTTTTGAGTATTCTCCTTCACATACACTCAGTGCATCTACACTGATTGCTTTTCAGGACCTCCATTTTTTAAAAGGTACAGAAAGCACTGTAAAAGTTCTGAAAACAACACTTTACCAGTTGGAGAAAGGGAAAAATATATACAATTCTACCAAAAAATGTATTCACTTCTACTTGAAAAACTTTCTGCTTAGTCCTGAAGTGGAAATAATCTGTCCAAAGCCAGGCAATGTGAACATGCGTACTAGAGGGGAACAACGATCAGCATTTCTTAGGGGATTGAGTTTAAGACATTTGTCAGTTCACAAGTATTTGTAACTTTTAGGGACCCACAGGGAAGAAAGGAGCAACGGGTCAGGCAGGCAAACCTGGAATTCCTGTAAGTAACAAAATTCTACTGTCTATCTCAAGGTTATAAAGCAAAGAAAATAATAACTAATAAAACCAAAACTGAGTCATGCCAGTGGTACCCAGAAGTCTTATGCTCACTCTAAGGAACCTTCTTATGATTCAGAAAGTGTAAAGGAACCCCTGTGAAAATAAGACTAATTTTCCAAACTATCTTAAACTATACTGAATTATAGCCAGTTACTCAGCACATGGAAGTGAAGTGCAGCTAATATAACAACAAGGTCCTTCCCACTTGTAAAGTTACTTAATTAGATCATTTTTGCCTCTGGCTTGTAGTCCATGTGCAAATTCACATTATATTGCACAGAGCTGAACTACTGTTCACTCCTGGCTCCCATCAGTTCTTTGAATAGCTGCAGCCTACAGAAGCGTGGATCCATATGTCCATGACGGATATGGCTGGCAGATTCCTTGAGATTTACTTCTTTCTCTGACTGGCCCTGAGCTGAAATTTTTAGTGCTCTTTCTTGAGTTACTGCAGAGAAGCTAACTTGCATCCCTTTCTCCCTGAGGAAGAAGAAATAGCAGGCAGCAGTAGGTGGTCTGTAAACATAACCAAGAACAAAATGCATCAAGCTATTTTGGTCCCCTAATAAATAATACTACACAAGCACATATTGTAAATAACTTTTATTACCTTACATCAAAACATTGTCAGGAACCAGAGAAATGCAGCTGCTTCACAGAGCTTGTACCTGCTAGGCAGAGTGGAAGAGTCCTTTGAAGGCAAGGAGACTGTCTTTTGTAAATACTCAGTGCTTCCCTCTGGAGCACTGGAGAGTGTATCGTTTTGCAGACAAAGGAAAAGAGGGAAAGGCAAGACATACAGAAAAGTGAGGATGAGAAGACAGTAAAACTGGAACTTGAGAAGTCTCAAAGCACATCCCAAGTGCAAGATAATTCAGCAACCAGAAGTTAGAAATAAGATTTAGATGGCATGCTGCTTATATTCTATGTGGCTGTTAGTTAACTATACTTTTCCAAATGAGATGTGTTGTAGTTAGTGTATTTTACATTTCTGAGAAATGCATTCATACAGAGAGAATTGCAGAACTCCAAGCCTGTTAAGATAGTGTATGTCAGTCTAGAGGGAAATGATTATAAAGAAAAAAAAATTACTGTTCCTTTGGTGGGTGTGACATTAGGCTTTTCTGTGCAAGTATAGCAACAGTTAGCATAAACTTGTCTAATTAGAAGTTTGTACATATATTTGATATGTACTAATTTGAAGGCAGAATTTTGCAAATGTACAAGACAGAGTGCGTGGTAAAATGAAGACTGAAAAGACAAATAGTTAGGTTTTTTACAGGGATAAAAAGATTACTTTGTTAAGGTTCCTTGCTTCAGTTTAAGAATCAACACTCTCAGCCACCTTCCAGACCTGGCTCACAGAGAGATCAGCCCCATGGTTTCAGGAGAAGTTGCTCAGAGCCCACAGTACAGCAAGTCTAAGGTTAAGCCAATAGCATTTTAAACCAAACATCCGAACTGGGAGCCCCCTCTGCGAGTGTTCATCCATGTCAGTGGGTCTGTTATTATGTAGGGTTTATGAAATGCTGTGACTGAAGTCTAGTTCTGTGATGGTGAAGAAGAAGAGAGCTGACAGTGCTGCACTTGATTTTAATTTGTTTCAAGGGAAAACCAGGGCCAGCAGGGCAGAAAGGAGCAGTTGGGTACCCTGGACCAGAAGGCACTCCTGGGAACCCTGGCAAGCCTGGGCTGTCAGGGAAGCCTGGCCCTAAGGTAAGTTTCTTTCCACATTACCCCTTTTTATGTCATTTTGCATTACAGATTTTCTAAGGTCAGGGTATTTAAACAGAAAGAATCATTCTCAGTTCCTTGCGTATCTTGAAAATTAGACCAGTTCCTTGTTTTCTTTGTCCTTTGCTCCTGATATTCTGGCCAGGATGTAAGATTAGCATAAGAGAAGTGTGCTACGAGGACAACTGTTTCATTAGCGTACGTTAGTAGTAACTACAGCTAAGTGAAAATGCTTTCATAATGAGAGAGGTTTCACAGTTACGTTCCTGAAAATGAGCCATAGACCCCAGCTGAGGCTGTTTCTCTCAGGCCCTGAGATAATCCCACATTTTCCTTATTGTCTTTGAATTTTTAACCTATGTCTCTCTACCAAAGCAATTCTGAAGCTTTGCCCCAAACCAGTGAAAAATAATATTAGTTATCTGAGGTAGCTGGGAACATTCTTAGAACCAGTTTTTTTGTCTGTCTGTGCTTTGCTATGGGCCAAGGGTGGTGACCTGCTCCTTCTGGGAGCAGTGAAATAGCTCTTTGCGTGTTCACTCTAGAGAGGAGGGAGCAAATTCGTTTAGTTGTCCTCATTGTTGAAAGTCTGATCACTTTGATTTCAGGTATGGTAACTCTCAGTAGTTCTAGTTAGATGGACCAGGAACTGTTATAAAAGGTTGCCAAGTTAGATTTGGTGTTAGGAGTTAATCAAGCTGCCGAATGACGCACCTCTATTAGAAGTACAAACTTGTCTGATTGAATGAAGAGAACGTTGAACAAGTTACCTGTAGGGGGCAGATGTGCCATGTTCGAGCCTTCCAGTTTCAGATAATGTCCTCCTCTTTCAAGTACTTAGAAGTCTTTGGAGCTGGATTCAGGAGTATCACCCTAAAGAATTTACTTTTTTTCCTTTCAACTCAAAATGTCATCTTTCATATTAAAAAAGATTCTGTTACTCCATATTAACAATATTTAGCAGCATTACAATAAGAGAGGTTTTTAACTGATTTTTGCCCCAAGGAATAAAAAGGACAGACCTTTCGCTATGTGAGTTTATCAGTACATCAGGCTATAAGTCACAGTACCGTATTCAAAAGCTCTGAAATTCATATTTAATATAAAACTTCTGTTTCCTGGAACCCTTTGATTTCTACTGAAATGTCATATGATAAAAGAAATAAGATCTCTATATATGTATGTGCATATTTCTACTATTGGCATAACAGAAACATTCATTTGGATGTCAGCAAATTTCCATTTTGTATTTTTTAACATGTCAAAATTGGCTGAACTCCATGTACTCAGTAACATTTTTTTCCATTAAAAATAGTTGCTTTTGTTTATTGTCGGATGTTCTCATACATTTTCATAATAAATGTTCTGATCTTTCTTGATGTGGTAAAGTTATTGTATGTGAATCCTACAGAGTGTACACAATCATACTCATGTTATCAGTATGTCTGGTATTTATAAATATGTTGAATTTTGAATGTTTCTGTGGGAAGGTAGTCTCATTTTGTTTCTTGATAAGGAATTCTTTCTTGAAAAAATGGATACAATGAATCTCAACCATATTTTCAGCCCATCTGTAATGAATGAATCCAGCATCTTGTTTTCATCAGAAGGAGCTCCTTATTGTAAGCTCAGAATCCTCAGACATCACACAACACTCAGCCAAGAACCATCACAAGGAGTCATCTTTTATAATTAATGGAGACTAGTGCTCTTTCCCTGTATATTTCAAAATAGAGTTAGAAAAGAATTAAATAGGGATCAACACTAAAGGCTTTAATCTGAACCTGAAATGTTTTAGGTTTGGGAAAAATTTTAAGTCTCATATAAGCAATTCTGTATGATTCCCTGTGTGAAGTAAAAGCAGTCACTGATATGCCCATGAATGCTTCCATATATGCTTGAATGCACAATTACTGTGGACAGAAGATTGCGTACTACCTAGCTGGGCAACTATTCCTATTTAGGAGGGTGCTAAAGGGGAAGATGCCTTGAATAAACCCAAAGAGGAAATTGATTCTCTTGAATGTTTTCAGAAGTCTCTCAAGGTCTAGATATGTGATCCCACACAAATGACATCATGATATATTTAGGGTAGCACAGTACAAGGTTTAAGGTAAACACTGAACTGAACAACTGCAATGGGCAATGGCATGGTTAGCATTTGCTTTGCTGACAGTCAGTGACTTGTTGAACTATAATAACTTGACTCCTCAGAAACCTCAATCCACCCCACAGTTAAAGCACATTTAGCTTTGTTGCTAAGTATGATGGGGCTTTGCTTTTGGAGTATTAGCAGAAATCCAGAAGATACTGCTAATCATTGTCTTTCCATATATTTTGGTGTACTATCAATGTATGTCTGTATATACAGAAAGCATTACGTGGCTTTGACTGATTTTATGTTATATGCCTGTTTTAGCATACAATGAAAAAACATGTTTGGCTGTTCTGCTTGTAACCAATTATTTTTAATTTAAGGGTAATAAAGGAAACTTGGGCTTACCAGGCCTGGCAGGTTATCCTGGAGCTCGAGGTCCCAAGGGATTGCCAGGTGTGCCAGGGCCCATGGGAGCACCTGGACTAAAGGTACACTTATGGGATCTTGTTGTTTAAGTACAGTGTTACTGATATTGCTTAGTCTTCATACTGCATCCGGTGATCATGGAACCACCATGCTACTGTTAATCATATGAGTAATTGACATCAAAGTATGGAAACATTACAGATAATTGTCTCCATTTAGAATAGGATTTTCAGTGCTCTGAGATTTGATTGGTAAGCAGTTTTTAAAACCTTAAGTTACTTGAAAACTAGGGGAGGGAAATACTGTCTGTCTCTGTTATCTTTTCATGGAAATATATTTGTATAAACTGTATTCACTATTTGTAGTGTTTATTACCAGTACTCCCAGCCTGGATTTTACTCCTGTGTCTAGACAATGAGCCATAGAAGGTAGCTCCTGCTCAGAAACACTTGCAATCTGAAAAAGATAGGGAATAGATGAAGCGAGGGAAAATGGTTACCACATTGTGCAAAATAAATGGTAAGAGTGGACATACTGAGTCAGGCTAAAAGTCTGTCTATGTTAGAGCAGAAAGGTAACACCTAGGAAAGTGCATAAGCACAAAACAAGCATGAAAGATATCTATTTCCAGCCTTAATAGCAGCTCAGTAGCCTCCTGAGTTGGACACAGTTTCTATGTATTTGACAGTCCTCTGAGGATTTCTCTTGCATGAACTTGTCTAGTTTCCATTTGAATCAATTTAACCAATCTAACAGCAAGGAGTTCCACAACTATACTATGCCTAGCTCAGAGGATTACTTTTTAAATTAAATTCTAACCTTCCTGTTCTGTATTTCAATTTGTGCATTTTAGTTCTTGCACTGTGAAATACCATACTGGAAATGATCCAGTGTTCCAAGGTTTTTGTATGTTTCCAAGTCAAGGAAGAGTCAAGTCACATTTGCATTTTAGTGAAAAAGTAATTACTGAAAGCATTCCTAATGGAAAATAAAATTAATAGAGTAGGTTTATTTCTTAGAGAGAAAGCATGTTCCATACTTGTGCCAGGAAACCAATCTTTACATTTGTAACTGTCAAAATTGTAATAAAGGACATATCTTCCTATTCACAGGGTGAAAAGGGGCTTCTGGGTCATCCAGGAAAGCAAGGCAAAAGAGGCTTTCCAGGATCACAAGGTGACCAAGGACCAGCAGGAGACCCTGGACTGAAAGGACAGACTGTACGTAATCACAGCTGTTGATGCAAAACAAGTAGTCCAAAAGTTACCAACATGAAATAATAATAAGGATGCTGCTCCTATTACAGGGAGAAGATGGAGATCAAGGTTTGATGGGGTTTCAAGGATTCCCGGGTCCAAAGGTATGTGCTCATGTTTTTCTGTTAGTTCTTAAGCCAATTAAGGAGTGAGAACATTAAGAAAGCATAGAAGCAATCAGCTTTAACAACAGTTTGTTCAAAATCTTTTGGAACATTGTAGGCAGAACTGTGTACTCCATGTCCAAAGACAAATGTTCTGTGTCACTGCACTTGGTATTTTTACTGTTACTGCTTTCAGAAATTACCTTATTTGCACTGATTACAAGAGACTGAAACAAGTAGATATCTAATGTTCACGTTTGACTAAATTGTTCCTTTGCATTTTCAGGGTCCTGAAGGGGACATTGGCTTAGTTGGAATTCTGGGCCCAAAAGGTCCAACAGGCCAAGTCGTAAGTGTTTTACTCCATGAAAGAGCTTGTCAGGGTGGCTTGCAAGTGGCACATGTTTTTAATTTAGGGGATCATCTTTTTTACTTATTAACAAGGCCAGAACGCTCTAGCCAAACCTTTCTGACTATGACTCTGCTAGAAGCCCTTTGCCTGCACTGCTCTGGTTGCAACATGGGTACAGATACACATGCAGAGCTGGGCTCTCAATCTTGAAGGAAATAAGCAAGTTCTGCTGACAAACTGTGGCTCACCTAGTATAATCTTATCTATACAAGTATTCACTGTTATGTCTTTGTCTGTTGGGGTTGAACATTCTCTTTCTTCCTTCTGGCAACACTGCTGGTTGTATAACTATCCTACAGCAAAACAAAAAAGGGTCGAACTTTGCCTGCAGTAAGACAGAGTGGTACTCGAGCATTATTGATTAAAAAGTAGTCCTTTTAAAATAAATATTTTCTTTTTATCTATAAGGTTACTAAATTGCATTAGCTCATTCTTCAGGACACCTTACAGCATCAGGTGAAAAAGGAAAAAGGGGGAAAGGTTGTATCATGGAAGGCCTTAGTACAAAACATTCTTCTCTTACTGCTGCCTTTGCCATCACAGAACTGAATTAGTTCAGTTAACCAGATGCAGAGCAGCAGCTTTAGTGGCCTGTTCTAACAGCTGCTTTCTTTTTCTAAACATTCCTATGAAAGATAAACACTGGAAATGAGCAGTTTGCTCTAAGTGAAATGGAATGGGAAAGTAGCAACTTAGCAGTACTTACTGGAAGCCTTACAAGAGTACTTGTGGGCAGTAACATAGCTCAAGATACAGTTGATTGTAGCTTAATAAATATGTGGTCTTTGATAATCAGAATACTTAAGTTTCCACTGGTTTTAGTGCATCAGCTTTCACATAAAATAATGTACATGGGCTTTCCAAGCATAACTATTACTAATTATCAAAATAATTACCTTGCTGATTTTGTAGCAATGTGCACTCAATATTCAGAAAGAGCATATATCACTGTTATCTTCTGGATATTTGCCAGGGCTGTGTGCTGAGCAACTTTAAACCAGGACACATCATAAGGATTTTCTTCATTTTGGAAACATGGTGGGCTAATAAATTCTTTGCTTGTTTACAGGGATATATTGGCCCTGTTGGTCAAGAAGGCATAACGGGCCCAACTGGCAGGCCTGTAAGTTTCCCTTTTCTTTTGCATAATTTGGTTATTTCATCTACCCTTAATTTTAATAATTTTTTTTGCAACCAGCAACCATCCAGCATCTGTGATGCAAACAAGAAAAAACATGACAAAAAACAATGACAAAGAAGTCATTGCAATGGCCTTCTGTGCAAGCACAGTATCCAGAGGGCATGTCCACAGGAGCTAGTCAAGGTATAAAACAGCACATAGTAACTACCACCAGGATATTTTTTCTCAGCCTTAGGTCTGAGACATATCTAGAGAATATCCACACTTGGTTTCGATGTAGTTTGTTTTGTATGTGTTAGTTGAGCTGAACTGTCCAGAGTGCTCCTCTAGACTTGCTAGGAGTGCCCACAAGGCCTTGTTTTGGGTGTTCCATGTGCTGGTGAGGTCCGTGTTACAATTCAAGTATCTTCTTGGCCTTTCTGATGAGCTTCAATGCTTCCTAGGTTCCCTGCAGTCGGGGAGCTCTGCCCTTATCCCTGTTTCCGTGCTTTGTTGCACTCTTTGTGCCAGAGGTGGAGCAGTGTTCTGCAAGGGCACCCTCTGGCTCATGTCCACAGACTACCCAGCCATGTAAGGTAGTTTTAGAAACTCTTTGTACCACCCAAGTTCCTCTGTTTGATCAACAAGACTCAAAGTGAATGAGAATGTCTAAAAATTAAAATAATAATCATTAAAATAGCAGGAATAGATAATGAAAGTAATAAATACAAATATTTACCGGAAAAAGAAAGGAGAAGGGAAATGTTCCTTCTATAGACTATTCTTTCCATCTGTTGGGAAAAAGACAGTACTTGCTGCACTCTTTTCAATCCTACTCAGGAGGAATACTTTACAGATGCTTTAATAGACTTCATATTGAATGTAATAGTTTGCCATTATCATTAAGAAAGCATCGCAGCTGAAGATTATTTCTATGCACTATGAAATACTGCCATCAAGATGTAAAATTCTTCCAGAGAAGAACTGTAAGATTGTTACCATCTTTGGAAACACAGTTTAGGTGCAAAACTAGCTAAAAATGCCATGGAGACAGAAAAACAGCATCTGATCTGATGGTGAGAGGAGACCTAATGGGATAATAAAAGTAGTTATGTAACCAATGGATTTCTTCAGTGACAGAGAGTTGTGAGTTTTGCTCTCAACTTTTAAGATGGTGAAGCACTGATGATCTTCTGTGAATCAAATTGCAGACAGTACAGCTGATTGACAGGGAGAACTCTGACAGTTAAATTACTGAGAAAAAACATACTTACAATCTGAAGAAAACAGTTTTCCACATATAAGAATTACAACATGTTTTCAAGTAATTTATTTTTCTAATACTACGGAAAAATTAAAGCCCCAGAGCTGTAAATCCTTCCACAGATGAGACTGGACTTTTCATGTAAACAGAATAACTCTCAATTTTCTTATTTCAGTCCTAGGCAGCTAGAAACCATGCTGGCTTAACAGCTTCTCTTTCTTACAGGGACCGAGAGGTGAAAAGGGCACAAGGGGTGAAATGGTAAGATGAAACAACTTTTGTGCTTTCATTTTTTTGGCTGCATAAATAGTATTCTTGTGTTACCTAATGTACTCTCGCGTGCTCTGAATGCCAGACTCTTGTGTTGTGCTCCTGGAGAGTGCTGGCCAAGAAAGCTAGTAGCTTGAGTCAGAAGTCTGGCCATTTCTTGTTCAAGTTGACTTATATAGATATGCCCAGTGTGTGGGCTGTCAGGCAGTATGGCCCCTGATCATATAGCACTCACATACTTCAAATCTCTTCCACTTCGGATCTAAAAGAAAAATCCTTTTCCATATTTGGTGTCCATGCTCCAGTGCCTCACAGCACAGCATGCATACATATGGTCTTATGTCTGTATCCTCTGGTCTAGAGAGGGAGTTCAGCCTAGAGCTGAGAATGGGTGTCCATGCAACATATGCCAGCTGTAGTAGCAGTATGTAGCACTGGTAGGTTATGCAGTTGCTCTCTCTCATTTTTTCAGTAAGAATATTACATTAGTTTTTGTGCATTAATATATGTTGTATTTTATTTTTTAAAAATGGGTTAAGGCTAGTAAAGCCTCCAGTTAATAATGGCTAAGTGAAAAGCCAGTGTCAATTTATCATACTGGTGGCAAGTATGAGTACAATGATGCTTATGACATTACGTTATATGCCAGGTTTATAATTAATTCCTTTTCCAGTAACTGGCCAATGTCATCTTGTTCCTGTTGCGCTTACCCTGCCTCCAATCCCACTTCGTTTAAAATAATTTAATTTGTCTTATTGTATTTTGCTTTTAGCAGCCACTTGTGTGCTATTCCAATATAACTGCCTTATAAAAGTTGTGAAAAATAAATCAGAAATATTAAAAATTGCTTAAAGAATTAAGGCTTTGAACTAAGCTTGCTGTACATGTCTTGGGGAACTTTAATTCTAATCCTCTTGAGGCCATTCCTGTCTCAGAGTAACTGGAAGACTAGATTCTTAATTCGTGCTGCTATTAACCATCTTAACTGTCTTTTTCTCCTGTTTGTTCACAAATATTGCTATGACAGCATAGAGCTAAAAATGCCGACACATAAAAAATAATAAAAGCCATCCAAAACAACGAACAAGAAACACCTGTTTCCTTTATTGGTGCTGGTGTTTAAGAAGTTCTTTCCTAAATAAGTTCTTGAATTCATCAAGATGAATTCATCTCCTAAGACTGTCTTCAGAAGAAGAATGTTTAAATTGTATCCAGTGGCATTAGTTTATGTTATATAGCCAAGAAAAGGATTTATTTTCAACTATTTTCAGATACAAAGGAGAGAAAATTATTTTCATCCAACTGTGTATTCCCAGCTTGAATTTCTATGTTTAAAATTGATGTTGGCATTCTTCCTAGAATCACAAAGATTTTAACCTTTTTGTAGCAGTCCCAAGTTTTAGTTACAGTTTTTATTCTTTCAGGGATACAATGTTCATCATGGAATATCCTTTTATCCCCTGAAAAACATGGAATGTAAAATCCTATCTCCTTATTGAAGTCAGTGGTGAACCAAAATTCAGGTCCAGTAGGCTATTTCTGGAGAAAAATAGAGTCAGTAGAATAGAACTGACAGGGTCAGAAGCAAGTCTGTTGAAAAATTTTAATCAAAATTATTTTTCATTTCAAAATGTTCATACCACTGTGATTGAAACATTTAGGAAAAACATGGAATACATTTTGGGATATTGTTTCAGAATTCTCACATTTCTGAAAGTGTGTTTTTATTTTTTGTTTTTATTTCATGGTATGTCACATAATGAATTATAATACTGAGTCATAAAATAATCCAGATTGTAAGGGATCACAAGACATTTCTAGACCAACCTCCTGTTTAAGAGAAGGTCAGCTCTGAGATGAGACCATGATGCTCAGGGCTTTATTCAGCCAGGTCCTGAAAACTTCCAGGGATGGAGACTGGATAATCTCTTTGGGCAGTGTGTGACTATCCTCAGGATGAAAAAAGATACAATATGATATGATAAGGCATAATCTGTAATTTTCTAATATGATCTCTTACCTTAGATTTACAATTATTAATGGCAGCTACTACACTGCATTGTGTATCAGACTATTACATTACAGGATGTTATTAGGCTTTACCCATTCTGAGATATGGTAACATAACATCAAAATGACAAAAGTGGTCAGGGAAATCTTAACATTAATAATGTTTGTTAAAAATACTTTGTTTCTTTTCAAATTTCAAAAGTCATGGAAAATATGGAAGTCCTTGGGATTGCTTGTGTTTTCAAAGTTAAGCGTGTGTACCATTGCATATAAAATCAAGGCCTTACGGTACTAGAAAAAGATTGGAGTTTTGGCCTTTGAACTTCTGCATTAGCAATTGAATTGGGTAATTAAAGACTTAAAGAGCACACTAAAACTAACTCTTCTGTTCTCTGCTTTTGTTATTGTGAACTGGAATTATACTTTTCTCACTTAAATTCTAATGTGATCAAAGGGTAAATTAAGTAGATTTGTAAAGGTAATCCTGTACATTCCAGTAAAACATTTAGCAATTAACTTAGTCCACAAAAAAGAGAGTAATTTAACCTTATTTTGCTGCTCTACAACAGAAAGAACGAACATGTATAACGTCTCTGTTGGCTTTTCTACACACTCTGCAGTCTTGTTATATTTTAAAGGCTTGTAAGGGTAACTGATACAGCCCTGTGAAGTTTTAATGAACTTAAGAAATGTATTATCTGCAAAAGTAGTTTACAATAGTTAACAAATATTTACCCTTTTTTCACATTAATTTTATTGGCAAGGAGACAGTGAATCAAGACAAATTACATTCCTCTTTTGCAAAATACCTTAAATTCATTGGAACAGTGCAGGTTTTGATTTTTTTAAATATTCAGTTCTATCTCAGAAACCACCATAACTTTGAACTGTTCTCATCCCAAGACTTTTGGAGTCTTGAAATTGTGACACATGCCAAGAACACAGAATATTAACTGAAGCATTCAATCATCTGAAAAATCCACTGGAATGTCTAAATCTCAGCACCCAGAACAAGGACATCTATTCATCAGAGAGCAGTGGTTACTTAGGGACAAACTGTTGAAGACTTTGTGCCTTGCCTTGACTTGGTATTTGCATAATCAAGCCCTGACCCAAGATAAACAAGTATGTCCTCACACTGTCAAATGAATTTCTCAAGTTTCTTTTTCACACTCTCTTTCATTTTATACTAAACATACTTTACCAAGCATCATCGTACAGTTCACTAATATATTCACATGGGATTGAAGGTATCCTGCAGCAGTCTAACAGCACCTGAGTTGCTGATCTGATTAATTCAGTGTGGAGGTCAGCCTTCCCAGCTAGCATACAACAGTGTAGCTCTGTGAAACTCAGCTGATTTGTGACAGCTGAGGGACTACCCAAAAATAGTAGATGTCATCTCTGCAAACTCATCTCTCATCGGTTTTGTAATAATGAATAGCAGCAATAATATTTGATGTCTGTTTAATAGTAATAGGATTTCAAAGAAAATTTCAAGCTGGGCAATAATCAAACTCACAAGAGTAAAGGGAAGCTAGGTACTTGCCACAGAACCCACAGGGCTTTCTACACTACTTTTTATAGGCTTAGAGTCCCTTCTGTAAGTACAAGTGGATGAAACACAAATAAATAGATCAGGATGCATCAGTTGAAAAGTTTCTCCTAAAAAATGATAAATTTGGAGCCTCAGTGACTTAAGTACTAAATCACTCCTATCTGCTTTGAGATCTTTTTTTTTTTAAAAATATATATGATTCAATGTAGGATTGAATCTGGCCTTTCTTTAACCATTTCCAGCTGCCCTTGCTGGTGGCAGCTTGAAACACAGCCCCAAGTTCAGCAGTGGTAGCATGCAGTGACACTCATGCAGATCTTGCTGTGAAATCTCACAGCAGGAATACTTCTTATTACTATATTAAGTGATTTACATCTTAATACCTCTTTGACTAGATGATTTTCACAATGTTTGTCAGCATGACCATGTCAGATAAGATTATTTCTCCTTTGGCAGAGACTTAGTACTAGTGTGACCATACTGGTGTAAGAGGGCTTTTGCTGGAACAGCTTATTGTGCTCAAATAATTTGTACAAGCAGCACTGGCTAAAGACTGTTTTTCTTAGATTAACTCAGTTATGTTAAAAGTTTTTAGTAACACATGGTGCAGGTGCAGCCTGTGTCTTCCTTTTTCTTCTCTTTGCTTGTATTAAGGCACTGCCACCTATTCTTTTCCTTGTCATTGTTCTTGCTATCGTTTATGTTACAGCAGCTCCTAGAGGCTTTGAGTATTATAGAGATTAAAGAAGAGGATCTAACAGAAACATAAGTAACATTGTATATTAATATTCATAATCACTTCATCTTAGTGTGAATAGTTGCTCAAATAAAGGATGATTCAGATGGAGTTATTGTTCTTAGGAGGGCCCATGTCCAGCCCTAAGGCAAGCCTAAAACTTAGATTTAAGACTATGTGTATTGTAGGTGCTATAAGCTAGGGAAAAGCAGTTGTTCTCCTCCTCTCCTCCTCACTACATCATCCTACACGCTAAAATGATGCCATTTATGATTAGGAAATAAACACGTAACTTCTTGAATCTGAAGGAAGCCTGCAATATCACTGTTCAACAATGAACTTTGTGTTCTGGCTGAACACTGACACTGCTAACAAATGGAGCTAATAAATACCTCTAGCAGATACGCATAGAGTAATGCAGATCACTTAGTTTATTACAACTACCCATAACATTATTTACAATGCTTTTATGAGCATTTATCCCTTGTAGTACTTGTATTGGGATCACGCATATAATGCTGGCATAATGTATATGTATGACTTTGTATGACTTCTAATGCTCCCTTAATGTCAGAAGTAATTGGATAAACAAGGAACCAGACAACCCAGCGATTTTAACAGGAATATTCACATGTTAACAGTGTGGTACTTTAACCACAGTAACTAAAAATCTACAGCTTTACCAAAACTGATATCACATCTTCTTCATTGTATGCATTGTGGTATTTTTCTGATGTAAAAATACATAAATATAAAAAGCAGATATGTTAATCTATAACTGTTGCATGTTATCTCCATTTCTTCTAGGGGCCTCAGGGACCTCAGGGCCAGCCAGGGCCACCTGTAAGTGCATTAAAAAAAAAAAAAAAAAAGTGTGGTTTTCTCCATTGTGATTGTATTTTATATATATATATATATATATATATATAAAAATATATATATAAACATGTGAAGCATCTAATATCTGGTTTCTCCCATTTTCCAGGGACCACCTGGGCCACCAGGACCAAGAGTAAGTTCTGTAACAATCCTAACATTGTAACCTACAATCCAGTCCTTTTTTGAATGTGCAAATAGCATGATCCTCTTCAAATGCATTGATTGTTCCATCACGAAATGCATTTTTCTACTGCTTCCATCACTATAGCAATACATATTTTGAACCTTCCATCTTATACTGTCAGTTCTGTTCTGCTGTGCTATTGAGCCCTCAACAGGTAATGCTTATGGAAAATGCTTGTCATTTTGCCACGAGTTAACTTCGTCACGTTCGAAAAGGTTTTTTTCCTAATCTGCATTTGAGCAATCTGAAAGATAGCAACAGAAAATTTTGTGCTATTTCTGGCCTATATATATGTATACATACAAGATTTCATTTGTTAAGGGATTGTGCCAGTTAGGACAGACTCAGTATCTGAAGTGTCCTAAAGCTGTAATGATACATGTAATCTGAGAACAAATTGCAAGAACTAGATGCTTGTGTGGGTTACTTAATTCTTTAAAAATAAACAAACCTATTGTCTGGGTCTAGTATATATGCCACGCAAAGGGCAGAGAATGAAGATATGCAAGAAACAGGCTTCTCCCTTCAGAGGCTAGTTTGTTAGTCTTGGTATTTATTCATGCATCATGAAGACTGCTTTGATCTGTCAGATGCTGATGTCTAACTGAGGTATTCTTTGTGTGCTTTCTGAAAAGGAATAACACCTTTTCACACTTACCTGGATTGGTTTTCTTAAGTATATAAATTAAATGGCTGAAGGAATAAGTTGGGACATTAGTCTGTAACAACTATTATAGTATCTCTTTTCCAAGTTCCAGGAGTATGATCATTAAATTGGGTATGGGGGTACTAAAAATTCAAATATGCTTTTTCTGTGTGTATGCTTACACTCTTTGGAAATGGAAGGGAGGATCCCATTTTATAAGTAAGTGTTTACAGTGAATTGTTTTCTTGAATGACAAAATAATGAAGCTATGGTGTATGTTGCTACAGTACTCAAAGAATTTACCACCTGCATTTTAGAATATTCCTGTTCATCTTTTTATATTCTGAAATATTTTTTTTTACAGAAACAAGTGAACATCAATGCTGCTGTTCAAGCTTTGATTGAGACAAATGCTGCTCTGCAGATGGAGGTAATATATTTCAATGCATTCACATTATCATACAGAGTATACAATTACTATTCTATTTTTTGAGGACAACAGGGCTTCTTTACAAAAACGTAATTTAAAATGAATCATGGTTAGCAAGTAATTACTGTAGAATACAATTAAACATGCTAGAATTTATAGAATATAACTGAAATGAAGTTAAGAAAACCAGCAGTATTTCTACCTTTGTGTCATAATTGGCAGTAATGGAGATTTATTGACTGTCACAATGAGCAGACTGAATCTGTTCAACCACAGATAATGACAGTGGCATTTAGGCCTTGATCCAAAAAATACTGACACACATGCAAGTGTGTGCTCCCACTGATTGCAAGAAAATTCCTTACATGAGTGAAGTCAAATACATTTGCTTATATTTTCCAGGTTAAGCCTAAGAGTAGATTTCACTGTTTAAAATCTGGAACTGCTAAGTATATTTTAAAAATGCACTAATGTTTTTCTTGTTTTTCTTATTTTTTCCTTTATCCACATTTTTATGTCAACGTTTCATAATGACATACTTGCATGACCTTAACCTGCCTGTAACTTCACTGCTCTGATAATTTATTACACTAATTTGTTTCTTGGAATATGTTGTTGTTACCCTGCTTTATATGGCTGATTGCATGCATTATAAATACTTTGCTTCTGTCTGGCTATTCAATGGCCATTTGATTTGTACTGCTGTTGTGATTACTTCTTTGTGGTAACATTTGTTAACGGCCCTTGGCAGAAATACCAGAATACTGAAGTAACTTTACTAGATCACAGTACAGAGATATTCAAGACACTGCACTACCTTAGCAATTTATTGCACACCATCAAGAACCCCCTGGGCACCCGGGATAACCCAGCACGCATCTGCAGGGATTTGCTTAACTGTGAACGTAAAGTGGCAGATGGTAAGTGTCTACTTGCATTAAAGCTTGAATACAACTAGGCTTTGAAACGTGTTGCTTCTAAATGTTACTTTCTACATCAAAATTCTAATGTGTAATTTTTTTTTATTATATTCTGTTGCAGTGTGCCTGTCACAGCTGTTTTTATTGTATCTTTATTTAAGATAAAATTTCTGAATTTTAAAGATTAAAGTATGTAGCTAATATTATATAGATATTATAGACAGATTACATATATAAGTAAACAAAAGTGTGCAGAAAATTTGAAACTGAATCCAACTTTGTGATTAAAAGTTTCCCTAGTATTTATAGCTAATCTGCAATGAATTTTGTGTGGATCATATTCTACGTTCCTAATGAGAAAATTTTATAGAGTATACTACCACTGTCAGATACACTGGTAGTTGTATCCCAGAAGATCCTGAATCAGTATTTCAAATCAAAAATAATTATTTAAACCTGTGACATAAATCCATTTCTGAGTGACTAATAAATACCTGTAAATATCCCTATTATCAAGTATTAGCATTAACAATCTAAGGAGGAAATGGGAAATGAAGTTAGAGGTTACAAGGACTGTAACTGCCACTGTTCTATGGCATATATAAGGAGATCAATTCTTTAAGGCTCTAATAGAGATGAGCCTGACCCTTATTACAGCTGTGCTCTCCTAAATAAATCTCAGTCCTTTAGGGCCACAGAGGTCACTGACACAGTCCTCCACTTCAGAGGATTACACACACCCATATAAATTGTAGGGCACGGGCTCACCCATACTTAACCATAAATTGAGGGAAGCTAAATCCTGATATAGTTTGCATGTGTCCTACTTCTTTTATTGGACCAAATCCCATGGATTCACAATGGCAAATACTCCTTAGTACTATCACTAGGATATGTCACATAGAAGTGTCTCATCGAAGAAAGACAGTGGAGAAAGAAAGGCTCTTGAAGATGCTGATTGATACTTTACATATGCTCTGTATAAAGCTAAGCCCAAAGAAAAAAAGAGTTAAGTTTTAATACAGAAAGAGCAGACTGGAAATAGTTTTCACTATTTAGCTGTAGAAAGGGAAAACACTTTTGAAAATATGACAGTATTCAAAAGTCATTGCATATGTAATCAGAATTGAATGGTTATGATAATTTTGTTCTGCATGTGTTATTAGTAGAATTATAATAGCGAAAAGACTTTCATGTTCCTTTTCTTTCATTTCCTAGTGAAGCTATGGTGATAATATATCTAATACTTGCCAAAACCCATGAATTTTAGTAAATTGTTTAATAACAATTATATTTTGGTTTTATTTTCTACCTGGGATTATATACTAATAGGAAAATACTGGATTGACCCAAATATTGGATGTTCTTCTGATGCCATTGAAGTTTTCTGCAACTTCACTGCAGGTGGTCAGACATGTTTAACACCACTGTCTGTGACAAAGGTATGCATTGCTTCCAGAGAGACTGTATCTGTGCTGGAACTCTGAATGCTTATTTACTTACCTCATGAAAATATGTTAGATTTCAGGGGGGTTTTAATGTGCATCTTTGTGCAAAGACATGTTATATATTCTGTTACAGAAGTTACAGATTTTCCAGAGATAATATACATTAGTGTAACTCTCACTTTGTTCATTTACTCACCTTCCATGCTGATAAAATTATTTTGTTTTGCTGTATACTTTTCTATAAAAGGCATAAAAATAAGCCTGGAATGCTTCTATGCTACATTAGTAACTCATGACTCAGGGCAGCTAGGTGTAGAGATGCTGAGGTCATTGCAATGGGAAGGTAGAAAATTATGACTACTTTTCAACACTTAACCACTTTTAAATGCCATTAGGCAGAGACTGGTTTCCTTTTTATCATTATTCCATGCTCCTCTTAACATGTAGTCCTTAAACCCTTGGGAACAGAAATTTTATATTTGTGGAGTTTGGGGTATACGCTTTTGTTATTGGAAAGTATCAGAAATACCATAAAGTTCCCATACACATTCCTACGTTTGGAAGATCCTCAACAATGTTTTGTAAGCATTAGCAAATATTTATATTTAAGGTTTGAAAATGTCCTGTGAAAGCTTCTGTTGATAGTAATTGCTGAAAGAGGACCTAACAGCTCTCCTGAAAAATACAAATCATGCTCTTTGGCACTGATACCAATGTATAAACGTATACATGCTCTCATGCCTGAACACCACACAGGTATGTGCATGTCCATTTGTGTTGCTGTGGCCATTCAACATAGTCCAGCTGTAAGTCTAACAATGGATTTCTCTTCAAACTTAGCTGGAGTTCGGCGTTGGAAAAGTGCAGATGAACTTCCTTCATTTATTGAGCTCTGAAGCAACCCATAGCATCACAGTTCATTGTCTGAACACGCCAATGTGGGGATTAAATAAAGCAGGTGGCCAGAAAACATCTGTTAGCTTCAAAGGATGGAATGGTCAAATATTTAAAGCAAATACGCTGCTTGAACCGAAGGTGCTTATGGATGAATGCATGGTAAACACTTTTTAGAACTGGCATTATTCAAACCATAATGGAGTTACTGTTCAGACATTATTAACTTTCTGCAAATAAGTAACAAACATTTAGATTAACATCCCTTAAAGGTTGCTTCTTACATTGTTCTGTGTATGTCTTTATATGCCAACCTTTTGCTACTGAATTCAACATCTACACAAACGTAAAAGCAATTGCAGTCATACAGGGTACTTGTAGTTTGCATTGAGTGTCATGTATTTCAAGACTACTAAGACAATGGAGACATCAGAACAGAAATAAGGAGGTCCTCCAGGAAACTTTAGGAACAGTCACTCTCAAAATGAAAATTCAGGCTTCAGTAAGTTCTGTTGAGGTTATTTTACACAAAATCTCACATTCAAACAGATGGAAATTATCTTTTTTTGACAACTAAGTATCTTTAAATTCATTGACTATGAGTCAGTTGTTTGGTTATTTAATAAAATAATGATGATTGGAAATGGACTTCATGGCTGGCTAAAATATTAAATCATACCTGTATTTAGGAAGAATTGAAAGAGCTTATTAACTTTCTAATGCTTATTAGATTACTCCACTCACCCAGACGTGAGTCTTTTCGTAAATGTCGTGGTAGAACACTATGAAACATAGCAGCCAAGCACTTCACACTTTCAGTATTTTATAGCTCTACTTTAATTTACAGTAATGGAAGACATGAGACTGGTTCCATATTGATACAGGGGTGTCAAGTGAGATGTTTAATCTCAAAACAGAAAGTGGTTTTATTGAGGCACTTCAAAGGGGTTATACTTCCAACCTTTATTAGCACATGCTAATGAGATGCTCTAGCCTGTGTCACGCAGCTACGGTATGGCTGTCAAAGCCCCTTTTCCCCACCTTCCAGTCTGTTTGGGACTGGTTTAATCCCTGAGAAAAATTAAGGCATAAGTTATTGAGAAGTGCCGTTTTTCTGTGAGGTTCTGCAAGGTCTGCTGCTGTTTCTATGAGAAACGATGTATTGTACAGATCTGCCGCAGAATGTCACACATTTCCTTCTCTGCAGAGATTTCACCGTACTTGATGGGTTTTAGGAATGGAGTCATTGCAAACATCAAGACACTCCCAGCCTCGGACAATGTTAGAATGTTATTTTATAATTTTTATAATGTATCAGGTTTTTACGGAGATTTCTAAAGGATTAGAATAATCAATACAAAGTTCATGGCAAACATGCAGCTCTCATTCCCTACAATTATTCTTCAAGGGCTACTAAGTCATTCAAGTGCCTGTAGAGTTCATAACCTGAGACCTACTGTTCCAATTTGGAGGTGAATTTAGCAAGAGATCTAAGAGTCTGTATGAGCCCAGGACTACTTGTGAAGTGACAGGCACCCTGTTCTGAGCCCAGCTGCACTGTGTCTGCATCTGCTCCAGCTGGATCCCAGCTGGGCTTTTTTACAGTTACAGTTTTGCCAAGTGTGCCCGTGGTATTGCATGGGAGAAATGGCCTTTGTTAAATTACACAGTTTTTATAGGAACTGCTGGGAGAAGAAATGTTTCTGTACACTTCTCTCACCCTTTAAGCACTATTTTCCATTTGTGTTTTGAAGTTTATCTTTGATATGAATCTAATATTCTGCTTCTGTGTGTTACAGATTGAAGATGGCAGCTGGCGTAAGACACAGTTCTTCTTTCACACTCAGGACACTAATCAGCTTCCAGTTGTTCAAGTTAACGCACTTCCTCATCTCAAAGCAGGACAGCAGCACTTCATAGAAAGTGGTTCAGTGTGCTTCCTTTAAGGTTTCTGTCCTGCTTTGCTTTTTTGCATCAACATGGAATTGCTGCATAGATTGAATGCAAAAGTAATGATTCATTACAGGCAAAATTACTAGGAAACTGAGGAATCATTTTGAACAGTCTTGGTTATAGAACCTCAGGAAGAAAAACGCTTCCTCCTAAGGAGAAATGGCATTGAAAGAGAAAAGAAAGAAAGAAAAGACTACATCTATTTTCATAAAGTATTTTTAAAAATTGGTTGGTGCTTTCTTGCGTAATTTTCTGGAACTGAGTATCTGAATATGGAAATTTTCAGGACCTCTAATGTTCTTAGCAATCTCTTTAACAGCACTGCAAAAAAAAAAACCAAAAAACCATCCCAAGGAAAGCTGGAGACATACAATACTAAGGAGCAATACTGGCTAATGCTCCTAAATGTGCAATAGCTTATATAAGAAAAGTGAATTATGCCACAGTACAATACGTCTTTTCTTAAACATTGTTTTATTATAGTCCTTTGTGGACACATACATCTTAACAGATGGCACACTACCTCTTTTGTGTTTCCTGTCCGTGTTGCCTTGGTGCTCTTCATAACACAAGGTGCTTGTGGCTTTATCAGAGATATTTGAGTCGCTTTTTATCTTGCAGACTGTATGTGCTGGTTACATCAGGATATGTTTCTGTTGTAAAGGTACTTATTTTAAATTGTTGGTCACATACATTGCTACAATGAAATCACTATTTATGTGGATATCTTGTTTAAAATATTTTTGTGTACTGTTGCAGAAATGATATATGAGACAGCACACTGTATATGATGCATATAGTCAGAACAGTTAGCTTTACAGCCATTGTAAAAACTGTTGTAGAAGAGCTACCTGCAGTAGTATTGAGTTTTAGATTCTGTATTTCAGTTAACATTTTGAAGGCCAAAGGCATCTTAAGATGATATATTGTGTATATATTTTGTAACTTGTAAAAGAAATCTACCACAGCATTTCTTCTGAATGGCTGCTGTTAAATTATAATCAGCATTTCATCTACCTAGGAATTCCATTTGTTGCATTATTAGGTCATTTAAGTGGGTGTTTTTTTTAAATTAAGCCTAAAATGTTCAACCATTTTACCATTAGGAAATGCACTCTTTATAATGACATGTCTCTATTATCAGTCCAAAGCCTGCTCAGTAGTACATGGCAAGATGATACCAGACTATACCAGGGAGCAGAGGAGTGTTCAAACAACTTGTTTAACTGTCTTGATCCACAGGAAACCATACTTACCAAAGTATAATAAAATAAGCTTCCAAGCTATCTGTTTGTCTTTTACTATTCTGTTTCATATTGTATAGTTCATTCTTAGTAATGATGAAAATCCTCTGGAAAGGGTACTTGTTAGGTGGCAATGCTTCCTTTACCAAGTGGGGAAATGCAGATGCTTCATGCCGTGGAATACTCAAGAGCGACGGTGTTTACTTTTACAAGGTAACGTACATGGACATCCCACTTCACGTTTTTTATAGAAGCATCAGTTCTGTTCCCTTTGAGAAAATCTGACAAAACTAAAGACAAAGCAAGGTTACAGAGTGATGATAAAGGTTAGAGAGCGTCTCACTTTTTGCATTTTCAAGATCATTATACTCTAACAGCATTACTCGATATTTGCTCTTAGTTTGGTGTGGAGCTGATATGATAAATTATAATTTTTTTGTAAGAATGTTATCTTTTAGAAAATGTCCTGCTTCATATACATTTTTATTAGTCTCATTGCCCTACTTTTGGAAATTCCTTATAGCCTATATTTGTAGTTTATGTTAGCACATCTCAGAAATTATCTATTTTAAAAGCAAATAGCTTAAAGTATTAAAAGGCTGCTTGGATGTAAGTATGTGTGTTTCTGTAACTGAGGCAACCGTACAATTTTGTCCCACAATGTTAACAAGTACCTGTACTCTGCAATTAATTTTATATGGTTTCTGAGTTGGTTACCTACCTTGTTACTCTTAATTTTAGAGCAAGCCCTGACCTAGGTCACAAGACTCTTTGTCAGAATCCTTTTATCCTTTTTATTATTATTATTGGTTGTGGTTAAAAATCCATTAAAAAGCAACTGGGAAGCAGGTCTTTGAAATGGCCTAAGGCAGGAGGGATAAAGCCTAAAGGCTACAGGATGCTCTGGCTGATGAGGAGTGGCTGAGGGAAATGGGGGTGTTCAGTCCGGAGAAGGCTGAGGGGAGACCTCATGGCTCTCTACAGCTCCCTGACAGGAGGGGGTAGCGAGGGGGTTCAGTCTCTTCTCCCGGGTGACAGTGATAGGACGAGGGGTGATGGTCTCAAGTTGTTCCAGGGGAGGTTTAGATTGTGTATTAGGAAAAATTTCTTCACTGAAAGGGTTGTCACGCACTGGCACAGGGTCCCCAGGGCAGGGGGGCAGTCCCCATCCCTGGAGGGATTTCAGAGCCGTGTGGATGAGGTGCTGAGGGACATGGGGCAATGGTGACTGGGCAGTGCTGGGTTAATGGTTGGACTTGCTGGTCTTTTCCAACCAAGGCTGTTCTGTGATTCTGGGCGGGTTGGAGCGGGGCCCTTCTCCCGCGCCCCGGGGCCAGGCCCGGCTCTGGCTGCACTATAAGATGAGCCCGAGGGCCGCCAGGCGGCGCTGCCGCCTAGGAAAGGCCGCGGCCGGGCTCGCCCCGGCCAGGCCCCGTCGGGCACCGCGTGGGGAGGCGGCACCGCGCAGCCATGGCGGAGCAGGAAGGCCCCGAGAGCCCTCGGAGGGCGTCGGGCGGACGGAAGATATCCCTGCAGAGGTAGGGGCTAGGGCAGGGTCCGGGACGGCAGCCGGGAGCGCCCTCAGGCCTCCTGCAGAGGCCCTGGCCGCCTCGCGGCCGGCTGGGCTCCGGGAGCGCCTCCCTCGGGCTGCGCGAACATTCGGGGCCGCCGGAGGGAGAGGCTGCGCCGGCCTCTCCTCACTCAGCGCTGGGGGCTGCGCGGGGCCTGCTGCGGGCCGGGCCTGGCCCCCTCCTCTTGCCCTGGAGCCGCAGGGAATGCAGGGCCTGCCGCCCCCGCGCCTTCTCCTGCCTCTGGAGCGTGCTTGGGGAGGAGCAGCCCGCTCTGCGGGGGGCGCTGCCGCCTCGGTGCGGGGGGATTCGTTTCGGTGTCGGTGGGGGAACTGTTGCGGGCGCGGGGTGAGTTTTGTCCGAGGCAGCTTTGGGGTTTGCAGGCAGGGGACGCGTGGCAAGGCGTTCATTCTGGCCTTGCTGCTGAACTACTGACGTGCCCGGGGCTCTGTGGAGGTATTAAAAAGAAAAAAAGGAACTCTTGTTCGGAGGATTTCCCGTTTCTGTTTAGCAGTAGAGCTTTTTTTCTTTTCATGCTGCCAGTGTATGGAGGTACCTGGTGCCCGGGGGTGCTACTGAGCCTGCCCTGCACACCCCCACTGTCAGCAGCCGTGCAGGTGGGGAGAGGAGGAGCAGTGCTTTGAGGCTTATGTTTTTCTTCTGGTAGTTGAAAATTGTGGGTTTGTGTTAATATCTTTCTTCTTTTAAGGTTCAGATAACTTTTCCTGAAAATGCCAATTGACAACATAGTGCCTGACCTTCCCAGGCCAGTCAGGCACAAAGGTACTGCTTTATTAAAAGGTTCTTTTTACTTCTTTCAGATGTGAGACATGTAGTGAAGAGGAAGCTAAGTACAGATGTCCACGATGCATGAAATATTCGTGCAGGTATCCATTACTTGAATTAAACTGTTTTGGGTTTTTTTTCCCCCACACTCATGCTAAACATGGCACTTGAGGCCATGGTCTAGTGGTTTAATGGTTAGGACTATGATGGGATAAAGGTTAGACTTGACCCTGGAGGTCCCTTCCAACCATAATTATTCTGCGTTAATTTTTTTCCTTTTGTCATTTCAGTCTGTTGTGTGTCAAGAAGCATAAGCTTGCACTGAGCTGTAATGGAGTCAGGGATAAAACAGCCTTTGTCTCTGTAAATGATTTTACTGACTTGAACCTTTTGAGTGGTAAGAATATTTCTTGTGCTTTTTAAAATTCATTATTTTTACCATTTTAGTACTAAATTTTTCCTTGTTCTTTTTTTACCTTCAGATTATCGTTTCCTGGAAGATGTAGGAAGGACAGCTGATGCTGCTGCTCGACATCCTATTGTGCATAGTCCAACAACAAAAAAACTTGTAAGTTTTATATTAGCAGCTTGGTCTGTTGGAGATGAGGTTGGCCGCCTTTGAATTTTCCCTGGGGCAGTCCCAATCCAGATTACAGATCTGGTACCTCTCTTAGGAAGGTATGAATGACGCTGAATTTTAGAGTCAGAAATCAAAAGGAGTCTCTAGGTTTATGTAATAATAGTATTGATGGCTAAGTGCAATTGTTTAGGAGGATAAATTGCAAACAGTGTACATTCTTAAAATTGATGCATGACCACTCTTGCTGTTTGATGGTAGATGTGCATTAAGAAAGCCTGAATGTTTCCTTCCACCTCCACAACTTTTTTTAATTTTTAAGTACAAACGTTTCAGATAGTTTCTAGGCTTAGTTAATTAACTTTTTCATTCACAATGTTGGGTTTTTTTTAAAGTCAAAGAAAGTACTTTATCAAATGTGACCTTTCCTACGATTTTCCCATAATACCTGTCAGCATTACTCTTTTATTGGCTAACTTTCAGGGGTTTAATATATTATTCAGGTTTGGTTTTGTTTTTTTTTTTACTAGTTATATTGCTTGAGAAACAAAGCTCGAAGGTGTGATATTGACCTGAGAACGCTGCCTGTTGGATTCACAAAAAGAAGAGAAAATTCAACCACCTTCAATTACGTGTGAGTTGCAGTCAGCAATGGTTACAGTCAGCAATGTTTTGTCTTTAGTGAGTGCATAATGCTGAGAATCTGGATTCATACTGAAATGCTTACTTTTAGAAGTGGTTAGATACACTATTTTTTACAAAAGCTATCTAGATTTAATATTTCATGCTGCAGGTTTTCATTTTTTAGGTTCTTTGAGCTCAGTTTAACAGCTTATGCACTTCATGCTTTATTTTGAAAAATACCAGCATTGAGTAACAGGAGGGAGAATTGGTGCAGTTGTGTTTTTTCCATCTTTTAATTAACGCTGAGTTTCGTGGTTGGAAAAAGAAAATACTTCTTTAAAGGTTTCTGATAGTGTAATTGCAAAAATCCCTCTCTCCGAGAAGGCTGACTTTAAGTGTGAAGAGGTGCTTCCACGGGGGGTTCTCTCTGTTGCATGCAGTGTTTGGAGTTGCTGTGCTGGAGCATGTAGATGCTTGATATGGCACAGCTTGGAGAGATGAGGGCAGATTGGCAGATAGGAATTCAGGACAAAGGCTAAGAAGGCTTTAATTGTTCTTCCCTTTATCCAATCCATGGGTTTTCTCTGATATCCAGAGTTTGTATTTTAAAGTCTTTTCGCAGTAAAAATAAAAAATAAGAAGTATTTCATTACAGCAGGAAACGGGTCTGGAGTTCAGCTCAGTGACCTGCTGGGAGCAAATATAAATTCCTTCTGAGCTTCTCCCATCAGTCAACTCTACCACCCAGCCCCAGCGGCCCCTCTGCTCGGTTCCTCCGTGTATCGGTGCTGGGGGCGAGGTTTGCTCCCGGGATGCGGTTTTCCCGCCGTGCGGGTGATGCCGAGGTGCGGGGAGGGCATGGACCCGCCGCCAGGGGTCGCTCCCGGACAGCTGCATAAGCCACCTGGGAGCCGCTCCGCGGGCTTGCCTCTGTCACCGCTTATGTTCTGGGACAAAAACACGGGGGTTTTGGGTTTGGAGATACCGTAATTTTTAGCAGAACATAAGGCATAAAATAGACGTAGAAGTGTAACCTTTTAAAGTTAATGTATTTTACCGGTTCTGCTAGTGAAAGCCCATGGTGGACCAAGGGAAAGAAAGGAAATCTGGGGTATCTTCTCCTCCCTCAACCCCAAATTTATACATCACAGGCTCTCTGCACTCTCTGTCTCTGCGCTGACTTTTCCTCGGCCACATGCTCTGCCTTTTACAGATATCTTGTGCTAGTCTCATGCTGTCGAAGTATCTCAGGCTTAGAGCTGAGTTTAACTTTCCTGGGGAATTTCTTTAATGTTGTGGATAAAGCAACATAAACACCTTTAAGGAGTTCAGGGTAAGAAGTAGTCTTTGAGAGACAGAGCAAGTATGGAAAGCCATGGGATGCTGGGGTCAGTAGCTAAGGAAGGACAGAAGAACAGAAAAGGCACAGGTACAAGGAGTTCTGACACTATTGGGAATATCCTGGGCTTGGTACAAAGCTGTGGTGACAGAAATTTGCGTTCATGGACCATGTTTTTTGGTTCTTTTTCTCTAGAAAGCCTTTTTGAGTACATACTGAAGTGTAGCTTGCGTTGGGAACAAACTAAGCTTTGAGCAGATTACGCTTTCGCTCATGTCATGTGCTTTGTGTTGTTTAACAGAAGCAAATTTAAAAACTAAGAGGATGGGGCAAGGAAGGTGACGTATTGGCGAATAAGCATGGAAATATTTCACAGGCTCTCAGGGTGAAAGCCTTACTGGTTTTTGTCAATCATAAAGTCCTGGGGTATGATGTTGTTATTTTGGAATGCCAGCATTTCTAGGACTTTAACATCCCATTAGAGAGAACATGGTAACACCCTGTGTTTTTAAGAGGATAGGAAGTAACTGTGTCTTTCTTGTAAATGCTGTCCAGGGGTATAGAATATGCTCAGTGAGTACTACACTAATGTTTTGCCAATTACTAGGCCTAGCACAAAGGACGCAGCCAGCAGAAAAACAAACCAGTAACCAGATTCTATTGCACATAAAAAAGTCAGTATATGGGTGATCGGTGGGGGTACAAACAAGTCAACCAGATTACACATAGCTGACATCAACCCCAACGACCCCAGGAACGATACAACACAACCAATAATAAGTGGAATAAACAAAGAAACAAAGTCTCCCATAGAAGAGATGGGAGACAATCAAGCCAAGAGGCTGATCATATAGGATAGAAGTAGCACCATATTGTTTACCCACAAAGCCCGCGTTTGTAAGTGCCAGACCTGACTGGGGCCCAGTTGCAGGGAGAGTCAGGAGGTCCTTCCCCAACAGGGAAACTGCAAAGCACGTCTACCTCACAGGTAGACTCTCCACTCATTCTGCAAGTGGTCCCAGCTTTTATGCCCAAAGCAGGACACCTGGCACTCATTTACCCAATGCAGGGCACCTGGGGCTTGTTTACCCAAGGGCTTTCCTTACAAGGCCGGCCCCACCTTGGAGGAAAGCCAAAAGGCAAACTCATCCCCTCCTTTTAAAGGACCATGAGGACCACCCATATGTCAACCTTAATTCAGGGCTCGGGGTTCAGACCCCAGCACTTCGACTAAGTACATTTCCTCTCTTTTGCTGCTACTGTTATTCACGTGGGAATGGGCTGTTTGAATTCAGTGATGCAGATTAAAAATCAGCCTTTGGTTTTGGTTTTTTAATTGGCTTGTTTTGCTTACTGTCCTTAAATGAGCTGAGGAATCAAACCTGAAGTTTGATCAAACCAGTATCAGCCATCTAACACCTATCCCATGTGATTTCATGACACCCGTAACATTCTGCTGAATATTACATTGAAATGGGTAAAGCTGTGCAGATAGTTGTGTTACATGAGCTTAACATCTGACAGTGGTCAGGTTCTGGCGTGTCTACTCTTCTGTAGATCTGAATCCCTTCTCATACTGTTTGTCAGTTGAGATTTGTAGAGAGGTTGCTCCAGAGGATGGAGGTTGGAAGCTGCTCAACATATGTGCGTGGAAATCTGAGAACAGTCTTCTCTGATGTCTCCTTCATGCTCTCCATGTGAGCCAAGCTGTTAGGCTGTACAAGGCAGGAATGAGAGTAATCCAAAACTAGGAAGTACAAGATGTATTCTTGTGTCAGCCCCTGCCCCTGCCAGCTCTGGAGGACAGATCAGTGGTTGTTTGGATGTGTTAAGCAGACTCTGCATTTCCTGGTTTCCATTAGTTTGTTTGCTAAATCTGGTGTTGTGAAAGCATACATGCCAATGCTGGGCAACACATGGATTAGCCTAACTTGTAGTATTGAGTGTCTAGATAATGGAGGGTCATTAGGAAGTAGAGTCTGGAAGTCCAGTTTGTGAACTCGTGGATATCTGACTTAGAGAAGTTTTAGGGCGCCTTAATTGCAAATTATTTTTAATGATGTCAGCAACAAGATGCTGAAATGGGGCAGTGCAGCTCCCTCAGCGCTGCAGTCTGTGCTGCCCTGCTCTGGCCCTCCATGCCGCTTACACTGTCAGACGCATCTCCACCCAACTTCCTCCCCGCTCTCTTCACAGCACCTCCCAGCAAAATCCTTCTTGCCTCTTCTACCCGCCAAGAGAGGCTGGGGGGCTACAAGTTTTCTCCCTAGTGGAAGGCACACCTGCAGCTTGAAAGCACTGGATCAGGTGATATATGTGAGGGAAGAAGGAAACTTTTTCGTTATCTCTCCGCTTTGATTTATTTCTGAGAACAAAATATAGTGTGGAAATTGAGGATTAGCATGAGTTAAGAGATCATTAGTGTTACAGAAATTACTTTGAGATACACCTGAAAGCTCTAAAATATCAACTGTAATCCTTAGCTAGGTAGGGATAATTAAAATTAATTGTCTGAAGTGTTGCTGGTCTTGAGAATTTACCAAGGAGTTACTTGAGCTAGCTTTTGGGCTAATATGACGTTTTTGGAGCTGTCAAACTTGAATTTTGTTGTTACTTGGTACATAGTTTTGCTTGCTTTCTAGGACCCACCAAAGTAAGTTCCCAGGCAAAGGAGGACAGTAGTTTTATTCTTTAAGGATTATTATGGTTTGGGTTACTCGGCCTTGACCGTGTCCCTTTGATCTACACAGGACTCTCAGTTCAAGCCCAGCCTGTTTGATTATTGCAACACATCTGGTTAGTAACATCTTCTGCTGTTGGGAGGCCCCTTGATAGAAGACCATATGTGTTACAGAGGAAGTGCACTTCAGTTTCTTCATTGATTGTCTTGCTGTTTACTGTAACTAGGAAACGTATGAACTTTCAGTAGAAATAATTCAGTTTTACTCTTTATAAATCAAATCCAGGAATTAGTTTGATGAAGTTTCAAGAAAACTGAGACATCCTCTTTTGTGTGCTGTTGTTAGAAGTGCAACAAAGTCAATTTGGCACTAGGAACAGAGAGCTTGTGGGGGCGGGGGAATGACATCATCACAACTCTGCATATTCTCTTATTTTAAATTTTTATTTTTCTTAATCCACAAGAGAATCCAGTCACTTACGTGGGCTGAATCTTCATTGCTTAAGAAAGTTGAGACAGGCATCCAAATGCGTAGATACTGAATGTCCAGTATTTCAATTAAAGTTTGGTGCATTAGGTGAGAGCACTGGGTATTGTCAAACTAAAGGATAACTGCTCTTTCATGAAACTTTTTAATGTCCTTTTCGTTTTTTTTATCAATTTAACATAACATAGCCAGGAAATACTACAGTATTTGCACTTTGATGTAAGATGTGCTGTGTAGTATTTTTAAAACATTTTAAGAATATTAGTTGCTAAGTAGAAACAAAATCATCAGTGAATCACTATCTTTGACAGGCTGGCAGTGAAGTACTTCTGCAGAGCCAGAACTGCAGTTGGTGTCTTAAGATGTGATGAAATTGGAATTTTTTTGTATATATATATTTTTTTTTACATATATATACACACACATTTTAAAAGGTTTTATGTACAGAAAGACTTATACTGCAATCTAGACCAAATTGACTGTTCAGAGGAAACTTAGATAAGAAAGTTCAGCTTTATGAGATATTTCATAAATGTTTTATGAATTTTGCAAACACTGGACACTTCTAAAAATCTGCCAAGGCACTTAACTGGTAAGTCCAAGTCCCAGAATCCTTTGTAGAACTGTCCTTTCATTTGGAACATCTTCCTAGGTACTGCATTAACTGTAAAAGATGGTGAGAATTTTTGTAGTTGTCCTGAGAGCTGGCTGAAGGTAAAAGCCACTTTGTATATACTACTGCTGTCTTTGTAACATCAGAAATAAAAATCTTTCAGTTGTTACTGTGAAAAATTTAAAAATCATTTACATGTAGTTCTGTGAAAACTATGGTTGATTATAGAAAATAACTTTTTGGAAGTTTTAGGAGAAATGAAAAGGAGACAGTTGCTTTGATTTGGAAGAACAATAATTGCAGAACAGCCTGTGCAGTTCTGAATATAACTTGCAGCTACATCTCACGCAGGGGAAGAGGTGCTTGGCTCCTCTTTTTCCCTCTGATCAGTTTCCGTGCTTCTGAAGTAGCCAGAATAGGATGTGAAGCCAAACAATGCAGGGATGGGCTATGATATTGCTTTTACTGACATCAAGGATGTGCTTGTGCCTCATCCAAATCTCTGTCGTTTGGTAGTTTTATAGTCAGTGCCTTGGTATTCAAGAAAACCGTGGAGTGGCGTTCCATGGCAGCTGAGCAGCATGGAACACTTCATGCAGTGAGCTGTTACTCAACTCCAGATGACTTCCTCAATTAAGTATTTTCATTTAGAAAACGCATATAGTACATGTCAGTTGTATTTGAAGGAAATACTACCCCAGTGAGCCATAATGGAAAATGAAGTCAGTGAGATCTGGAGCCAGGATATCTAATTTTAATCAGAACTTGTTGTGAAGCAGCTTTGATAGCATCTACAGTTGACATCAAGTTCTCTAACTGGGCAGAGATAAGTGCTGGTGAGGGATGCTTCACTTTAATAACAGGCATCCAGCAGGTTGTTTTTCAAGACTTCATTGTACAGCAGACTTATGAGGCTATTCCAACTCTAAGCTTCTTTTTTCCTTGCCTCCTTCTACCCAGTTCGTAATCTTGTCTCTTTCTGCTTGCCATTTACTTTCAGACAGGAGTACTTTGAAGAGAGGTGAAGTAATTAACTGCAGTTTTGGTATTAGCATGCTGATAAAAAAAAACCCAAAACCCCACATTTCTGTTTTTCCAAAGTGAAACTTCTTGACAAGGAATGATCTTTTTAACTTCAGTGTTCAGAGTCCCAGATTCATAGCTCTTTTATTGCACTGTTCCATAGACTAGTTTGTGCCTGGAAGGGAGAGGGAGGGTGAAAGTCTGAAAAGATCCCTCTTAAGCTGATTATACAGCTGAAGTGATGAGCTGAGTCTGCCTCAGTGAGCCTACAGGGAACTGGTCTTGCATGTGAAATCAGAATGTTCTGTGTGATGGCTGTTTCTACAGACACATAAAGAGTATGCCTAGCAACAGGTAGCAGATAGCTAGAAGTGCTTCTGGAACATTTCTTTTTCGTGTGTGTGTGTTAGAGACAGCCTTCTAGGCCTCTGTTTCTCTGAGCTGTGTCACCATTTGTCTGTTTCCACTTGAGAGGGGAAGATCTGTTGTACTCCCATTGCTTTGGCTGTCTTGATTTAAAGATTTGACAGAAATAAAGTCCATATCACGGTAGGGGTGGGTCACTTAGAGTAGATAGGCATGGCCTGTTTAGAAATAACTGTGCAAGGTGATGAGTTAAGTGGAAAAAGATGCTGGAAAGCCTTATTTTAGATGATAACATAGAACAAAAACTTCATCTGAACAGTCCTTGTGAGTATTTTAATATATGCGCCCATCATTAGTGTATCCCGCAGCTAATGTTTGTGAGCCTATGTCTAAGATAACCAACTTTTATGAAAGTCTCCCTGAGAAGGTGCTTTGAGTTAAGACCATGCCATGTTAAATGCCAGATACTAACGTGTCTGAGAGAGGAATCACAAGCCTGTTAATTGCAAGTCAGTTGAACTGGTTTCATAACCCTACTGATATTCCAGTTTGTTCTATGTATATGGTACCATTGATGCTCCCTTCAAGCTGTCCTTCCAGCTCTGGTCATACAGTCTTCTTTCCTCTTTTAGACCTGATGTGCTCTAACTTCATCTTCTCATTTAAGGAAGGCTTTCTCATTCTCAGCCTTAACAAACATGACCAGATGGAGGGGAATCACAAGGCACACTGTACAACTCTGCTGAGTCACATGCTGCTTTGGGGACCTCAGCCTTCATTAGTTCTTTCTATTCTAATTATAAATTTCTTGGAGATAGGGTTCTTGCTTGCTCTTTTTTTGGTAAACACTAACCCTTCTGATTTTATTTATGCTACAGCACATATAGTTCAGCTGTAAAGCTCTGTTCTCTCCTAGGAATAGCCAGGCAAGGGAATAATTTTTTTTTTTTTTTTTAATAACACTTTTTATAAAGTGAATTTAAAAATTTGTATCATAGTTAGTTGAACTTAGAAGCTAACTTGTTTACTGTTTTGCTGCTGGATGCACTTACACTTATCTCTGCAGCCAGCTAGAACCTGCGGGATAATGTTTCGTTTGCCTGATAAGTTAAACAACATGTTGGAACAACACTGTGTTTACTTTTGATTGTAGTACCAGAATCTTTGCATAACTGATGGTGATTATTCTGGATATAATGATTCATAAGTCTTAAGTCGTGTTAAAAAAAATAAAAAGAAAAAAATGGGGGAGGGCAGGGAGTACCATTAGATATTCCTGTGCTTCACATAGATGTCTTCCAAACGGTAGTAGTTCCCTCCTTTCTCTTCCAAATCTTTACTTTGTCATGAGTGTAGAATTCTGAACCAGAGCAAAGGACCATGCACCTGCCTTTTAGACTATGCTTTTTCTTAGGAGATTTCTTTTTAGAAAACTCTTCGTTACACTCACCATACCCAATGGGAAAATTTGGAGCAATGAGAGAAAAAATGCCTTGTCTTAATTCAATATTGACTTCAGCAGCGTTTCTGCAGATGAGTAAAAAGGCAAAAAGAGATTTCCTAATTAGTGAAATACCCTCTAGATAATACTGCCTTTCTAAAGATGATGTTGCGCCGGAACCATGCTTGAGTAGCTTCTATCCTCAGGAGGGTTTTTTTGCTAGCTGGAAAGGGAGGATGGGTCTTAAAACTAGCAAACTGGAAAAGGGAATGTGGCATCAATTTTAGTCTCTACCAAAAGCTTCTTGATCTTTCTGTAAAACATTTATTCTTTCTAACTTCTAACTTTCTAACTTCGGTTATCCATGTTATGCTGAAAATGAAGCTTCCCTCCCTGCCCATGACACATTTTCTATTGAGGCCATCAGTGCTATAAAAATCGAGTCTCCTGTTTTGTGCAGAGCCTGGCCTCAGCTGGGACCTCTGACTATTGTTGCACAGATTTGGGAATTAGTCCTGCATGATATGCCGAAAAACATACTCCTTTTCTGAAATTAATGGGCAGCTATACATACAGAAAGTCAGCTGGAAGATACTCCCTTTTAAAATGTGAAATGCTGTTAATCAGTTAATTAGTGATATCTTACCTGTATTTGTAAGAAACAGATTTTTATCCCATGAGGACCTGAAATTCAGCAGGATCTGGGAGCAGTGCATCTTTCAAACTGCCTCTCAGCTTCTCTGCGTGCCCCTTTTACTCTTTGAAAATGCCATTCAAAATCTTGACTATGTAGTTTCTTTTGCACCCATGCCATAGGCTACTGAGCTTTATCATACTAAAAAAACAAGTAGTAGTTACCAGCTAACATTAAGAATATGCATTTCTTTTTCTTTTCAGGGAGAAAAAGTTCTACTGGCATTTGAAGCTCATATTTCCTCACTGTCATGCTGAATACACTTTAAAAGGGTACAGAGCTTGAAAAACACGTTTTGTAAAGTTTAAATTAGTCTTCTGAAATTGAACTGCAAAATTTTCAGGGGTTTTTTTTTTTTATCTTATCTATTTATGTTATACCAGGTTAACTTGAATATTATTTTTAGTCTTATTTAAAAGGGCACTTAAATTGAAAAAAAATGCTTATAGTTGTGTACTCCTTTCCTCTTTGAAAGCTAGCAGGCTTTTCAAATGAGGCAAAATGTTTGATTGCTAGTCCTTTTCCCTATTTAAACAGATCAGCTTGTATATTTGTGGTAGCAGTATCCCATACACCTAACATATCTGTTCTCATGGAGCAGACATTCTGCACACTGGAGCTGACCTTCACATAGGATGAAACAGTTGCATTGTTTGCTTTGTAGGAAAGCCCACAAGCACATTTTGCAAAGGCCAAAAAATAAGCTTTTGTTGACAAATCTTTCTCTGATTTTCCTAGCCTGAAGGGGGATGAGAAGTACGCCCTTGTCTGCTTCTAGGGCTGTAGGAACAGCATGTTTCTGCTGCAGGGGTAGAAACTAAAGATATGCATCTGTTTACTCCTTGTAGATGGCAGTGAAGTCCCAGTGTTGAAATTGAGATAAAGCTGTCAATTATCTCTGCTGTATTGATACACATTTATGATCCTCCCATGAACTACTCAGTTGTGCCACTGTAGCGTGCAAATACCCAGCTTCCTCCAAATGACTCAGATAATAAATTTTTGTGTACCTGATGAACCATGTCTTATATATTCGATTTTTGTCTTTGGTGAAAGGGTGCCTGATGATAAAACACTTGCTGATATCCTGAAGCCATACATTGATCCAGTGGAGTCAGATCCTGTAGTTTGTCAAAGGTGTGTATTAAATAACTTTCTGCCTAGTTCATCTAGTGCACTAATAAAAGAAGGGAATGATTATAAATAAATGGCTTAAACTAGCTGCCCTTTTAGCATGCAGAGCTGAGTTCTTTAATTCCTGTAATGAAAACCATCCTAACATTCACCAACCAACTAACACTGGAGTAGAGCCAGCAAATTTAAACCAGGAAAAGATTAAGAAATTGACTCGTGGCATGAAGATCAAATAAAGCAATTGTAATTCTAAAAAATGTAACCATAATTAACCTCAGTGGGGGTGACAGTGAAGCTTTTCTTTGGAGTAATTAGAAAAAAATACTAGTAATTATAGCCCTCATTTATAGGAAATACTTAGTATGTGGTAAATTACTGTCTTTATGAAGAAATATACACTTTCAGCTGTTGACATGCAAAAGATATCCCTCTTCTACAGATGATAGGAAGAAAAGTCGTTCTACATCATTGTTTCGTCATCTCTGTTGTGTGTTCTTTTTTTCAGATTAAAAATCTATACAGCGTCTCCTCAGTCAGATGTACAAATTTTAATGAAAATAGAGAACAGGAAACAAAACTCTGTCAGGTAAGGTGGTTCTTCAGTTTGTATGCTCATTAATTAAAAATAGCAAAAGGAAATAGTAAGTTTCTTAGTCTTTCATATTACAAATGAAGATTACATAATTTTATGGATTAAACTTCAGTAATTACCAGCCATCTTAAAAATGATTCAGCAAAAGTATTATTTCTTTGTCTTCTAACTTGTCAACACTGAAATTTTTGTGCAATTATCAAGTAGCAAATTCAGCTGAGTCACACTTGGACAATTTAAGAAGCTAAGGCACCCAGAGTTACATTGGTGGAACAGTCAGTGTGCCTGTACCTGAGCTGCTTAGGCAGCAGCCTGTGCAATTGTAACTATGTCTGCAGCGACCATAGGTTTGTGTTAAAATGTTAAATTACTGTATTGACCTGCAGCAATGTAGACAGCCATTCCCTTCTGCAAGTTCCTCTGTGGATATTTTAAACTCCTCAAGAGAGTTGAAATGGTAGTTGAGGAAAGCTGTATTTTTAAATAACTGCATCAAAAATTATGTGCCTTACCAGCATCCAGTCACTGCATTTGAAATAACACATTTTTGTCAGAGCCACGAGCTCATCACTCTGCATGTTACCATATTTTTGGGTGTGGGCTTTTTAAGTCTCCAGAATTCAGACTTGTGCAGAATTGTTTTCTTCGTTTTGAAAACAGACACTAATCTTGAACTTCAAAATTAAACTTTAAAGAAATATTTTTTGTTGGTATAAATACCATTTTGAACACTCCACCCTGTTGTCATTGTTACTGAAAAGGATATGTACCAGCTTAATATCATAGCTTATTGTGGTTGACCAGTGATTCCTAGTTAGGGTTCTCAAGTACATTCTTTTCTTCAAATGTAACAAATGTAAATAATATGCTTCTCTGAAGCATGGTATATTATTTCTAAGGGGAGGAGAAAGGTATATTAAAAAAAAATTTTAGTTGTAACTGAGCTTCCTGTTTGTGCTGTACTTTTTCCCAATAAGTACTATTCAAAAATGCGTAACCTACTTTGAAATTCAAGACCTAAACTCTTCATGGTTTTGATTTTTTTTTTTGTTGTTGTTGTTCTCTTTGCAATCATAACTTAACATATGGTTGTAACATTTGCCATTAGATTTGTCAGCTAGAAACTTGTTGGTTTTAAATGAAATGTCTGGACTGATTTCCATTTAATTCCAGAATAGCCAAATTCTGGGTGCTTAGGGGGAAAATTTAGAAAGGCTGGTATTGTGATCTACCCTGGAAAGTTCATTCCAGAAGCACCTGGGCAGATAAAGTTTTCTCAGTTCTCTGTCTCTCTTTGTAGGGTATTTCCCAGTGCTCTGTGAAGGGCTGTTCAGCACAGGCAGTTCACCTATACAGATTGCATGTGCTGTTGCACCCACGTAAATAAACCCTTCTAGAGCTCAGATCCAGGAAGTGATACCAGAAACAATTTCCCATTTTTAAAATGTTTTTAACAGATTCTTCTGCTCACTGTTAGTGGAGGTACTCAGGACAGGTGCCCAGAGCATGAACAACTTCTGTCCCTTTCTCAAGTAATTAATTCAAGGTAACGCAGCAAAAACTGAAAGTGCATTCACTTACGTTACACCTGTCCATCTTCTCGCAGTGTGTGATTGGAAAGGCAGTATCCAAGCCATGGTGTTGAATGTTGATTTGTATTTTTAAAATGTAGTAATTTATACACAGGTGGGTTTTTTCCCTGATATTTTAGTGCTTGGTTTTTCATATTTATTTTTTTCGCAAGGAAGAACAAATTGCTTTTGTAATAGCTGTAATAGATGAAGTTCATCTTTTAATCTTTTGAAGTAGGGTACGTAAGTTGTATAGAAGGCTTGGGAAAGAAACCAGTTTAATATCAAAGTAGACCATCTTTTGTGCTCATCAGTTTCTTTTGTTACTTAACCATTTTTCTCCTCTGAAATCTGTATAATACATCCTTAGCTTACAGATTTGTTGAGAGAGATTTCTTTTTCGTACAGCTTTTTAAAAGAATCACAGAGTCACAGAATCACAGAGTAGCCTTGGAATCTTAGGAGCTGTGCCACGCTTGAATATCCTTAAGTTTGAGCATCATCTGTATTCTAAGAATCGGCTCTATTGGTTGCTATTAAAGTCACAGAAATTAGTATTTATCCCACTTAGTAAATTTAAAGTTTAAAAAGAACTGTAGAAAGTTAAAATAGAAAGTTTTTTGACTTGAGGAATGCAGCTCCTCACTTGGACATTATGTGAATCTGTTCACATAAGTTGGTGGAGCAGGCCCAGCTGTGGCAGTGCAGTCAGTTCAAGGAAGCAGCATATTGAAAGAAAATTCCACTTCTAAAGGAAAAGAACAAAGTTTGTTTGAAAAGATGAGACTGCTATGTCAGCAGAAAAGCATCTTCTGTCGACACAAGCTGTGTCTCTGCCAGCAGGCGCTCTCAGATGCCAGCGTAGTTGTTGTGACAAAGGCTCTATGAGGGAATTTAATTTTTTACTGTAGTTGCATTACAGTTAAATAAGAGATAATTTATTTTGATTTCCTCTCCTTTTGGCTGCCCCACAGTTAAATTAATTTGAGGTTTACGGCTCTCATTCTGTAAATCAGTACCTGGAGTTGCAGTAGAAGTACTTGCGATTGACACGGGACTGGCTTGCTGCTTGGTGGTGTTCAGTGTGGAGCAACAGAGCTCTCACGTTTCTTTATCCACGTTTCTTTAACAGTGGGGAGCTGTTAACATCTGGTTTGTGTAGCCTTGAGTGCCACTGTCAGCTTAAAGTAATTTCCCACCCTATGTCACCTCATTCTGTGTGATTTTAGGCTGTATGTCCTGTATGGCAAATCCTCCTCCATCACTGTAGACAGACTGGAGGAGCAGGATTGGTGTAGTCTGCTAATTCATGCAGACTTGCATGTATGTTTTGTTATCCAAAACTTCCCCCGTGCCTACCAGAAAAATTCCTTCTCCACAAGCACTAGATAATCAGAAGGTTGTAAATACTCATTGTTGAATCAGATGTTGTTTTTAGGCTTAGCAGAACCTTTTGAAAAAAATACTTTTCATAGTTACAATTATGTATTATTGAGGAAGTGCAGTGGTGTTTCAGAGAACATCTAAGCAGGATTATTATGGGTTATAAAATGTTAGTCTTCTAGTTTTAAGATAAGTATGTTACAGAAGGATTTTAGTATTTCCTGCAATTGTTTATGAAACATGAGTTTGTGGTTTAGTTTTGGCTGTTTTCTGTGTTGCACAGCAAATGGCCCTTTGAGTTTGAAGGTCTTTTGCAGAATGCTTTAAATTTTTTGGTTTTTCTTTTTTTCTTTCTCCAGAAATATAAATTAGCCATGTAGTAGAGATTTCTGCTTCCTCACAGGAGTTCTGCAGAACTTCAGAATAAATCCACTGGTGTGCAAATATCATGGATAGCTGACAGACAACATGGTGCTTGCTTTCTTCTTGCTCGGTGCCTTTTAGCATCAGTGGTGACAATTCTTAGAGAACTTTCTGATAAGCTCCTATTTCTGTCTTCTCTAAAACCAGCTCGTAAGAATTCAGTATGAATTGCTTGCACTCCACAATTACTGTGAGTAACCTAAAGCATAATCTCTCCTTGTGTCCTCTCCTCCCTGTCACCAGATGCTCTATAACACTGTCACTGTCCCACCACTTGATGGTCTTCTTCTTAACTGCACATACTTTATAAGGAATCCTGTGAAGGAGGGTTTGAAAAAATGACTGTTACACAACTCTCTTCTTCCTTTAAAACCTTGGTTTGGAAAAAATCTGCATTTGAATTGGTTATAATAGTTTCCCGTTTGGTGGTGCTTGCCTTCTATCACCTGTTATGCAATATTTAGTTGGTGGTTGGTGTTGGTTCTCTCCTCGGCTCTTAAGTATTCCAAGAAAGATTTAACTGCTGCCTCTTGGATGATTTTTGCAGTCTACATTCTTTTATAAAGTAGTCTTTTCTTTCTTCAGGATAAATTAGTGCCCTGACTGTCTTTAGTCCTTTATTTGGGATGCCTTCAAAGTGACTTCATATGGTAAGAGCATTGCTTTTTCCACTAAGGAAACGAAACATACGGCTGCCAAATTATACAATCTGGCTTGGGAAGTACACCTTCTTATTTTCCTGAGAATTGCCTTATTAGGCTTTGTGTAACAAAAAAACCAACCCAAACAAGCAAAAAAGAATTCCTAAATCTAACAGACCCCTGATGTTTTAAGTAAGTTAATGGTCAGAGTTGGGTTTTTCATAGCTACAGATATTTAATGAAAAAGTTATTTACTCTTCCTTATCATATAAGATGATCCTATTTCTAGCAGGGAAATAATTGCAACAGACTTGGTTTGCAGTGGATACTTTAAGAGACAATTAAAGAAGTCTTAACAAGGTTAAACTGTACTAGCAAATATCTCTTTTACTGGGTTCAGTAGTATCTTGCATTAATCTAGTGTAGATAGTTGCCTGTCTTTAATCACATGCATGTAATTTAATGAAATTAAAAAATAATGCCTTTTTACACATCAGTGTTATGTCTTTCATATAGTCATTTTCTTTTTTTCCTGTTGATATATTCAGAATGGCTCGTGAACATTGTTTCAGAATGAGTTGTAGAAGATTTTTGGGGATTTGAAGATATCAGTAGGCACTGACAGCATATTTAGACACTTGGAAAATTTAGTCTGGTTGCCTTAAAAGCTTTGCAAAGCTAACTGCTTGCAATGGACCATATCCTTCAAGGAGCTGGAGTACAGAGCAATACCAGACTGTATCCTGTAGCTTTCCTGTTGTAAAACTGCCACACTATACAGGGATGTGTATACAATCACTTGTAGCATTGGTTTTTATGTCAGTAGTACTGGTGTAGCTCATGCTTCGTTACTCAGAAAGCCAAAAATGCCAAAAGCATTTTTGTACCAACTCCAACATGAAGGGCTTCTTGCTCTCTGTGGTGACATTGGCTGGTGAACATGAGAATACTGGCATGTTTGCCACTTAATTCTTTTGGACCACAGGGAAGAAAATGTGCTAAACAAGTATCAGAGGTTCTTCTCTTACTAAATGCCATTGCTTTATGGTGGTGAACACTTATTTTGCTTTAACTGATCCAATGCCGTTGCTTCCCAGAAGGCTGGATGATGTTAGTAATTTTGGAGCACTTCCAGGTCTCAAGATCAGCTGGCAGAAATGAGAGTTATTTCCTTGGATGACTGAGTTCTGTGCTCAAAGGGAATTTTCTTTTGTAGTCTATTGTTTTTAAATAACTATGGGTTAGATCACATTAGTAGGTTGCAATAGTCACAGTAATAGATTTAGGAAGATGAAGTAAGTTTTTTGCCTTAGTGTGTGCAGATATGCCAACAGACTTTTAGAAAATTGTCTTGGAATGTAAAGAATAATATAAATGTAATGGAACAAGATCTTTTTAAATGTAATATTTATATGGGATTCTTTCTTTTCCTGTCATTAAAAATGTCTATTAGATATCTGTTTTGTCATTATCAAAAACTATATATTTAAATACATTACAGATAGCCTTAAATATTGATAGTGTTAATTTTTTCCTTAATTTTTCATACCATCCTCCAAGAGTACTTATTTCTGATCAGTTCTTTTTATCATCATATTACGATCTCATTTCAGAAATACTACTTCATCTAGCGAAATAAATATACTGGAATTGTCACATTTTGAGCATTATTTCCTTCTCTGCATTTTCTGTAAATGTTGAAAAGTGTAGGGTGGTTTATTTAAGACTCTCTAGCCTGACTTAGGAAGCAATTTCTCTTCACATTTGTGTAGTACGTGGTATACATGAGACAGGAATTAAAGACACAAATAAATCCCTGGCTGAACTGCTGGCCTTGGCATGAGTTGGAACAGACCCCAAGCTGGCTTTAACCTATGCCAGCCGAAGATTGACAGTAGAATTCATTACTCCTCTCTAGCTCACAGCAGCTGGCACAAAAGCAGCTCTGCCAGCTTTACAAAAGCAAGGAGCTAGCTTACAATAGTCTTTCTTCACTGCACAACTGTAGTCAGGCTCTGGCGACTTTGTACTGTTAAAGGGGAAATAGAATTTGGTCTGTAGTCTGTTTTTTAAACACAGCACTTCTGTGTACTAATACTTGCTGCTGTTTTTTCCCAGAGTGTTGGGTTTTGTGTTGTGGGGTTTATTTATTAAAACTTCAGCTTTTCTTACTGAATACTTTGCTATGTTTTCTTGTAGGTCATTTCAGGCTTTCTAGTTTTGTTACTGCAGCCATTTCAGTGTCATTTTCACTTACTCCTTCTTTATCTGAACATCAGTCTCTCTGCTGACAGAAGTGATGCAGAGCAACAGATGCCAGGATACGCAGCTTTTACTGTAAAAAATATTCACTTTTCCTTCTTATCTGCTTACAGTTTTCATTGAAATCTTGTATTGCATAACACAGATGGAAAGCAGAAAACTACTCATTGCTGAGTATGAAAAATATGTATGGTCTGAATCTGTAGCATGCACGGCTAAATGTTTATGATGTCTGACTACAGTTACTTGACCTTTGAGAAGATTTCTGGGGTGATTCCAAAAAAACCCAGGATTTGTCCATCTTACTATCTTGAGCAATCATTCATTTTTTTTCTTGAAAGGGATTCCTTTATGAACCAGTAGGCGCCTGTTTTTTAAAGTAACAATCCACTGTTTTGTAACTCATGCTGAATTCTTTGGATGAACTGTTTTATAATTAATGATATTGCATTAGAGTTTCTGGAGTGCCCCAGCTAGAGAGTCGCTGACTGAGACATCTGTTGCACAAAGATTTATTTGAAATTATAGCCTCTGCTCCAAAATTCTGCAGTCTGTGTTGGAGCAAGTTAGATCCAGACCACTTATGGAGGAGGAGTATGGGAGTGAGTAAAGAGGTGGAGGGTGAGGCAACAATGAAAGTGTTAGTGTTGGCTTCAGCCAGTGGTTTGTCCTGTCTGGTCAACTATTGGTGTTTTGTAAGCACCATAGACACACCTGAAGACTTGAAGACCCTTCATGCTTGCAAAGCAGATAGGCAGACCACAAAATCTAAAATATAAAGAAAACTGTACACAGTAGCCTCTTTTCTGCATCATAACGGGGCTTGAAGCATGGGAGCAGCATACCCGGCATATGCACAGGCAGATTTTCTCTCCTCTCTGAGGGAGTGTGCATCTAGGGAAGGCTGTTTCAAGAACAAATCTTGCAGTTTGCTCCAGCCTGCTGTCTCTCCTAGGGAGCAGAGAGGAGCTTGCCTGTATGTATGCACTGTGTAACATATGCAAAGTATGGAAAGTGCCTTTATGGAAGTCCGTGTACTGTGTAGCATGCACGTATAAGGCAGACTTGAAGGCAAGAAGATGATCCATGAAGTCTAAGAAAAGACTGCAGTTGGAAACTCCCTGTTGAATAATCTGTTGCCTCTTGACTGGGGGAAGGAGCTGATAAAAGTGGGCTATAGAGAAGAACTAATATTCAAACCATTTGTCCTGTTCCAGTGTAGCATAAGTGTTGTGAGATATATCGAGGGGCTTAACTCAACTGGGTCTGTCTGGGTTGCTGTTAAAATATTTTTCTCAAGGGAAAAGAGGATTTGCTGCTAGCTTCTTGGAAGAAAAAGACATGGTGAGATGCTGACTTAAAGTTAGCCAAGTTTCTCAATTTTGGGGACCAGGCAGCATGGGGAGGCTGCAGTAAGGCTCGTAGGGGCAAAGATACAAACTCATTTGTGTTTGAGGGCAGTTGAAGTGATAGGCTGAACTTGGAAGCTGCAGCGCTGTGAAACATGGCAACGTAGCCATCAGTGTTTTCACAAAGGCAGAGTAGAGGAGAACCTCTTCATGTTCCAGTCAGGAAGGAGAAAACTTGTTATTTCCTCCTGATGCTGCCAAAGGGGAATCCCTCTGTTTTTTCTCTTTATTGAGGGAAATGAGCTAGGGCTGATTGTTTCGACCTCGCCAAGAAAGGAATTGACCTTCCTGCTTGTTTGCCAAGAAAATAATTTGTTTTCTTTATTTCATAGCTTTTCCTTTTCATTGTAAAGCATTAGTAACCCCTTAATGGAAGGTTTATGGTGCTGTGATTCCCACGCAAATAAGTATAAATTTGTGGATATGTTTCCACCGTTTAATACAGAGTGTTAGAGGTATTCATGCTATCTCCTTATGAGCTAAATTTGGAAGTTAGAATTTGGTATCTAGGGATCCAGAATTACAGAAGTATCGATCCTTCCTGTTCCTGAAGTGGGGGTTCGTTTGATTAACCCAAGTATAGTAAACAAAAGTATTGCCAATTTAAAAAGACTGATTTCTCTTCAGTTTTCTGTTTCAGTTCATTTTACCAGTGCACTGCTAACTGATGTTAATTTAAGTTGTCAAACGAGATTTGACCTATTAGTTTTCTGAACTTGATGTATTAATAGTTTTTCATTGCATCCTTTGGTATTCCTTGGTACACCCCTACCTCTAAAATTGCTTACAGTAATGATACATGAGGCTGTGTAACAGAAGTACTGTAACTTAAGTAGACTTATGATAATTTGCTTTTTCTCCGTGATCATGCCAGTATTTTATTAATGGTACAAGTTACATATTTTGACTTCCCTGCATTTTTGGGGAACCACCCACAGCTTTCACTTGTACTAAAGATGCCACTAACATCTTTTCAGTTTTTGAAACTTCAGGCATTCATCTTTAGTAGTCAGCCCACTCTTTTTAATAACTTTCCCCTCGTGAAGTGTCATATTCCCTTCAGGCCTTCTGGCTATCTTTAACTCATGAGGCTGTTTTGTTTCTTTATCTCAGTCATCTAGCAGCCTTATATGATTGTGGTATACCCCTTTTCGGTATGTCTGCTGTATACCACTTAAAGATTTTTTTTTAAACCTTGAGCTTTTGAGCAGTTTGTAAAGCTGCCTGCCTTCGCACACTAAGTAAATTCATGTATGTGTAAAGGACTGTTGCCGTGATGCACTTGAATTACAGCATCCTTACTTGCTGCTGGATTTTGTTACTTCTTTTCGTTATGTCTTATGAGATGGGGAAAGTATTTGCTTTCTTGAAATTCAGTATCACTTTACTTCTGTATTTTTTTGAACCTAATTCTACTGAATCCAAGAAACTGACATTTGCTAGTTTCACATTTTCCTTCTCTTTTATTGCATTTTCTCCTGTAACTGAAAGAATGGTTTGTACTTCAGCTAATCTTTAGATCATTATTGTGCATCCTGAATCCTTTTACCAACATCACTCTTAATTATCAGTCCACTAAAATGTTGCAGCAGATGCCTTATCTGCTTTATGGGTTTTGCCATCAATTGATACATTTTTCCATTATTGTTGTTAAACAACTTTTACTGTGTTTTTTCTTTTTGTGCAGTTACCTCATTCTCAAGAGGTAAACAAGGACAGCCTTTGTGCTTCTATGGTAATATACTTGTAGTCTTACTTTGCTTATCTCTTATTTCCATTAACTGTTTTTTATATTTTCTAGGATAAAAGTGAACAAAGCATTAAATCTTTCTGGACATCTACTATTGTGCCAAATAGTTTAGGTGACAGTTGATGTTCCTGCTGTCTTCACCTGGGTATTACTTTTTTTATTTCCAGGATGTTTTAACTCCGTGAAATATGTTTATAAGAAGAGGGGTTTTGTGGGGTTTTAGTTTGTTTTTTTTCTCTTCCCCCATTTTACACTTCAGTTTTCAGCAGTTCTTAGATTTCCCTAGTGGAGGGGCCTCTTATGGCCCATAAAAGAGAGAAGACCGTGGATTGTCACAGCTTGTATTAATATGGTCTTTGCTCAAGGATGGTCTATGGCCGAAATATGGAAAGAAAAAGGGACAGCTTCATGGTTTTCTTGTTATTTGGAAGTGCCTTTATGTATTCTGTGTATGCATATATAGTTAGAAGATGGTGATAATGTCTGAGATGCTTTCCTGGTATGCTGGCAACTTTTCTTCCTGTGCTTTTTCAGTTGGCTCCTAGCAGGTCTTGTGGGCCAAATGGTTGGTAAGAGAAGGTTTCTTGTCCTAATCTTCCTTTTTTCAGAAAAAGGACATCTGTGATGGAAGCGTTACTTAAAATGGGGACCTGTCTTGAAAAGGAATTAGCCAGGTATCTGGTCTGTATTGGTATAGGTTGAGTTGTGCAGGTATCAACAGTATGAAGGAGAGGTTAGCGAACATTTGTTGAGGCAGATTATGGAGTTCCTAGAGTGGGAGAAAAACCATAGATCAAGAGTGCAAGGAGGAGCTAGCAGGTTTTAAAATATCTCTGTAAACTGTAGTATATTTTTTTCCATATTAAAATATTAACTTGAACTTGGTTCCCGTCCCCCTTCCTTAAAAGAGTATACAAGCAGAGTAGGCTTTCATACTGTTCAACTGTTGATAAAAACGGGTTACAAGGGAAGTGTTATGGCAAGTCATTTCCTTTTTTTGTTTCTAAGGTCTCTGCTTTTTTGCTTGTTGAATTTTCTAATCTTTTTCATACATACAGACTAACAAAATTCACTGTGTTCCAGGTTTTTAGAATGTCAGAATTGTAGTGACAAAGTTAAATATAAAAATTGTGCATTATTTCAATACATTGTGTTTACTTTCTGCCATATAACTTTCCTTTCGTACCTAATTCAAGAGTGCATTTCACTACTTCCATGTTCACCAAATCATAACCACACAAAGAGGTTATTCACCACTTAGGAATGAAAGTCCATCTGTTAGTTATTATCTTTGCTGTGCTGCAATGCTTCAGAACGAGCACTTGAGAGAGACCTTAAATGCTGTACCCAGTCTTTGCTCTCTTCTAGGTGAATGCAGATACCTAGGAAATGCCACCCTCTTTTGTTGGGGCGGGCGGGGGGCGGGGGCAGGAAAATCTTCATTCTTCTCATAAGTTAGCAGAAGTTTGATTGTGGATTTTTAGGACTAGGCCCAAAATAGACAGCATGATTTATTGTATCTGAACTATGCCAAGTAAATACCTCGATGTTTCCACTCAGTTCTAGGAAGAAAAATCATCTTTGTTTAAAATATGTTCAAGGGTTTTAGTTGATCTCTCTCACCAGAAAGTTATGAAAATGATTATACAAATCTGCATTTTAGTAATATTTATAGTTATTTATACGGTTAAACCTGGTTTGTTCTCTTTTCAGTGTCTAGAAGACTAAAATAAAGAAATAACATAGTTACAATTTATCTTTAATTCCAGATTGCAGCTTTTTTTCTTTATTATTATTTAAATCAAAGTTCCTGTAGATGACATTCAGGAAAACCTGATCAGCAGGGAATTTCCTGCTGTCTGAATTCATGGAGACAAGTTACGCCACTGTGGTGATAGCCACAGGCTCCTTTTGAGGGGAGCTGCTTGTGATGCAGTGACCTAATACGGCATTCCTGCCTGTGGGAGACAGATTAGGAGAGTGAATTGTTGAATTCCTGGAAGGTGGTGGAATAACTATAGATGGTGAAACTATCCTTTGCAGAAAATCACAGATGCTATCGGAAGTGCAGAGCTACATTAATTTCAGCATTTTGTGAAAGGTAACAAAGGCATTAGTAGAGCAAATGTAGCAGATGATATGGGAACTGATATGGGATTGCTGAATCTTGCTAAATTTTCTCAATTGTCACAATTTTTGTAGGCTTTTAAACTGCCTGCTGGCAGGCAAATTTTATTTAATTTTTGTCCTTTAAAAAGTAGTTATTGTTACTTCATTCCAGCTGAAATCAAAAGCTGTTGTCTGCCAAGATTGTTTCCTTGTGGTCCTTATAAACAGAGTCCTCTTATTAAGAAGAAATCCAGGCTTATTTCTTGCTTGGTGACATAGGCATAAAGCCTTGCTTGGGGCAAGAAAATGATCGGGAAAGTGTATTATTAGATGATGGGTGTTGGACAAGGAGGCTGAGGGAATGTATGGAAGGGAGAGAGAAAATATGTAGGAAGTAAATACCAGGGAGGAAAGAAGATTGAGAAGGAAGGGTGCAAAGAGAAGGCCTGCTGAATACAGGGATCGGGAAGCTGTAGCATGGGCAATTTGTGTGAACTGGACAATGAGAGGAAAGAGAAAGCGGGGGGGTAGTTAAAAGATGTGAAGATGGGGTGTTAAGGCAATAGTTCTCTCAGGGTGGTCAGTACGTTTGGAGCCAGGCTTATCTTCAAATCCATCCTGTCATGAAGGGCTCATTTAGGATGACAGCCTCAGTTAAGTTGGTTCCTGCACCTGGCCCTGGAGTACAGAAGAGTCTGAGTGCAAGGACAGACTTACACTGCTTGTCATTCGTTTTACTGGGTTGTCTCAAAATGCATAGTGAAGGAAGGGCTTATTACAGGTTCTTACTGAGCAGGCTATGCAGCCCCAGTGATAGAGGACAAGTAGGTAAAAATGGTGATAAAAGAGCATCTGGTAATATCTGATTACCAGGTTTTCCTTCCTCCATCTCCTACCTGTGGTGAGGCCCACTTACCTGCAAATACACAGGAGGACCTGCATCCCAGTGTTACGCTACACCCTCAGCTCATCCCAGTGACTTATCAGTGCAGGAAGTTACAGGACTTGTAAAAATGCCATTTCATTTTTCTCCAAGCAAGTGTAGCCTTTTCATAAATAAAAATTGAAATTGTATGTGTGTGAATAGGCTTCTGGAAAAGCCTTCCAGGGCAGTCTTCTTTTGCCCATAGGTCTGTGGTGTTCACCCTCTGATGTATGACTTTCTTCTAGGGCTGGGATAAAATTGGGAAGGTTTTTATCATGACAAAGTCTTTCAGAGAAAACCTGAAAAAACCAGTCTTGCCCAGGAGCTATCCTGTATTAAACTTTGGAATCGAGTGACAAGTATTAGTTTTATTTTGAGATATTTTAAGCATGCACAGTCAAGGAAGAGGCTGGCAGGTGGATTAGCAGAAAACCTCAACTTGCACTTGTGTGTAAAGTAGGGAATGTGGTAGACTGAAGTCTTTTGGATAGCATAGACAATAACAGCAAGGTTTTAAAACGAGAAGCATTAAGCTCCTTTGTTATATTCTCCCTGAAGTTTACAGCCCACATTATGCACTAAAAATTTAGGTGTTTCCTCTGTCACTGTCAACCAATAAAATCTACTTTAAAAACAAAAAAGATAAAGCTCTGACCGGGTGATCTAACGCTTCAATAATTTACTATCATAAAATAGTTTTAAGTACAAATGTTTTATCTTATGCCAAGCTGGACGCTAAAGATGTTTTGTCTAAAACATGAGATAATGGAAAGTGTATTGTGGCATGTGAATTACTTTAGCCTCTTGGTGGTAAATGTTTGCTTAACCAGAAAAGAATGTGTTGAGGTCCTTGCCAAAGGAAAGGTATTGCCATACTTTGTATTTGGAGTACTGTAAATAAAGCAGTAAATATGTTTCTGTTCATGTGTGTTAATCCACGAGTTATGAATGCATTCTTTCAATAAGAAATGTAATATACTGTTATCCCTTTTAAAGGGTTTCAGTAAGAAGAGGTCATAATTACTTTGGGTTGAGAGAAACATGAAACCAAATATTTTCATGATGATTGAAGTTGAGAGAGAAATAGTTTTTGCTCAAACTAAGTTTCCCTTAAATCCCAAGAACTCAAATCCTGTTTTACCTTCAGTATTCTTCTTGTGTGCTGATTCCTCCGATATACTGTTCTTAGTCACACATTAATGTAAATCATAAAGTGTATCATTTCCTTCACCCATCCAGTGTTGTTTTTAGCAAAAGAAAACCCAACTGCATAATATATTAATGATCAGAGAAAAAAGAGCAGCTATGGGAAATACTCCACTTACTGCCCACAGTGCATTTTGGTTTTGAACTTCATTTGCCTTTAGCTGGTACAGTAACTTAGTAGTAATTTAATAATGCTGATTACAGAAAGAATTGCATAACTCAGATTGCTGTTTAATAATATCAGAGCATATGTTGGATGCCGCAGTTAGAGCAAGTGAAAGCAACAGGGTTTCTTTTACAGAGGGCTTTGAAATGTCCCTTCCTTTCCCCAAAATCCCATGTCCAGAATTCCAGTTAGAGTTAAGGGAGAATATTACAGTTCTAGGAAATAATTGTGGAGGAGATCCTCAGTTTACTTTTTATGACTGTGGCATCATTTGTTACGTACCTGGCGTCACCCTCCAGGGTGGAGAGGAGGCTTTTTATGGGGAAGGACTGTGCATCCAAGTCATGCGCCTCTTGTAGCACACACAGATGTAGGAATCTGCCCCAGTGTTCTGTGTATCAGAGCCCTTACTCCTACAAAAACAGATCTCAAAGTGCTTTCAATATACTTCCGCTTTAGCAGTTGTTCAGATACACTTTTTATTTCATCTTCCCAGTACTTAACTGGGAAGCAAGTGTACACTGCTAACCATGTAAATTAAACCTGTAGTATTAAAACCCATAAGTAGTGTTATTTTTAATTTAGAATCCAATTTTGGTAAATATATCCTTTTTGATAATCCCGTGTCCATATTGGATTTTGGTAAAGGTTTTCATTAAGAACTCATAAAACATTTCAGCCCTTAGAGAAATCTGACTTTGATTCTCCTCTTGTTCTTATGCTTATATGTTAGGAAGGTTTAAAAAAAAATGTAGTTGTATAAGGCTGAATATGTAATTTGAATCTTAAGATAGCTCTTCTGAACATGATATCATCTGAAAATCCTGTGAATTGCCAAAAAGCTGCTTTTTTTTTTTTTTCCCCCCCCCCTGAAAGTGTACATTATGTCCTTGGTAGTATTAAAATCCAAAATAAACTTCCCTGTTATTTTTAAGGTACAATGAACTGGATGCCAGTAGAAGCCTTTTAGACAATTTGAAAGGCAAAGTAATAATTGAGTATCCAACATTATTTGTGGTCTTGAAAACATTGAAGAATGACATGGTGGTTCTTGGCCAAGGTAAGCACAGATTTATTTCCTGTTATGCTATACTTAGATATTTTAGTTAAATAAACAATAATTAAGGATACACCTATTAATAATGCCAGGAATGTGCAGTATGTCTTCTATTTCCCTCTGAATCTAAAAGATGGTTATAAAAAAGCTGTTACGAATGCTGTGTCTTAAAACTGCTGGCTGATGGCTTACATCCATAAGCTGTATTGTATGTGTTTTCCCTAACTTTGTTTGCTGGTGCTTGATTCTTTTTTTGTGTATTTTTAACCACTAAGGTAAAACAACTCTTCAGACTTGTGCTGAATTTTTTATGTTAGCAAAGTTTTGACAGAGTTGGTTATTTCTAAAAAGTCTGGGGAAGATGAGTTTTAAGTAAGGAATCATTCTCAATTAATTCCTAGCATAACTCCTAACATTGGACAAATAATTCTGAATTCCAGGATAGTTACTAGAAATCATAATTGACAAGTAGCTTTTCAAGTCAGTTAATAGCACGTTATCTTTCAAAAAGTACTTAGTTGAGGGAAAACTCTCACCTTTGAGTTAACTTAGAGGAGAGTCCAGGTCTAGCGGGAATTTGTATCTTAGTTTTGAAGTTAATGTCTGTATTTCTGCGCAGTATAAAGGCTTTGTGTCCCAGCTTCGCTTTCTGCAGCTACTGATACAGGCAATCAGTTCCCTTGTCTCTTAGTCCCCCAGCTAGTCACCTTAGTTACCAAATTCCGTACTTTTCGGTGATGAGCCAGTCTCTAATTTTTACAGATTTCTGTGGAAAAGCTTTGAAATATGTTAGCAATGGCTGTTTCCCTGCAGCAACTCAACCATGGCCCTATATGTATATAATTTGAATGAATAAACGAGCCCGAGAAGATTGCACCAGTGATACCAAACTTCCATGGACCTTGGTTGTCCTGGCTGGATATCACTAAGTGATCCACTAGAGCAATTTGCTCCCAAAGAAACAGCATGCAAACATTTCTTGCACTATGGACTGCAAGAGCTTCTTACAGCGAGACACTACTCCAGGGGATGAGGTGGGAGTCTTGTCTGAGCAACTGGGTCCGCTGGTACTCACCTTAGGAGTGCACATACTTACGCTGGAGTACAAGGAAACTAGGTCCTTGCAGTTTACCCATTATTTCTTGATCTGGGTCCCTTGCTTTTCAGTAGTCAGCCCTATGATTTAGATGTCAGGAGGGAATTACAATTGATTGACTCATAAAGTTAATCTGAATATGGCAGTTGTCATCTCCTGGGCTAGTAGGGGAGTTGTCCTTTTAAGGGTATAAATTCCAATCAGAGCTGATGGAATAACTATATTTTGAGGTTGTGCTGCTGCAGCAGCTAGGTGATTCTGTAAAAGGCAGAGCAGAATGGCAAAGGGCAGAGAGAGCCAGTAATAGCAGGGGAAGTGTCGATAGCTCTGTCACAGGGCAGTGCAAGTGTGTGTCTTCAAGACAGTGACCTTCCTTTGCTGCAGGGATCATTGTCAGCACTCATCCCTGCAGTTGGTATTCAGGGAACGCTGGCAGCTATTTCAGGTTTTGGGAACCATTAATTTTCTTCATTTTTAAAAATTTTTTTGTAACTGTTTGTATAGATTCCATAAAAATCAAATACATAGCTCCCTGGTGAGGCATCTTGGGTATAACATAGCAAAAGATTATAGCTAATGGCAAAAATAACATCATTTTCACAACTTTTATCATTATTTATTTTTGTGCATCTTCTTAGTTAACATATTAACACTTCAGCCTTGAGTTTGGTTTGGACCCTGTGTTCTTGGAGTTTTTTCTGTTAAGAATGGAAGCCGGCCACCGTGACTCCAGATTCTTTCAGGAAAAGCATGTTCAGAACATGAGTAGAAAAACAGGAGAGCTTTTTGTTGCTGTTCTTCCACTTGCAGACAAAATCACTTTTGTTGAAGTGTGGCACAATCATTGTACTCATCTTTTGTGTGTCATCTTTAAAGAATAAAGGAGAAAAAAAACAGTATTTAGTTTGCTTCACCAGTTTTATTCACAGATAACTGCTAAGAGTGGAAATCTTGGGTTCACTTCCAGACTCTCCAAGAAGTCTGTTGTAACCAGAGAGTTGCTTTAGCCCACTCCCATCTATCTCCCTAGAGGTGACCTTTCTGCTGCAGCATCTTATGTGTTACTTGCAGTCCAGTTTCTTCAACACATATGGCTTTTTGTATCAGTTGCACACTCCTCCTAAGCCACCCATCCTGCTGTTGCTTATCCTGTCTCTGCCCATACTGCCTTTCCTTTCTGCCTGCCTTCTCCATGCACACCCGACGGGACGCTTGTCTCAGAGCGCCTGCCCGGCTGACCTCCCCGCAGCATTCCAGGCAAACAGCTGCCACATTGATGAGTGGATGTCTGGCAGGGTGTCTGCTGGAGCGCAGGGGCTTTGACTACCATAGCCCTCCAGGGTCTGTTTTCAAAGGACCCAGGCTAGAACAAGAAACAAAGTCTTGTGGAAATTTAACTGCTAAAATGATGTTTCTTTACTGAGCAATCTCAGATCTACCCCTTAACCCCAGGAAGAAGAGAGGCAAGTTTTCATAGCCACGTGCTGGGGAAAGATCACCATTCCCCCCTGCAATTCAAATTACTACCCCCAAAGACCGGGGGAGAGCTAGAGCTGGGCACCTTCAGAGAGAGACTGCTAGCATTTAATGAGGGCAAAGCCTATTTCCCCTACCCTCAGAAATGGCTGAAGTATATTGACTGAAAATTTAAAAAAAAATAAGGACTGAGGAAGGAAACTGGCACTGAAAAATCTAAACCCAGAGCTTAAATTTTTACCTTATAAGTAAACTGCAGACAGTTTTATGGTGGGAAGAACTGGGTAATCTTAATTTATAGGCGATGTTATCAACACCATAAAAATATGTTCTTTTTGAGTGAAGACAGTTTATAATTCATGTTGAATAAAACTTACTGTAACAGACTAAACTGAAGCTAAAATTTGTCTGTTGAGCTTCCCTGTGAGTCAGAAGATTGCCACATTTTTTTATGTGATGTTTTGATGCTTGACTTGCTTATAGCAAAAACTACAGGTGCTCTGATTTCAGCATACAAGGTCAGTCATGGCTGAAGATAGTAGGGGATTATAGAAGCTTTCACAGGACTTAGAGGCAAAAACAATCCTTACTTTGTGCATTACTCAGTACATATCTGGCATATAAATGTTAATTGATTATACACTAGATTTAATGTAGACAAAATGTGACCTCCAATGTTTCTGGGTGAAATGCTTCTATTTTCTTGAACAAATTCCATTGAAACTGTACAGGTGCACACTGTGTCCTATGTACTATCTGTGTTTGCCAGCTGCAGAACTTGACAAGACAGTAACTGTACTGCATCAGCTCCCTTTCAGTAGTGTTTCCTCAATGAAGCATCTGACCCTAAATGCTCAAAAACATCTTTAAATTCATAGTCGGATCAAACACTGAAAATAACAATGAGAGCAGAGTGTGAATCATGGGGCTACTTTGCTGTAGTTTATTTTTATGCTGCTTGAGTGCCACCGACCAGTGGCATTTGGTGACCTCACCACAAGGTGACCCGGGGTCAGTGCTTGTTAAAGCAGGAGTCTCCGGGTGTGAGGCTGAAGACCAGTTTGGGAAGTGAGTGCTTCATGATACGATCTCAGCCGACCACAACAGCCAGGTCCTAAAGCACAAGTTACTGTGCAGATTTAACCTCAGCAGCCTTAGCTCATGGAGTCATGCAACTTAACACCATCTTAACTGAAATGCTAATAAAAGTGTAAATGATTTATAATTCATTAAATTTGTCATATATGTGTAGCAGCATGTAAACAAATTTGAAATTCTCAGTGGATGAAGAGGAAGAGTTTTATGTAGAATAAATACTCTGTTTGCCTACTTGACTGAAAGACCAAGATTGAAAAACTATAATAAATTCTCTAACATGGTCTTGCTTTCTTCTTCAGCAAGAAGGTCCTACCCAGGACTGTATCCCATGTTATGAGACTGGTTACGTCTTATGAAATATCTGTCCTCAAGGAAAGTGTGATCAAAAGGAAAAGAAGATGTAAAACTCCTTCTGTTCAATGAGCAAACAACATTGCTGAAACTAATTGCTTGTTTCTTTTTTGTTTGTGCCCTACACCCTCAGATGCCAGTGAATCTGCAGAGAACTCGGACAGTGAAAGTTCATCCCTTTCATCTATGGAAGAAGGGGAAATTCGGGACAGTTCATGATGGTTCTTTCAGAGAAGAGAGTGGAATGAGCCTTTTATATTTTTTTCTTTTTCAATTTAATTTAATCTTTTTTTTTATACAACTGAGTTCTCAGAGGTTTGGTTTGGCTGCTTTCACTAAATGCAGCACTTCCAAACTGCCTGCCTATTTTGGATTTAGGAATGCATATTTAGGGATGTAAATAAAGAGACGGGGATTTGCTGGTTCCAGAAAAAAAAATATATTCTTATTTAATTTCACCCTTTTGTCCATTTATCTGTAATAAACCAGACTAACCCAAATTTAAAGTTTCCAAGTTGGTTTCAGCAACATATTTTTTGCCTTTTACCTTAACAGCTCAGTGTCTGATTTATGAGTTTAAAAATCTGATCACATATTTGTATTTATATGTGGATTTGAGTCTTAGTGCTTGAACTTACTGAAAAAAAAAACACTGGTGTTTCATTACATTAATTTTCTTTTAGGGTATTTCTTTGTCATGCTGAGCTGCTGCAAATGATCCTACTTTACTTTTGACTTTAGTCTTCTGTGGTGACATTTGTGATGCCTGGTGCAATACATTTTTTTCCCTCACTTGGTTGCATCTTGTTTAATGTGTTATGGACAGGTCAAACCATGTTTTCAGGGTGACATGTTGCTGTATGTTCAACCTTCTGTCCTGATCTTTGAAATAAGCGTGGGTTTAAAAATCAATAGAAATGGATACACAGAGTGTCACTAGTGCTGATATACTGGACTCCTAAACAATGCTTATGTTATGCATCTCCTATTACTAGTTTACCTACTGAAGCCAGGTACTGTAAATATTTACTGGAATATCAACTAAATTTACCTCCTTAAAAACAAATAAACCTTAACAAAAAGTCCTGTACTGTGCCATCTGCTGACAATAGAAATCTGTTGTTAACTTCTGAGATTTCTAGATCCCAGATGACTTATCACTGTATCCAAGTCCCCCATGTCTGTGGGGTCTGTTGGAGGAAAACAGTGTGTGCTGCCAGGGTGTGAGACAAGATGGCCCCACTGCACCCTTGCACCAAGAATCAGCGTAGGCATTTGGGGTTAGTTTGCAAGGGTCTAGCTAAGTCAGAATTGGTAAAGTCTTAAGGATATGATCACTTTGTGGACAGCCCTGTGAGGTTCTTGCTGCCATCGTTGTTACCTGGTCTGTCTCCTGCTTGAGACTAGTGCCTTTGTGACAAAAATTGGTGGCATAGGATGTGCACTAAACTGCCATGAATGTAGTTTTTCAGTCATAAGTGTTGTTCCTGCCAGTGCTGACACCATGGGTAGAAAGACGATAGAAAGCAGGGAAGGGACTTGTTGAAGTAACAGGAGGCAGTGACAGCAATATGGGAGAGGGTTCAGGCTTGCAGACTCTCCAGCTAGGTTTCAGGGCACCGGATTGTTGGTTCCTTACCAGTTATGCTGTGTGGAGAGGATTTTTGAGATGTTCAAAGTTTTAGAAGTTGGTTTGGGTTTTTTTTTTCACACCTTTGCAAACAAATTGTCTTTAAAAAATTGTTCACCATGACATCTAGCTACTGAAGTTTGGAAGGAGCGTCAGACCTTTGTAGTCACGTACTAGTTTCTCACAGCAGGATCACGTGTCCTTTCCCTTGTGTGTTTTGCAACCACTGGTAAAACAGGGAAGTTTTTCTTCTTGCCTGGCACCTGTGCTCTATTTTCTTTTTTAGTCATTGTTGGTCCTCTGCCCACCCCTTGTTTCAATGTTGGGTTTTTTTGACCCTTTTTAAAGGACCAGGATTCCTAGCTATAGGTGCTGCTTTCATATTTTTTCAGTTCAGTGAAAGTGAATAAGCTTTTCCTAATCAGTCATTACTGCATGCTGACTTGGTAGCCACAAATTACTTTAAACCAGTCTTGAACCCATTCATAGTAACATCGATAAAAGAGCAGAACAGCAAAACTGCCACAGTTCATTTGCCAGAAAATGTTTCATCTGGATTAAAAGCGTGGCATTTCTGGTAAGATTCATAGCACACAGTGGAAATTAAGAGTGCTGCAAATATTAGTGTGTGATTAGTCTTTGGCTGAGGAACGCAGAGTCATAATTTGCATTACTTTCCTACAGTCTTGGAGGTTTTCATTAATTGTATGAAAGGGTTTGCCTGCAGTTGTTTTCTTACATAAATCTAGTTTAAACTTCCTTGTGAAGCAAACACAACCGTGATTTGTTTTTAAATGAAGATGCTGTTAAATCTATCCTTCAGATTTGAATATTTTCCTACCTTAAATAAGGTTTTAAAAAATGATTAAGGAGCATTCCTGTGGTGGTTACTAGAACTGACATTTCCCAAACAAAGCTGGGAATCATCTTCCAAAGTTCAATCAAATTGAGAGTAAAAGGCCTTGGTAGCATTGCCTATTAATTCCCAGGCTACTATTTACCTATTTTTATTTGGTTTTGATAACAGTTACACTAGTTTGAACAGTGATGATTAATCAAAATCAAGCCAAAATAAAATTCAAATATTTTTATTCAGTTTTGCTAAACTTTTTCAATTTTTGTTTATCAAAATGATGGTCTCTGGCTAAAAGCACAGCCTTACTGATGACAGGTGACCAGTGCAGGTCCTGTAACAGTGGTAATTCATAATAATAATATTACTGATTTAATCAGGATTTGTGCCCTCTTCGGCTATGCAGATGGTTTGTAGAACTTTCATAGGTAGGTAGGGGAAGTTTTTAATTCCTTTCTGAGTGACCTAACCCAGAACAAGCATCTTATAATAAACTGAAGAGAGAAAATGAGTCTTTGAAAGCTGTATTTTTAAATTTCTAGTCAAGCACTTAAAATTTAAGACATGGAGCTGAGGCTACCTGGAAGACTTCCGTCCATTTAGAAAGCATACTATTGTCATCGTATTATGTGAGGATCCCTACAAGACTCTGCCTTGATTCAGCACAGATGAGGTCTGTGAATGAAAACTGTGTAATGTTGTTTTAATCTTCATCATTCAACACCAGCTTGTGTTGAGTGCTTGATTTTATGCCTACTATGCTTACTCATTTTCTTCTATAAACTACTTGTCACAGAAGGAAGAAGCTGTTTGTGTGTAGCGTTGTTACGGCATTTTTTTTAATGTTTAGACTTTTCAGGTTTCAAACCCTGAACTCTGACAGCGTGCTTGAGCTGAAGGACCATCAGCTTACAAAGCAAAGAGTAAAGGCTCTTGTCTTGAATGAACGTGGTACTTAAAAAAAATTAATAGCTTAGTGTAGTCATCCCCCTCACAAGCCATAAAGGACAAAAATAGAGCATAGCTAAGCACATAGCAGTAGCTGAGAGGTAGGATTGAGTCAGCCCTGTGAGAGAACTTGGTTCTTTTCCTTTTTTGTATAACTTCCTGGGAGTATGAGGCATAAGTTGTGGAGTTGTCATGGGTAAACATTACACCCTCTGTCAGTGTAACAGCTAAGCTTTGAATGAACACATTGGAATTCTAGGTTTTACTGTATTTATCTCTGCATTAGGAATTGCTGATCTGTAGAGGAAGAGAGGGTCATGCCACAAAATGTGTGGTTGGCTTGAGGTCTGGGAGGCATGCGGACTGATTTGTGTTACTCCAGTCGAGCAGTGCAGTTTTACTTCGCCTCAGGAGTAAAACTTAACCGTGCAGAACAAGCATTCTAGTCTAAAAAAGTACAGAAATTTCTAAATTCACTGTAATTCTGATGGGAAGTCCAACCTCTGTGCTGTGTGTACGCATAGCTGTGATTCAGATATGGCTGTTCTCTGTTGACATCTGTAGGAACTCAGAATGTATAACACCTTGTAAGAGCAGGCTTTCAAAGAGTAAATACACAGCTGTGATGATGTAACTTCAGGCCGTATTTGGTCACAAACATTTCATTCTGCTTTCTTCAGTCCCACGGTCTTTTCCTGAAAACGTTTATTCTTCCTCTCTCCCAAGGAAAAAATATCTTGAATTTGTGTTTATGTTGTTGCTATGACATTCAGTTAAACTGTATGCAGATGCAGGTTCTGTTAATAAGAGAAAAAAAATGAACTGTGTACTTCAGTGAACAAAGATTACACTGTGTTTGTGTTAAAATGTTGCTATGACAGTGCATATGGTTTTATTTGGTGGAAATTTGTGGTGAAATGGAAGGAAGTCACATGTGTGGAAAACAAACAAGAAGTGGCAGCAAAAACAACTCGAAATAAATACTGAAACTGAAAGGGAAGTTGCAGATGCCCTGTCAAACCAGGAAAAAACAAGGAGAGTTGTTTTGCTGCCTGTCTGCCTGTGATTTGATAACAGAAATGTGTTCCTGCTGTGCCCTGCCGGGTCTCAGTGACCCAGCGGACAGTGACTGAGCTCTGGTGCTTTTATTGCCAGAGCTGCTTTCCCTCCTTGGCTCTGTGTACTGTAACATTTTTTTTGTTTTGGAAGCAAAGTTCTGATGGCTTGGCCTGATTTCACCACTGGTAACCTTTCCTGCCCAACAGCATTTCCAGGCTGTCTTATTGTAGTAGGCATTTTGGCAGGAAAAATCAATAGAGTGATAAAATATGGAAAGCCCCTAGAGCCTTGCCTACCTTAGGGGCAAGGGCAAGTCTTTGTGCACTTACTGCCTCCTACTAGTGACAGAAACAGTGGATTTTTTTTTTTTTAAACTGGCACAGTAGTCCTTGTGTTTATCTAATCCTTTTGCATTAACCTTTTTGCATCAGTTGCATCAGTACAGCTGTTTGTGGGGTTGCGTGATAAATCAGAGTGGGTTAAAAATAATCTGCCAAAGAAGCAGGGATAAAAATGAGAGAGGGGAGAGGGAGTCTTGATTCAGAGAATAAATTACCACACTGGGAGCTGGCCGGTTCCTGCACGATCCCAGCTGGTGGAGAAAGCAAAAGTGTTTTTAAAATCACAGTGCCGCTTTCTTCCTGTCATCCCAGTTCTGCCTCAAGAAGGAGGAAGAAGTGACTGTGAAAGCTGCTATTGCCTTTCCACTGATTGCTTCCAGGTTTGCTGCTGGATCATATTGTAGCCCCAGAACTTGTCCATTTTGCAAAGAGTGCCAAGAGGGAGTAGAGATAGTCCAAGTGAGGTTAAAATTAGGTTGGTGGATGAGGTATAGGCATTCAGGAAAAAAAGCAGACGGGTGGTGTTAAAAGCTTGCCTGAGAAGTCCCCACCACTTCTGTATCTAAACTACCAGTGGTATCTCTTTGTTGACCTTTTTTCCCAACCTCTGCTTTCAGCTGTGCTTGGGCATCCGTATTGGTTTTAATGGGATTGTTCCTCTACAGCGCAAATACCCACGTCTGTACAGTGAAATATATTTTCCTGGTTTAAGTTCTCATTAATAGACGGCTGGTTTTACAGCCGTGATGTCTTGATGTCTGATTTTGTCAAATTAGGATCTAACCTGGTTGGTTTGAGGTGCTCAAGGAAATCAGCACCTTCTGAGAAACTGGTGTCTTTGATTCAGACGGTCTGCTGGGCTCCTTTGTTCAATCAGTGTTCTCAAAATACTGCTGGACCACCCTGCTGACTGTTCAACTGACACCTGTAATGGAGTCCCTTCAGCCTTACTGAAACTGCCTTCATCGCGAGGTGAAGTAGTGTGTCCTAGCTAGATTCCCATCTGGGCAAACCTATGCAGCCTACCTTTAAATTTCTTCTGTCTAGTAAACACAAACCTTTCAGTCTTGGGTAATTTTCTCCGCCTGGACAGTTGCTACATTCCATCCTGTAAGTGTACTTCAAGACAGATGAAGTTGCTTATGTGAATGGTGCCTTGGGGTCTTTCAGGATCTTCTCCAATATAAATTGTGTATGTATACGTCATAGCTCTGCAGTTTTTCAGGGGGGAGGAAATAAGTCATAGCATATGGGATACCATCCATGCAGTTTCTTGGTGTTTGATCTTTACAGAGTAATAGACACAGGTGCGTATTGTATCGGGTTTTTTTGTCAAAGTCTTCTCTTACAGGATTTACATTTTCCAGACACTAAGTCTCACTGCAGTGCAGTTGTTTATGAGTTGAAATGCATTTATAGGTATCTCTGAAGCTAGTTGTATGTTATTGCTTTCACCATGGCACCTCCACATTTCGATCTGCTGTTTTATACATGTCGATGTAATGTGGAGAAAAAAATGTGAAGATGAAAATGGGGACATGACTACATGAAAAAACAGCTGGTAAAACTATACAGCCTTCCCTTGCTGTCTGCTGAGCACTCTGGGCACTGCATGGAAACCGTTCCCATGGTTAAACAGGAGTAAACTAAAGTGTACATGTGCATGGAAGTGATTTTCTGCAGGATCACCTCAGAAGGACCAGCATCTGGCCAGAGTAAGCCTCTGGTGTGACACATTTAACTGCTTCTGTGTAGGTAGGTAGGTTTGACTTCCAAGCTGGAATGACTGCCTACTGCAAACTTTCTTGTTTCAGTCCTCAAGACCTGTGCAGCTGTAGCTCAGAAAGTCTCCTGCGTACCCAAATCTGTGGCAGAGCTCCTTGTCGAGCATGGGGGGATTCCTGCAGCTTCAGTGGACTGTGAGCATGGGAAGTCTTCCTGCAGCAATCCCACTGGTCCACAGTCTCTGCCTGTTCCTGTGTGGCCCACATGCTGCCTTGGCTTCCCACCAGTAGCAGGGAGATGGGCCCAGTTCCCAGGAGGTGTCCACTGGAGGGTCAGGCAGCCCAGTGGGGACTGCTTTGCTGTGGGCTCCACAGTAACTTACGTGTGGAGTATAGAAGTTCTCATGGCTCAGCTCAGCAAGGGTTAATTAATAGCTTGGCTGTCCTACTGTCAGAAAGATGTTTGCTTTTCCTCTATCTGCTGCTCAGCCAGGACAGCGAGCTAGCAGCATCCCACGAGAGAGGATTTCATGTAATCATGGAAGTCTGTTTTCTGCATGCTCCTGCTTTTATTTTGTTTCCTGTGATGAGGCACTTACGGAAGCAGAAATTTTGTCGTCGCTGTGTTGCCTTCACTAGTAGGGAAGATTTTATATGTAACCTTGATACTGCAGTGGTTATCATCATCAAACCCTTGTACATAAGCGTGTTGAATACAAGAATACGCATTTCTTCAGTCCTAAATCTGTAGTTTGACAAATGCTCCTTTCGGAGGCAGCACCCGCTTCAGCAGACTGCCCCATGCCACCACGCTCCATCCTCGGGTGCCCCCAGTGCTTGCACCACTGCAGCTGGCTGGGGGGTTGTGTGACAAATTGGAGCAGCTTCAGAATAACCAGCCCAAGGAGCAGGGGCAGACATAAGAGGGGACAGGTGGGACGGCTGAAGCAGGGGCTGCTGCAGAGGACGGTGTCTGCAGGTTCTGGTAGCGTTTGCCCTTCAGTGTGCCAAGACTGCCCAGGCAAGCACAGGGGTCTGCTGGTGTCTGCCCAGCTCAGGGGAGCTCCACGCAGGGCCAGGGGGCTTTATTTTTGAACTGCTTGGTGGCCTGGCATTGAAATGTGCTGAAAACTTACAGCTTCTTGTCATGTACGTTATTTACTGTGTTCCTAACCTCCCCTGTAAGCCCTGCTGATGGCACCTAAAGGAACTTGTGCTTTTAATGTTTATTTTTTCATACCTAGTATTTAGGGGATTTTTCTGCTGGAACAGAGGGTACTTCAAAGCAAGTGTGGAGATGATACACAAAAAACTGACACTGATTCCATTTACAGTATTGCAAATGGTGGGGTTTAGAAATTTTACCATGTAATTGTGAGGTGCAAAAAGTGAAGAGGGGACTATGTGGATGGTGATGAGTTGGTGTGAGATCCCTGCTCTGCGAGACTTGCAGTTCATTTTAGTGGGGTTCATTCCCTCTCTTCATAGGATAATTTCATTTAGTGTATTTTGTTTGCATGATCTGCTCCTGCAGCCCTTATTCTCCCAAGAGTATGTTTTTCTAGTGAGCAGATTACAGAACCACACTGCTGCTTGATGAGACGTGGAAAGCCCAAAGTGTGGGCTGTAAAACGCAGGGCCTGGCTAGAGCCACAGTTGAGGCAGGAGCTGGAAGTGCCACTTTTGTTGGTACGTGGTACAAGCGTTACAGACATAGAGTCTACACATACAGCGTAGTCACAGGTATATGTGATTTTTTGGGGAACTGTTAGTGACGGTGGTTTGAAGATAGGTGTCATTCAAGTGTAAGTGACAGTGGGGAGGGTGAGAAATGCGTGTGCAGCTGCTGCGTGTCTGTGAGCAGTGTGTTCTGTTCCTCTCCCCGTGTGGTAACCCAACGTGTAACCGTGAGGATTTCTCAGTGAGCAGCTGAGGTAGTGGTGTGTTCAGTGCTAGATGTAAGTAGATGCCAAACAAAAGCACTTTGCTGCATTTTACACTTTTGCTGTCAACAACTATTGTACAGACAAGTTTAGATACAGCTGAGACTGGTGGCCAGGTGGTGAATTCCAAAACAGCTCAAGTTTTGAATGCCTTCAGGGAGAGAACTTGACTGAGCAGAAGGGAGGCGGCTGTAATTTCTCAGGCAAAGCATTAGCTGCCAGAGATGAGCTTCTGAGATATTTGGGCATTTATTTTATTGAAATATTTATGTCTAATAAAAAGTTGATTCTTAACCACTTCTGCATCTAGCTATGTGACACTGGATGACACTCCTTCACAATTCTAAGATCTCAAAAATCAGTCTGTTTTTTATGAGAAGTAGCTTTCTTACTAAAGATTATGGGAGGATATTTTGCCAGAGAACTAAGCAGTGACAAGGAGGAGAAAGAAAAAACCTGTTGCAGGTTTCCTTTCAGCCTCTGTAGTGTAGCTTTATGCTAACCAGTATAGTACAAACATTTGATGCTGCTTTCTCAGGTCCTCCTCTAGTTCTTTTCAAATGTCCTTTTCTTACCCTGTGCCAGCTATCTTACAACTCCCTCAGTTAGCCAAATGTCATCTGTCTCCCACAGTATGAAGTGTAATTATATATTTTAAAAGTGGGAAGGGGAGGTGAGGAAGAGAATGGCTGGTTTGCCTTTTACGCTATTGGAGAAGTACTTGAAATTCCTCACATTCTTCTCCTGTTAACAGTATGTTTACTTTTCATCACTGGGTTATTAGGATTAACAAAAGTCATTGCTTCAAGCTCATTTAATTTGAATGTAGTGAAAGCAAACTACCTCCTGCAGACTGTAGGAAACATTCTTCTGCCACAGAAATGTATTAATTTGCAAAAAGCAGCCACCCAAAAACGTGAGACCTGACGACCACTTCCACCCCAATGTTCAACATCGCTGTGCATGCACTGCATTCTAATGAAGTACCTCATGTTGCAAATTCCAGGATGGTCTGAGTAATCTGACAGTCTAATTAACATTTCAGTCCCTCTATCAAACATTTGCTTTCAATGCCGAGCAGCTTTTCCAGAGCATGAGGGTTGCAGACTGCATGCAGCACTTCAAAACATCATTTACTCAAGGAATTAAAACTCAGCTTTCTAGTTCATCGCTGCATCTGCAGTAGAGCTTGTTTTAATTTTCAGAGAATCTAAGCTTTTCAGAAGTCAAAGTTTTCAGAGAAAGCTCGTGCAGTTGCTGTGTTTAAATCTGCTGCCTATCAGAATGCTCTACTGGGAGGAGTTAGGTAAATATTTCTTTATTAAATGATTAATTCCATAAATAAATTCTTTTAATTCATTGAATATAAAATTAAAATCATTTACAACTTATTCCAGTATTACAGGGGCTGGAAGGGGTAAAAACAAAAAACAAAACAAAAAAAAAAGAATGAAAAACAAAAAAGCTACAGTTAGATAAATAAAATATTCAGCTTTAAAACAACTGATTTCTGTTTGCCATTAAACTACAGTTGGTACATAATAGCTGCCACTGTGAACACCCCACAAGTGCCCACCTCAGGATGGAATGTAACTTCCAACTTGGTTGGGAAAGGGTGGGAAAAGATGGAGGGAGGGGGAGAAGCATAGTGTTAAATTGAACAGGATAGAAAAAAAAGTTTTCATAACCAGAACAAAACATTTATCTGATCACTTACAAACAGAAAACAGTATATAATTAGATAAGGTGCTCCAAAAAGAAGCAGTAAAGTTGCTCCAGTACTATGAAGCTTTAAGTATGCTTAAATCTCTTGCATTAGTGTCCAGTTGCACAGTGCACTCTCGTAACATCTCAATGTTGCCCTCAAATGGGCAAGGCACCACTTCCATCAAAGGTCCTTTCTCCATGGCTGGTTACTTCAAAATTCTGTTGAGCATCCCACCCCCAAGACAACTTAGTCCCTAAATTTGTGAATGTCATTGACTAGTCTGTAGTAGGGGTAAGCTTCATTCGCATGCGGACAGTTGTAGTTGCATCGGCAGGACTGGATCATCATGACGCTCTTGGTGAAGGTTTCTCCATCATCGCAGCGGAACCTGATCTTGACAGTCCTGGTCTGCTGAGGCGTACAGCACCTGCCATCCACGCAGGAGCCACAGTACTTGGGGCGGTACTTCTTCACACTGGAACATCCAGCGTAAGTAAACTTCACTGGGGATGGGGACTTCTTAGTCTTGGTACATTTTTTTCCTTTCTGTAAAGGAGGAAAAATAATATTATTAGGAGATTCTTCTCCAGTCTTTACCCTCTACCCAAAGCACTTTGGAAAGAAGAGGAGCACCATAAGAGTCTGTATTTACCTTTAGGGAGGCATAGCTAGGCTGGCCACATGGCCTCACTTCACATATCCTGGTCTCTTTGATGAGCTTGCAGTCGGGATTGTCATTGGTAACCCTTGTGGAGATGCCAGTTCCACACGTCTTAGAGCACTGGGACCAGGAGGTTGTTTGCACAATACATTTGGGATTCTCAAAAGCTCGGCTTTGTGGCTCAGATCCAAAAACTGGGAAAGAAAAGGAGGGTTTAGCCTAAATATATCCTCTCACTGGGTTTCTTTATTTCCATCTGAGTCTAAGGAGTCCTACAGCCATCCTCCCACCTCCTCCCCTTAACTGTCACTGTTACAGACTAGCCCATACTCACCAGGTAGCATTTTCAGGCCTCCTTTCACAATGGCAATTAGCTCATTGTTCCTGGTGAGTTCGCCTTCGGAATCATCCAGACCAAACTCCTTGCTGAAGAAGCCTTCCAGTTCATCCAGCGCATCCTTGCTTTCATCGCAGACCCACTCTTCGCAGCACTGCCCCGGGACTTTGACCAGCCTGGGGCTGGGACAGCCCAGGTTCGGAAGGGAGAGCTCCTGCGGGCAGAGAGGGATGCAGCCCACAGCTCCATCTATGCACGTACACTGGTGTTTGCAGTTCGGCTGGAAGCTTTCGCCGTTCTGGTAGATTTTGGAGTTATATTCGCACGGTCTGCCCTCGGACTGCGCTGCAGAGATCAACAGAGAGGGAAAGGAGGGAGTGAGCGGTGGGAGCCGCTTGTTTAAGCGCAGGTATTCGCCGGGCTGCTAAATTCAATTTACGGTGGAGCTCGCGGCAGTCCCCCGGAGACGCGGGGCCAGAACAATAAGTTAGTCAGGAATCACTTTTCCTTATGTGCGTTTAGCGGAGCCCAGACATACTGAATCGCATTCCAGACTGCTGAAGTCATGTGCCTTTCTGCCAAGCTACCAACAACAAAGCATAACCATACATGGACTCGAAATTACCAAACCGCGGCACTACGGGGACCGGGGGTTTTCTCGCGGGGCGGCGGGGGACGAGCCCTTACCTCTGCAGATGCCCTTCAGCGCGGCGGGGCTGGCGCCGAAGTTGCACTCCAGCCCCTTGGTGTGGTCGCAGGGCTGCGCCCGGCTGCAGTCCTCGTTCAGCTGCTTGGCGCAGACCTTGCAGCAGCCGCAGCCGTCCGGCACCAGCCCCACGCCCGGGGCGCACTGCGGCACGGCCGCCGGGCACTGGCAGACGGCGGGGCACGGCGAGCCCAGAGCCTGCGGAGCAGAGCGGCGCTCGGTGAGTGCCGGGAGCGGAGCGCAGCGAACCGCCGCCTCCCCCCTCACCGCGCAGAGCCGCGGCACTTACCAGGCGGGCCAGGCAGAGGAGAGCGGCCGCCAGAGCGGGGCGGGTGCCCGCGGAGCCCATGTCTAGCGCCGGCGGTGCGGGAGCGAGGCACAGCGAGAGGCGGCGAGCGCGGAGCGAGGCCGGCGCGGTCTGAAGCAGCGGCGGGCGCGACCGCCTTATATGGGGCGCGGGGCCGCCGCGTGCGCCGCGGCAATGACGTCGCGCGTTCCGGGCCGCGGCCGCGTCCAGCGCTCGCGGCATCCCAGGAATGCGGCTGGCGCGCGCGGCCGCCCCGCCCCGCCCCGTCTCCCGGCACCGCGGCCGCTGGCGGCGGCCCTGCCGCGGGGGGTCCCCCGCTCCCGCCCCCGCCGGGATCCGCCGCTCGCTTCTCTGGGAGCGGGGCGGGGGGGAGGTCCTCCCGCGGGGCGCACGCCCCACGGCCCCGCCGCTGCGCGGAGGCTCTTCCCCGTTATCCCGAGGGATGCACCCAAGCACGGGGGTGGGCACGTAAGGGGCTTTTTGCCTCCGAGGCGGTGCGGGTGGGTGCCCCGCGGGAGCTGGCCCCCCGCCCCGGCCCGCCAGCTGCGCTGCCAGCAGCTGTGGAGGTACCCGCACATCTGTCCGAACCCCCCTCCCCAGCTGCTGCGAGACCGCTTCGCAGGGCTGCATCGTACTCGTGACACCCTCCGCACAGGTACCCGGCGGTACCCTGGAGTGTCTTGTCCCTGCTGCTGCACGAGGGAGAAGTGACACCCGTCTGCGGGCTCCGCAGAGCCCGGGAGCCCGTCGATGCCCAGGGCGCACCCAGGTGCCCGGTTTCCAGCCCCGGAATCCTGGGCCCTGCGGCAAACAGCGCCCTGCCGCCCTGTGCATCGCTGGGCTGAGCGCCTCTCACTCAGCTCGGGCATCCTCGAATACTATTTCCTCGTTGAAGTTTAAGATTTGGGGTTGGGGAGGAGAGTTTCAGCTTCTGTTGTGGCGTCTTTTCGTTTCATGGCTGTAAGTATTTCCAGATGGGGATTTAGACACCAGACGTAACAATATTTCCATATTTGGTATAGCAGTAGCCTGCATTTTTCACATTTTTCTGCTCTGTTATCCAACCACAAAGCATTCTTGACAGCTTCAGATGTTGTTAAATATAGCCTTAACTTCTGTTCCCAGGGCAGGAAATTCTTTGGAATTCCTGTTTTTCACGCAATCTGTCTATCATGATTTAGGAGAATTGCCCTGGAGGAGCCAACTGGCGTTATACTGCAGTTTGCTCCTTTATTGAAAAAAGCCCAGCAGTCGAGCCTGTTCCCCAGCGGCGTTACAATAAGTCCCCATTCCAGGGATTTTTCTTTGCCAGTAAGATTATTGTTCCTAACACAAGTTTGGGGTTTTTTTTTTTCGGTCGCCTTCAAGGCTGGAAGGTGGACGAGCAGATTCAGAGGAGAGGCGAAACTGAAAAAAAACCTCCCCAAAGCCCATGAAAAGCGGAGGGGGGAGGGGGCGAGGGAGACAGTGGAGAGGGAGGGGATGCGAAGAGGAGGGGGATGCGATTAACCTGTCTGCGTAGCATTTCCATGCAGTAAGTGTCTGTGTGCGCCGCTCCTAAAGGATGGCATTTAGGGAGGGGTCGCAGCAGCCTCCTCACCGCTCGGAGGAGCGAAGCCCGGACACCTCGTCGCCTGCCCTGTGCCACAGCCGGCGGGGTTACAGAAAGGACCATTTCACAGGACCGAGCGGGGACTGTGCCCGTGGCTGCAGGTAAGTGCTGCTCCCGGTGCTGCTCCCTCTGCACAGGGGCCGGGGGACATGTGTGCGGTTTGTTTTGTGTTTGAATCCCAGGAGGAATAATAAGGCAGCCTTGTTGGACCTTGCCGGAGCTGCAGAAAAGGGGGTTTGTTGTTGTCTTGGGAGCGCAGCTCCTGGCCGTGGCTTTGGCCGGAGGAGTGCGGCGGGGGGACGTTGGCTGCCAGGGAGGCGCAGGCGACACAAGAAGGGGTGCACACAATAGGGCCCCTGTCCTCGGCCGAGCTGGGCGGCAGCAGCAGCCTGAAGCCTTACGGTGGACTTTCATAAAACATACCCCGTTTTGTTTCACTGCTTCAACGCGCATCTTCCTGCAGCCCCGGGGGCCGGAGGGGGCTGGTGCAGACAGCCCAGCTTTGCTAACCCTCCCGCAGGGACTGCCACGGCTCCGCGTGGCACGGGGGGAGCGGGAGCAGCACCAGCACTGCGGGGTGGGATGAGACAGTGTAGGGTAGTACGGGACGGAGTGGCCGGTCCCCGCAAGCGGATGCCGTGACCCCAGGGACAGAGGCGGGGGCAGTGCCATGGGTGTCCCTGTCGGAGGGACACCAGTGCCGCTCCCGGCCTGGGCTGAGGAGCCCCATCCTCCCCCACCAGAATGTCTCCAGGGCGGTGGGCATGCCGGACAGAAGGGCTCGTGTCCCCTGCGCTGCATCCCTCCTCCGGGCAGTGACCAGGTGCGTGCTCAGGTCAGACCTGAGGGAGGGTTCCCGCTGTGCAGGTTTTCCCCCCACAATTTATTCTCTTCATGTTTTCCTTTTCATTCAAGTAAATTAGATCCACGTTTCACTTTGCAAAGGTTTTGTGGTTCAGAGAAGGTGATGGGATGAAAGCTCCGGGCCCTCTTGCCCAGAACTTGCGCTACAGAAGACAGCAGTGGCTTTCTTCATCATTTGTATGCCTCAAAATTTGACCATAAAATCGCTGAAAGTGGAATTCAGTCATTAGTTACATGCAGCTATCTCCCGAGACTGCCAATATTACCATTTAGTGCCTTTTCTGATGACAGGAGTTATTTTATGTGTCCATTAAGAACAGGACAGAGACTACCAGTGAACTTAAATGGTCACCAGTCACAGAAGTAATGACTTCCCATCCGTACTGATTGGGCTGAGCCCCAGCTGGTGACTTCGAGGAGGAGTGAGGCTCAGTCACATTTCCAGACGCCAAGCTATCCCGTTGCTGGGCTTCTTTTGGTTTTGTAGGTATATGTTTTTTTCTGTTTAAAAACTTTAGTTTTAAAACTCTTCACGGTGGTTTTTAGATGCAGAATCTGACTGGTACTTTTTTCCCAGGGTGGCTCTTTACACAGCAGCATTGTGATCAGGAGGAACAGGTTTGTGATTCAGCACACCTTGATTAACGAACATTTTGAAAATTTTTCGAAAATTTTGAAAAAGCAGAAGGGGCTGTCACACTAATGCGTGGTTAAATTGGCCAGTTTTGCTTTTCAGGGATTTATACAAACACTTGTTTATTTAATTACTTCTAATTTAAGGACATGCGCCAAGCATTTTGCTTTGATCTATGACTTTCACAACATTCGGCAGATGCCACAGGAGAAGTCAATGAATAGCGCCTTTTCTCGCTTGGTTTCGTGTCTTACCACACATTCACACAACTTTGATGGGAAACTGTAACTGAACCTACATTTGCTCAGAAAAAGGTCACTTTGAAAGCTTTGAAGGACCTTTTAACAAACCTGTCCTGCATTTCAAGTAGTTGACAACACTTGGGATGGGTTGAGTTTCTCTGGAGGTCAGGTTAGACTGTGACCCTTTCATAGGACTTCCCTGCACATGTTTCCCTGTCACAAACTGTGACCCAGCGTTTACCTTCCAGCTGTGCCTACATCTCCTGGATGTACATCAGGAAACAGAAAAAAGTTTAGAATATCTTCTTTTTTTAGATTTTGTTCAGTGTAACATAGTGTTCCAGACCTTTGTTGTCCTAAGAGAACTGGGAAATCGTCCCTGCTTCACGTCATGGAGAGTATTTTACTGGCTCCTCACTTTCTGTGCCATAGGCAGTCGCTGTTGGTCAGGTAAGGTCTGCTGGGAGCTTGGCTAGTGCAAAGCAGGAATTTGAACCAGTTGGCTTATGCAGCAGATATTACAGATTTACTGAGCATATCCTGTCATTTCCACAGGCCTGTGTCTCTCCAGGGAAAGGACTTTCCGGTGAAACAAATCAAGAAAAACACAAACTGACTGGTTTGTCTTCCCTCCACTCAGCGTCAGTTCTCGTGGCTGTGTGCGGGCAGTGCTGAGCAGCGTGAAGCGCTGTGTAGGACAGAAGCTCCTCTGGGTGCTGATGCTCCCACTGACAGTAAGTATCCAGCACCAAACTGGAGCACACCGGAGGTTTACAGCCATGTGACTTCTGGGGGAAGATCTTACCAAACTCAGTGTCCAGCCCTTTTTTGTGCTGTGTTTAATTCCCTCTTTCTCATTCTCTTTTCCCTCTGCCCGTCCTTTGCCGTGCATTTCTTCCATCTCTCCTCCTCTTTCTTCTCCTCTTCCCTGCTCCAGCCTTTTTCCCTGTGGCCTTTCCTCTTCTGATGTTTGCCTACCTTGGGCTGGGCCTCTCCCGCAGCCCCTGCCAGGCCGCCGGTTCCTGCTGCATTAAATCAGTCCTCCCAGAGTCAATGGCTCCTCTCAGCCACTCACAGGAGGTGCAAATCCAGTGGGGCAAATTAAGCATAGCGACGCGCGGCCGAGCAGCCAAAAGGTTTCAGCAGCTAAAATTCAAGTGGGTTCAAATTTTTTTTTTCCACGCTTTGATTTGCTCAGAGTTTATGCTGAATTCTTTGAGTATGGCATTTCCTATTTGTTTTCTTCCTCTTCCCTACTACCCTCCTTCTAGCTGTGCTCACGCCTGACAGTTTTTATATAGTCTGTGCCTTGCCTGTGGTTTCTAATATTTGGGGGTTTTTTGCTTTGCAGTATTTGTGCACTGAGAGGCACTTTGGTCTGTAGTTGGGCTGTGTTTCCCCCTCGCTGCTGTCAAGGTGTCGCAGAGGTTCCTGTTGTGTGAAAGTGGAAGGGGAACTGGTGAGCCTCCGAACTCTGCAGTGAGATGGAGAAGGAAAATTTTCACTAGTATTCAGTTGTGCTCATTGCTGCTTCAGTGTGTAAAGTGCACGACTACACAGGTAGACCTGACACAGCTATGAGGGATGCAGCAGCATAACGGAGGCAAGAAGCATCCCTGCTGGTGGTCAGTGTGTCCCTGTTGAACTGCGGACCAGCAGTACACGCTGCACAGCTTCTGCACCCCAAGCTGGATGCAGTTACAGCCAGCTCCTGCTTAGCTCCTCCTGCCCAGTCAGAGACTCCAGATACCTTTGTCACTGTGATTCAAGGATCTGGCATTAACTTTATTGTAGTACCAGCCACTACCTTTTCCCCAGTGAGACAGGTGGATTACTTAGCATATATTCACCTGCTCTCATGCGGGTGTACTTCAACACATTCAGAAAATGCAGTTTGTATCAGGCACATCCCTATAGCCGATGTTTTCAATGAAAAGACTATTACAGGCTTTGGCTCTCCATGCCACAAAATAAATAAATAAATAAATAAATCAGGTGGTCATAGCTAGCACCTGGCTGCATATTGATTTCACAGCCATGTCTTTTGTTTTCATCCCATGCACTGATGTAGGTTCCAAGTGATAGCAATATAGCCTGAAATCTCTTTATATATTCTAGAAAAAAAAGTTTTCTTTTTAAAAATTTTTTTTAATTTTTTTTTTCTTTTTCAGCTGTGTCTCACAAGTTTTGTAAAGGAGGCTGAGGCACCAGGAGCATGCATAGTTTTTTTCCCAGCATCAGCCGAGATGAAGGTCCTGGAAAATCATCCCACATGACCTCAGTAGAAACTTCTTAACTTTAAACTTGGGTCCTCAGTGCAGCATTTCCCAGTGGAGCAATGCATGCGAACTGACATCTGCTAAGATGGAATGAGCAAGCTCAAAAGAAAATTGCTTATGATCGCAAGGAGTTACCAGAGCTAGCTGAACCTGATTGCAATCAGTTGCGTTGTGCCCGAGAAATCCTTGATCAAAGCACACTTCCAGGCTGTGGTCTGTAATGGTTGTCAGCTGCTGTCTGCTTCAGTCTACAGCTTAACTGCACCTTGGAGACAGCCACCTCCTGCTTTTATTTGTGTTGTGGGACTGTGTGCCCTAGAATATGCTCTTCTCCGTATGCTCAGGTTTGCTCATTTGTTTTCTTTTTCTACACTTGAAATGCATGGCAAACTTTTCTTTCCCTAAAGGTGTTTTGTTTCATTATAGTTAGTTATCACAGCTATGTTTCCTTAAGGTCTGTGTCAAAGCTCAGGGAACCTTCTGCCTTCCTTCTGATGCTTTCCTTCCCTCCCTGCTGTTTGTGGCCTGATGGAACAGTTTCTTGTCACTGATACGTGAACGTTCAAAGTATTTGCCTAGCCTTTGGTTTTAAGAACACGTTTTTGTAGCTATTTTCTTGAAAAAAATGAGTATTGATTGATGGGTTTTTTTCTTTGCACGCAAATAGAAGGGGAGGCCTGATCTGGCAGGATGCTGAACATCCTCTGCCACACAGTGAATTCTGTCACTTACTGTGCTTTCCAGGCTAGCTGCTGGAAATGTCACAGGATTAATTTCAGAATCCCCTGAGGTGCCTGTTGGCTTTGTCTAGAATCATTACTCATTCTCTGCTACATACACAAGCTTATTAAAACACGGTGAGACCTTGGTTGTGTTTGCTGTGTTACTGTTTATTTCCATTCTGTTCCATCTGGGCTCTTACCCTTTCCCTACCAATATATTACGTGAGCACCTTGCAGTGGCAGCTAGCTTGTGTTCTTCCACTGTGCATACTTATTTTATGGCACATATGAGCTAACTGATGCAAGGAAGCCAGCCATGACCTCCTCCGGGGCTGCTCTGCTGCTGGAGATCAGTTGCTTGAGCTGTTCTCTGGCTTATGCCCCTTGCTTCTAGTCCCTGATAGTGTAGTGAAAAAATCAATAGCAGACAAGTAAGTAGACACGATGTCATCCTTGCAGATAGGGAGGACTTGCAGGCAGCCAACACATCATGTATGTGCTTTAAGAATGTTTGTGGAGACAGAGTTACGATCCAAGAATGTGCAAATAGCTGCCCATCCCAGTCTTACATGCCTGAGATTAAGGAGAAGTGCTAAACCATCTCTAGACTTGATTAGCATCCAGCTCTGAAAGATGTGTTGTGCACTGTGGTACTGGTTGGAGTGACTTTTCCAGGGGAGTGAAGAAGAAACCATGTGGATGGAATCTCTTCCTCACCTTGTCTCTGCTAGGGGCTAAAGTAAAACTGGAAGGAGATGGCTGGAGAGAGCTGATGGGCTCCTCTGCAAAAGGGCCCTCGCATGAGCTCCAGCCAGGAGTGAAGACCCCGGTGGCTTGTGCAGCCCCACTGTGAGAAGGACATCCCTGAGTCAGCCAGGAAGCCATCCCGCTGCCCACTGTTTTCCCAGGGACAGATGTTCTTGGGAAGTAAAAGGTTAGCAGGGGCTATCAGCAGACTACTTTGCTGTGGGGACTTTTTTACGATTGCATTAATGTATCTTTTCCTGTTGTTGTACAGAAATTATGACTCCAAGTGTCAGTGTCGAGATGAAAGTAGAAGCTCTTTTGCATGGAGCAAGCATTAAAATCTAGCACTTATGCTGATCATAAAAGAAAATTAGTGCTGGCTGGCGGCTGTTTACTTTCAGAGAAGTTTGGTTTTGTGTTGTACTTTTAACTCTTTGCACTCACCTGTATCCTTTTGTACACAGCCAAGTACGTATCTGTCATTGTCCTCTCTTTCTGCCTAACCTAGGGTCTGCTTCTGAAACTCCCCATGAGCTCAGTTTTTAGACTTATGGGATAATTTGGGATTAGAGCAGAAAAATGAGAGATAGGATGGGTCTTTCAGGTGAGCAGTGCGTGATAAAAGGATAACATTTGTAATCAGTTGTGAGAGGAGAGCCTCTGGTTTCAAGGAGTGGGCTTTTTCAGGAGGTACCCATGCAGTGTTTAACAGTGCCATGTCAAAATAAAAATCATTGATTAAAAGTGTGCCTTTTGCTACAAAAACCACTTCTGGATTATACGTGCTGAAAACAGTAAATATTTAATGTACAGGTTTACTTTTCCTGGTTTATAGAGAGCTCAGCAGGCCTGACAGAGCAGCTAGACAGATGTGTTTATAGTGAGCTCCCCGGGTGGGTACAATGCTGCAGTGTTTGGCCTGTGAGCCCCGCAGGGGCATGCTTAAAAAAATAAAAGTGTTCCATTTACACTGGGGGAAAAAAATCCTCAGAATGTTTCTATTAATATTAGCTTGGTGTGAAACCCCAAATTCTACATTTCAGGCCTTACATATTTCATAAATAGGGGACTGGATATGGTGGCTGAGGATGTGGGGTAAGGAATGCTCCCTCGCACATGTAGCCAGTGAAAGGATGGTCAAGATGGCAGTTCTTGCAGGACAAGAGAGTGGTTGCTGAAATGCCCTTGATGAAGATCAGGTGTGAAATGAAGAGTTCAGGAGTAAGCAGAGTGGGGCAGCAAACCCCATGCACAGGGAAGGCTGAGTGGATGGGAGCACAGGCCAGCAGGCAGTGCCTGGGGTTTTTCTAGGAGCTGGGGCTCAGGACCATGGCTGAGAGCCTGGGCACTATTGTCGGGCATGTTCCTAAAAGGTGAGAGGCACCAGATGCTGTGAGGAAAGCAAAATGTGCAGAGCCCTCCCCATGCGATACGATGCACACACTGCCCACACCTGCAAGATGCTGATGGGGACTTCCACATTCAGGGAGATTTTTTACACATTAGCTTTGATCTTGGCTGAGGTCTTACCTGAGCACTAGACTCTGATCTCGATTATACTCATGTTAAAGCTGATTTATCTGGTCAAGATTAATGGTATTAATTAATTAGGACACAGTAATTAACTGAAACAACTGACATTTGAGTTTCTGGAGAGCTCCCAAGGAATGGGTGGCTGCATCTGCCTCTCTCTGATTTCCTCAGCTAAGAAGTGAGTTTATTTCGATAATCTGATTAAACAGCTTGCAGCTTTTTAACTCTTGAAGAAAAAAGAGTAACTTTTAAAAAGGGATTCTTGGGATGACTAATTTCTCAGGAAAGTTTTCTGTTGAAGAAAAGTAGAGTTAAGAAGTCTGTGTTAGGACTGGCTAAGCACTCGGTGATTAAGTATAGCTGTGTATATATATATATATATATATATATATATAAAATTAATAGTCATCTCAGGGTGTGAATAAAGCTAGGAGTCCTGGTCAAGTTGTTTGGCTTTCCTACCAGCTTCACCTGCAGAGGACAGCTTTCCCTGACTGCAGGTGACCTGCCATCCTGGTGACACAAGGGGATGGGGCCATCCCATGGGTACCTGCTCAGCGCAGGACACCGTCGTACTGGTAAAAGCAGCACAGCACCTCTCCTTACTGGGGCCTTCCAGTACAGGGGCACTGGGCTGCCTTTGCCTTCAAGCCCTGGCTGCAAGCTCCTTTGCTGACAAGCACGATGCATAGACCACCCCATTGCACCTGGGAGCATCGTGAAAGGAGGGTGCTGAGAGAAGGGGGCTCCTGTATTACCAGAACAGCACTAGGGGCCATGGCACCTCCAGGAGAAGTGGCAGAATAATGCAGCTCTTTCTTTGCAAGCTGAACTACAGGCCGTGTTTTGAGATGCCCTGCTCACACCTCTTTACTGTGCATTAGTTGTGAGCACCAATTCAAGCAAACCCAGCCATCTTAGACCCAAACTGAGATTCATTGATCCCAGCAGCAGTGCTGGCCGGAGGCACCCTGCTCCCCGGCGCCCCATTCCCCTGCATTTATGACCTCCTTTTTGCTGTTAGCGGCACACAGGTCTGCAGTAAAACAAAAGCTCCAGCCCGGGTCTCCCAGGGGTAGCAAACCAGCACATTAACCCACTGTGCGACCTGGCAAGGACTTGTGAGGCTCTCTGGATTTTATGGCAGGATACCCTTGCCTGAGTAGTGCGCGTTTAGGAGGCTGCACAGTTGATGCCCAGTCAGCTCCTGAGGGGCAGCTGGCACGATGACAGTAGACTTAAAAAGTGAATGGTCAGCCTCAGTCTGGATGTCACCATCATTTTAATGCTAATGGGCTTTTTCCTCAGCCAGCCTCCTCTCTGAATGGGGAGCACAGAAACATCCCAATATTTATGGGATTTTAACTAGCTTAGTTACAAACCTATAAAGCAAAGAAAGAGACAGTTCATCCAGTATTGGGGAGGGGAGTGTTAAAAATGCCACCTCAGATAAAATATTATGGGAGTTGAGTAACTGTAAATAAGAACCTTGCCTATGAAATAGCTTCTTATGTGAGCTTGGGATGAGGGCCAAGAGAACGTCTAGGGCTTGGGGAAATTTATTAGCCCAGATCAACAGGATTTCTGGGACACAGGAGATGGGGTGGCAAAGAATTTGTTTGTTGGAGTCTGCACTTCCTCCATTCATGCCTGCAGCAGGAGTTTCACTTATAAAACTTTCAAGATGGTTCATTTGCATTTTTTGAATTTTCTTGGTTCTCATTAGCAGCTGCAATTCTGGCCTGGGACTTGGGAGAGCTGGGTTCAAGCTCTGAGTTTCCACAGCCTGCCAGTGTGGTCTTGGACAAGTCATACATCTCCCTGTGCTTCAATGCCTCTCTGTAGAGAGGAGATAAACATTATTTCCTGACTCACGGGCGTGTCAAGAGGGTGTGCCAAGGACTAAGAGGCATTCAGATATGTGAAGTAGGAGTGAGAGTACTATGGGTGCTTACGAATGACAAGAGCACGTGCAGAGCAACTACACTGCAAAAGGGGACCCCTCACAGGGGGAGGAATGGCGTTTTGGTGGGGGGCAATGGATCTTCCCTTGGATCCCAGTCAGTTTAGTTACTGCCGTGATTCTGTCTACTCAGACACCTTTATTTTACACCCTCTGCCAGTGCAGGCTGGCTGTCCCAATAGGGTCATTGGTGTCCTGATGATATTAGGGTCATCTTGGTTATGCATTCCCGTAAAAAAGGGGCACGTGCACATCAATAGCACACAACTTGGGAACCCACCACCTTTTGTCTGCCCCACTTTTTGTGTCTCTCATTCCCATTTGTGCTCTGCTGCTGTTCCTTATGCTATTCCTTACCTGTATTCAGCTTTCTGTCCAGTTTCTTCTAGCACGGGTGTCCCATTCTGCATTTGCTTTGGTATTTCTGCCTCCACCTCCATCCTCACTCCCACATTTTGCCTGTGTTTTATTTTTCTTATCTTGTAATTGGAACCCATCCTTAGCCTCTCCTATATATTTCCCTTTTCCTCCCTATAGTTCCAAGAGCTTTTCAGTAAACAGTGTCCTTCTCCTATTCTGACTCATTGCCCCTGAGAGTGGAAAGATTTCCTCATGAAAGTGATGCAACGATCTCCCATTTTAGAGTGTGGGGTCGGTTAGGATGACCTCGCTCCGCCTGTCAAGTGAAGAGCCACAGGGTCTAATTCCTCAGCCGATGCTTATTTGCCAATTTATCTCACAGACATTTAAGACAGTTCAATTATTCTTCATTCCCACCCCAGTATAAGTACCTGTGTGCGTTAGGGGGATGCTGTATCATGCCCTGTATTGTCCTGCTCCAGTATGATGGCAGAGAGTACATCAGTGGCTGTTGGTAATGTACTTAGCCAAAGTGTGGGAAAACTCTCAGACTTGAACTTCACTTTGTATTTCCATGCCATATGAAACTCGTTGAATGTTTGTCCTTCCCTTCACGTGGCTGCTGCCTGCTCTTGTATTGCACTGACATATGTGAAATCTATTTGGTCCCCTTTTTAATATGCTGCTTACAGTATAAATACAAAAGCAGACAGTGCTTCTGAAAAGAAATAAATTTAGTTGTGGTGGTGGTTGTTGTTATAAATAGTGCAAAGGATTTAGAAGCTATTTAGTCTTTCGGGCAGGAATCACAAGAGTTCTGTGTAATATTATCTTAAGGCTCTCGTATTTAGCTATTGAAGTCTTCCCAGTAGTGATTGGCCCAGTTCACTCATTACCGTTTGGCTTCAGTGCAGGATGAGGATGCTCAGCTCTTCACGAGAATGAGGCTTAGTCTCCAAAAATGCGATGTGCTAGATCATGTGCCTGACCTGTACATGCATATAGCACGGTTATTCATGCAGGTCAGGCATTTGCATGTGCAACTGGTCCGTTTGCATAAAGAACCCTGGTATTTCCACAGATGAATTTTTGAGGTTGGTTCCTAAAATAAGTGCTGCATTTTTCCTCTGCTGGAGTGAAATGCAAATATTTATTTATTGACAGAGCTGGAGCTGATCGTTTTCCCTGTCCAGGTCTGAGCTGTCTGTTCCATCAGATGAAAACAAGTAGTATTCTGTTTTCTTTTTAAAATGCGTTTGTTCACAACTGCATTAAAAACAATTAGTGCCTGCTCTCTGCCAGCCCCGGTAAAGTCCGGTATGTATTTGTGTGTGTATGTATGTGTATGTATATCAAAAGGGGCTGAACGCCCAGAAAGTCTCTTGGCAGCCCTGCTGTCTGGTTAGAAAAGGAAGTGAGCTACAAAATTTGAACATTCAGTTCTGAGACTTGAAAGCTTTCTGGATTTTATTACTGACTCAACAGGGTTTTCATTATGTATGTGGCCAAGAGGAGAGGTTTACGCAAGAGGAACATATTGTAGTTGAATACGTTTGTAATTTTACACATTGTTAAATAATTGAGATAACTAGATGTCTCCTAAACGGACGAAATAAATTAAGTGTTAGCAGCAGTGTCACTGTGGCACAGACAAGTCAATACAAAAGAGTGGCCGGTCCCCATCCAAAAGCTGATTTCCAGTGCAGAGGGGTCCTTTTCCAGATGCTGAGTGACATTTTGCTGTTGATGTGAATGGGACCCATCTTTCCCTCCACCTATCTGGAAGCTTCTTGCTGCCTGTCAGTCTCTTCTATTCCAGATGATAGCATTGTCAGCTTGTTGATTTTTTTTATTTTTTTTTCCCCCTTTGCTTTTTAGTAACTCAGTGCTATTTAAACAGCCATTTGAGGCTAAGTTTCTTCTGCTCTCATTTTTGTTATTTTTAGGAAGGAAAATACTTTGAGAAGCAGATTATCATGCAAAGAGAGAAGGTAAGGGATGGATGGACTAAGCTGTAAATATAGTCTGAGGCTGTGTCTCACTGTCCTGGTCACCTCCTGCAGCCGGGGATGTATTGTTGGATCACACCCTGTGGGTGGTCAGCTCTGCCACAAACCAGCTTGAGAGAAAAGTGAATTCCTGTCCCACAGACAACACGCTCCCAGCTAATTTTGCACTTGTTCATGTGATGGGTATTTGTTCTTCATTGTCTTAAAAAGGTATTTATTTTTAAACCTCTGTGGTCTCTGGTGCTGTACAGTCTTGGTGCACGTATTCTCATGAAACTGCTATCAGTGGGAAGTGCTATCTATTTACACTCTGGAAGCTGAGGCACAAGGAAAATGTAAGATCACTGGATAATTCAGGCTGGAGTTCAGAACCCAGTCTGAACCTCTCTCACTCACGTTTATGTCCAGCGTCCCTCCTGTGTGCACCACTGTGAGCAGCCTGGCTCTGCCTTCTGGATAACCACCCCGGAGGTGCTGGGGGCTGCTCTTGAGCCCTATTGCAGCTGTCAAGTCCAGGAGGGAGAATCGTTGGTTTCCTTTAACAGGCACCGTGATGGTGTGCTCAGAGCTGCATCGCAGCCCTGCTGCTGCCTGCGACAGCAAACTCCTTGGTCACTAGAATGTGCTTGCCTTTGTTTCGGTCTCTTAAAAATTATATAGCTTTAGGGCATATGACACCTCCAACATTGTAAATCAAGCTGGGTAGCCTCTCATTTTTGCCTTTGATTTGTTCCATTTGTTCTATGTGTATCTTCATGGAGAAACATCTACTTTTACTTCTCTCGCAAAAGATAGGCGTGAAGCGGTGTTTATCACAGCCAGAGCTGATCTGTGGCACTGAACCACACGCAGGTCAGCAAAGTTCAAAGATGTTCCCTTGCCAGGGCTATTTAATTAGTCTGACTGAGGGTAAACACGTATGCAAAATAGATCCACTTTTAATGTGGCAAAGGCAATGTGTGCCTGCCCAGCTGTATGCACCAAACAGGAATTTACCAGCTTTTTTCCACTCCCCCCTGTGTTGCTGTGCTGGATGACCTGGGGCAAGCTGTGCGGCAGTCAGGATGCTCACAGAGCCTCACACCCACAGCAGGAGATGGGAGAGCAGAGACTGCACTGCTGGGCTTGCTGGGGACACAGCGGGGGGCTGGGGAAGGTAACTGTGCTGATGCCCTAGGAGGTAACTGGGAGCCCCTGTCATGGCTCCCTCCCTCCCGTGCTGTCCTCAGCACTGGAAGGTGTGTGGCATGTGCCCAGTGCCTCCTGTCCTTGAGAAGGTTTTCATTTGTGGCTGCTAAACTCAAGATTCTGGGCTGCTCCTGCTTTATGGTATAATGATTTTGTAACGTTGTTATGCTGGCTGTCTTATTAAATGCATTTTTTTAGTCACTTTTGCCTGCTAGTTTGCCCTCTACTTTTGAGCCCATTGAATCAATTTCAGCAAACTATGGAAAGAAGGTATTTGTTTCCCAGAGATTAAGCGAAAGGCAGAGCCCAGGAAGGCGAGCAGCCGGGAGGAGGAAGGATACCCTGCCAATGCTCTGGGAGAGGCTGGAGCAAGAATCTATGGTGGGGAGGCAGAGGGAGAGACTGTGAACAGCCTGACCACAGAAAGTGCCTCCTTGGCGCTTGCATGATCTTCAGACACCGGAAAGTCCAACCGCAAGACACAAATCCATAGGAAATGAGGTCTCATTAGTTCCACTGCCCACAACTTGTTCATGGCTCCACCAGTGCTTCCAAGTGTTCGGTTTGGTCGAAGGGCTCCTGGAAAATGGGCAGATGTCTCCCCTGCCTTTCCACCTCCCCAAGGTCAACGTGCTTCCCAGGCCAGGGTGCTGCTAGAGGAGGTGATGTCCAGCTTCCCATCGTCATACAGGCATCCAACCTGCGTCTGTTGTGCTGCCGTGTTGACATCTGTCTGCATTTTCTTTGTGTTCTTGCCAGAGATTTTACTAACCAGAAAAGGGAGGCTGTACCAGCTTGTTATTCATATTCTCTCGGTGAGAAAGAGCCAGAGAGCATGTTTTAAATGTAGCCCATGGTCAGATGGTGTGGTGAGTGCTGGAAGCCTGGGATGGTCTGGCAGAAAAATAATTTCCCCTTTTAAAACCACTGAACAGTCCTTGTTCCTCCACACTCCAGCTGGTCAGCTTCGCTGTGCAGCCCGGGCATGGAGACATGGCCGGATCCACTCCTGATGCCTCCCAGCACCCCTGGGTGAGCTCTTGCTGCAGCCCTTGAACTGCAGGCGAGGGACAGGCTCTGCCCTGCTTTCATCTGCCAGAGAAGAGGGGCTGGGGCAGGGAGTCCGAGGGATGTCCTTTCCTCTTACTGTGCTGGCAGCTTTGCAGCCTGTTCGTGATGCAGAGACGCTGCAGGGGGATGTTAATGTTTGGGAGGGAGGGTGTGCGTTCGCAGCAGGAGCAGAGGCAGTGAGGCTGGGCAATCTTGGAGTTGGGCTCCCATCAGGGGCTTTGCTGACACTCCATCACGCTGTCCTGAGGGGAGCAATGGGAGGTGGTCATGCAGTGCCTGGAAGAGGCTGTGCAGCACAACACATGGTTTAAAAGAAAAAAATAGCCTTTCAAGAGCATCACTAGGGAAAAATTACCTGAGTGCTCGGGCAGCTGCTGTTCAGCACTGCTAACGGCAGCTCAGATTCTGTGGAGCCAAAAGCACTGCCAAGCCTTTTCCTCCTGCCCATGTGATGCTGCACCTCCACCTCCCATCTCTCCCCCAGAAATGCAACAGCCCTGTGACACAGAGTTTTCCAAATTTCTCTAAAATTGCTTTCAAATGTTCCTAGCAAGAAACTGCGTTATTCATTTTGCCCATGGCCCTGCATGGTCACCAGCGGCGTGGGCGAGCACGGTAGGACTGTGGGTACAGCCCTGGCTCAGCCCACGGGAAGCTGCCAGCCACCATAAACACAGCATCCCCCAAAGGGCGGGTTATTGCTGGGGAGGGGCCATCGACGCCCTTCCCGGCACTGCCTGAGCTGTCCTCTCCAGCCAGCTGCCTCCCAGTTGGTGAGTGCTGTGCCCAGCTGAACGGGCAGCCGGCAGGTCGGTGGCCAGCTGCAGCCCAGAAACGTCACATCTGGAGAGGGATTTGAGCTGCTCCTGGGGATGAACCTGTGTGGATCCCAGCTGAGGCAGCTCACCCTCGCTTGCAGGAGGGGTCTCCACACTCCCCAGGAGCATTTGGGAGCCAGGTGAGCAAAGATGACTGGAGTGAATCCACAGAGCTCGGAGGAATTCGAGTGAAATGCCAATGCCATCCTTCGATGCTCCCGCCTCGCGTCCTCTCCTCCTGCCTCTGTAAATAGGCTCCTTCTTAAACAGGAGGCAAAGGCAGTGCTTTGATTCCAAATCTAGTCCATTAAAAACAAAATGATGGAGATATTTACCTCCTCTGAGCCTACCTGTCAGTGTGTGCAGTTTTACTGTCATATTTTCCAACATCTTCCCAGTGTTTTTCTCTCCTCTGTTGCTGTACACAGAGGCAGAGGAAACTTGCCTGTGCAGAGGAAAAAGTGAACCAGGCTTTCTCAGATGTTCTAATAAACATCCTGAAAAAGCTTTGAGCATTGATCCTGCACCATTTTAGTCATCATTTTAGTCATTTTAGTCTTGTTTACAACTGTAGTTTCCTTAAACAAAAAAAAACAAAAAACAAAGCAACAAAGCAAAAGCACCGTAGACCTTCTGTAAGTACAGATCACCTGGCTGCCTGAAGAAAAAAATCTCCAAAGAAAATTGTAAGTAAGTTCAAAAGAATGTTGATTTGATTTTGGTTTGGTTTTTTGGTTTTTTAAATAAGTGAATATTATCTTTAGGAGAAGATGGTACCGTTTAAAAATGTTAAATGGGTGCAACAGCCCTAGCGCTCTCTGCGTGTCTCCTGGCCTCGTTCCGTGATGCTCGTGTTTGAACCCTTTGGTGCATTAATCCTCTACAGCAAAGCTGTTAGCCTAGAAGGGCTGCAGCCACCTGAAACCCCACAAAATAGTCCGATAGTTCACAGGTAGGAATTTGAGTCGATATTTTTTTTTAAAGTTTGTTTTTTGCAAATGAGGGCGAGTGGAGAGGGGCGAGAGGGATGTGCAGACAGCAGCAGTGTGGCGGTGCTGGCAGGGTGTTGTGTAGCTCCCTGTCCTTGGCAGGCCCTCACAGGGCTCTCCTGCCACCCTCACAAACCAAATGTGGAATTTCTTCTTTCCTTCCCCTGTTTGAAGGCAAAAAATTATAACAGCTTCACCAGAGAGGACTGAGGAGATTGGTCTAATAGCCACAAAAACAGCACGGCAGGGGAGGGTTAAGCAGCCCCAGAGTGATTTGGAGCAGTGCTAAGACTGCTCTATGCTATTCAAGCTATTTACAAATTGTAGGCATTGCCATCCTGGAGTGCACTGGGGTCCAGCCAAAACCTTGTGTCCAGTGAGTAGCTGGCAGGTTCCCTGCTCGGTGGTGGCACAGGAACGCATGCAGTAGAGCATCACCCGTGTGAGACAGGAATGCTGGTCATCTGCCTCGGTGCAGTGGCTTGCTCCAAAACTCCCCAGTGGGAAGGGTGACATGGGTATTTTTTGGAACAGTTCTGTTCCAGTTGGAGGAAACAAAAAAGGTCAGATGCTAAATGGAAACAGAAATGTACCATCTTAAAAAAAAAAAAAAGGAAAAGAGCAGGGGGATTGGACTAGATGATATTTTGAGGTCCCTTCCAATCCCTGACATTCTGTGATTCTGTGATTACAGCATGTTTGTAATCAGCTGTCGCACTGAAAAGGTCCAGCGTGAGGCTCTGAGTTCATCTGGAGTACAGGGCAGCAGAATTATATGCAAGTATTTTATTTCATTAGGAAAATCAGCATCTAATGTGTGTGGGAAATGGTAAACTTTGTTTCCACACAAGTCCTACTTTTTAAAATTTGTTTATTTGTCATCATACACATTGTGTTTGTTAAAGAAAAGTATTTAAGTCAAAGAAAATATGACGCAGAAGATTCTGGGTGCCATTTGATAAACAATGGGCTGCAAGTTGTCAAAAAAAAAAAAAAAAGAGGCAAGCTTGGCACACACTGAATCCATTCCTTTCTGTGCAGGAAGAAAAATAACAATTTATTTCCCATACAGACGAACTCTTTCACAATCTGCATTGCTCAAAGCTCAAGTGATGGCCAACAGCAGCAGGAATGTCCGTCTGTCGGGACGCTCTTTGCAAACAAAGGTAAGTCAAGTGGTACGCCACCAAGTACTCGATGACCCTGTGGCTGATTCAGTGGGTTAGAAGTGTTGATGTCTGTATCTTGATACAGGGTTAATTAGTTTTCCCTGCCAGATACCAGTAGGCAGCATCTGAAACACACTGAATGGGTGAATCCATTTGGGCCAGGTCTGCTCACGGTGTTGGTTTGGCCTAGGGTTGCTTACGTGCTTCAGAGGGCTAAAATGACTTGTTTTACAGCATTACCCATGGCTGACTCAAGATGGTGGTACAAACAGTGCAAAGTTTGGATCTCATTTTTCTGACTTGTGTTGGTTGACAAGTTAATCTTAAAATAGCAATTATCTAATGGGGAAAATCCCACAGATCTAGACAAGTGGATTATAAAAATAGCCACCCTCACTAGTAAGAGTCCCAAAGTAATTTTGAGCCATGCTGTGGCTAAGGGCTGTGGACACGTACCTGTTATCAAAAAAATGGAGCAAAAAGCAGGGAAGAATTCCCCTTTAGTCTGCCTGGCATCAGTAAATACCTGCAGGTCAGCAGAAGATGTATTTATAGTTGTAACCACATGAAGCGAGAAAGCCTACGCTTGCCCTGTATTTTTCCGTGAAAGAGGTGAAGTAATTCAGGGCTTGTGAATAGATCACTGTTCCTGGACCTTCTTTTTTGACCCTGATTCCCTTTATATAACAGTCTTCTGTTCATCCTGTGGATATGTTTTTTTGCTGGGAAAGTTATTTTTGGAATGATGGTTTATAACTGATGTTAAAGCATGCAATAAGGCTTTTATATACATATTCTGTGTGCTCACACTTGTTTTATGTGATTGCCACCAAAATTCAGCCCACTTGCTTTCAATTTTCTTCCCATGTTTACATCTGCTTTTGTTTCCTTCGCATTATTAAGCTTTCCAAACACATTGTTGGACATCAAGGATACAATTCAAAGTCCAGAGCTGCAATAATATCTGTTCTGTTCATGCAAGAGTATTGATGTCTTAGTAAGTGAATTGTCACATTATGTCATCTCCTTATGCTTTTTTTCTGAGGGAAAGCTAGCGAGCAATTTTAACATATTTATATGCCCTCAGAAGGACAAGGTAATGCATGAACATATATTTAGGACCTACTCTGCTTCCCCTTAAACCCAAGAGGGGAGAGGTAGAGCAGGGAAAGAGAATTCTTTCTACTCAGTTTGTGGAAATCTAAATCTGGCCTTCCTACAAATAAAGACCAACAATCCTAGTCTTAAAATACTCATGTACTGAAACAGCTGAAATTTTACCAGATAGTGACTTCATAGCCTGAGGCCACATTGTTATTACCTAAGAGTGCTCTGGCTATCTGCATTTTGAGGTTCTTTCAAGACGCAGGAATGAAAATACATTCTGGCAGAAGGATGGAGACTGGAAGCTTTTGCTGGGAGGCTGCTGTTGAATAGAGGCATGTTTTCTTTGCATTGTTTCTCTGTTTCTTGGAAAAAAATCTAATAAAGCTAATTTTGCTGAGGGAAGAGATACAAGGTCTTCTTGCAAAGTTTCTTCTTTTTTACTGTAAACCATACTCAGACTGGGATGCTTGCCAGTATTATTACGCTCCTAAAATCTTGTTTAGGCATACAATGGGGTTGGCCTTGCCTTTCGGAAGTATTGAGCATGTAGGGTTTCCAAATTCAATATGGGCTTCAGAAGCCTTAAAAAAATCTTTAAAATTCTTAACTTCTGCTTAAATGCCTTAAGGCCTGAGCCTAGGAATGAAAGCATGGAAAGCCTGCTCCTAGTCAGAGGGATGCCTCTTCTGAACAAAATCAGGTTCTGTAACCCACATTTGAAAAAGCCGTGGAAGCTTATGGTGTTAATGACTCGTCCAGGGGTGAATAGTGCTGGGGCTTGTATTGGTTTTCTTTAAGGGATATTTTTACCCTTGTTTTGTTTCCCAATTCAAGAGCTTTTTTGTGAATGAGATAATCTGTTATTTTCAAAACTACAACTAGGTACTTTTTAGATTGTTGATTTGATGCCATTTTTGGTACCCATTATGTCTTTCCTGTAACTCATTCCCAGATCTGAACAGATACTCTCCAACATGTGGTAAAGTAATTTTGTCTCTGAAGTGTATATAGATCATAACAGACTGCATCCCAGAGCAGGTGTCCATGGATGGGGATGACCATTTTCCATCTGTTTGTTTTATTCCCTGGCTTATTTGTCACTATTAAATGATTACTGCAGTGACAGAACTACCCAAGTATGCATTACTGAATTTCTATTTCAGCCGGAAAGTAAGATGATAGCCCTTTGGCATGCACACAGCCAAGGGAAGGCAAATATGAACAAAGTGGGGCTTTCAGTTCCCATATCTTTGCAAGATCCTTTTTTAAAAATAACCTTGTAAGGCTCAGTAATGAGCCTCTGCCAACGCAGGCTCAGCTGCAAAGCCATCAAGGTCAGAGGCAAAACTGAGCGGCAAGCAGGGCAGAAGAGGGGTGGCCAGGAGAGCTCTGCAGGTGACAGTGTGCCCAGGGACCGGACAGGGGATGGATGTAGGAGCTGCCTCCTCTGCTGCTGAGGTTCTCCCCTGCCAGTGTCCCACGCTGTGAGGAGCAGCTAGCTCCATGCTTCTGCTGAGGAAAGGCAGGGATTGTGAACCCCATTTGAAATCCAGCTGGAGGCAGTGAGCACAAGCTCAGAAGACCAGTTAAGTTCAGCTCAACATGTTTATTAACTGATCAGGCAAAATTATATTACCAAGCATTACTTCTTTCTTTGTTACCTGTACTGAATCAGTTAATAGCATGAGCTTAACTTAAGTCTATTTTTATTCCATTGCTTAGTTCCATTTAACTGTAAATATTTTATAGTCTTATATAAATCCCATCAGAAACTGAAGTGCTGCTATAAACACATGGCATTATTAGGGGCCCATCCTGTTCCCTTGTCCCTAAAAGCATCTGGTGCTCCCAGAGTGTAGGTAAGAAAGAAGTAAGTTACCAAAACATGTATCAAATTTAAAGAGCAAGCTTTCAATTAACAGTTTGACACATCACTGCAATCTCGGGGTTACAGGTTACGACAAGTCGAGGCAGGCCACTGGCCCACCTGGCAAAGTGTCCCCGAAGCTCTGGGTCAGCACAGTGTTAGAGCTGGGAGAGCACCAGGGCTGGAACTGGGCTGCTCTTATTTATAGGGTCCTGGCACAGCGCAGCCTGGAACGATATGGGCTGGGAGATTTCCTGTGGACAGCTGCAGGCTCCTGGTGGAAGAGCAGGCTGCTCCCCGTGGGCAGAGGCTGCCCTCCTGGGAGCCGTGGCTGTGGCTTGTTTGGAGTGAGGAGCAAAGCAGCTAAGAGGAACGTGAACTCTCCTGCATCCCAGAGCACGGTGGTGATGGTCCTGGTGTTGCAGAGTGATGGGAACTGCTGGCCTCTGACATTCATCTATGACTCCCTGGTGTATTTCTGCTTCCAGAGGTGTATTTTTAATAAATCTTAGATTTTTTAGAAATTGCAATGTAAAGGTTGATCTCTGTGCAGCAACCTTTGTGACCCTCTTGCATGCTCCAATGAGTGTGAAAGCTGACAGGGGATCCCCCAAGTTGGGTGCATGGGGCGGCAGAAGGGCTCTGGGCCTGGGGGCTGGTGTCAGGAGCAGCCATCCCATGCTGGCGGCCAGCACGCACCTCTGCCAGGAGAGCGGGGAGATGAAGGAGCTGTGTGCCTTGGCACGCCACGCGTTAGAAATTAACGGCACTGAGGGAAAATTCACTGGGAAAGGTGTTTGCACAAATCACCTAGAAGCCTTTCAGGCATTTTTTGAGGTGGGGACAGGAAGGTATTGGGGAAAAACCTGTGGGTTGGAAATGTATTTCCAACTATTTTTAAAGTAAACAAATTCCTTTTGAAGTTGTGGGCTTGTTGCATAAATTGTGCATTTGACAGAGTAAGTGGTGGGATGTTATGGTAATTACTAATGTCCCTTGAATATTTGGTTAACCACTATATATATAATCCCACATGCAGTAGCCTTTCCAGGGAGAATTTAGATCTACCCTTAGGGCAGGATTAACTGTTACTCTCTCGTTTCAGCAACTTTTCAATTATTTGATTCCAGCACAAGAAGTTTTCCATTTTGGGAGGCAAAAAAAAGATGTCCTTTTGACATCTGACTTTTAAAAACAAGTTCCATCCTGTACCTGTGTGTGCTGAGCTGTGAGGTGACTGCCTGGGCATCGGGTGGGAGGGGTGGGAAAGCTGTCCCAGCTAAAGACCCTGGCTCTGTTGCAGAAATGGATTTGACTTCTTTCCTCCCTAGACCCAGACACGCAGAAAATGCATTAGTGCAATGCTGAACTCTGCGTTTCAGGTCAGATTCTTGCAGAGATATTAACGCTTGAGGAGGTACCCATCCCTAACTTGCTTTTCCAGCTGGCATCTGAAACATGCCCACCCTGTCCCGGCTCTTTTCCCTCTGCCTGTTATTTTATCCTCGCCTTCCTGCTCAGTTCTTCCTAGGAAAGTCTCCCTTGGTTCACACTTGGAGCCTGCACGCGCCGGGCTGTGTAGGCTCGAGGCAGAAAGATGATCCGCTCTGGTGCCTTTTTACATGTAGAAACAGGGTAGCAGTATGGTGTGAGGCATTTCAGTATTTAGATATTTGCAGTAGAAATCTGGTGGACCAAATATTTTAAAATGAGTATAATTTCTTGTTTCATTTTCTGTCTTCACGTGCTCACTTGAATGCTTCCAGCTTTGGCTTTTTAAGTTGGTCCAAGAGTCAGTCAGCTGAACTGATACATACTGCTAATCCCACTCTGCAGAGTTAGCTGGGCATAGGAATAATGTTGTTCCTAATGAGCAAGGGTAAACATTTATCAAATACTAGAAACAAATATTGTCAAATCCATTCATTTTCATACTATTTGGAAAGAGAAATGGTCTTCCCTTTGGTACACTGCCAGTGCCTAGAAATTTGCTAGGTGCTTTAAGGGAAATTCTCTTATTGGAGACAGCACAAGTTTCCTGGCCAGAGAGCTGAATGATCAAAATGAAATCAAGACCAAGAGCTGGGTGTTTCCAACACAAGTGGGGATGGAAAGTGGGGGCCAGAGCCACAGACAGCAGTTTTGGGGTCCAGGCACTGGCTCTGGGCAGGGACAGTGGTGGCCACTATCTGAGCAGGGCAGCTGGTGGAAGTGTTTTGTTCCTCCTCAGCCTCCCCACGTGTGCAGGAATCTGGCCTGTCTCCCCAGCCAGCTCCTTTGGCAGCTCTGCCTGCAAGCCCAAGAGAAAGGTTAAGTTATATCACAGTGTGACATAACTTTGTGAGAAGCTAATGCAAGTAACCGGGCATTACTTTGTTTGCATTGTGAGTGGGCTGGCGAAAGTGAGTTTGGGGAGGGATTTAAAAGACAAGATGTGGTAAGCTGAGTATAATTATCAAAACATTTCCTTATGGAGAGGTGGTGCGGAAGAAAGAGAGGAAAACATCAGTCTGGGTGAGCCTGAAAGAAGCACCAGGGATGTGTATGTAAGAGATGGTATTAGAGTCTGACGAGACCAAGGAGTAGATCTGCAAATGGTAAAAACATTTATATTGAGGCCAGAAGGACCTCAGGTGGCTCCCAAGCATTGGGCTTGCTCTGAGAAGCCCAAACCTGATGAAGGAGCATGAGGAGCTATGGTTTTGAGGGATTCCAGAGCTGGGCAACTTCAAAAGCAACATTACAAGCCAGTGGGATGGGGGGTGGCTGAGTGCCAGGGTGGCAGAAGGGACACTGCACTGCAGTGATGAGCAGGTCAGCCCAGACTTCTCTCTAGAGTTGTAGAGAAAGAAATATCAGAACCTAGACACATTTTGGGAGGACAGAAAGAGTGAGGAAATAGCAGAGTTGAAAGTTATCAGGCTCTGAGTGCTTGAGTAGAAGGCGAGGTGGTGAGACCACTGGCATGAATGGGGTGGGAGGAAGGGGGTTAGGAGGAACATGAGGATTCAGTCTGTTGCCCGTGAGTGCTCTGCACAGCTCAGCATTGCCTACCTGCTCTCAGTTATTCCATCTCCTGGAAACTCCCCAGGACACAGACATCTCTGTGACAATTGTCACTGAGCTGTGCCCTTGCTTGTGTTGGCCGGGGAGGGATGAGACCATTAGGGATGCGGGCAGCTGGCTGTCCCAGGGGCGGCTGCAGCCAGAGCACAGTGCGAGGGGCTGTGGACAGCTGCTTCCTGGTACCACTCACGTGAGCTTAGTGGACTTTGGTTTCTATCAACATGTAGCCTTTCATCAGCTCCAAATCCAGCCATAAATTTTAAAATATGTTACAGCTCTCCTATGGAAACAACCCCATGCACTTCTTTCTACATATTTCTAACTTATTTTTCATAAAAATAACAAGTTTACAGTGAGTGCTGGGGTTCAGGCACATGTATAAGGGAATTGGTCTTGTCTAAACAGATGCACACAAAATCGTGAAAGTGCTACATCATTTAGAAGAGAAATCCACTCTATTTAATAGGAGACAGTCCCATGCACACCCAGACACCATGCTCACAGTTCTTTGTCAGAGTACGCTGGATGCTCAAAAGTTATGATTACTCAACAGAAAATAATGCCACAATTTCTAAGCAGCTCCTGATTCTGGGTTGGGTGAAGGAAGCTCATTTACATTTAAATACCCTTGAGCCCCTGAAAGAGTTTGAATTTTTCATTATGTTTGGAAAATAGCTTGTGCTTCTTTTCTGTGTCTCAAATGTTATTCTCTTATTTACAACTGGCCCTTTTCATTTCACTGCAAGGCTTCTCGTTCATGAGCTGATCCTTTGCATATCTCTGCTTCTTTCCTAAGCTGGCCTCCTGTTTCAGACGTCTTCATATTCTCCTATTCAGCTGTGTCAGGCATTTCTGTAAACTCCTTCACTGAGCTATGGTATGTGAAAAATGTCACAGATTTTCCTAGACCTTTCCAAGGCCACCTTATCTCCATCACTCACTCCTGTTTTGGTACTGCTTGTTGTAGATGGCAGAGTGGGTGGAGTGGAGTGTTTATCATGGTGGGTCACTTGTGATATGTTAGTTAAAACTGATGTTTGGGTTTGCCAGGATGGTTCTGTGTTAACAGGTTTTTATTATGAAAAGCATAGCTGACCTTTAAAGTCCAAAGGCCCTATTTATGAATGACTCAGCCTGCTCTCAGCGTGGCTGAAGATTACAGTGCGCAAACAAAAGCTGAAGCATTCTTCTCCTATGTAACTTTTTGAGAAAGCAGTATTTGCCTATGGCATTCACCAAGGGAGCTTTCCCTTTGTGTGCAAGAGGAAAATGGGACAGGCTACAATAAAAGGCATTGTTGGTCCCAGCATGCAAAGAATGATGATCCAAGAACCGAAATAATAGAAAAGTGTCGGGAGGGAATTTAGTTCACAAACATGTCAGGATAGCTTCAGGCTTACTCAAGTTTTGATTCAAGCTTCTCATTCTTCTCAAATTCTTTCCAGGCCAAAATTGTTTAAATAGTTGCTAATCTTCAATCATCCAGCGTTTCCCTGGGATCAGTGGTTGAGGATGGCCTTGCTGTGCCGCTGTTTCAGCCTCCAGTTCCTTAATGACAGTAAACCCCAGGCAATCACTGAGTATGTACTCTTGTGCTATGATTAGGATCTGTCTCCTCGAATTCCATCGTTAAGGTCTCTGCAGGAGGGTCCTTCTTGCTTTGTGTCCTGGAGAGCATCTGTCACGATAGCCAGCAAGTACGACCAAATATTGCACGAGCATGTATATAATAGGTTATAAGCTATGGTTTTTATAGAGCTGGTTTCCAGACCAGAATATTGCTTGACAGCTGTGCTTACAAATCATTGCAAATAGGAGAAGAAAACTGGTCTTATTGTGACATACCTAGACAGATACTACAAGCCTTGGACTTTAAAAAAAAATAATTAAAAAATTGTGTCTTGTTTCTTCTCTTGCTAGTCCTGTGGGGATGTTGTCCAATTGAACTGACAACAAAACAAGAATAATAATAAAAAAACATTCTCACATAGATAGTATTCTTTTTTTTTCCTAAAACTCTTTTTAAAAAAAAAAAAAATAAAGTCTCTTAAAAAGTTCAGAATGCCTTTGTTTCCCCTTCTTCCTCCTTATCCCTACTGAAGACCCCTAGGAGCTAATGCTGCAGTAGCAGTTAAATGTAAAAACTATATGTCATTTATGTCCTGTGGCCTTATCAAATATAGTTATGAACCATTTTCACAGTGCTGCAAATTACACAGCACTTCACTAGTGTGGGAAATGGCATGTTGCCTATTGTGATAGATGATCCCACACTTAGAATTGACTGGCAGCTTTTATAAAATAGCAAGGCATCCCATTTATACCTGGCTGATGAAGGACAGATGGTCTTTTTCTCCTTCAAGAATTCCCATCAGGCTTTACTTGCAAAAGTTTATGTGCATATGAATTATTTGTATTAAAAGAGAATGAGTATGGCATTTATTGGTGAACTATAATGCATTGAGATGAAGTTAATTTCTTAACTATTTCTTGCATCAACAACAGTACAGGCTGTTCAATGTTTTTTCTTTCTCTGATAATGGTGATAATTTTCATTAGATATCCTTGCACTTCTCTGGCAGGGTAGATTCATTTATACCTGCCTTCAAGGCCTCTCTGCCCTTCCAGAGCAGTGCAGCAGAGGCTGAGGATAAATGAGAATCAAAGTGCTATTCAAGTGACCAAAAAAAAGCATAACACAAGTTAATACTCTTAAATGCTCATAATACTCTTTTTAACCTTCCTTCTTCTTAGAAGTTCACATGTAAATTGGAATGTTACAGATGGCTCGAGGGGAATGACAAATTCCCTCTCACCCTTTCTTTTCTTCCTTGATGTATTCCATAGCTTATTTGTTCTGTGGTGAATATAGTTGAACCCTGTTCAGCTAATCTTGTGGCCTAATTAAGATATTCTAACCATTTTGTACAAACACAAGGTGATTTATATAGCACAGTATCTTGGGCATTGTGGTCTTGAGCTGTCAGGCTAAGTGGGATGCTATTTTACCTTTTTCTTTCTAGAGCCTTTAGAGCCTGTGCTCTTGGATCAAAGGGTACTTAATGGGTTTTCCCACTTTAATTCATAATAAAGTGATAATCATGATAAAATAAGAGGCCTGAGCTTTTAGTGGACTTTTTGTTCAGTATGCTTTGCACAGCTTCACTAATTGCATTAGATTCAGACCTGAATTATTGAAGGCTTCTGAAAAAAACACGTATTTTGGTCAAGGACAATTGGGAGGAGTTCCTGGAAACTGTTTGCACTGCTCAAGCTCAGCTGTCCATTAGTTACTTTTGTTTATACAGCACCAAAAATGTGCCAGGAAAATGAAAGAGATTATAAAGTTCTATGAGAAATTTCTGCTATATTGTTCCTTGCAAGGGAAGTAAAATCTGCTCTTTCCTCTTAGAATCCAGACCTGCCTCATTTCACAAAGGATGGAAGAACACTGTAACTACAAAACACATAAAAGATAGGGCTTCATTTCCAGGAGAATCAGCCAAGTCCAAGGATGTCAAAATGAAACGGCTCTCTGCTCCATTTTGAATGTTCTCAGTGGTGTGCACAGCTAATGATGTGCCTGCCTAGAAAGCTGGTTCCCTCCTCGTGCAGGTGAGCATTCAAAGGTGGCACAGGCAGGTGGTCTGCGTGCATGATACCACACGCAGTTAGTTAGCATTGCATCTCGGCCACAGCCCGTGCTGCTTCTCACTGTCTATAAATGCTGTTCCAAATGTGGCCAGCAATGCAGAGCCTGAGAGGCGAGAGTGACAGCTAGACAGGATGTGGGGAAATTCGGTGAAAATAAAAAAACCAAGTGCTTCTTTGATGAACAAGTAGGAAGGAGGGCAATTCTTACTGGATGATGTCCTGGGCAGGGGAGGGTGGGCTGCAAAATTAAATGGAAGGTGAAAAACACTGAAAATGGAGTGGAAGAGGGGAGACACTGCCTGGAAGGATCTTGTGAAAATCCCCATATGGCACGGGGGCTGGTGGCCATCATGGAGCATCCGTTAGGGCTTTGGGAGGATCGCTCAATGGTGGAGCCAGGTGCAAACAAGGATTTGGGTTGGGGTTTTTTCGTATAAAAGAAATGTCAATGCTAGCAACAGCAGCAGGCTCGACTGTAATGAGCTTAATGAATGTGGTGCCAGGGATGTTTCAGGTAGAAGAAGAAATGTGGGATTTCTTGTGTGTGTAATTAGGACACTTGGCAGCTGGGTAAGCTTTAATTGCCATCCAAAGCTCCTGATCTTGCCAAAGAATGAAGAGAGTGAAGAGAGCTATTGATTTCCATCTGGGCAAACAATTTACTTCTCAGTGCTCATCAGCCTGATGTGTATCTTCATTCCCTGTCACTGCTGTGTGCAAGCTAAAGCTCCTTTCATCGGCAGATTTCAGGTGGGGGTTCAGTTGAATATGTGGCTGGAATTGCAAGGCGTTAATGGTAAAAACTGCCTTACTTACCACACTGTCAGTGCACAATGTGCTGTTAGTTTTGGAAAATCTCCACTTCTCTAGGTCTTTACATAAAGTTTCTCTTTGCTGTAGTGTCCAGTTGCCTCCCAAAAATAAAATGGGCACAGAAAGAGCCTTCTTCTCTCTCTGCTCAACAGGAGCAAGGCGATGTTTATTTTGTATGGTGCATGTTTGTTTATAAATGTGGTGTTACTGAGCTGAGGACTAGATCAAAGAAGTGGATTTTACATTTCGTTTTGAAGACACAGATGTCCATAGTCAACATGATCTCTTTTGGGGGCGACTTCCCAATTTCATCAGCTAAATGCCACATTTTTGCCCTGTCATTGACAGTTTCATTGTTCCAAGGATGCATAGCCGTGCAGGTTATGATCTTGAAACAGAGACACAATGAGAAAACTCATATGCAGACACTGAATGTAGAAAAAAAAATATTAAGTGGTATTTGTGAGGGGAAAAGGTTGAGAACAGAGAAAGAGGAGGAAGAATTACCTTGCAAAGCTACCAAAAAAACAGACTTGCTGCAGTTTACAATATGCAAATAGCATCATTAGGCACAAATAGATTTTTATACAACTAATCAATCTAACATTGTGCGTGTAATGGAGATTGGTGTGCCTGTGCAGGGTTGGCATGTGTGTATGGTTTTCTGAAATTAAAAAGAAAATAAATATTAGAATAATGAATTCCCTCCTATTAAGAAATGGATAATTAGTCAAATGGTAATATTCAGCAGATGCAACTTACTCATGTAGGAAATTCCATTATATAGTGCCCCAGGAGCATTGAACACTATACAGTGAAAATAATCATAGTCAATAGTAAAAATTCTTAGATGTACCCAATTCTAGAAAAATTGTTTGTACAACAAATGGCAAGAAACATAAACATAAGGTTGGTTTTCCTTTTGCTCATGTTTTGACCCGGAGTGACTTTACTGGAATGACTCTGCACTGACAGCAATGATAGGGCGGAATCAGCCTCCAGATATCTAAATATTGAGTAAGTGTGGTAAAGTTAAGGGATGTTTTATACATTAAAGTCAAAGCAGTGCCTGACTAATGTCTAAAAAATAATCGTCTAAAAGTAATACTGTCTAATAGATTTTATATTTTAAAAGTGGCTTTTTCTGACCTATCAGGAAAGAAATGCCTAACATGGATTAATATGGTCGTTGACTAGTCACATCTTGATTTGTTTGTCTTTGTTTAAGAAAGATTTAACTTGATGCAGTACGAAAAAAAAAAAATTCCCAATTCAAACAGGCCCTCTTGGAAACAGTGATTTATTTCCTGTTGACTTTAATAACTAATCCCATTAAAATAGCCTGTAGTGGAAAGCAAACCTTATATGTGGACAAGATAGTAGAGATAAAAAAGGCAAGTTTTAGATTCATACTTGCTAAATTTTAAATAGGAAAATGATGCATTTTCTGTTGGTTGGTTAAATCTTGAATTCCATCTTGTGCTATTAGAGTATTTTTAAATCATGATGTCACTGCTGCGTTACTTTTGTGTGTGTGTATACATATATATCTCCCTTTCTCATCAGGAGATGACAATATATGCAGCAAAAGTCATCTGGTACCTCAGACAGCTGTTAAAATACAAGAGTTATTGATATATCCCCTTTGTTATTCAGTGTTGGATTATAGTCTCATTTTATACGCAGAGCAGTTTTACTGTTTGTAACAAAATACTTCCCACATGACACTGTCTTGTCATCTTTACTGTTTCTAGAGAGATTTTGAGAAATGCCTCATAGTGTGGTGTGCCCTACTTAGGATACTTCAGATGCTGCTTTTCCTAAGGTGCTTCCCCAAACCTTTGACTTTCAGGTCTTGAAAGAAGAGCACTCATAAGTGGAAGTGCCTGAAAACATTAGTTATCTTTAAAAATACATCTTTCTCTTGTGAAAAATAAATGAAAGAATGCTTTTCCCTCTGCTATTAAAAAGGTTGTTTTAAATTACTTGTAACTGGAAGGAATAAATAAGTGTATAGTTCCATTCCTGCCATTAGCACACTAAAGTGAGCAGATAATTATACTTTAGATCTATCCTGTAAAATTACAACCATAATAATTAAATAATTATATTTTATCTAGATGCACAGTAACATTTCTTCCATCCCCTCTTACTGTGCTCATTACCATACGGTATATCTTCTCTGATCCTGAATGGAATAAGAATATGGGCATTCTGAGGCACTAGTTTATCTATATGTATTTATAGCAGTAAGGAGTAGAACTGCCAAAATGCATGAAATATACTTTTCTGTTACTGCTTTCAGAGAAATCAATATGAGAGCTATCTGCTTTCAGTGCTGATTTTGTCTGTGCAGTGAAAGGCATAACTGGTCCTCTTCACTTGATTTCACAAACACATTTCAAACAGAACTGAATTTACATGGTCAGCAAAGCTATTGGCAAGCATATTCTCTATGTAAACTGACTTCTCCTAGCAGTTTATTAAGATAACATCAACTCCTTTCAAATAATGTGGCCAGCAGTCTTTGCATGTCTCCCTAATATTAAAGCAGTTGTATTTCCACAAAATATTAAGTTGCTATCAAATGTAGAAGGATAGAGATTTTGAAATATCAACAGATAGAGAGAGATAGGCTCTGATCTTCTTACTGTCATTTGGAAAACAGACCTTGAAATCCCATTGATGCTTCAGCTCAACATTCCCTCAGAACTGAATGTTATGTGGTGTCAAGGGTGCCTCATCTCCTGCTGGTTTATCTGCTGAAGGCAGTGCCCCCTGTGCTGCCCCCGGTCCCTGTCATGTGCAGTGGCACTACTTGTCAGTGAAATTGTAGGGAGTAGGAGTTCTGTCCCTTTCTGAACTGCACCTTAACTGCTCCATTTCTCCATTTTTTTTTCAGCTGGTGAGTTAAAGGCATCCAGAAATCTCTTGGTTAAGTGATAAGGAACAGCACAAGTTCAAATGGAACAAACTGATCACCTGCTGCCTCCTCAAGCCATCCAGCCAGTGTCACTCCCTCCATCCTACCTGCTTCCTATGGACGCACCTACACATTGCTCCCCCATGGAGGGGCAAACAGCTATTGAACATTTCCCTTTGAAGAAGAACAGGTAATTTCATGTCTGTTCTGTGATCAGTTATGGCAAGTGTTATTGCCACCAGCCTGGATACATTAACACTGAAGCTAATCCGTGTATCTTTCAATGTTTTGTAGCTTCTTAACTCTGACACTTAGGACAGCATATTAATAAACGGACTAAAAAAGTCTATTGGAAATCTTTCACGTTCTTAGCTTAATTTATGATGTATTTATCTGTCTGTTTGTCTCTAGCACTAATCTTGGTGCCAAGGAAGCTGGCAAAAAACCTGCTTGTCCTTTGCAGACACACAAGGGAAACCACAAAGTTGTTGACTTGTGTGCATACATACACATATATAGAGGTGTGTACCTCTCTCTCCATATTCTCTTTCTTGTGGATACAAAAGTTAATTTCACTTTAACAAGTTTCATGTAAATAAAGAGTTTCATAGTTGCATTTGCAAGTTATTGACCAAGTCAACACCAAAAAAGCACCAAGCATTTATAAATCAAGGCAAAAGATGCCTAAGTGATAAGTAAGGCTGTGAATTCATTCTCAGGCAGCTGGCTCCTGGAAGGAATAGGAAATTAAAACTAAGAAAAGCAAGAAATGCTACAGCCAAATGTCACTGCATCTTGCTGCTGAGCTTGCAAGGGCTTTTCAGGCAATGAAAGGGAAGGACAGCCTGCCACCCCTGCGGGGTGCTGCCAACTGGTCAGCTGGCTCCATAGAAAAGGGAAACGGAGACTTCAGATAAACATTAAAAAGCAACTCAAGTTACACTGCAACGGGCTTGGGTCCTTTAGAAAATATTAACCTGCATCGAATTTTTAGGCTTTTGCTTTTTTTAGGGAATAAAGGCATAGTTATGGTGGAAGACCTGAGGGGGAGAGAAAACCTGCCATACCAAAATCTTTATTCCTTGCTTCCCTCAGGCAGCCTTTTTGTGCTGCCCACTGGGGCACTGGCAGCACCTTACAGCAGCTGGGTTTGGATTTGTGAGACCCATTGAACAGCAGCTATGTAAGTGCGAATGGCATGAGCCACCCCCCTTCTACTGCTGGAGCTGATGCTTTCTTGCCAAGCTGATAAAATAGCATACTTTATTAAAAATGCTGTCTGATAGCAGGAAAAATCTTATTGTCTAATTTTCCCAGGGCAGCCACAACAAGAGCAATTTACAAAGCACTTATCCTAGCCCTGTCTCCTCTTTCTCTCCTGGCTGGCATACTATTTCTGACATATTTCTGGGAAGTATGTCCATCAGGGAAACAAATGGTGTCTTTCTATTCTTTTCTGTAAGAGAGATGTCAACTATTGTAATTCACCATAAATTTCCAGAGTACTAATCTCATTCTTTAGTCGTGGACAGCTGAACCTGTGGTACCAAACCCATACTTTTTTTTAAAAAATTCAACAAGTGATTTTTCCCCTGCAGAGAAAGAAAGGCAGAAGTGGGTGTAAGGCATGGTGAAAATGAAGAGACAGGAGCACAGGAGGTAAAGAGTCAGAGTCCTGCAGCTCTCTTCCCAATGATCTGTTTGTTCAGCCAAGTGAATCCAAAAGTTTATCCTGGCTGTACCAGTGCAACCTATTGTAACAAAACATGTGGGAAGACTATAAATGCGAGGAATGCCCTGTGCCTCTGCGTGTTGTCCAGGCTCCTTGGTGCCATGTGTCATGGCAACAACGCTGCCAAAGCTGACTTTTAAAGAATCACCCTTTGACAGCTTTGTCTCCCAACAACTGTGTAGCTGTCAGCTCATGGGAATTCCTTCTTCTCCGAAGGATGCAAAATGCCAGCTGAGAAAATGCCCAGTTCATTATCCCATAGCACACAAAACAAATATTGTGTTTTCCCTGAACCAGTTATTTATAGAATTAATCTGACCCCGGTAAGACTCTGAGATAGCTTGGGTTCAGCTCAGGCAAGGGAAAATGCTGCTCCCCAAAAGGATTTCTCTACAGGATGGCAGATGCACTGTTGATTTACACCATCCAGAAGAGGCTGTTCTCCTCTTCCAGGAGTGATGTTACATAAAGAATAGACGGCGAGCTAAATGTGTTCAGCATTTGGAAAATGCAAAAGCACTCGAGAGGTGGTCCATGCAGTGGGGTGAGGTTAAGTGACTTGTTACTTAATGTCTTTAGCTCCTCTAAATGAGGAGCCCAGACACTTCATTATTCAGTAGAAATACTATTTCACTGAATCACTTTTTAAAAAATTGTTATTACAGCACTAGAGCAGAAATTGAAAACTTCTGTCAACTTCTGTCAACTTTCTGGGTGAAAACACCTTTGAGTCTCTTTTCATGTATCTAAAGCATGATTAAAGTAACATTTTTCTCTTCTGTGGCTGTGGGTAAGACCTGATCCTGTACCTTTACTAAGAGAATGACCCAGTGATCATAATGAGAGCTTTTCCTGCAGAGCTGCATTTGCTTCTATTAATAATGGCATTTGGCTGTGCAGTAGTTCCACAGTTTTCTGTTGAGGTGAAGAAATAATTCAAATTTTTATTCCTTTTAAAAAGTGAAACTCGGTGTCTCTCCATCTTTCCAGTGCAGATTCCTATCACAATAGCAGGACATGCTGGTGATTGAATGGCTCAGTTGCTGTCTTGGCTTGGCTTTTCACTGTCTTGAGTTCCAAGTAGCATTTCATTAATAGTGAGACATGCATTAAGCCTTTAGAGCTAGTGGTGGTGTTCCAGCATCTGCAAGTGATGGTAAGTGTGTTCACACTTTGCAGCTGCCTAGCACACCGGAGCAGTCAGCCCATGTGGTATGCGTTTGTACTTGGCAGTGATCCAAATTCTCCTTTGTCATGATCACACAAACTGTTCAACAGTAGTGACCAGCTGTGACCTTCAGTCACCTGGTGGTGCTTCTTCCTGAGCTCTGGCTTTCTGCTCCTGGCAGATATTTTATAGAATCATAGAACAGTTTGGGTTGGAATATCTGCCAGGATCATCTAGGTGATTTTGTCAAATGGATGAAATTTTACTCTGTGTATTGATGACTTTTCTGTCATAACTTTTTTAAACCATATGTCCTTTTTCAGCTTTTTCAGTATCTTTTCCTTTCTCCTGAAAGTGAATGAGCTATTCACATATGCTTCCTCAAGTGCATTTTGCAAAGCAATTTTCTTCTCACTGTCACTGCCAGCAAATGACTCTGTGTAGTGTCAGTCACAAAAACCACCCTGATTTGCATCCTTCTCTGTATTTTCTGTATGAAGCATTTTCTCCTTTCTAAATACAGCTTTCTGTGATACTGCTTAAGCAGTCTGCAGTCCATCTTCTGTTGCAAGCATGGTTTTCATTGTTCTGCATGAATTCTGTAGTGTGACACAGCTTTTTTCTTTGCTGGGGGGCAGCTTTGCTCTTTTACACTAGTCTCTCCGGCAGGACAAAATTTCAGGAAAATACTGGATATAGAGCAAGGTAGACAATAAATGCTATGTCAATGACTGTAACTGACCCATTTTGTATTACTGCATGTGATGAATTTTAACATCACACCCACAATACTCTGTGAACACATTCTATTATGTAATGTTAATTTGTGAGTAAACTGATATTTTGTTAATCTTACTATAAGTATGCACAATTTTGTTCTGACTGCATCTGTTCCTAGATTGTTAATGATGCCTTTCTGTTCAACATAAATAATAGAATAATCACAATCAGCAAAAGAATCTTCATTTGTATTTAACTGCACTGGTTTATACATGTATGGAGATATAGATGGCTTTTTTTTTTTTTTTTTTTACTGTAGTCATTACTTCTGTAACCTTGTCTGAATAGCTCGTTTTGTATTTCCAAAACACATTGTATTTGCACAATACTACTGTCTCATACCACTGCATCTCATAAAGACATCCTCCTTCCTCCATCCGTATCTCCCATAATGTGGAAAAGTGTTGAGAAGCTGTCAGAAATGACACCTGGCCAGCTCCCAGGGAGCAGCCGTGGCTACCTGAGGTCAGCCTGGGATGGTGACAATGTCTCCAGGGCAACCTTGACTGTTCCAGTGTATCATGTGCATACAAGATGACTGCATGGCATCACCTCATATTTCATATTCCTGTAATCTCAGTGAGATCTAAAAATTGTCATCGCTTATAAATTCATAAGGTATTTATGGTTGTCAAAAAATCTGTATTGACTAGAACTTTACAATCCATTGGCTGCAAGAACAACTAGTTTCAATACCTTTTCAAATAGGAACCCTGGCAATTTTTTAAATTACAGACTGATAGTAGCATTTTTTATTCTGGCTAAAAGTCACGCTAGCAAAAGCAAATCAAAGTGTGCCAATGAACATATCCTAAATCTGTAATAAGTAAAAATATGCTTTAATGACTGTGGAAGGATTATGGTACCAGAGGATCATGGATCAAGGATACCAGAGACGGTAGTGGTTTATCAAGAATTTGAAAAGTCCTACACGAGCGCAAATCAATTACTTGTCCATTTGGTTTAAGGAGAATAATATTTGCACATTATCCAGAGAATGACAGTTATTCAAATAACTGCACCTATGCATGTTAAGTAAAGGCAGCTGTTACTAGATATTTGGAGAACATGAGGAAAATACAGATGAAAATCTAGTCAGCTGCCATTTTGGAAACATCCTGTGATATTTCCTTCATGCTATCCATTAACCATATTCCCAAGCACTGAACGTGTGCTGATGTCCATGACAGCATGACCAAGGCAGCTGCCTGGGTTTTGTCTGAGCACTGATGGAGCTGTGTGCTGGTGGGGTCCCTCTGTGACCAGAGAGACACCTGAAAGAGCCTTCTCAGTAAAAGAAGAGCTGGAAGGAAAATTCATATTCCTCTTCTCTTCCTGCTTGCTCTGGTGAGGAGAGACCTCGGAGGTACTTGGGAGGGTGGCAGCAGGAGCAGCACAACCCGGGGCTGGTGCTGTGGATGTCTCTCATGGTGCCAGGTCTGCCCAAAGCCTCATTCACCTCCTCCCGGGGAGCCAGAGGTGTGTGCCAGACGGGGCTGGCCCTCGTCTGGGATTGCCTCAAGGCAGGATAAAACCCAGAGAAAATGAAAAGGGGGGAAGTAAGAGTTTCTTTTAGGGGAAGGGTGGAAAATGCTCATTGTCTCAGCCCCTGAGGCAGAGGAAAACACTGGTGTCTCTCCTACCCCACAGAGGTGGAAACCTTGACAGTGTGAAAGAGTGGACACGTTCTGTGGTGGGTGGCCCTGTGGTAAACTATGATGAGGGATTAGGAAATGGCTGGTCTTATTTCTTTGGATTTGTATTCGGAACTGCCTTTGTCATGGGATATTCTTCCTTTGGCCGCACGGATGAACCGACCGGCCTCCTGCTCCACTGCCGGGGAAGCAGCCATGGAGGGCACACAGGCAACCAACCCAATCAGTCCTCGAGCAGGAGGGGTACGCAGCCTCCCCCGGCCCGTGCTGAGCTGGAATAAGCATAGAAATGGGGGGAGACGCAAGTGTCGAATTCTGTCAGCATAGTTGTGTGTTTATACATAGCTACGTGAAATTACTATGTGAAACCACGCTGCCTCTCAAGCCACGTTGTGGTGTTGGAGCCCCAAGGCAGGCATAGGCAGCCCCAACGTCCTGCCTGTGGCAAGCGCCGGGGCCGCCCCACGGAGGGCCGAGGTCCCACCGGCCTTCCCCTGCCGGGCCGCGCTGCCCCTGGGCGGACCGACCCAGCCCCTCAGGGCTCAGCGGGTGGCGCCGCCGCTCCCGCCCGCCGCACAGGTAAGCGGCGCCCTGCGGGGGGCGGCCAATGGCGCGGCCCGGCCGCCGCCGCCAGCCAATGGGAGCGCGTTTAGCGGCGGCCCCATGGAAATGTGCCTGGTGGGGAGCCAATGGGGCGCGGCCGGGCCGCGGGCGGCGCTTTATCAGCTGCCAGGGCCGGCAGCAGCGGTCGCGGCCGCCCGTCCCTCCCTCCCCGCTCCGCTGTCCCTGCCGCGCAGCATGGCCGGGCTGGGCGGTGGCCCCGCCGCCTTCGGGCGCTGCACGCACGCCGTGGTGCGGGCGCTGCCCGAGTCGCTGTGCCGGCAGGCGCTGCGCAGCACGGTGGGCCCCGAGGTGGACTTCGCCCGCGCGGAGCGGGAGCATCAGCTGTACGTGGGCGTGCTGCGGGGCAAGCTGGGGCTGCAGGTGCTGGAGCTGCCGGCCGACGAGAGCCTCCCCGACTGCGTCTTCGTGGAGGACGTGGCTGTGGTCTGCGAGGAGACGGCGCTCATCACCCGCCCGGGCGCGCCCAGCCGCAGGAAGGAGGTACGGGGGGAGCAGGTGGGCTCGGGGCGGCCGCGCCGTCGGGCGTGTCCCCGGGCCCGCCCCGGAGCCGCGGGGGGCGGTGGCAGCAGCAGGGGTCGCTCACCGAGCAGTAGCTCTCCTGGGTGGCACCGGCGCGGCGGCTCTCGCCCCGCTTCCTGTTGCCGCCCAGGCGGCGGCCGCTGGCAGCGCCCGGGGCCGTGGAGCCCGCCCGCGCTGGGCTCGGTTGGGTGGCCGTGCGCTGCTCCTGCAAACAAGTGGATGGATGGTGTGGGCTCTGACTCATCCTGTCTAGGGGTGCGGGCTCCCGCTCCGTGTGAACTTGCCCAGCTCGGTCCCGCGGGATGGATGGCCGCTCCGTTATGCGGGTTCGTGTCCGTGCTGCAGCACGGCTCGGTCCAGACCCCCTTTTCGTGACGTGTCCAACTTGAGCTCTGTTCTAGGCAGTGCATTACTGATACCTGGCTGTATTTGCTGGCATGTGCAAAAGAGCTGGTGTTTGTTTTGGTGTATTTGGTGTCAGCCTGAATGCCCTTGAACCTGATGTCACCTTCCCTGTGCAGCCACTGCTGGCTCTGCGGGCTGGAGGTGTGTGGGTACACAGAGCACGCCGGCAGTCGCGTTGGAGAGAGGTGTGAAGGGTGTGCAGGAGGAGCCTTTAGGTATTCTTAGTACTCCTTAGTACACTCAGCCCATTCATAAACTAGTTCATCAGGCGGTGCGTGCATTGAAGTGCCACCCAGTTGTCTCCTCAATGAGTTGTGAGTAGCAAATTATACAGACCTTAGCTTGTTCAAAGCTGCAAAACTACTACAGTGGCAACTTGCTTTCCTGTAAGCATGTCTTAACATAACCCTCTTCCCACCTCTTCCAATTCCCATCTTCTCTGTGGTACCACAGCCTGTCTTGTGATCCACAAGCATGTCCTGTTGTGCCTGTGGGAAAGGGCTGGGCCACTAGCTGTAGTATACCAGTAGCTGCTCTTGGCCATTGAGTGTAATGGATGAGTATCTCCACTTGACATTTTTGATATAGTGCCCTTCTTTTAGCAGTAGCAAAGTTTACTTGAATTTTGTCCAACAGTGTAACAGTTTGAGATACTGCACAGATCTCCTACACATGTACGTCCTTGCATGTACCCATGTGTATTTGCTCTTTGAAGCACATCTGAATGCTCTTAAAGGTGACAGCATCAGAGTAATGTTTGCCACATGCTGCTCTCAGAAGCAGCTGTTTCTCAGCCAGAGCCCAAGTTTTCACTGGTCCATCCCATGACTCACTGGTATGTAGCTATGTGACTTCCATTGCCATTTGCACAATTTCCCCTTTAGGAGAAATATCTCAGTTATTGCATTTTGTGCAAATTCAATAATTGAGACTTCTCCTAAAGGAGGAATTGTGCAAATTCACAAGTGTGTGTGTGTGGGCAATCAGCTCTGGCTCAATATGGGTTTTTTTCCATTTTGAAGTCTCAAATTGTGCCAATGCACAGTGAATTGGAAGAGACAAGATATGACAGCAGAGATGAATGTGGGAGTGGCTGTGACTATTTGCTGTACCATGTGAGTTGCCATAAGGAAATTAAAAATCATGAAATGAGGAAGCAAAGGATGTGGGATACTTCTTGTAGATAGTAAGGAAGCAGGTTTCTCCTCCTCCTCCTCCCTTCAGTGTCTCTAGTTGGTCTGGCTCAGCAAAGGTAGCAGACAAAGACACATAACCCAAGGTTGCAGGAGTAATGGAGGAGAGTTACTGATATGTGAGGCACAGATAAGGGGTTTGCTGGACCCTTGAGCAAAACAGTGTTGGATGTGAGTACCTGATAGCATTAACCCTCTGCTGGGGTTAAAACCAGCAAATTATGCACCAAATTAGTTGTATCCTGACTGTTAGAAGTACCAGTCAGGTAAAGCAAAGCTTTTTTCCTTCTAACAAAAAATGTAAGATGTCACATTTACTTTTGTAATCCTAAATATGTTAAATTGTTTTAAACCATAATTAGATGTTATTTCCCAGCAGCCACAAAAATTAAAAAGAATTGTGCTGCAGGGTATGCATATGGTAACAATTTATCATTAAATTATACGCTTCATTGTCAGTTTAAGAATAATGCAAGATCTATTATGTTTATATCCTGCAGCTTTTTTGCTTGGCCCATGCCTGCTGACCCTGAGACCAGGTTTCTTAGTGATCAGCACTCCCTGCTTTGGATGAAGTACTGGTTCAGAAGTCATTGGAAATACAGCCTGAACATGGTGAATTTTACTGGAAACAGCAGGACAGATTTACCTCTTTCCATGGGTGACTTGTCCAGGCAGAGTCATGAATCGAGAGGCAAGAAGAAGCTTTGAAGCATAATTTGAACCTCATTAGTTTTCTTGAATGATGAAGTGTTCCCTCCCCTGAGTTTTCTGTGAAGTAAAAAAGAAAAAATAATTGGACAAATATCCTCTTAAAGTTGTAACAGTCCATGACACTGCAGTGTAGTGTTTGTCTTAATAATTTACAACAATTCTTCCTCCTGGGAACATCATTACAGCAGTGCTTTGTGAAGGGGGGGGAAGATGCTAATTTCTGCAGGATGATGCCTGGCTGCTTGGGGTCCCTCTCCCCTCTGAGGCATCCCCTGGGGCAGCCTCCCCTCCCTACATGGTGACTGTCAGTTTTGTTTAGATAGTGAGCCTGCTTTTGAGTAGTCTGAGTAGTTAGTGACCAGGATGTCATCTTCAAAACAGTAAGATGGTCAAGGTTTTAGGAAGCAGAAATGTGTAACTACTTCGCCCAGAGCTCTGCATGCTGTGGTGAAGGGCTTGATGTGTGCCTTGAGCAGCTTTGAAAACACCTATGATAACCTCGCTTTCATAAAGAGCCCTCCAAGAAGCAGCAGCGCTTCTTGTAGCTTTGTGAGAAGGTGTTTCCTACTGTAGCCAGAGCTTCTCTACTCTTGCTGCATCCAGCTCTGGTTCTGGAGGTACCAGCTGCAGGTGCTCAGACAGTCCAGGTACTGAGGCCTGTGGCCACCCTGAGCCGAGGGAGCCCCAGTGCCTGCTCCTCACTCTCCTGTTCGTACTGATGGGTGGCTGTTGGCAGCCTCCCAAAGTCTTTTCTGGGGTTTATGTTCAGTTTCTGAATTCCCCATTGAGATAATTCCTGGAGGCTGGTGGCAAATGAAGTTGCTGTGGGGTCTGTCCTAGCATCTGCCCTGTTAAATGTCTTTGACTTGGAGAGGATGGGAGCATCTGTATTGAGCTATGAACAGCCCCAAACTGAGCCAAGCCTGGAGAATCATAGAATTGGCTAGGTTGGAAAAGACCATCATCGAGTCCAACTGTAAACCTAACTGTCAAGTCCACCACTAAACCATGTCCCTAAGCACCACTTTTACACATTTTTTTTAAATACCCCCAGGGATGGTGACTCAACCACTGTCTGTGCCAGTACTTGACAGCCCTTTCAGTGAAGAAATTTTTCCCAATAGCCAATCTAAACCTCCCTGGTACAACTTGAGGCCACTTCCTTTCATCCTGTATCTGCACAGTGCAAGCTGTGCAGTTGTCATCCTTGGAGGTTTTCAAGACTCAGCTGGATGAAGCCCTGAGCAACCTGGTCTGTTCTCGTGGCTGGTCTTCCACTCAAGACAAGGTTAGCCTAGAAACCTGAGGTTCCTTCCAACCTGAATTATTCTGTGAGCGTGAAACCTGTTGTGTTAGGATATATGGAGTCAGGCATTTGTCAGTTGAACTGCCATGAAATCTCCACTGTTGATACAGCAGACAGTCATTAACTCTGGATGGCTTCTGGCCTGATGAACCCACAGCTAGAAAATCAGAAGGGTGAAGCCCTGTGAAACTGGTTTCTTCATGCTGCCTCTGAAAGACTGTACTCCTACTTCAGCAGGCTTGGTCAGCCTGGTATGGAAGTGAACCAAAGTTCTCATAGTGCGTTGTCACTTGTACCGTCAGCTGGGTGACAGAGAAGGAAAGAGGGTGGAGGCAATCTATGAACTGTACCGTTTTCTCAAAGTGCAGTCTCTTATTCTTTTTATGTAACATAAGTGCAAACCGATGAATATTTTAGCAGTACATTTGGCATACGCTTGGCTTAACCCAGTTGACGTAAAGCCCAACTCCTGAGCATGCACTCCTGACCCGAGCCTCCCTCTAAGGCAGGACTCAGCCAGGCGTGTCTCGCCAATATCTTAACTGTTTAGTGGACTTCTGTACAGAGCGGGCAGGAGCAATGGAGGAAGGAAAGGATGAGGGAAATGGGGTTGTAGGGTACCATTTCTGCAAATAATTAATAGAGGGAGAGCTTGTGTCCAGGAAACCTGTTAAGAGGCATGTGGTGGGTCAGTCTCTGAAGCCTGATCAGGCCAGTGAAAGTCAAAGGGCACAGGGGGCTGCCAAGGTACATCCCAAAGACAACAGCCTGGTTGAATATGCAGCTGGAGCAGCGCTGTTTCAGGTGCATTGTGCCTCCTGATAAACTGTCTGCCAGATGTGTGAACTGAGCAGCACTGTTTCCATCTCCTGTTTCGTGCTACTGAAAACCCATAATGCAATATTTAAGAACTGATGCAGCGTTTTCTTTCACTGACTAGACTCCTTATTTAAGAAGGCTTGTCATTAATTACTGTAATGCTGTATGCAGCAGGCAAATTTCTACAGTAGTTTGTTATAGCATTGATGGATCTTTCAGGCTTTATAGATACTGTTCCTTACCCCTCCAGCATCATTGGATTCTTTACTGGTTGTCTGTGTGGAACAAAATAAAATCTGGGGTTGTCTGTTCTTGCTCCAAGTTATTGTAGGGAGAAAAAAAGAGTTGAATTGTAATTTGGTCATGTTCAGTCAGTACTGGGAAAGAGCCCAGTATTTTTTTAGTAAAGTAGAAAAACTAGTCATGCAGTTAATGATTCGTTTGCAAGAGTCAGACTTATTTCAAAGCATTATGTTTCTGTGTTAACTTCTGAACTTATTTTAAAATTCATAGTTTCTGGGAAGTTTTGGATTTGGCAGAGAGGTAAAGGCTTTTAAAGTAAGCCAGAGGTAGATGGCTGGTGTGGATAAGCTGGTGTTTTGTTTAGCAGTCACCAGTATGCTTGATGTTCAAGTTCAGTAACTCCAATGGAAATGTTGTGACCGCTGACCAGATTGCCAGTTCCAGCACCTTTTGTTCCAGCAGTATGTTCAGTTGTTTATTCCTCTAGTATAAACTCTTCACGTCACCTTCTGAGCACAACAGGGTTATTTGCTGAGAAGAGCCCTCATCAGCACATTGCTCTTACTGTCTAAGTTGTCTTAATGTGCTTGGGATAGCACAAAACCGCATTTCCACCATTTCTGTGCCTATGCAGACAGATGGAAACCTAAAAACTCAGCAAAATGCACCCACAGTGACCTGGCCTCTTCTCAGCTGCCACACAGGGAAGGAAGAATAGCTAGTGCTGGAAAAGCTTCAGGAGCTGCTACAGAAAAAATCACTGTGGTGCCTTCCTTGCTTGTTGAGAGGAAACTTCCACCCTAGTGTATTGTTGTTCCCCATTCCCCCAAGACTCACTGGGAACAACTTGTATGGCTGCATTCCCTGTGGTGTAGGAGGACAGACGATCTTTCAGCAGTGAGGGCAGGGGATGAGCAACAAAAGAGTTTGACAAATCCTATCCTCTCAAGCATTGGAGAAGCCTCCTGATTGCCTTTTGAGCATCCCTGGGTACCTCTCAATCTCCTTGCTGGGTGGCAGGGCTTTGTCTACAGCAGTGCTTCTGCAGAGCTTCCAGCCAAGCTGAGCCAGGTAACTGCTCCTCAGTGCTGAGCTTTCTGACCTGCTTATCTGCTGCCCCACTCCCACCTTGTACAGCTTCTGCTGGGCTGTGCAGTCATATGTGAACTAGAGCTTGCACCCTGCACTGGGCTGAAGTCCCAGCTGCTGCTTATTGCTTGCAGGAATGATTCTCAGGCCAGTTAGTGGAGGCCTCTGAGCATACAGAAGGCAAAGAGAGTTAAGTAATAAGTTATGTATGTGTTGCATACACGCAGGAAATACCACATAGCTACTGCTAAATGCTAGACAGTTCCTCCACTCCCTCTGTAGACCTAGTTCTGTAGGATGTCTATTGCAAAGTAATAGAAATGCTAGGCTCAGGCTCTGCTAGCTCCTGAGCTTAATTAGGTTATGGTGTTTTTATTTTATTTTATAGCATATGCTGTAGTACAAAAGAACCTGTATTTGCTGACTAATCACTTAAACCAGCATCTCTGCACAACTGGCAAAGATCTGTCTTGTTTTCATGGAGGATTAGCACTTGCTGATCACTAGAGAGGCAAGAAATTGAACATTTTATTACCACTTTAAATAATTCATATTCTTTAAGCTGTCATAACAAAATGTGGAGGTCTTATAGATTTGCACTGACCACTTTGCATGTCTTTAATATGCTTTACCCTTGACATTACAGATTAACTTTGGTGTTCTGCTTAGAAAGTTTATTATAGAAAGCACGGGGGTTACCAGTGTGTCGTTCCTTAGTGCTAAAAACAGTAGGTGAGTAAACATGGGCAAAAACTTTACATTAAAGATGACAAAAAGATTAGGAATGGCACTAAGTACCTTTCTACCCTCTTGTCAGATTGTTTTTTCTTTTATATGTTTCCTGTTCTACACTGAGACATATACATATTCCTTTAGCTTATCCTTTTCACTATCTTCTCAGTCTAACCTTAAAATTAGAGTGAAAGTGCATAGTTGCTGTCATTTTCAGTGTGTTATTTCACTGTGTTATTTTCAGTTATACTGCAAACAAGTTGAGAACCACCAGTCAGACTTCAGATAAGATGTAGCCTGAGTTTTAACATGGGTTTTGCTTGTCTTTTACAGAGCATATAATTGGCAGAACTGAATGTAATGATCTTCCACAAAGTGTGTGTTACTTGCAGGCTTTCTCCAGGAGCAAATGGGTGATGGCCATTATAGGGTACAGAAGGCAATGAAGTAACGCTTGTCAGAATCTGCATCAGTGTTTTGTTTAATATATTTCATAAGCTTTTGTTTGCAGTGTTTTGGTATTAGCATATAAATTAACTGAAAAGCACCCAATAGAGGAGAAAAGCTTCTTAAACAGTACCTAAGTTTGTTCTTAAACAGTACTGAAGTTTAAAAACCAATCCTTTGGACAGTATGAGGTAGACCTGTATCAGGAGCCTATGTAATGGTAGTATCAGTAGCCATGAGAAGGGATGTTTTAGTCTCCTACAGCGGACTATTTCAAAAGTGGTTTTGATTTATTTCTGTGGCTCTGCCCATTCCATCTGCTTTGCGGTTTGTATGCCACCTCATGGTCCAGGTAGGTGGTTCTCTGGTCTTGAAAGTTCATTGCTGATGGACGTTAATAGGGCTGACACTTTGGGTGAACCGTATTCTTTCATTTTCAATTTTGCTTCCGTGGTCACAGATTTAATGAAAATATTAGGAAGCAGCTTCTAGTCAGATCAATGTAAGTAGACTGTATTCATTGTAATTGGTTTCTATCTATAGAACTGTAAAACAATCTTTAAGGACAGTCCAGGAGCAATTTGGGTTTCGTGCTTTACTAGCAGAGGCAATGTTTAGACCTTGTAATTAAATTGTGATGTTAAGTTTCTCAGGAATATCCAGGTTGCTGACCAGGAGGTTAAAAAAAGGCAGAACCTAAATTAAATGCCTGTTTTTTTATCTCCTGTGGACACTTATTATTGTACAAGCCTGATGTCAGCTTTTGTACATTGTTAATCAGTGTTCTTTTAGCTGTGATAAATAGCCCTTGGTGAGCTTACGGTTCAGTGCAAATGCTAAGTGGTTAAAGGTTCCAAATAACCATAAGCATTTCCTCAAAGAGAAAAGAGCCTTTTCTGCTGCTCAGACTTCTACATATGGCTTGGAGCTACTCTGCTCCTTCCCCAAGAGATTTCTGCCCAAACTTTCAAATTGAACCTAGATTTCTTTCTTTGTAACTGCCTCACTTAAACGTGTTGTAAAAACTAGATTACCACAGTCACTGCTGGAATTTAGGTTTTGAGACTCAAAGGTGGGTTTAACATCTGCAGTGTAGATTGCCTGGTAGTTTTTTTTTTTTTAATCCTGTGTTCCCTACAAGCCTGCAACACCCTTATACCCTCTGCAGAGAAGGTTGATATGCAGACTGCAATGCTGTCTTGCTCATCGTTGGATCTGACAGCATCTCCAGAGAGTGATGTAGGAGTGTGATGCAGAAGAGCTCCTGTGTGCTCTGCTTCTCCCTGTTGGCTGATGCTCCAGTATGGAGAGTGAAGTCCCCAGCAGAGGTTTCCCATGCTGTACCAATGGCACAAGCAGCAGCTGCTCCTGGCATTGTGCCAGGATGCACACATGCACAGAAGCAGCATGTATCTTCATTTTCCCTCTTCTACCTCCCATGTGCTTCAGCTTGCAAACCCACCTACAGTCCCATGTCTCTCTGCCTGGGCCCCTCTCTTGTCCTCCATGTCTCCAGATTGGCCTCCTGTAGCTTCTGTCTACTGGTCCCTCAAGCCAGGATCCTGACATGCCCTGCCCACCATGTGGAGCATGGGCTGTAGCTGCTGGGCTGTACTGTACTTCCCAGGGGAAGAATGGGAGCTGGGATGGCATCTCTACTATCAGGGCACACTGCTGACAACACTTCTGCAGGACTGGGCTGTGGTTAAGGGTAAGTGCTGCTGTTTGCTGGTAATAGTGTGTGGAAGTGCCTGTCACTTCATTAAAGTTCTCTAAACTTGATTAATTTCCCTTTCCAATAAACTCTTCAGTAACTGATGCATTATAGATTTATATAGTGATGTAGCATTTCCTCTGAGCAGTGTGATACCAGGTCTTCTAGCTGATATGGAGCTTTTGTTGTAAAGCACTCTGTCTTGAGAAAAGATTCTGTACAATAGTCATTTGAAGGTCCTTTACTTTCTAGGAAGAGACATCTCTTGTATTTTTACACAATGTTATTTGTCTAGCTATGTATATAAACAAGTGGAACAGATATTCCTGAATCTTTTATTCCCATTATCTTTTAAATGTTTGTGTCTCTTGGCAGGTCCTTCTGGCAGTTGACTTTAGGTCAGCACTTTCCACATTCTGGTACCAAGTTCACTGTGCTCACTTGTTGCACCTATGTTGCATCTTGCCAAGCTTCCTCCAGTTCTAAGTTCAAGGGTCCTGATTATTTGATACAAAATTCCTAATTCTGCATTTAAACCCAGTGTGATTCCTTGATGCTAATTCAAGAACATGAGTCTCAGCTCTGGCAGTGGACAGGCTAGTTCATTGTAAAACATACTTCTGAGGAACTTCTGAGTAAAACATACTGAGGATACTATGGGAAGTGATCATACAGCAAGCTTTAACTTGCAGTACTCCACTCATACTGAATATTTTGTGAGCTTAGCAGCTCAGCCTGGGCAAACAGTGTCTATGCTTCTGTATTGTTCAGTTTTCAGAGGATTTGTCTCTGTCAAAAGTGCTGGATCAAAAATGTAGTCCTGATTATTAAACATCTGACCTGAAACACAAGTTACCTGTACAAAGCAGAGTCTTCATTGCCTGTAAGTTATCCCAGTACATACAGACATTTGTGTAGAAGTCATTGCTTATGGCAGGCCTGCAGAGGTTAGTGGCTCCAGGGAATGTGTTTCTATCAAGAGAAATTACTGTCAGTAATTACGGATCATTAATTGCCTTTTTTAAAAAATACCTTTTTTTTTTTTTTTATAGGTGCATATCTCTAATCAATTAAGTTTATGGTGTAAAAGAGCTTCACTCTTGGTGTCAGTTCTGGGTGGTCACAGCTCTAGGGTGAAGATAAATTATGTGGCCATGACATCAGGTGACAAATCTTTTCTTGCTGCCTCTTTTGTAGCAGTACTATGAACTTTTCTTTAAATAAAAATTAAATGTTTTATGGCTGAGATGTACCTGAGTCAGGCCTTGCATTAATCCAAGGCCACTGATCACATACAAGTCAGCTGATCACACTGTAATGTGCCATTTTGGTCATGTTTGAATCAATAGCAAAACCAAACAATATTTCAAAAATAGCTTGTTCAACACTTGCAGAACTCATTTTCATTTCAGTAGAGATTCAGTACTTGGCACTATCTCTAAAAAATAATTGTGATAATTTATTTCTGGAAGGTTTATGTATGTTAATAGTAAAGGAACTGGTTATCCATGTCTGTCTCTGGATGCTGAATGACATTCTCTGGCCAGATGAAATTGTCTGTCTCAGCTCAGTCCCAGCTGGCCACTGAAGCAAACTGAAACAAGACTGCCACATAATTGGATGCTATTGGCAGTGTTGTGATTGATTCTGCATTTCTCTTTTTCTGAGGCCTGATGTAAGAGCTATCCGGGAAGCTGAATCCCATACCTCTCAGAAAGAGTGATCTTACAGGACAAGAATCCAGCTTGTGCATGTGTCTCTGCACTTCAGTGTTGTCAGTGTCCTTTGAATCACAGACCAGCAGCCATGGAGATGGCCATCTCCATGCAAACCTGAGCTAGAAAGGCAAATGTTTTAGAGATGGAGCTAGTTTTTGGCCTGCTCACCAGAAATAGAAAGCTATGTCTTTTAAAGTGCTTTAGATATTTAGCAGTAAACTCCAGACTATGCCTCTCTGTAAAGGTAAGAGACATTTACCAGTCCTACAGGAGTTAATTATGTAAACAGTGCAAGTGCTTTGGAAAGTTTCATATACCCAGATAGCTAAGTGTGCCTGTCATATCTGTGCTTAAAACAGGAAAAGTGATGAATCTCAAGTATCATGTTCCTCCAGCACTGTACAGGGGAGAGGCAGTGTGGCTATTGCTAGTCACTAGGTGCTCACTGAAGGTTAATGCACTAGTTCATGGCTTGATACCTGTTACAAGCCTCTGGGAATACTAGTGCTTGTGCTAGCAAAATGTGGTAGCGAGAGCTGAAGTGAGCAGTGCTGTCGAGAAGCAAATAGAAACTGATGGAAACGATTCATACTGATGGAGAATGGTATTAATTGGATACCTGTATTTTTCCAGCAAGCTATGAAGTCTTCTACAAGTTTGCCTGTTTTTTGCAAGGTAATATGGGGTGACTGCTGTAGCCATGTGTATTCAGAAACTTCCAAATGCAGTGCTTTCCTGGAGCAGAGGGTGTTAAAGAAAGAAAAGGAGGCACAGAGTTGTGATAGACCCTTTTCCACATTCCTCCTGGCTGCAACAGCTCAGAATGTGTGAAGAACAACTGACTGTAGTGTAGTTTCAAGAAGAAATTGGGAAGATACTGCTCTACTGTTGACCTTACTGATCTTTGTCCAATAATTCTTGATCCCTTTGATCTGAACTGGTTTTATGGAAGGAAACTGAAAGGTCCCTACACCAGTGTGGGAAAAGTAGTCAGGGCAGAAATTGGGGTAGAAGAGACATGCTGTCAAAGCAGGCATGAAGAAAAGGGGTGGGGGTGACCTGACAGTCTGTGTAGGGCAGAGCCCTTGTCAGCACTTCATGCATCATGCTGGATGCCACCTCTTCACTGATGCTGACAACTCCAATCCATATGAAATGAAGCTTCAGTAGTGCCATACTCTTATGACCCTTAAAGCAAGTGTTTCTGTTAATCGTCCTCTTGTTCTGAGATGTGACATTATTGTCACACAGTAACACAGTCAACTTGACTTAACCACAGGGCTCTGGGTTAGGACAGTCCCTTCTAGATGAGCATTTCCAAGACTTTTAAATGCTATATACCTCCAGTATTGCTGAAAGGCCATTTTTTTTACTGGACTTAAATTGATTATTCACCTGGACCTGAAATGCTGTGTGAGGTTCTGGTTACTCATTCTGGAAATGCAGTGTAAGCAGAAAAGGTAGGGGTGGATCAGAAGACCTTGCTGCAGTGTAGGACTGCTTCTGTATGAAGTGGCACTAATTAGATAAATGCCTTCAGCTCAAAGTTATTTTGAGGAGGGGAGAAATAGGAGAGCTCTACAATATCTCAAATGGCATAGAGAAATTGATCTGGGAATGATAATATGGAACTTGAGAAATATCCAGGCAGCAAATTCAAGCAGAAGGAAGTACTTTGTCATGCAATGCACAACTGAACTGTCAGACTCATTGCCAGGATGTTGCAGGGGCCGAAAATACAGCTGTGTGTCAACTAATGAGAGATCCATCAATAACTGTTTAACATTTTGATCTAGAGGCAATATCTGGCTTTGGAAATATGTACACTGCCTCTTACAATAAGCTGGGGAAATATACTGGAGACAGCAGCACTCTATATCTGTCCTCTTTCTGTTATTCTTTCCTTAAGATGCTGGTACCAACCACTGTTGGAGTCAGGCTACTTGGATATACAGGTCTCTGTGACCCACTTAAGCTGTTCATGTATTATGAATAAGCTGTAATACTGATAGGTGTTAGCAGACTCATGATGAGTCGCTTGCTGTGATCCTGAAGGTCACGAGTTGTCCAAGGCTGCCCTGCCTTAACCCTGCTGAGATCTTGCTGGTGTTTCTGTTCCACCAAGCAAGGGGAACCTGTGTTCAGGTTTAATCAGGGTGTCTGATAGCATATGATGGGCCATCACTAGCACCAGAAGTGGGTTCTCTGAGGTCAGGTCTTGATTTATTTTTTTTCTTCCCTGACTCAGTATATCCATCCTAGAACAGATAGAGAATGAAACAAAACCACTATTAAGACAGAGATATTTTATGTCAACAGTATAAAAGGGTTTTTTCCCTTCCTTAGCAAGTCAGGTTAACCCTAAGAAACAGTGCACACTTTATAGAGATTTCTCATTGGGAAATGTTATTTTTAGCTTTTCCACATCAGCTGTGAAAACATTGCCATCCAAGCTTTGCAAAATGATTCTTAGAAAGGCCTAGCAATGAGTACTTGGCATACAGTGGTTTGATATATTGGGAGCCAGGCTTAACATTATGGAAGAGAGTGTCCTAGAAGAGCCTTTGTAGAAAGGTACCATGGGGAGGATGGTCTCCCATGGGCCCTGGGATCCACATTGTTGTGGGGCAGTTGATGGCAGCTGATAACCTTCCAGTTTGTGCTGTGGAGATGGACAGGCTTTTCCTGGATAGCCTGATACAGATTGTGAGCATAAAAATACCAGCATCAGTGATAGGAAATAATTGTTCATTTCCAGAGCAAAAGGAGGCTTTTGGAAAAGGTGCCATTCTTTCTTGCCCTTACACTGCTGCTTCACAGCTAATTGAATCACTAAAAATTTACAAAGCAGAACTGCTGGTCTTTTTATGGCTGCAAACAGCAGACACAGGAGCCATTTCTAGGTGGGTTTGATGAGTGGCAGGCTGCCAGGAGTGGCATCCATCTTATTATTTGAGATAATACCACGAGCAGCCTGAAAGCTGTTTCTGACAGAAGAGCATCAAGCCAGCCATGCATCTCATGGGGCTGACTGGAGAGCTTTTACAGGAGCAGGACTAGAACTTGCATGGCCAGGGTTGGATGGCAAGAACTCTTCTGTGGCCGTGTTTCCAAAAGTCCTTCCAGCTGTCAGCCAATTGCACGGAAGCCTGGTGTGGACCTATAGCATTGGTGATGCCCTGATCAAACAGGAGCTATGAGAGCCTGGCACCTGTAGGTGTTACAGCCTGCCAGGCAAGGAAGAAGGTCTCCTGTGCTGCGTCTCAGCTTGCTTTGGTGATGGTCACTTGGCTGCAGTAACACTCCCAATGGGTTTGTTTGACCCAATAGCTGGACCCACGGCTCCCCTGCAGCCCAGATTGCTGTGGCACTGTGGCCTGGCCATGCAGGATGGCTGGAAAGGAGCAAAAGTAGACACCAGGGAGGGTGTTTACTAAAACAAAGAAGGGAAACTGCTATCCAGGCTCTGACAGAGGCAGCTGGGTTTACGGCACTGGTGGGAACTACTCCTGTGACTGTCCCCTCTGCTAGCTGTGAGCATGTCCTGTCCCTCCTGGGACTTGCTGTTTCATGTCCTGTCTTTGATATTTCCAGAGTGTGGCTTTCTTTCTCATTTTACCATCCTTGGGGGAGCCTTGGCACAGATGTCGGCAGCCACCAGAAACCACCAAAAGCTTTTGTGCAGTTGAAATGTGCTCTGTCCACGCTTCATCTTAAGGACTAAAGGCACTGCTTATAATTCTGCACCAGGCTTCTCTGACTTTAACCTAGTTTCCACTTTGCTTAGTTTCCTTACTCACTTTACAGGGTTGCTGTGCACAACCAGGAGCCTAACGGGAGCTCCTAAAGGTCTGCCAGCCCTCCCAACATGGAGCAGTATTCCCAGAACTTAAACAGGTTTGTATTTCTCCATGATGGAATGTAAACAAAGGGCTGCTAATAAAACAGTGTGTAAAGTCTTACTCAGATTTATATAAATCCTGAGACTGTATCTAAAAATAGTGCCCTGTTTTGCATTCCTGAAAGCAGATTCACTGCATACCTACATCTGCCATGGAGTGCTACTCTGGTAACAAACTGGACTTCTCAGAAGTGCTGTGAAAAGTACTGAAAACCCATTTTAATTTTATTAGCTTTACAGAATACATATTGTCAGTCATATTAAATATTTAACACAAAGAATGGACTGCAGCCTTGGTACTCGCAGGAGGCATCCAGTATGGGAAGTGGCCTAGGGGTGTCCATCAGAGAAGTGCAAGTGTTGGCTGCCTGCTCTGAAGCTGGTGGGACTTGGAGCAGGGAAGGGTGTGGGGGAGCTGGATGTAGGTCTAGCTGATGGTTTCAGTCCAGGAATGAGTGAAAGAATAAAGACAGACAGTTTCTATGCATATGTTATATTAGTTTTCCAGGAGAAGGATTCTTTAAGGCTTGTGCCTGTGACGCAAGTATTTAAGTAGCTGGGGCTCAATCCTGTAAGGTGCCAGAGCTTAACGCAGAGCCTGTAATGAGTCTTCTTAGTTTAAAGCACTTAAACTCTTTCCTGCCTTGTCTCTGCTCACTGTCTCTCTGAACTGATATCATGATCATGTTTTTCAATAGTGGAAACTCTGATTTAACGTAACATTTGTCAAGATGATATGGCTTTAGCTTTAAAGTGCTTCTTAGCCTTAAATATTGACTAGGAGATTTTAGACTGTAGTGTGTTGCCCACAAAAGTGTGTGGTTAATAGCACAATAGAACTTGCACGTATAGCAGTATTAAATACAGTGTGTAGCAATATTAAATATATCCTGCAAAGAGTTTTAAGAACAAGCTAAATCCATGTGGAGTGTGAATCTTTGAAGAGCACTTAATCTCTGTGCCTGGCTTTTTCCATGCTCCTCTAGGGAAAAGCTGTCTCTTCATTGTTGATGCATAAAGCATCTGACATACCTCCCATATTTGTTGACTGCTCTAGTAATGAGATTTTCTGTAGGTTTACCCCTTTATACCTAGTAGAAAATAGATGCACTTATTTAGCTTTTTAGGAAGGTATTCCAGAGGAGATGAGGAGGTGGCTGCCATTGACACCAGCTTTCCTTGTCACACATACCCTGTCTGGTCCAAGGCATTACCTCCAGCTCTGCACAGACACTGGCATAGGTGATAACTCCTGTAGATGAGATCAGCAGCAGAATATTTTTAAAGTATTTTAACATGCCTGAATAACTGCTCACACTGTGGTATGTGTCCTCTGACCCCTGGCCAAAGCCCTGAATGGGAAGTACAGGCGCAGCGTGTCTAAAAGGCAGGCTCTTTCCTCCTGATGAGCCTACATGTGATTTGGGAGCCGAACCCAGCTATAGGCGTTTGTTTAGGCTTCTGTTGCTAAACTCATCCTTAAAACTTGTACTGCCTATATGCTAGGAATGGGGGTTGTTTTTCACAAAAGGTGTTTTTTGCCCCCACTTCCTTTGCTTTTGCTGCTGTAAGAAAGCTAAGCATGAGGCAGAGGAACATGCTGTCGCGTGCGGGAGGTAAGAAAGGTGTGTTTGAAAGTATCTTAAGGTATGACTACTGCTTGTATCAGCACAGTCTGGAGGAAGCTGCATTTCCAGTGAACAACTAGAGGAATGTCTGAGGGTCATCCCTGAAAGGAGCCAGGACCATCCACATCATCCAGTGTAGTCCTTACTTCATGCCAGTGGCATGGACAAGCTTTCAGGCTCTCCTATAGGGTGATGCCTGGCCTGAGGAAAGGGGATTTGTCTGAATGTATCTGTGTGTGGCCCGAATCCTGAATTTCCAGCCAGGCTTTTTCCCAAGCTGATCTGTCAGTGGGAGTTGTATGGACCCAGCACTGATGCCTAGAAAGATGTTCCCTGAAGGAGAGGCTACAAGGGGCTGTAGCAGCCTACGAGTATCTGAAGTATTTACTGTGTGAGACATTAGTCACACTGAGAAATGTCCTTGTCCAGCTGCAGCGCAGTCATAGGGTGATTCAATCAAAGAGACCAGAAAGCATGAGAACTCTGATTTCCTCAGTCCATCGTGAGTTGTACTTTTAGGAATGTGCATGAAAGATCTATAGGTCTTGCCTGAGGCTCCTGTTCGGAGTTTTCACCAGCTAGGTCATCTTGATAGAAATGCTTGCTGGAAGTACCCCAGGACTCATGGAAAACCTAATTTAGTGTACCTGAAGGGTCTGTTGTTTGTTCTTTCCATAAGACTTGCTTCTCTGGAGTAAAGTGCTCTGACATGCTACTGTGGTGGTATCTTACCAAGCTGTTTTCTAGGAAGCAAATTTTTTGGTGATACCTTCAAGCACTGTAGTTTCTAAATTCAGTTAATCTTGGTGGAAGCAGTCTTTTAGCATGGAAGCCAACCAGATACCTGTGGCAGCAGAAGGAAGAGTGGAGTTAATTTAAAATTCTAAAAATTAAAGTGTGGTTTTTTTTTTTCACTCACATTCCTGGGTCTTGGCCTGAACGAGGAGTGGAGGTGCCAGAATACCGCGAGAGCGTCTGTTGTTGCAGTATGTCTGGCTGAACCAGAAGCAGGAAATTCTTGTGAGAGCCTGTCGCATGAGGTTGCCAGCCAGCTCTGAGCCTTGCTGGTTGTGAGTGAACTGGTGAGGTGGGAATGTGGTAGAGAGAAATATTTGAAGGTGGGTAAAATGTTTCATTAAAAATGATAGCAGAGTATGTGTGTGAGATGTGGTGGTGGTTTTCTGGTTTGAACATAAAAGCAAAAGGTGAATACACAAAGCAAGCTTGTATCACCTTCCTCCTTCCAGTGGAGGAGGAAATAGGGAAAACTCCCTGTATGGGTTGAGTGTTCTTCTGCCAGAGCTGGTCTGCCTCTGTGCTCTGCCTTTGGGTCTCCCTCTGGTTTGAAGGAGGCCAAATCCAGCCCCCTGATTCATAACATCCTTTTTAAAATGCATAGGTCAGAAATTTTTTCTTACCCTAGACCAGACTCTGCTCTAATACTTTCCATGTTGTCGTGTGTAGAGCTGCCCTGGGAGGAGCAGGGATGTAGGCACTGCAGTAAGACCCTGGCGCTTTAACATCCCTGTCTAGTAGACTTATTCTACCTTGGCTCCATTTCAAGACTATTTAAAAGGCTGTAGCCAGTCTATGCTGCAGTTTTCAGCATTATTGCTCCTGGTGGAGCTGTAACAGTGGGAAACCTTAAAGGAAAAGGACATAATGGAAACTGATTAGAAAAGTGGAGAAAGTCTTGAGCTACAATAAAGCATTGCCTACAAAAAGGAGGAGTTGGGGGGGTTAAGGTGAGGCCTTAAAAAGGCACGTATTCAATCACAGCAGGGCAGGAAATAGCTTTAGGAAAACTTTTTTCTTTGGTCCATTCATAACCTGGTTTGTACCTCATTAACTTTCTGTTCATGCTTTTTTTTCTTAAATCCAGGGCTGCTTATTTCCAGTGAAGTCAATGTAAAGAGTCATTCAGCACTGAGCACGTGAATCCTCTTGTGCAGATTAAACAAGAGAAGCTCCCAGTGTTGCTCTCATCCCTTTAGGATGAGAGGCATGTTGAGGATGTGCTGATAATGCATGCTTTATTTATTCTGTTTCTGTAGAGCTACAGTAAGCTTCCCAGAGGTGCCTTTTCCAAGACATTTGCACCGTTTTTCAGTAATACATTAGATGTGCAAATAACGATCCCTGTGAAACCAGTTGCACTCTTGCTACTAGTTGCATTAAGCCTGTTAGATTGTTAGAAGCTCCTGATATATGAAAGAATTGTCATAAGAACTGCATGGCTTTAAATATGCCTGATTGCTTAAGATCTTGGAGATTTTTCTTTCAGCCATTCCCTGCTTACCTAACAAATGCTCGTTTTGTGAACTGTTGTGCTGCAGTGCTAAAATTTGGATTCCAGGTATTTTAAACTGTGCTTCATTATATCCTTTAGGAAAGACAACTGGGGTTTTGTCTTGCTGATGAACCCTAATTTGAGTGACTTTCCTCATCAAGCCCGTTTAATTAAAGATTCATTACATTCTGCATAGTGTAACAGTGAAAATGCAGAAGTGTCCCCTGGGCAGCTAGCTGGTGGAGGAAGGGAGGGATTAGCTATGGCAGATAGAGTAAGAAATTATGGGATTAAAATGCAGTGAGCAAGATACAAGTTTGATACTGGGGGGAGGCATAGTGAAGTGTTAACGTAAGTTACGTGTGTGTCTGGGGGCTTTCCAGCCTGGGACAGAGGGTAGGTGTGCATCTGTGGGATGCACTTACCCTGCCTGTGGGTAGGAGGGTAGGCCTCTTGCTGTCCTCTGCTGCCCTCTAAGATGGTTTATTGTAGGCAGTACAAAAGAGAGAGGATGGACTCTTGCAGCCTTTGCAAAGCCTGTGTGGTTTTCAGTTATATGAGTCTCACTGGGGAATGAGGAAACAGCAACCCAGAAGATGGAGAATGGCAATCCATAAAATGATGCACTGAGTTTGAGACAGGAGCACCAGTTGTATCCCAGCTGCTTGGCTTACTTTTTGTCCCTGTATCATAACTGTGTGTTTGGGGAGAGGAGTAGTTTCTCAAGCAACTGTTCAGCAGCAAACACTTCCAAAGACACAGAAAACCTTTTGTGCCAGAGTCCTTGGTGTCAGTCACCTGTGCACTGGAGAAATGCTTCATATGATTCCCCAAATGGGGCAGGGGTGCCAGTGGAACATCCATGTATACTGTTAAGTTGTAGATCCAACTTCTGCTTCAAGGCAGGGATGAAGAGTTGTGTACTGGGTTTTAGGGGGTTTAGGGCGTTTTGGTTTTGTTTGGGATTTTTTTGTTGTTTTGGTTTTTTTTCCTTCTTGAAATGAGAGAACACTTGATGAGACATAGGTTTGAAATATGTATTTGAAAAGAGGAATAACCTATACTGAAATGCCCCTCTCCATCTAAATCTTATGAGCCTGGAAAAAATTCCAGGCTACATTTAAAAAGCTTGTTTGTACTCTTTCTGAAGTGCCTGTTGATGATGTTTGCTCTGATTGAGAGGGGAGAATCTTAAATGAACAAATAAACCATGAGAAAGCCTAGCATCAGACCTGCTGTTACACAAGGAGCCAACTGAAAACCAACACTTATTTCTTCTGGTCCCAGTTCTTCCTCTCTGTTCAGGTTTGCTTTTTGCTTATTTGGGTAGGGTTTTCCATATTCAGAGCAACAAAGTGGCAGGTGCAGGTCCTTCAGCCTGACTTCTGTGGCTCTTGCTTGGTTCCTTAGCATTTGAAGGCATTTCAATTCTCTACCCACTGCAGCCACTGGTTGGTGGCTAGGCTCCTCGTTGCCAGCTGCACTCAGGCAGGTCTGTGCCACCAGGGAGCTGTGTCTTGGCACTACTGTGTGCTGTGTCCTGACTCCAGGAGTGGCAAAGCACTAGTGGGGAGCTGGCAGCTCCTCTGCTCCCAAAGAGACTCCCAGGAGCACCCACTGCTTTCCTTGGCTGAGCTGGCTGGGCAGGGATGCACCATTTTCTGTTCATCCACAGTGGATAATGAACACCCTAAGCTGCAGAGGTGTGGGAAGGAGTCATTAATTTCTGTAAGAGTGCTTGAAAGCTGTTGTTTTATGTGCCAAGTGTTTGTTGATGTGACTCGATTTCAGCTGCAAGTGGGAATGGAGAGATGCAATTAGCTCTTGGTTCTGTAATTTGAGCCTTCCACAGGTGGCTCTGTCAGGGCTCCTCTCTTCTCAGTGTTTCCACGTTTCTGGGAGGTGTTCCTGCACATGAGATCTATTAGGCTGATTTGTCTGTTTTAGTGGTTAACCCAGAGGGGTCCCAAGGCACTGTAGTCTGCATGGTTTCCTGCACAGCAGGGATTTGCGTGGCATCATTCCCCTCTGCTGAGCCAGACTACATCCAAACGTGTTCACAAACCCAGATACTACAGGGCTCCTTTCTGCTGTCCTGTTATGTTAGCAAAATTCCTTAGAAATCATCATGTGGAGAGATGATACAAGTGCTGAACTCCTGCGTGCTGCTCGATCCAAGCCCCCTTTGCAGGAGAGCTTGATGCACCAGGATTAGAGTGTATAAATTCTCTGTGCAATACATGGAAATAATGTATCTTGGGTTTGGGTTTACTTTCTGTTGGATCCAAGGTCTAGAGCAACTCTGTTGTACCCATTTTCTCTGAGTTGAGGGTGTGAACAGGTTCTTGAGGGCCTTAGGATCTTTTGGACACTGGTCAGTGACAGTGTGCAGGGAACTCCACACTGATTTTAATGCTGCAGTAGTTGGTATGTGGGGTCTGATATGCTGTAGCACAAGCCCTAGTGACTCTGATAGAGGGCAGAGCATGAGCTTGTCCAAACACAGCAGCTCTTTTTTTTTTTTTTTTTTTTTCTTTTTCTAAGGAAAAACCATGTAGCATTTCACAGCCAACACTGGAAAGTCTGTGTTGGAAAGATTAACCTCCATATGTGTTTAACTGATTTTCTTCCTTTTATTTTTAACTGTATGCAAGGTGACAGCCACTGTCCCAGGCACAAGTGCTGCTCTGGGTACTGCTCCCTGACAGAGCAGGCAGGTGGAGAATTAGGTATCTGAGATTTTGCAGGGCACAATCTGAACTTCAAGATTTCAGTAAGAGATAAGGGAAACACAACAATAGTTGGAGGCTCTAGTGTGGTGCAATGAGCCAGGTAGTGTCCTGTGGAGCATCTCTGATAGCATGGGGTTACAGCAGTTCTGCTCTGTGCTGGGCAGTTTCTTACAGACCTGTCTGTTGTGTGATGGGAAGTTACTGTTCCAGGGAAATGATGAGGTCTCCCCCTTAGTTTGCCAAAGATCACTAAGTATTCCCATCCCCGGTTGAAAGGTTCTTATATGTGTAGGTGTACATATATATACATAGTATATGTAATTGTATATATGGTTACCTGTTCATTGTGAAAAATACTGCATTTTATGACTGCAGAGGACTGCTCTTAGGTGGTAATGTTTGAGAGGTACGTCCATCGTTGAGAAATATTTTCTGTCTTGATCTTAGGCAGGTCTTAAACCTGGGTCCCAGAGGCAGGCAGAAGTGTCCTAAAATCATGACCCTAGCTAACTTTCTGAAATAGCATGATGTTCTTGCTGCCCACCTTTCTCTTTTATCCTTCTCCCTGACTCTATTCCAGGACATCTTGTGGAAAAAGGAAAAGTTGTTTCCTTTAGAACTGGCTGTTTTTCTTCTTCCCATAGATGGGTTGTGTTGCCAACCTTCTACTCCCAAGTTAAATGGGAAAACAAAGTATTCAGTATTTCTGCTGCAGAGTTAAATATTGATGAAGATTAAGATGCATTAAAAGACTCAGGAAATCCATGGGACAGGAATAAAAATAAACAAAACCCAGAAAATTTTAAAAAATGTTCAAGTGTATGAATAGCCCTTTATCTTTCTACCTTCCTGCATGACTTCCAATAAAATTTTTCAGCATCTTGATGCAAACATTCCAGTTTCACTGAGCTGGGGACAAGGAAGTGCTGTACAGTAACAGTTATTGGGGGGGGGAAATGTTCTGTGCTGTGTTGGTCTTGGACTTCCTCAGAGTATTTTTGTTCCAGATGTTAAACTGTTATTTTTTCAGAAGCCTTGTTAAGTTGCCAGAACGTTAGATTTTTTTGAAGGATTTTTTGAACCCCAGCTGATTATCACAACATGCAAGAATCCAAACTTGGGCTTGGCTTTGCCAGGCTGCTGCAGCTGCAGAAAATCTGTGCAAAGGTGCAGGTTTGCAGTGCCATCATTGAATGCCCTTATAGGGTAAAACAGGGAGTGAGGGAATTCTGCTCCACTGCCTCATAGAGTGTGGGGATTCATGTCAGCCATTGAGTAACTTTGAGTTCCCCAAAGCAGAAATACCACTGCACGTGCTCTGTGGCTGAGCCAGTAGCAGAGCTCCCAAAAGAGCTGCAGCAGAGCAACTCAGGGATGGAAAAAATGACATCCCATCTGCCTCCATCTAGGCAAAGGAAAGCCTGCTCAGAGCAGAGGCAAAATCAGTCCCCAATGTATTTTGTTTCTAGATATAACAGTACTTTTTTTGGCTGCTGGTATGTGATGATGCCAGTAGTACATGGCATGCATCACACGTTGCTGTTTGAAGTCAAATGCTGGATTCCCTGCCTGTGGCTCCCTCCCTGACCAAAGTGCCTGTGCCCTAGCTCCCTGTGGCCTCACTGCTCTTGTTCTTTTCAGCCCTTTGATCTGATCCTTACAGAAATAGAAAAATATCCTAGGCTTTTGTTTGTCTATTGAGAGTGTTGTCAATAGGAAGCTTCTCTTTACAAAAGCAATAAATGTATAAGCACCATCTACTTTGTACCTGATCATCCTCCCTTTATCTGCCTAATTTTTGTCTTTATGCATTTGCAGAAACTCTCAGCTGTGGTATTTTTGCACTCAGTGCATCTTCTCAACACTCCCCTGCTGCCTTCGTTTCACTTTGAAGGGCTGTCAGCCCATATGAGCGGAAACCTGTGACTATCCTAGTATTAAAGACAGCATGGAGCAAAATGTGAATTCCTCTCCCTGACCACAACCCTCCTTTCAGAGGCAAAGTCTGCCAACCGACTCGGGTGCCCCGCTCTTCTGTGCCAAAGAAAGCTTCTTGTTTAGCCAAGTGTATCTCCTTTACCTGGAAAAGGGCTGCTTGAGGCTGCTTGGAGCAAGGCTCCTGCCTGCAATGGGAGAGATCCCCCGGCTGCCAGTGGCTGTGGCAGCACAGGGCTGCCAGGGTGCATTGCTGAAATGGTAAACAGATTCAGCATGCTGCAGCTTTTCTTTGTCTTGGGTCTGTGCCTGATCTGTAAGGGCTGTAGTGTTCTTGTGCCAGAGATCCAAAGGGACTTGTCACTGTAATGGCATTAAGATGAGGCTGGGTTACTGGGAGAGGACTGTCCCTGTCTCTGGGGACCAGACCCTGTTACTCACAAGGGGTTTCACTCCGGTGTCCAGTGTGCTACGGGAAAAGCTCTGGTCATGATTCATGGCTGTAGCTTAAAGGAAAGGGGACTGTGACTTATCCTCTGTCACTCAGTGCCCTTGCTGTGTGGGACTAATCACAACAGTGGTTTTCCAGTTTTATTTTTTTCAATAGTATTTCATAAAGGATTTGCTTGAGTCTGTTTTTGTGTGGGAAGATATCCACATGGAAAGCACAGAGGGAACTCTTCCAAAGCAAAATCTGAAGCTTGGAGTGAAACTGGTCAATGAAGGCAGAAATTTGGCTGTAGAAGTACAAACAGTCTTGTCTCTGTTGTGGCAGCCTGGTCCTCAACTGGTCTTTGGAGGGAGATAAAGAGAATATAGCAGTGCGTCAGGACAGATATTTGCACCCTCTTGTGCTGCTTCCTGCTGTTCGCCTCTGATTCATGAATTGCACAGAGATCTCTAAATATTTTAAATGCCAGTGGGCCCTGCAGCAGTAGGCGTGAGATTAAGCCCATCTTTTAATCAATGTGACTCTGGATGGACTACTCCCATTAGCATCCTCATGACTCTTCCTTTTCCCATTTCAGAGCAATGAAAACGGAAGAAGTTGTCCCTTGTTTACAAAAACTGATGGATTCTATCAGTTTCCCTCGAAAGGTACCATTATCCTAATTAAGTGAGAATAACCACTGAAAAGTCTCTATTATCATAAAATCAAGATGTTGCAGTTCAGTTGTATTTCTAGACTCAGGCGAGCTGCTGGAATGCATGCAGTTTAACTTTCCTCTATGATATAATAGTTTAAAAGAGATCAGGGTACATTTTACCATAGTGTCTAGCAATGTGAGTTTATTCAGACTTTTGGCAGGCAGTTCTGCACACTCTTGCTAAAACTGTGAATCATCCATTGTTGGCTGATTGCACTCTAGTTGCTAAGAGATCTGTCAAGTGCATCTGAAGCTTAATTCTACATTTGGTCTAAGAAGGGCTAAATGTATTAAATTGGAACATGTCACATCCTTCCTAAACAAGTAATTAAGGCACTGCTATGAGCCTGTCTGATGGAGAGAAGAGAAGGCGTTGGGAACAGCTGGAAGATTTAACTTGGGTCGAGGTTGGTCTCTTCCATCTGGGAACACTAGGCTTATTGCATGTTGGATTTTCACTACCTGATGCATAGTGGAAATCAAAAGGGGAGGGAGACATTAAAAAAAAAAAATAGAATTTGCAAAAGGACTTGTTTTTCAGTGTCCTTATATAAACCTCTTAAAATGATCTAATGCTGTTTCACAAAGTGTAATTTTTAGTAATGGAAAGACAATACGTCAGTATTTCCCAAGCCGCCTCGCCCCCTGCCCCCTCCCAAGTGACCTCTGCCATTCACACTGCTCCTCCCCAGTTATCCCATCGCTCAGACGTGCTGCGGTATGTCTTGCAGATGCCGTGTGCTTTCATTCAAGATCATTCTGCTTAATGTTCCTGTTTGCTAAGTACACCAGCAGAACTGGCAAGTAAGTGGTACTGTAAGGTGTCTTTAACCACCTTGTCTGTCCTAAATAGCCACCAGCTTTTCCAGGGAGGCCTTTTACTACCCACAAAGAGAAAATTGATCCATTGGTTGGTAGTAAACGGAGTGTGTCATCTGTTTCTGTGAACGTATTTCTGCCTGTGCAAGGCTGTGTGGCAGCAATTAAAAAAAAAAAAGTAAAAGAAAAAAGTTATTTAGAAAGATTTTCAGACTCATCTGTTCCTAAAATTACATCATTTGCACTGGCATTAGCCACTGTCTGAAAAGTGCCTTAGTTTCTCACCAGGCTCTGTATCTTCCCCTTCACTGAACAAGGAGGGAAAGTTGTGAAGTCACATGTTTTCCATCAGTATTTTCTGGTGCCTGGACTAGCAGTAGGCTCCTGGGTTCAGCCTTTCACCCATCCTCTCCTCCCAGACCCATGCTGTCCACATTGAGGATGGGCTGCTCGCTGCCAAGCCAGGGATGCTCTCCACTCCAGCTGCAAAGAAGGGAAAGAGTTTAATATAATCCTTGATAAATTATGTAAATGATCAATTATCTTCCTTTTAAAAATAAAAACATTATTTTTAAATAATGCATCAGCCATGGCTCCTGGTTTGGATTTGGCTTCTAAGTGCTGTAATTTGTCAGAACCTGTTACTGAATTTCTGGTCCTTCTGTAGCTCTTTGCAGATGTGACTGAAGACCTTTATAATCCTCTCTTTGACCAGTGAAACAGATTAAGCTCTGAGAGTGCTGCTTTGAGGTCTTGGAAATGATGCCTTCCTCCTGGTGGTTCTTCTCTGAGCCCTTTGTGACTGATGGAGGTTCTCTGTGTGGTGGATGTGGTACTGGAGAGCAGCTGTGGCAGTGGCACAAGCCAGGATGGTGGAGCTCTGTCTCTACAGAGTTCCCCTGCTCATCAATCTGGAGGTCTCTCTTTGGTTGCAGGGTCACGGTTAGAGTCCACATGTAGGTAATGATCCTCTCTGGTGGCTCAGTTTACAAAACTAAGCAGATGGCCCATCCGCTGGCAGTGGCCTGAGGTCGTTGTGCCAGTCACGCAGCCTTTGCAGTGGCCATATGGCAGTGTGGGTTGATTGCCTGTTCCTCTTTTGCTGTACTCTGTGCCTGTGACCTGGTTTGCTCACAGTTTAACACTCCTTTGGTGGCTGACCAGTGATGATCGTGTGCCCTCAGGCTATGTGTGTGAAACTTGACTGGCCTTGCACTGATGGGTTTCTCTTTGAAGCACACCTATTAGCGATGGTTCCCATTCTCAGCAGCAGTATACATCTGCTTGTATACATCTTAACCTGGTGCATCAGTGCTGTCACTGCTATCGTCGGGAGTTATCCTTCCGCCCAAAGGTGTATCAAACTAGACAAGACTGACTTTCTGTAAACACATGCTGATTGATGCCCTGCTGTTTTAAAAGTGCTTTTTAATAACTGCTGTTTAGTGTCCTCCTGTATTATAGTTGATATAAATTATCCTCCATAATACAATCTGAATATTTAACTGGCTTTTTTCCCTATGCAGAGCAGAAATATTTATTCAGTACTTTTACTTTTTTCAGTGTGAATAGTGAAAATTTCTTGCTTTCCAGGTAGTAATGAATCAGCACCACTCTTATTCCTGTAATTCCTAAGGTAGGGAAGCAAAGGAGAAGAAAAAAAGGCTCTTGTGAATCTTGATTCTGCTAACAAGCAATTTTCACTAAGTCCTTTTGCTTTTATAAGTTCTCTTAATTTCTGATATATTGCATTAAAACTTGTTATTATTGTTTTCACTTCTATATCTGATTTAATTCCCCCTCTACACCAATTGATTTAGCCATTATCTTTGATCCTTAGTCTAGTACAGCATTCCTTCTCACATGTGAGAGTGGGCTTTCTGGACATTTAATGATGTTTTTCTTAAAACTGCTCCTGAGCATCACTTATTTTTAGCATGCAAATTAGCTGCTTAATAATTTAGCTCAACTCTTTCAGCTTTGTGAAAATAAGGCTTTTGAAAATTATTAATTCTGTGCGTTTGTTACGTAATGGCTTTTACTTACCAGGGACATCCATTTCGTCTATGAAATCTGTCACTTGTTTGGTGCATTTTTGCTTTACCACTCTATCTGTAACTGAAAGAGCATGCAGTGTTATTCTGAACAAATTATTGTGCCTTTAAATTAGTATCTGCTAACTGTGCGTTAGGTTTTTCAGGAGTATCATCTTTCTGATCATTGTAACAAGGAGAAGCTGTATTTCTTCCTTTAGAGCCAAGTGCCTACAGAAAAGATGTAGTGTATTTCAGTGCATTGGAGACTTGCTTCCTACCTTTACCCTCTTTTGAACCATTTACTCTGCTGAAGTGGAAGATGAATGTGAAACAGGCCAAACAAAACATCATATTCCTACTGCTCTGACCTTGCAGACTCTATTTGTTTCTGCAGCTTCTCTTCACTGTTGTGTAACTACAGTTAAAACTTTCTTTCACTGGACAGAACAGGTAGGAAAACAGGCTTTCTGCCTTTCCCCATGTATGACTTGCAGGACATAAAAAGCATTCAGCAGTAGAGTCAAACTTTAAAAACACTGCTAACATCTACAAAGGATATAGCAGTCATTATTTTCCCGTGTTTCCCACAGATCTGTAAGTGTGTGCAGTGAAAAAACTTGCTGTACAATATATGCTTGTTTCTGATCTTCTTAAGTGTAACCCAGTGATCATGAGGAGTGAATGAGGAACTCTTGAGCTGTCTTCCTTGCATGGGAGTATGTAACTAGCAAGTTTTAGGGTATATTTTTCTCCAGGATGCTTGTAAGAGATGCACTAAGGGCTCAATTCTGCAGTCAGTCAGCTGTGCATAGACCAGCTGCTCGTGGCAATTTCCCCCATGCTTGCCATGTGGTACAGACATCATTCCCTCTTCTCAGGCTGGATGACATGGCACATCCACAGCTGAGTCCTCTTGGTGTGGCTGGGGCCTGTCTGGCTGGGACTGTGGTCCTTGGGGAGGTGCAACCACTCTACACAGTAGTGATTCCTCCCCCGTGGGGCAGGATTCCCCAGCAGCTGAAACCAAAAACAGCTGCCAAGGAAATACACAGTTCAGCTCCTCAGTGACAGGAGTGTATTAAGGTTTTCATTTAACTTTTTCATGACTGACAGCTGCTCCAGCCCCAAGCTCACCTTTTGTTTGCAGCAAGTCCTGCAGGTACCTATATGCTATGGCATTGCCTTTGTCTGGGAGTGCTACAGTTACAAGCTGTCAGGTTACTTTGACACCTCTGATGGTGTTGATAGCATCTGGTGAGGTAATAGTTTCCATTTGGTTACAATTTTATAAATTTCAGTATTTCCCTTTATTTCTGCATGGCAGCAAAGTTAGTAGTACTGTGTGGAGAAAGGAAAAGCCATTAGGCTGACTATAAAGTAATACTGGAGTGTGCTGTGTTGTCAACTCTTGGCTGTTATTCCAGCAGACGTGCTCCCTATTCCCACACGAGTCTGGAAACAGGCTGCTGTTGCTGTGTGTCCATCAGTCATGCCACTACTGTTTGCTCTGTGCAGCAGTGGGTTTGGGCTGGGCTCCTGCAAGGCAGGTATCATTCCAAACATGGGACCTGTTGGGAGGATCATGGCATCACCGCATCCCCCAAAGCAATGCCTCATGCATGTGGAGCTGGCAGTGGGCAGGTGGGCAGAGCTCAGATGCCCAGGGTGTGTAACCCCTTGGGAGCATTGCTGCTGCTCTGAGAAGGGTGCTGGCTTGGATGCAGTGAAACATGGGCATGTGCTGCCTCAGATACAGGAGGTGTAATTAGGAAATGTAGGTCATCAAGTTCAATTAGCCTGGTGCGGCTAGGAAGAGTTCCTACTGGGTTTACTTCCTTGTTAGAGTAGCTCTTATTAAATGATGCCTTAAGTGAATGCACCTAGTTTCTAAAGTGCATTTAAAAACCTGCAGAGAGACATTGCCAGAGTAACTGTTTGTGAGACAAAATAGTAAGATACTGAAGAAGCTGTGTCTCCAGCAAAGTGCCTGATGAGTGGCACAGGTGAGTGAGTGCAGGGGAGATGGTTCACTCTGCAAAAGCACATCTTGCTAATGGAGCATGATTGGGTCAGGAGTCTCACATCTAATGTGTCTTTCTACTAGAAGAGATTTAAGTACAATCTCAGAACAGTTATTTTACTTTGCTATTGTTTTGCCTTTCTTTGTTTCCCCCCCACCCCATCCCCATGCATTACAAGTTTCTCTTTAGTTTCCTGTTGTTTAAATCCACTCATATTTTATGCCATGTACAAGATGATGCTTATACAGTAGCAAAGTGCAGTAGTAACCGAGTTGCAGACATGTCAGGGAAATTTATTCTTTTGAAAAGGTAACAATGTCACCACCATTGATTTCACTGCACTTCTTAGCTGAACACAACATTTAGCTCTAATAAAATACTATGGTCTCAGGACATGTAAAAGTGTGTAGCAGCTTGCTTGGCAGGGAGAGGAACAAAACAACGAACCATGTTGCACCTGTTACTGCTCTTAAAGTGCTTTCCTTACAGGCATCCTGACATTTGCATTTCTGCAATTACTGTGTAAAATGTAAAGCGACATTGCAGGTGGGGGGGACTCTGGCTTCAGTGGGACCACGATTTCATCCTCTGCCACCTGCCTAGGGCTCAGGTCTGGTGTTCAGGTTTGACCCTCCTAATTCCCACCCACAACTAAATCTTTTGGCAAGGAGCTCCTTTGGCTTGTACTTCATTAATATTTGTTGCACAGATCGGGGCTTTGTAGATGGGAGTTCATGTGTGCCCTTCTTGGCTGGGTGAAAAATTACTGCATGAAATGCAGGTGACTACTTCCTTTTTCCAGGCATTTAGGTGTCTGTCATAAATTTGCAATTTTTCAGGACTTTTGGTTATGTATCACCTATGTCTGAAGCTGATGCTCGATCGTGGGGTGGATGGGAGCCTTTCACAGCAGTTCTGATGGTAAGGTTTTGGAGCAGCTTTGGGAAGACTCCTGTGCTCCCTTCTTGGGACTGAGGACATGGTTCTGTATCTGGTGGGTCATTGTCCCCTTGTGGGCAGTAGAACTCAGTGCTGTTGCATAGAAGGTTTAGTCACCATAAACTTCCTGTTCTATAACTCTCTGATCTTGTAGTTTTACTGAGCAACAGTGTCCTGAGTCTCATGACACATTAGTGAGGCTGGAAATAGGAGCTGTGTTTTGTTAGTATCATGTTAATGTGACACACATTACAGTGAAGGTAGCCTGCCTACAGCTGTTGATGCTTTTAAATGAAATATTGCCTGTGAGTTTTATGGCTTAAGAATGTGAAAGGTGAGAAGATATCTTGTACTACAATCCTGTCACTAGAGGCACAGGAGGGTGAGGGATGTCCTGGCAAAGCAGCCCGAGAGGTGGCATTGTCCCTCTCTGTGTTTGCAGGGTGTGCAGCAAGCATCGGGGGGGAATAGAGGCTCTTCTCTGCCCAGCACTGCAGGCAGCTGCCTGAACACTTGGTGAGTTTGCTAGGAAAGGCAGGGCAACTGGGTATACAAAAAGTTTCCACCTATTAATGTGTGGTTATAGAGAGAATATACTAACTGCTGGATCTTTCATGTGCTCTTCACGTTTTAGTGCTTGCTGCTTTATTCTTGTTTCCTCCTTATGACAGCAAGCCTCAAATGGGAAGTCAGTGCAGGAGCAGGACTTGCAAAGATGGCTCTTTCTTTGCATTTGTCAGTTTGAGTTCAAGGAACAGTAGCCAGAGATGGATAATTGCTTATGCTTACTGCACATTTAAAGCTTAAGAGTTTATTAAAACTTGTTAGTATAGTATTAGACTGCTAAAAGTTATTTCCAGGCTGAAATGTCCCACCTAGCACTGTGATATCAGGCCAATAGATGATGGTTCAATAGATGACTTCTAGTTTGCTTATTTGTACTGAGATTTATTTTTGTATACTTAAAACTGCTGGTGTGTCTTCATGGATTTAATCCTATTTCATGTACACCAGCAAACTTCTGTAGTCTGACTGGGATAACACATTTCTTGCCTGGCAGTAGAAACCTCACTGGAAATAGTTGGGAGATGGAAAATGGTCAGAATTTACATTTTCTGCTGTTGTTGTTGTTGTATATGTCTAGACACTTCAGGGCACGCTTGCAGGATGTGCTAGCATAGCTAAAATAAGACAGACAAGTCAACTTCTTTGAAAGCATGAATGAAACCTATTATTAGAGGGGAAAAAATGCTGGGTTAATATAACCTCTGCCCGTGGGGCCCTTGTTATAAAATAACACAGGAACGACCGGATGCTCCTCAGTGAAAGGCCAGTTATTGAGTAAATTCAACATGAAGAAAAATATTCTCTTTGCCTGTGACGATCATCATTGCTCCTTGAGCTGGGCAGGCCCCCACAGGAGAAATTGCTTCTCCTCCCTGCCCGTTCTCAGCATGGGGCAATGTGGACTTGCTGGCAACCACTGGGTCTTGTCCGGGCTCCCCACCAGACTAGGTGAGGCCAGATCTTCCTGATGATGATCCTTGGCCATTTGTGCAGTTGAAATCTGCAGGTTGGTTCCCACATGCCTCGGAGAGGTGTTTGGAAATATTCAGAGCTGGGTGGTGATGATGGTTCCCTGCTGGGATGAAGCTGGGTGGGAGCTGCTTTTTAGCAGTATCAAGTTAGTTAATATAAAATTAAAGCTTCTGAATCCCTTTCTGAGAAGACTGACATGCTTTTCAGTGTTACAAATTACAGAATTTGGAGTCCTCTTGGGACAATGACATGCGTACACAGCAAGATCAGAAGGCAACAGCAGGCATGCCAGCAGCTTGACAATTAACTGCAAGGAAGCTAAGCAAAATCCATTTTAATGCAAAACAAACTCTCTTGAAGTTTTTCTCGGAAGTTTTTGATACTTATTTTGGTTGATTAAACTAAGATTTGGTGGAGGGAGGAGGAAATGAGTTGCTGAACCACAAACTCAAATGAAAATTCAGATCAGTCCAGGCTCGACTGAGCGCTAGGGAAGCTGGGAGATGCTTGTACCATTTGCCACTACATTCAAATTGTGAGCACCCCATTCAAGAAGTTACAAAACCCCAAATATCCCAGTTGAGGTATAATTATTTTTCACTTCTTTAGCATAGATTTTCCTTTGAAAAGAGTTCACTACCTTAAAATAAGCAGAGTATTATCCTTGCCAAAGATCTTTCAGCCCCTTTAGAATAGGGCATTTAGATTACTGGGGACAAAGTGAGTATCTTGAATGCTCAGTGTCAAGGCACGAACAAACGGCACAGAAACAGTAGTACAGTACCGAGTGAAACCTGACAACTCGGTGTTAAAGGAAAGGAATGCTACTGTATGGTTCGATTGTGATCAACTTATCTTCAAGTGGGTTTATTAGCAATTTAATGGAATATTGGTTATTCAAGAGCCATAATAGCCCCAGTTGAAATGTCCCTTCTGCGCAGCTTTCCCATACCCTGTGGAATGAGCAGAATGTGACAGTCGAGCTTTCAACAGGCTTCATGAATTTTAAATACTTTTCAGCTGTGAAATGGGGCACATGGCGTGTGGTCAAGGGTGGACAAGGAGCTGGCAGCCGCTGGGGGTATTATGGGATATTGAGTGTCTGGGAGATAATGAATGCTTGGCTTGTCCAGGTGCATTCTTGGCCCGCTGTGCATGTCCAGGCAGAATGGAATATATTTCTCTGTCCAACACTTAACAATTGATCATTTTGTAATTGTAAGCAGAAAGTATTTAGAACATTACTTTCTCAGCATGCCTGTGTGCGACTTAAATTTCATGTCATTGTCTTTATAGGGCAAAATCTTCACTATTTTTCTGTAACAATGCATTCATCCAGCTTAAACTTTTCCACTAACCTGATTTTATGCTTAGTGGATCTCAGTGAGCCTTTTCTTCTAGCAACTTTAAATCTCAGTCTTTTTAAGTATCCTTTTTTTCTGTGCATTTTTTTATACCTGATTGAAATTATTTCTACTTGCTGTGGGTTGAAATTTCAGCCCAACTTTTTGTAGCAAGTGAGCAGGTTGCTGGCTCCTGTTTTGTGGGAAACTGGAGAGGAGTGTAGAGTTGTTCTCACGTGCTTTGGTTCTGCTTAGCTATTAAAACACAATGTGCTCCAAGGACATCAAGATTAATTAACTGAATGTACCTGGAAGAGCAGGTAGCCACTTGACCTGCTGAGACCTGCCAGGCTGGAGCTCCCCTCTTGCGTGGCTGAGAAGCTTTTCAAAGGCCACCTGCCGCTTTCTGCTCCTCTGTGTGCCAGTCGCTCTCTCTGCTGCCCCTAGTCCAGCTCTCCTTCCATGTTCCCTTTCCCCATTAATCTCTAGTGGTGCTGTATTCACCCCAATCTCAGGTCGCTCTCTAGGGGTGACAGGCATTTGGCACTGGATATATCAGCTCTAGGCACACAGTTTGTGACTATTCCAGTAGTAGGGCAGTAAGTGGGTTTGGATCCATAATTAGTGTGTGGGCAATAACAAATGAGGTAATTATGCATATGGCCCTTTCTGAACTCCATGGTTCATAAACTCCCCAAACTCTGCCAAAAGCTGTGCCTGCTTGGAGCAAGCTTTGAGCAGGGGTCAAACTGTCTCAGTTGCTGCAACCTGAGAGCATTGGTGTGGGATCTCTGTATCGGGAACAACTAACAAGTTATCTTCGGCTTGAGGACACAGCTTGGGAGTATCTCAGTGTTCCTTCTTGGCCCTCCCATGGCCTTGTTGGATGAGAAGGGGTTGGGGACGAGCCATGCTGTATGCATGCTGGAGGGCATGTCTGGCTGAGCAGGGTAGAAGGAGCACCACATCTGTCCGCAACAAGCGGTGCTGGCTGTGTGCTGGTGAGTGATCTGGCACAGGCATTGAGTCTGACTAATGCTACAGTGTAACTGCCCCACCATTTGGGTAAGGACCTGGCCCTGGAGCTTCGTATTGACCAAGAGAAGCAAGGCAGGATCAACTGAAACTCCCAAAAAGGGTTTTCTGGGTGTCGTGACCTAACACTGTTTTCCATGTGCCATGATGCATAGCCCAGTTGAAGTTATTCTTGGGTCACTCTGAGCAGTCTGGATGTGACTTGTCCAGGTGCCTTGGGAGCAGCATATCCACTCACACTATCCAGGATTGTGCTGCCAAGCAGCTGGAGACTTGCTTTGGGACCAGGCTGCTGCTGATCTTCACTTCTCTCCCATTCCCGAAAGAGGCAGTGGGATGGACACAAAGGCCCTGTGTGGCTGGAAAGGGGGATTGATTGCCAAAACAAACTGTGGTCCATCAGCTGGCATATGCAGGAATGGCAGGTACAGGGCATTCTTACCAGGCTTTGCTGGCAGCTCTTTGTGGGACAGAGCTGACCTTACTTGTCTTGCATTTAACACATTCTTACAGTACTGAACAGTAGTGCTGGAGCATCTTGTTCTTCTACTGCTTCCCTGATGACCTCTCAAGAGCCAGGACCCTTTCTGGTATCTACACTGGAAGCTGGAGTCAAACTCTGCCATAACCCATATACCACACATTTTGGAGATCAAGGTATACAAGTGTGTGTATCTTGACCTACTTAAAGCAAGAAAACAACCATTAGTGGGGTTTTCTTCTCTAAAACTTCAAAACTATTACAGTGCTGCTTTATTTTCATTGAAGCCTCTGCAAGCCCAGAAGTGCAATGCTTTATCATCAAGAGGAAACAGACTTTCCTCATCTCCAAATGGAGCAGATTCAGACAGGCAAGAACCTGGATTGTGACCAGCACTGGTATCTGGTTTTGCAAAACTGAAGTCTACCCTTTCCTGACCCCAGATTTGTCCATCTCTATTCATAGCCTTCACTCAGAGCCTTGCTGAAAAATGCATTATATATTGACAGTGGTACTTTGTGAACTCGGAGCTAATGGCTCCAAAAATAGTCACCTCGGAGATACCATAGTCTAATTTCGGCATATATTAAGTCTGACATTTGCTTTGCACAGCTATAAATGGCAGTTTAAAACACAATGAAGTGGAGACTGAAACCCAATAATTGTGATTTACCACACCAGAGAAATTGGTGGATGTAAAATTTCAGCAGACAGTGCAGTAGTGTCTTGGGCTGAGAGCCCTTTTTGTTAGTGCTGCAGTTGGTCTCCAGAGCACTCAGAGCTGACCTCTGCTGGTTTAGAAACCTCATTTGATCTCTGGCTCACTGGATGGTCTTCTGCTCCCTGAATATCTCTTCACCCTTTCATTCAAAACAGATCTGCAAACATCTTCTCCCTTTCACTGAGAGCTCAGAGGCAAAGGTGGATGGGTAACTGCAGTCATTAGGGGCGCCTGATTTGGTACCATCCACAACTTCTGCCGAGCCCCAGCTGTGCCCCTGCCCATGGGACACCAAGAGACTCAGAGGCGCCTTGTCTGCAGCCCTGTCGCCCAGCCCTGGCACCCCGGGGGAGAACCTGCCCTGCTCTTGGCAGAGGTGAGCCTGTGGCTCACAAAATCATTTCCCTGTTTTCACTGTCTTTTGAAAAGATGATTTTCTTCTTACTGTCAATAACATAAATCCCATAACATGGTTAGTGCCCAGAAGACCAGTAAATAATTAAGGAAGCAGCTTTCATTTAGAGTGCATCAAATACTAATAAAGAGAAGGAAAAGTCCCTGCACATCAGTTACAGTAATTGGTGGAAGGCACTAGTCCGGAGGGTAATGAGCTCCATTTTTAAAGCACAAGGAAATTAGATTCTTATAAATGTCAGATGCAGTTATTGTCCTCTTTCCTTGAAACGGAGCTGAGCTGGCTGGAGCCCATTGTCTCTCGATCAGCTTTGCTATGGATTAGACACATCCCGTCTCACACCAGGAATGTGCTTATTAAAAAAAATATCACTGCACAAAGCATACAAGCTTTAACACAACTGATGTACTAATGGCTACATGTACAATAAAACCCAATATCATGTTACAAGCCTTAAGCTGACCTGAGATAATATGATACAGAAGTCTTAAAAGATACAGATGAGTTTCTTTGTGTGCTACAATTCTGACTCCCTGGGATTTTAGTTTTCAAATAAAGGAGATAAAGTGAGGCAAGGTGACTTTTCCTCTTGGCTACGTATGAAAAACACAAGCAGTAAGTCGTCTTCATAGTGAATATGCTTCTAATTAAGTCACATCCAAATACTTTGTGCATTTTACTGGTGTCTCCTTGGCAACTGTGGCTTCACAGAGGACTTTATCCATCCACCTTTCTTCAGTTATCTCTGGGGGGGGGGGGGAGAGCAAGAGATGGTTATTTGTTCATACATCAAAGCTAGCTCTGTGAATTAGTCTTTCATTCATTATAAAAATCTCACCAGTATGTGTTAAGACTCCACACTTCAGAAAAATGGGTATCAGTTGTTGGGGAAGATAAATTGTAAAGAGGATAGAGGGCTTTGTAAAATCAAACCCCTTTGTTGCATCCCTGTTTTTAACTTCTTTCTTTAGTATAACAATCACTTGTTCCACCTTAGAGGCTGTATCTTGTTTTCTCTTTGGGGTAGGAGCTCTGTTGGAAAGTGACACAATCCTTCCTGATGTGGAAAGGCTTATGGATGGAGCTAAGCTCTTGGTTCCCTTTTGCAATGATGAGATACAGACTCAAGCTACTTCTGTGGACTTCACCACATACTAACTCCAGCTCTGAATGATGCAGTACGCTGTTTCCAAGATGTTTGTGTGTCAGATATATACCACTGGGGACCCTGCTCAGAACTGCTGCAGGAAGGCTGTAATGACCTGGTGGGGGTAATGTGAGTCTCTACTATCCCCTGTGCAGGAAACTCGGCTATATGCAAAAGCAGAAGGGCTATTCATTTTTGGGTTTGTTTTGTTTGTCTAGCATCCTGTATTTACAAGTTCTTTTTTCCTAGTTGCCTTTTTAATAATGTCAAGTCTTCACTCCAACCTTCTCCATCTCAGTTTGTGCTTCTTTTTTCATTTTTGCTTCTACTGAATGAAGGTCCTGGTGTTGCCCATAAAAAACAAACGGTAACTTGAGACTTGTGTATTACACAAGCAAAGGATATTGAAAGATATTCCTAGCATATGTTGCCAGACGTGTGAACAGCACTTTCCAATTAAAACGCTAGGAATTTGTACTGGTGTCTTAAAAATCCTGCAAAACATTGAACTGTAGACTTGAATCCGTTAACACCCATCATGGGAAAAAACCCAACTATTTATAAGGCAGTCATTTTATTTGTTTAAATTTGGTTTCATAAGCTAAAATCGGCTCAACTGTTGGGTAAAAACATTCTGAGCATCTTATAAATATTTTCAAAGCCTGGAACAATCACAAAGCACTTAAACTACTTTTCTGTGATTTTGGACAACTTTTAATTCTGAGAACTTTCCTTAATGTCTGCCACAGTTGCGTCAACCATTGTAGATTAAATAAGCAAGTCCAAGCATCTCTGATGGAGCCTGGTAGTTAAATGATAATCAGCAGCTGGTGATTAAGACATACATATGACTCGAATCACAAATCCAAAGTCAGCATTTACCTTCCACTGTTCTCATTAGGTAGGCACTTTACTTAATTGGTACTCTAGCACAAGCATTATTAATTGGCCATTCTGACCCAGGGATGTGAAGAGCTGCTGCCTCCCTGCCTGCATTTCCCTGGGAAGCTCTATGGCCCTTTGACTGCATTGGAGTCACTTTTCAGAACTGTGCAAGCATTTTGCATGGTTGCAGTGCTCAGGTAAAAAATAGGTTTTCTGCCTGCTGGAGGAAGCCCTCATGCACCTCTGTGACGTGTTTAGTTGCTCTGATCACAGGCATGTCTTTGTGCAGGCAGATCCACCTTCAGGCTTTTGTACCCCCTCAACCATTCTTACCTAGCCAGCGTGCATGCTGCTGCTCTTTTCCCTTCAGTGACATGCTGCCTTCTGACCATTAAGTTTATTAAATCATTAACAGACGCAAATTTTCTAGCCAGTGTGCCTAGCCTGCTTGCAATGTTTATTGCACAGTTCCCAGCCCTGTTAGGTCTGCAGGCAGCCATGTCTTCTCTGTAGGCTGCCCAGGTTTTGCATGTCACCCCTCTCAGATGGTCTTCTGTGGTCCAGAGCTTTTGCTTTTGCTTCTCCCTGCAGAAAGCAGGGAGGGTGGTCCTCTGCCACTGCAACATCCACAACTCTGCTGATGCTCCAGACTAGTGTTCTAGTTTTGGAAGCTGCTGGAGGGAGTGGATTAACTTGGAGATAGGTGACCACACAACAGGCTGGATAGTCTTTTCCTGTGGTTTGGCCTTCTCCTTAAATAACCCCATCTGGTGGGTGTATTTACTTATTCCAGCTGCCTGTGGCTGGTGTACTCGCATGTCAGGGTGTGTTTATGCCCAGTCATGAGGTTGCTTGTCTGCTTCACACCAGCACAAAACAGCGAGCCTACGTGCTCTTGGATTGAGAACCTTTTTATATAATGCTGCCACTCTATTACTCCACATTAAGCAATTGTTTTCTTCTTTGGGGTCTGATGGCTCTTAAGCACGTAGCGCCTGCGCAGTAAAAACCACTGGGCTTTGTAGGCAAAAGAAATCATTCTGCTATCAGCACACAGATGTTGCAAAATGTTGCTGTGTTTGTGGAACAGTCAGTTTTCAAATATTAACTCTGCTGTTTCCCATTTATTTTTAAAATACCACGTGGGTCTAGTCCTCCTTATAAACCTAATCTTACAGGAGGTAGACCAACAAGACTAAGAAAGATGAAGCCTTACTACTAAGCCTGGAGACTCTTGAGTGCCAAGTTTTAGCCTGAAGTCATATTGGCATCAAATGAAAGAGGAGCAAAAAGAAGTGTTAATAATTGTAAGGGGCATGCTGCAGGCTCGCTCCAGCCTGCGTGCCAAAGCCTTAGATGGGATTTTGTGTAGGGAGGACAAATCCCTTGGTCTCGGCAAGCTCCTGGGTACAGTACTGCATTGCAGTGTTACCCATTAGCATTCTCTACATGGCACAAAGACCTGCCTTCATCCCGTTCAACTTCAGGCACCTACTTTAGCGGTATGCCTGTCCAAGCTTTCTTCTGTAAAGCGACTGGAGAGTGAGGATGTGCTAGAGAGAAGAGGCACCTCCAGAAAGCAGATCAATCTTGGATAAGATGATGCCTCAGTGTATCTGTTACAGACCTACATCAGCTGTGCTGGCAGCCCATGGAGACCTGCTTTTGCCTTTTAGGCCTGGGCTTCGAGGTTAGTGGGATAACTCACAAATGCCACATAGCAGAGTCATTGAAATTGAACAGAAAGGCGGGCTTAGGTAGATCATGTCTGCCCCCTCCCTTACTCCCTGAAGCCAGCACCACTCTTAGGAAGGTATAAGCAGCACAAAACATGCTGCTATTGCTCTGAGGCTGCTGCAGTGAGGGCAAAGGACTAATCACCATCACATCTCCTTTCTTTTCCATGACAAGTATAGTTTGGTAGAGCCCAAGGGCTCCTAGAGTTGCTTTCGTTGGTATGTGGTGCTGGAAGACAAGTACTGTGTCAACTGCTTTAGCTTCCTGTGTTTTATCTAGAAATGCTTAATTTATCCCATTCAATAGATAAATGACATGTGGGATATGCAAAAATCAGAACTAACAGGTGTTCACTGTTTCATTGTTCATTAATGCCTGCTGGCCACCTCTGGTTAACCACGGTGAGGAGGTTTCACCAAACACGAAGATACTGCTGTGTGGGATCAGGTTCCTGGGTTTCTGTGGATGAGCTCATATTTATATTGACATTCTGCAAGCTCTAGTTGTAAGCTTTTCATGAGTGATTGATTGTGTGTAGGTGCTGCTTTTGGCTCACAAGGCACCAGGATGATGGTGCTTGAACACAGTGAGCATTAGCTTGTCTTAAGGATGGCTGATGACGTGAGCCTCTGTGGAAACAGGTTGTGCTTTAGGCATCCTCAGCAGCCCTCACTGGGAAAGGGGAAACCTACTGAAGCTGCATTCCCCGTTCCTGTTATGAGCTCCTTTTAGCAGGAAATGGGCTCAGCAGCCCCGGGCTCCCTGCCACGCGTGCAGCTCTCTGTGGTGAGCAGCCAGACACACAACATATAGACATGAAAGGTCTTGTAATTCTGTAGCTTGAAAATGCAAGGAGAGCTAGTGCTCAGTAAGTAGCAAAGCTGTAGAGAAAATGAACATTTATTCTACTGGGGATTTTTTTTTTTGTTTTTTAACCTCTGAATGAAGAGGGGCCTGGGGTAGAGCTGCCACCTCCATGGCTGGTAGAGCCATGTCTTGTGTTTGAGCGGTGTGGAAGGAGAGAAGGTCACTCCTGTGGGTCCTTCTTTCTGCTCAAATCCAAGGGACAAAATTTGCAAGAGGATATTACTGTACAGAGGGACCAGAGTTAACACACATTTTGGACCCCTCATCTGTCTCCTCAGAATGCTTCATAGTTCACGTGCAAAGGCAAGAGCCCAATTGCTGCCACTAGACACCCCATTCCCTCCAGACCACAAAGGCCTCTGGAGAGAGTTGGGGAACTGCAATGGGCAGGGACACGGACTCTGCCATTTGCCTTGCTAAAGGCGGGTTAAAGAACTTTCATTCTTATTAATGATGCATATTTCTGGTAATTTCAAAAAGTTTTTCAATGATACAATGCATTCTAAACAACTTTCTTTTAAACAGGTTGAAGCCATGAAGAGAGTACTGGAAAGTCTCAACCTCAATATAGTAGAGATGGTAGATGAAAATGCAACCTTGGATGGTGGAGACGTCTTATTTACAGGTATGGTGGTAGTGAATTTGCTGTTTATGTATTCTGACTGCCTCAAAGAGCACGTATCTGTCATCTGCGTAATAAAATGTCATTTGTGTGGTTTGTTAAATCAGTTATTTACTAAATGTCATGGAGGTAGCAGAGATGAATTTTCAATGCAACCCTCGATGTCTTGCCCAATGCCTGAATAAATGAAGTAGCAGTACACACAGTACAAAGAGCAGCACTGTGCATACAAATTTTATTTTAGCTTGTAAAGTGCCAATAAGAAAAACTCTTTCAGTAGTCAACTGCCTGCAGTTGTTTCGTATTTCTCGTTACAAGTAGCTACGTTCACCAGACTCATTTTCAGGACTTGTAAAAGCTTGATGCAGACAATTGTCACTAGTTCAATGAATCAAAAGCAAAAAAATGCATTTTTTAGTTTAGGGAGAAAGCGGTGGAGTTGCCTGCCAGATGTCATGTGCTAGACAACTTATATGCATGGTTGACTTCAAAGATGAAGATACTGACTGTGTTTTTTATGTCATTAAACCCATTAGGCATTTTCTCACATTGGCTGTGCACACGCTTGCTCCCCGCCTGTGCTGAATGAGCCTGTTTATTTTGATCAGCATCACAGTAGACTGGCTGCCTGCTTTAGTTCACTAAGGGGAAAGAAGGGTCTCAAAAGAGGCAGACAGGGAAGGGAGGCCTGTCTAATGCAGTACAGATCCAGCAAGGATTTCCTCTGGAGCTGGAGGATGCCGGTGGCTGCAGAGCTGCCTTCCAGACCAGAGGAAATCTCAGAGGGAGGGGAAAATGGTCAATCAGTGCTGTACTAATCCAGCCCAGCTGTTCTCTTTCCTGATTCAGTGACCATTGCAGAGCTTTAGAAGAGGAAGCTATTTATGTTCCTGATGAAATGTGTCTTCTGGAAAAAGATAATTGCTTTAAATTATCAGCTCACAATTGCAGGTTGCATTCTTCTAAGCTGAATTTTCAGTTTTGCTATTCAGCTTGAGAAAAGAAAGATAGAAAATGACACTCATAAAAGATCGCTTCAGAATGTCTCTAAAGCTGGCCTGGTTTTAAAATGTGTATGTTCTGATGAAGGAGCTGATGTGGTGATTTTTTGGATGACTTGGAAAAAAGCTGTAATTGTTTTACCCTTCATTTTTTTTCATTCCAGGCAGAGAATTTTTTGTGGGTCTTTCCAGGCGGACAAATCAACGCGGTGCAGAAATTCTGGCTGACACATTTAAGGTTTGTAGATTCATTCATGCCACAGGAAATATAAGCTATCGTCCACTGAACCAGTTCAAAATTTAAAGTGACCAAGACATTTGTCATACTCAAGTGCTTTATTTAGAATTTTTTTTTTTTTTTGAAAAGAGTACAAGTAACTGAAAAGGCTTGAGTATCCTGTAAAGTGACAGATGCTGAAGTTAGATCTGAAATGTGAGTTTGCTGCATAAAAATAGCTTGGGTAGTGGGAGGCTGTTATTATTTGAGAGCATATCAACACTCACGTTCTTAATGTTCTCGTGTATCGTCACCGTGTTCTTATTGCTGGTCCCTGGAGAGGTTTTATGTACATACTGTTTAATTAAAATGTGTAATTTATTTCTTTACAATTGCAACAATAGTAATATTTGAAACATGTTCTGGATTTTACTCCAGACAAGTCAAGCTGGAGGGATACGTCATACTTAAATAGTTGACACTGTGCCCTGGGATATGTTCCTGTTGTTAATTTGCGGAGAGTAAAATTAATTATGGAATGTCTCAATATAATGATGGAACTAGGACAATTTAAAAATATTTGTAGCAACAACTATTCTTTGCTCCCGTACAGGATTATGCTGTCTCCACAGTCCCTGTTCATGATTCTTTGCATCTAAAGAGCTTTTGCAGCATGGCTGGACCAAACTTGATTGCTATTGGATCAAGTGAAGCTGCACAGAAAGCCCTCAAGGTAAAGCAAATAAAATTTTCTAAACAACAAGCTTGGGGGTTTTTTTGTTTGTTTTTAATCTCTGCTCAAGGATGCCGGAATTTTAAAATAGATCTAGATCAATGAAAGAGGAAATCAATACATCTCAGGGTCTCCTGTATGTGCAAACCATAAAGAATGTTTATATCGGGGAAGAGAACAGTGATGTTAATTTAGCTTTAGCTATCTTCAGGAAATAAATGGATTATGCAGGTTATTACTTACAGCCTTGTGGACTAAAAAGATGATAATTTGGTGATAGGAGGGAGGAAGGGAGATATCATCAGAGCAGTAGGGGATGTTTAGTTCAGATGCTGCCATGAGGAAATGTGGCTTTTAAAATTGCCAGAGGGGAAGTAAAAGTTCTGGCATGAAGGAGGAGGGAGAGGGGTCTGATCCCTGTTGCAAAGATGACCTGTATACACATTTCACAGTGTAGACTTTCTGGATAAGATCAGTAAATAACTCCAGCTGCAGAGGACCAGAGGCCAGGACTCCCCATCCCTCCTTCCTTCATCACCTGGCTGCAAAGTCAAGTTACTTCCTGGTCACACTTTTTCCTCTCTGGTCCCATGAGGATCTCATAACAGTGTGGCTTCAGCAGAAAGGAGGGAGAGCAGTCTCAGCCCAGCCTTGCTGATAAAATGTTCAGACACTCAAATTTCTTTAAAGTGTGAGTTTGAACCCTTGGGCTAGGAGGCCTCGTGAATCTGGGTCTCTCTTTGCTGGTAGACTTGTGAACCAGTAATCGGTTGTGTAGCAGGTCAATGCTGTACTACCACTGTCATCCTCAATGGGAAATGTTTATTGCTCCTGTGGTTTGCACTGGGCTCAGCAGCTTTTCTGCCTGCTGGGTGTGTTCAGAGCAAAGCTACCAAATTAAGCTTTTTCAGAGATGTGGGCACAGAGACACCTGAGGCCATGAATCTCATTACACACATAGGCAATGAGACAGCTCACCTGAGATCAGTATCTCTGCTCCTGCACGTTAGCACAGGTGCAGGCACTGATGCTTTGCAGCTGAAACTTTGGCTGGGGCACCAAAACAGCAAAGGGCAACTGAGACTTTACCTGAAGTGAAGCTTGAGGGAGTTTGTCCTTCTTGATAAATTAGGACCTACCATCCTGCATGTTTTGGTTTGAGATGCAGGTAAGTAGGAGCATGTCTGAAAGGGTTACAGGTAAGTGTCTTATGTGTTTTTATTAGGACTTGCCTTCAAAGGTTAAACCAAAATCTACTTTTCAGTGATTGCAGCAAGTCCCAAACTTTCAGCTTATGTTTATACTGATTCTTTTGCCAATAGATAAGAACCTAAGTGCAGGCTTTGCTCTTTGGCTTTGCAGAACCCTCCTTGATGCAACATGATCACTAACACATGGAGGAAGCCAGATGCATGTCCCTTCTAGCAAATGAGGAGGGGTGGTAATAGCTCTGCTTAATTAGTGAGAAAGCTCTATGAAATCCACTCAATTTGAATGCAACTTAGGCAAACTGACTTGTATCTCTTGCCCTGGTTCTAAAGCATGAGTTATTTTTAAGAACAGCATTGCTATTGGTACCCAAGGCTAGTGATCTGAATCTGTGTCAGGCAGAACATTTACAACAGAAATAGTATGTAACTCTGAAATCAACATCCCTGGCCCCCAAAGAGCTCAGGAACCCATCCTGCACATCTTGTACGCCTCCTCGGCTTCAGTAAGCTAGTGATATTTATTACCTTAAAACAACCTTAAGTATTTGCAAGATGGAGGCCTGAGAGACTTCTTATCCTTACCTGCCGTGTTGTAATATTTCATTGCACACTTTCTTTTCAGATCTTACACGTTTTCTTCATGGGCATTATCCCAGGACCTCCCATTTCCCAGCAGCATCTTTTTTACTATCAGCGCTCGGCAGAGATTTGATGGAGCTTATTTTCTTTTTTATCTTGTGACAGTTCAAGATTTAAAATGTCTCAGTCCCCAGCTAAGATAAAACCAACATTTCAAATCTCAGAATCTCCCCTGCTGGACATGGGTTGAATTATGGAAGCCAGGAAAGTGCTGTCTTGGCTGGCATTGACTTGCAGCGTGGCAGCAATTAAAGGAATGGGTAGCAGCCTGATTGCTCCTTGTGAGCTTAGGGGAGCTCTTGAACAAGAGCACAGTCCTTTGGCTTCCCACATGGTTTGCTCATCCATTTGAACAAGCTGTCAAAGTTATTCTCTTGTTAGAAATCACTACGTGAAGCTCTGGGAGCACATTCTGAGCTTATCACCCTTGTCTTCTCCCCTGGGAAACTTACGATTCTGGTTGTAAAGGTCTGATGTTCCTGATGCTGAGATTGATTTAAGTCTGGGATGGAAAGTGCCCTGCATCTTTCCCTGTGAAATATGCACTGTCCCAAATATTCAGGCTCAAACTTGAAATGCATTGTGAGCAGCAGCCTGATGAAGTTTGCAGATATCCAGACAGCCCAACACTTGTATAGAGTGTTTATAAACATGAGCAAAATTCAAGTACAATACTGGTTGCTCAGAGCTGCAATTTGAACTTGAGCCAGGACTAATCTGAGAACTCATCAGTTTGATTAAAGCCTTTTGCACAGCTTGGCTAATCGTATTGCAGTGCATCAATTTAGCTATTGTAGCCAAAAATATTTTTTGGATAAGCTGATTAAATGTTGCTGGTAACTAGCTGTCAAGTAAATACCAGCATTAATCAAGGTACAGTAAAAAGTAGATACATTTTTTTAAAGAAAATTATAATTAAAAATATAATCTAGCAGTCTTTGATTGTTGGTGGGTATCTTTTAAAAAATAACTATGTTAGTTTTCAGTGTGTTTCTCTGCATTGGAGATTTAGCAGCACATTTACATGTGTGTGATGGTAGTGTTTGCTTGCACCCTGCCAGCTGAGGTTAGGGACTCTGGCCTGGAGCAGTGGGTCTGTGCTGCACATGCCCTTCTCACGCTCCCAGCAAGCTGACAGGTTACATCAGGCACCCATGTCACAGAGCTACAGGTGAAGTTACCCAGAGCGTGTTTCTTGCTCAGTGTATAGGATCCAACTTCTCTCTCAGCCTGGGGAATCTCTAGCTGTTCCTCCAGGAGTCTAAATCTCTTCAGAGAAATTATTGGAAAGCAAACAGGTAAAATGTCTGTCTCAGAAATGGCGGAGTTGGCAGTGCTGCTTCTGCCTCGCTTCCTCTGACGTTTAAAATCCTGGGGTTTGACCTCACTGGTTTCTTTATCTTTGCTCATGTGGCTCTGAAGAAAAAAATTTTACTTGGTGATCAGCTTCTTGCAGTCTTACGGAAATGCAATTGCAATAGGATCTCTATGAGGCACTGATACTCTGAATTAAAAGCTGCTCCCTGGATTTCACCAGATCGACTGAGCTATAGCAGTGCTGTCAGCTGCTCCACTCATTACTCATCAGTCTGTGTGGCAGTATGGTCCCCTCAGCTTCTACGGAGCTGCTTGCCTGGCACAGCCCAGCATGCCACTCCTTTATTGTGATAGCTTGTTATTTTAAACCTCTCCTTTGTGTTTGCCATTTTTCATGTCTGCTCTGGAAATGCAGTCATACAGGCAAGATGATAAAGCTGTCTTTAACCATTTCTTGGTAGTCAGTTTGTTTTCATTCTGTAGCATCTCTTGTTAGGCAACAAGTGAACTGCTATGTCATGCTATGCTAACATTTTATATTTAAAATAGGATTTATCTTTCTATTAACAATCTTGTTTGAAAGACAAATTTTTCTTGATTCTTCTTACTGGTGCAGCTCATGTATCCTTGCAGTACTTTAAAAGTAGAAAAAGAAATTGCATCCGGTGCTCACATATGGCAGAGTGCAATTGATTGTGAGTTTAGTGCTGTGTGTGTAATGTAAAGTGATGCAAGTGAGCTAGGAAACAACTACAGAGAGTTTAGGATTATAGAGCACATGCTAGAAGCAGATAATAAATCAGAAGTAACATTTTAACCATGAAATCCTCTTCAGGCTCTGGCAAGTATAGAATATTTGGGCTGCAGCTGAAAAGTGGCATTTGAGGAAACTGGGTGAAAGAGAGAGACAAATTAACTGCAGAAGCTATCAGGACCTGTAGTAGCAATTGCATCCGAAACTTTAACTTCCCTCTGCTGTTTTTAGCACGCATTTAATTCCTTCTTGTAGTTAAACCCGTTCCTAATTCCATACGCATAACTCAATAGTTGAACATTGGCCATGGCTGTTGAGCCAGTAAAGCCTGGGATTATTTTTCTGTTCCCTCAGTAAAGCCAGGGTTTCCTCCAAACATGTTACCTTTGGGCTCTGATCCTGCACTGTTGGATTCACTGACCTTTACCGTGAGCATGAATGAGGACGAATTCAGGCTGTGATGGTGCCAGCTCAGCTGTATCGAGGTGATGGGATGGTGCATGTGCTGTACCACTCTTTTCATAAGGGACACAGCCCTGAGCTCTTACTGGGACAGCAGATGAGCAGGGACTGGCCTGGGACATAATTTACTTCAGGTTCCAGCAGCAAAGGCAAACACTAGGCAAAATGACAATGAGAACTGTGACACAGCATCTGTTACGCACTCATTTCTGTACTCTCTCACTCTATATTAAATCCTGAAAAGCCACATTTCTGTCCCTTGGCTGTTTGTGTTGGTGCAGAGCACAAAGTCCCTGCATTTTCTGTGATGAGTGAAGACTTGGACAGCAGCAGATGATGGTGGACACAGTCCTTGGTTTAAGCAGCTTTGTTTACAGTCAAACCATTCTCTATCATCCTTTGGGTAACTCAGTAGCAGTCCCAAAGGATCTGAGGGTTACACATATTGTTCCCAGCTTGGGCAATCTCAACTATCCCCTTGCAAGCAGTAGATGTATTTGTAGCAAGTGCTTGCTAATGAAGTTCTCTCACCCATTGGGAAGTGAGGGTTGTCCTTTGGGTAGGCTCTGATGTTAGCACTCTCCAAGGGACTATGGGACCGGTAGAGAAACCATCCAGCTGACCTTGTTCCTCTGCGGTAATGCCGGGTGGTTGTTGATGGATCTCAGAAGGGAGCAGAGGATGTCGAAGGAAGGTGGGAAGCCTGTCATGGTGCCCAGGGATGAGGGCTGCAAGGTGGAGAGCACTCATCCCACCATATAGAATCACAGAATAGTTTGGGTTGGAAGGGACCTGTAAAGGTCTAGTCCCCCCCCCTGCAATGAGCAGCGACATCTTCAACTAGATCAGGTTGCTCAGAACCCCGTCCAAACTGACCTTGAATGTTTCCAGGGATGGGGCACCTAGCACCTCTCTGGGCAACCTGTTCCAGTGTTTCATCACCCTCATAGTAAGAAATTTCTTCCTTATATCTAGTCTAAATCTGTCTGCACTCTTTTAGTTAAAACCATTACCCCTTGTCCCATCGCAACAGGCCCTACTAAAAAGTCAGTCCCCATCTTTCTTATAAGCTCCATTTAAGTCCTGAAAGGCTGCAATAACGTCTCCCTGGAGCCTTCTCTTCTCCAGGCTGAGCAACCCCAGCTCTCTTAGCCTTTCTTATGGCCTGAGCTTAATCCCTGTGGCTGCTGTATCTGGTGTATTCCCTCCAGGATTTCACCTGGTCATTTCAGAGGAATGGATACTAATTGCAGAGGCAGCGTGGCTGTGGCAGATGTCAGGGCTGAGTGGCATTGCCAAGGAGGGGTGTGAGGCAGAGCAGGCAGCGCAGCTGAGCTTGTAAGCCCTCATGTCCCCTGGACAGACCTGCCCCAGTGGGACCCAGAGCAGTGGTGACATCTGTTCTTCTGAGCTCATCCTTGTTGTGCTGAGCTCTGACCTCATTAGTTGATGGGATTTCATTATGGTCAGGAGTGTATTGAAATATATACAGTAGTGCAATACTGTGACTTCAGCAAATACCTTTCTTTTTTTTTCCTACTTTAAATAGAAGTTTGGATGTGAATGCGGTGCCTTGTTCTTGACTCTCCCATTCAATATCTTCTACTGGTAGTGGAGCTGCTCATTCATCCCCTAAATTATTCCCTGAAGTATGCTATTGCAAGTGTAGCCCTATACGCTGTTTTGACAGAGGTCAAGGGAGGCTTATCGAAACCTTAAGGATGAAATAGAAAGGAGTCTCTTTTGGGCAATGAGGCCCTTGGTCTGTGTCCAAAGCCGTGATCAGAGCAGTGCTTTTAAAGACTTGGGCGCAAGGCGTTGTTCTTGCATTGGCAGTTGCCCCCATTCCTGTGATTAAATGCCTTTTGTTCTATTCTGTCTTGTATAACCAAAGTCTCTGCAGTGTGCCAGCTTTAAAAGGCGAGTACTGTTTCTCTGCATGAGAGAACCCCTTGCCTGCTTAGAAGCTAAGGGGTTCCCAGCTCTGCCACAGAAGCGCCTCCAGAACAGACACCTAAGGGAAAACTTCATCTATCTGGTGTTCCTAGAAAGCAGCTCATAGCCCCGGGCAGTGTGAAACAGCTCGCCTAAATCTGCTCTTCCTATTGTCTGTAGAGTGTCTGTCTTTTCTAGTAATGCACCAGTTTGCATGAAAACATTATCTCCCTTAAGAATTCATCATTTGTGCCTCTGCTTATTCCCTGCATGAAGTCATAATCTTCTATTTACAGTATCACAATGGGTTGCTGTGGAAATTATTACTAATATTAATAACCCGAAGAGGATGACATCAGGTAGGGAATTAGCAGAAAGTGCAGATGAATGCTGTCTTTTCTGTAATGCAGCAGCAAAGAGAGGTTAGTGAAATCCAGAGAACAATTGACAACGTGCCCCTAAGAATAAAAATTAAAAAATAAGACTGCTGCTCTCAACCTTATGGATAGGAGGATTAGTCAATTTATAAAATTCTGTGCACATTCCTTTAGCTCATATTTGCTTGCCCTAGGTCAGATCCTATGAGATATTGCATACTTTCAGCTCCTGATTTTCCATTACTTTATGAGTTACGGGTGTGCAGCATCTCAGAGGACAGAGGTCTCAGCTGAGTACCAGATGACCTACTATTTTAAAAAGGCAATTAGGTGGGTTTTTCTTTTAATTAAAATTAAATGTTGTAATAAACATACTATGGTTAACTGAGTGTTAGTGCTGTTTAATTTGCATATATGCAGGAGAATCTAGTCTTTTGGAATATATAGACTCAAAAGTATGTATTTATAGAATAGAGACTGTTATATTAGTCAAACTTTTTTTTTTTTTAAAATGGTCATGAAAGTGTCCCTTTCAATACGTGTTTGTCGTCACCAGTAAGGCTGTCAGCCACAGGAGCTGGGTCAGAGACTGACTGAAATGTCATTTGACTTGCGTAAATGGGGACTCATGTTTCTATTCCTTTGCTGCTTTTTTTTTTCTTTGACTATTCTCTCCCTGAGTTCCTGTTCCAAAAGACAGGATGTTTGTCCTCTTGCCTCCTTCAAGACAATAAACGTAGGCTGCTTCCTTTTCCCCTCCCCAGGTTGTGGTTTCCCTTTGCAGCGGTCCTTGGGCAGAGCTGGCAGGCAGGTGACAGCATGGCTGTGACATTCAGAGGGGCAGAGCAGCACAGGTGTGCGTGTGAACAGCACGTGGTACCCGTCACATCTGCGGTGATGCAAAAGGTGACCTGCGCCAGGAAAAGACGAGGACTGGGGTGGGAGGGGTTACTTAAAGAACTCTGCCTTCTGGAAAACATGACTGAGAGGGTGCAGCAGGGAGGAAAAGCCCAGAGCCCAGCTGCTGAGATCATGGGTGGTAGGTAGAAATTAAAGTAACGCTCTGGCTGGGTATGGGCTAAGAAATTTGGCGTATTGACCATGACAGACTGGGGCATTGCTGGTTTAGAATAGATCTACAGTGCAGTTTTTCTGTTGTACTTGTGGGATCCTGTGTCTGCATCCACAGGGTCTGGTCTACCCTATCCTGTATCTCTAGCAGACTTTTTGATACCTGACAAGAAACCTTAGATCATTCCACTGTGATTTATGCTGCTCAAAATGGCTGCCTTGTCCACTTCCTACTGAGTCTACCCTGCTGTTGTCTCTCCTACCTGTCAGGGGTGACACTCCTGATAGATGTTGACATTCAGCCAAGATTGCTGGCTTTTCCAGCTCTGCTCTCTTGTCCCCCCTTGTCAGTCTGGCCAACTTTTTACAGTCACTGTTGGCACTGCTGCCTTTCAAGGAAACTGTGAGAAGTGGTTGAGTAGCGTGGTTTGTATGGCAGGCTGAGTCCTGGCACCCAGGCACGTAGCACTGTGGCATAGCTCTCCAGCCCCACTCTGTCCTGCATTTTCTTGTGTTGAACCCTAAGGCTGTTGCTTTCTCCAGTCCCGTTTCTCCAAATATGAAGAAGCAAGGAAGGAACTTAATAGACAGAGACAGGGCAATAAAACAGTGAATGAAATTCAGTGTAGATAAGTGTAAAGTGATGTGCAGCAGGGACAGAGAGAATGACAATGTGAATATGTACAAAATAATGTGCTCTGACTGATCGTTACTAAAGAAATAAGATCCTGAGCTTGTTGAAATTGCGAACTCAGCTGAAAACCAAATGGAGAACATCATTATGCCACTGATTAAAGCTGTGGTGCATCTGCATGTTGGCTGTTGTGTGTGTTTTGCATGCACAATCCCTTTGTTCCAAGAAAGATAGAGGAGAACTGGAAAGATTCAGGAAAGTACAATAAGGATGGACAGACACCTGGAACAGCTTGCCTAAGGAGATAAACTAAGCAAGCTATGACTATAACCTTGAAAAGAGACAGGTAAGATGGGATGATGGATGCCTGTAAAATCAGGAATGATGTGGAAAAGGCAACTAGGGATCAGTTGTTCACTGTCTTTTCCAGGGCAAGAACCAGGAGAGCTCTAAAGGCAAGGGCAAGTTCAAAAAAGAAAGGAAATAAATGTTTCCTCGCACAGTATGTGTCTGAACTCTGAAGCTACCTTGCTACAGGTTCAAAAACCAAATCTGTCACCTCCAGTCCCTTTCTTAGGATCCAGAAGTGGGATATTGTCACCTCTGACATGGGGCTGGGGACTCATATCATGCAGCAATAAAAAAGAAGCTTGTCCAGATTCTGCTAGAGTTAAAAAAAAAGGCACGTTTGGTAATCAGTGGTATTTTCCAAGCAGCAAGCAATAATTTACTTTTCTCTCTCCAGCCTCCCTCCTGATGGCAATGTAGTGGGCAGGTGCCTGTCCTCATCTTCTGCCACAGGCATGTAAGGGCATAAGCATGCTGTCCTCCAAACTCCCAGCCAACCTGGGGAGATGTGACTGCTTATTCTTGAGTTATTCTTGTCAGTGTTAGTTTCCTTACACCACAAAATACTTCATTTCCATCATTGCAAGCAAAGTCTTGATGTAGCTTAGTCTTTTCTCACAACTTCCAATCTCTTGGATTAAAATCTTCAAATTTGGTCTGTACTCCAGGGCAAATGTTAATCATCATTGTAAAACAGGCCAAACTTTAATGTGCTTGGAAAGAAGGAAACAAATGGGATGGAAAAAATATCTTGAATAGTTAAGTAAATAGTTCTCTTTTAGTAAAATGGGGACTTGAAGGATCTGGGATAAGGTAGCTGAAATGTCACAACGGAATAATCCTGTGGGTGAAGGATTATATAAATTTGATTTAGGCTTAGATTTTTTTTTTTTCTTTTAAATGTTGGGGTCTGGAGGAGCAGAGTCTAATCGAAACAAAAATCAGACCCTGGAAATCTGTGCTTCTGCTACTCTGTCAGCCTGACACAGGCATTTTTAAGTGCAGCGTTCATTGCCATGTTAGCAAGAGGAACATTCAGTGTATGTTTGGTTTTGCTTGTGGGCTGTTGGAGATAAAAAGGCACACTGCAGGTGTGGTGGGTTTGGTCGCTGTCTGTCCCATGGCAATCTGGATGTAAGTAGGTCCCAGATGTCGGCAGGGCTCAGACTGGGGCCCTTCTCATGGAGGGGGAAAATTTGTAACTAGGCTTGGCCTGTTTTAGAAGTGCATGCAGTCATCTTAATTCTGTCAGTGATAATAGACCCTAAACACATACGCATTTTTCCTTCATGCATAATGCTCCTTCATATTTAGGATTATTTAGTTTATCCATTACCTCAGTTGTCTGAGGACACACTGTAAAAACTATAGAAAAGGCATTTTAGGCTATGCGAATGACTTCAACATAAGGAAAGCATGACTAAGGGCTGAGAGAATGTGCAATGAAAATTACCCTCTTCAGGCTGAAGAAAATTCCCAGAAAAACTAGGCATGCGGGAAATGCCTGGCTCTTAACGTAGCTGGTCGTACAACGTTTGTGGGCAGAAAGCCAGCCCTCCACAAATGCATTGTGCAAGTGCTATAGTCTTTGTAAACTTGTCATTTCCAAGAAAAAAAAAAAAATGGGGTGTATCTGATAGAAAATAGAATCAAAGGACCTTGCTTTTATCTCTTTCTCTGCCCCGCAGTCCCGGCCAGGCACACATGCTCGGTGACTTTACATAACAGAAATATGAAAAACCCCACAGGTCTTTGAAATAACCTGCTTGTGTCATATTGGTGCATTTCTGCTGCATCCAGAGCCTCCCTATGGGGCAGGTTTGGGGTGTTATTGCTTGGGCACTCTCTCAAGAAAGTGTTTTTTTGAGATTTTACTTCAACATGTATGCATAGTTGTAACAGCGATGAAAGCTTGCAAATATTATTTCCTTCTTGTCTTGAGAGCCAGGGAAGAGAGTAATCTTGTCTTGTCAAACCTCTCGTTACTAATAAATGCTTTCTTGTGGTGGTGTTTGAGCTAGCTGAGATCCCATTCCAACTGTCACAGCTGTGTACTCAAACTCCTGTGCTGCTTCATCTCACTTTCCCATTCATTTTTTCTTATTTATTTCTGAATTAATTCAACCACCACTTCTGTGCTTTTTAATCTTGAAAAAAATCCTCCTACCGTGCCTTTGCCATCATCTCCCAGACTCCCCCAAGCTCGTTTGTGCCTTGTGCTGGCATAGCTAGAGCCCTGCACTTGTTCTTCATTTCTTCTTGCTGCTGCTGTTCTCACTTCAGCATTTTGCAGAAGCGAATGAATGGGAGATGTGTCCATACCCTTCTGCTTAAGAATTCATTTGTAATTTCATATGGAAATGTTTCACAGTGATTCACAATGTATTTCTGATGAATGAGCTGTTCCTACAGAAAACCTACAATATCAGGATTCTGTTTCCAACAAGGACTGGAGAAAGCACAACTGTTTGGGAGCTGAGCAAAATCCATGCATGGATTTTGTTCAGCTGATACATGTATTTCAGTGCAGATTTAATAAATATTTTTCCTTAATCCAGACTTAAAAAGATTATGTAGGAAAGAAAAGAGAAGCTGCAGGTAAAGAACCGAGTCTCCTGGCTCTGGTTACCAGGGAGAAGAGTTGCACTGGGTGCAAGCATGTCACCTGCTGCTAGATGTCTGCAAGATCAAGGGAAGTGTAATAGAATACATCTTGGCAACATAACAGAAGCAAAATTATAAATAGGAAAGTCAACCATGGTAAGCACGGTAATAAAAATACATCCGGTGAAGTAAAGGTGCAAGGATTTTCCCCCAAAAAACACATTAACCTTTTATGGTGGTAGATGTGACCTTGGGAGCACAGGAGAGTTTCATAACTTAGAAGAAAAAAGAAATGACAATCTGATAACACTTCCTGAAGAATGCATGACATTATTCATTGTGAGTTTCGTGTTCACAACGGGATGTGGATGACTCAGGCTACAACATGAAAAATGTATCCAGACCTATAAAGGAATTACTTACTGTAGGTGTGTGCAAACATGAGTTGTTTGTTGCTTCCCAATATGTTGTAGATCCTCATTACAATTCAGTTCTATATAGTATTTTTTTTTAATGAACAAGAAGTAGTACAAATGAATGACCGTGCAAATAATTTAATGATGAACTTAACTGTGCCTAATTTCAAAGTCTGCTCTCTGCTATGTAGTGTAAATCTGTGGGGTTTCCCTGAGAAGGGAATTTAGTTGGAAAATTTTGTTAATAGAATATCAGTTTATTAAGATAATATTAGTATGAGTATTTTTAAGCTGGGAAAAAAGCCTTTTGTTTCTGTTTGCATCTTTGCAATCCATGTGAGAACAGGAGGTTAGGAGAGAAACTGAAACATTTGCATTTGCTTTGAGTAGGACCAAAGTTTTTGCCTTTGAGCTTTGTTCACTTCTGTGTTATTCTGGGTGTCTGTCAGGGTGAAAGTGATGTAAAGCTGGAACAGTACGATGGGGAGTCAGGCATGTGGTCTCCAGGCTTTTATCATCTTTATTAAAAAGTTGAGCCTTATCCAAAACATGGGATCTTGAGCTTCTTGTGTGCTGGGAGCCTGTGAAGTTCCAGCCAGGATCCAAATTTGTGTATGAGCCTTGTATTTATAAACCAAATCTCTGAAACCCACCAACTCTGCTGTTCTGAGGAGATCATTGTGTTGTCCCCTTGGGAACGAGGATTAGCACAGACGTGCCTTCTCGCTGCCCAGCACAGGTGCTTAGTGAAAGAGTAACTGCTTGGAGAGCAGAAAGTACATCCTTGAAAAGAATTAAGATTGGGCTGATATCCAACCGATCCTGTCCTGTTTGTGTAAATTCACTCTCATTTTATAAATATTGAATGATGGCTGCTTTCTTTTGAAGGTGCTGAACACCTATAGTTTCCATCAATGCAAACAGAAGTTTTGCATACTCAATGCACATTCCTTCAGGAGAAGACCTCATGGACAATGCTTACTGAGTGCCCTGCTTAATCCTGCCACTTTCAAGGAACCATTTTACAAAGGTTTTCTACTGCTCTTTTCAGTTAGGGTTGGTAGATTCTTCCTTGACAGGGAGAGATGAAAAGAGATCCCCACACTTACTGCATAGCCAAATGGCTCTTGGCTGACTTGGCAATCGCAATTAGCTATTTTTTGAAGACTCTGTTCTCCCATTTGCTTTGGGCTGCTAATGTGTTTGGTCTAAATAGCTGCGCTTTGTGTCTCCCGGCAGACCATGCAACAGATGAGTGACCACCGCTACGACAAGCTGACAGTGCCCGACAATGCTGCAGCAAACTGCGTGTACTTAAACATCCCCAGCAAAGGCCACGTGCTGCTGCACCGAGCCCCCGAGGAGTACCCGGAGAGCGCAAAGGTGAGGGCTGTGCTGAGGGTGCCTGGGAGACCCCCAGCATCCCAGCCTCGCCGCGATGTTGGTGGGAATTGATATCGGGTGCTTTCCAGAACAGGCTGCTGCCTCCTGTCATGGGAATATCAGGTGGCGAAAGGTGGGAGGCCTGCGCTCTGTTCTCATCTCCGCTACTGATTTAATTACTTTGTCTTTTCTGCCCCTGGTGCTGCTTCTGCATAATTGGAAGTAGGAACAGTTCCTCTCACGGCCGCATTGATGTGCGTGAATCCCTTAGCCAGAAGGCCACATACACTGCAAATGTTAGTGTTGGTTACAAATGACAAGACAGCTTAGCACCTGCTGATAAATCCATGCCTCTTCATTCTGTAAATACTTAAAGGGAAAATAGGCATAAACCGTAATGATTTCTGTTCTATTTTCTTTCCTAAACAGGTTTTTGAAAAACTGAAGGACCACATGCTGATCCCAATAGCCAACACAGAACTGGAGAAGGTAGATGGGTTACTCACCTGTTGCTCTGTGCTTATTAACAAAACTTCAGAATTATGAGTTTACAGAGTCCCTTCCTTGTAACTGGCAATAATGTTACACACAAGGTAGACGAATCTGTATCCACACTTTTATTGTTTTTATTGACAATCTACTGTACCACTGTGCTACTAACCCGTGTTTACAAATTTTTTGCTTTGTGTATTTTTATGATGTCCTTGCAGATGGTATTTAAGGTGGATGTACGGTTTGTTGGGGGGCACATTACTCTGAAGTATGTTAGTTCCATGGGCTAGCAGAAGACAATTATAATGGCTAACCCTAGCTTTAGTGATTTAACATATCTGTGTGGAATTTTATGAAAACCAACTAATTCTCAACATTTCAAGCACCTCTGTTGTCTTTACACTGTTCTCTTCCTCTGTCTTTTTTTCTCTTGCTTCCTTGCTTTGCATCTTTTTTTTTCTTCCTCAGTCCTCTCCACTTTCAGTGATGCAAGGTATTAGTGGGCTCATGAACTTGGGATCTGGTGTGGTAGGGAAGCTTTCTGTACGCTAGCTGGAACAGTGGGCAGTGGACTGCACTCACTGTCTCGGCCGTATCATGTTGCTGCTGCTGGGCAGAGTTGTGGCTGGAATCAGTTTCAGGCGCCAGGTAGCAACTTCAGAAAAAGCTTTCTCTGATGGGAGCGTTCAAGGGCAATGTCTGCCTGGGAAACTTGAGCGACAGAAAAAGAGATAGTAGTACAGCCACACAAGGTATGTCCCACAAGTTCAGGTCCCAGTTTGCTGCTTAATGCTGTGACTTTCAATTTGGTGAGAATGGAAGAGGAGTTTTTAAGAAGGCCAGATCCCAGGGAGCACCCGGACCACAAAAATGAAAGACTGAGATGTTTTTGGGAAAGTTAAACCTAAAAAAGTAATCTAAGATACAGGGTTTTAAAATTCTTTGGTTACTTATTTTTATTTATTTCTGTCTCTCCTTTGTTTTCTCCTCTTTTGGAGGCCACTCACTAGCAAAATTCAAAAGAAAAGGCTGATAGAAGGAGTTGAAGGACAGCTATTCCTGGATTATGCTTGTGAATAAGGGAAGCTATTTTTTCCTGAAAGACTGGCATTTGTACTTTGTCTGCCCTTGGGGCAGTTTTCCTTGGAACAATAACCATCTTATTTTTTTTTTATTATTTGCATGAATATTTACTTTGGTATTCAGTTAAAACAAATATAATTTTTGTAGCAAATTCCACAACATGTTTACCCACTGAGTCATACTTTTTTTTCACCACAGTAAAGTGAAGCATACCCCATTGTATTCACATGCTTCTTGTTAAATCATTTGTAAACTAAGGATGGAGAAATTCCCAAACAGAGGCAGTAGTGGGAACTCTCCAGAGACTGACAAATAGTCTGAACATGTTATCAACTTCCTAGACATCTCCTCCACCTTTCCTTAACCACTGGTGGCATGTTGCTAAGGTACAGTAGGAAACAAGCCGGGGGCTCAGGCTATATGGTCTGCAGGAAGGCAAACATTATTAACCAAGCACATACTTCGATATCCTTTGGAAACCTGTGTGCTTTTTGTGCAGTCATAAGGGAGGAAACACAAGAACTCATATCCGTAATTACTCCTCAGCATATCTCTCACCTCATCTCAGTGTCTAACGAGGAGGAAACCTCCTGGCAGCTACCAGAATACATCTGATGCTTTGTGGGCACACTACGCGTTGTGATGACATGAGTTCTCACAGGGGAGAGAGTAATGGTGAGCAAATATAATGGATGTGAAAAGAGAGCATGTTCCAAAGGCAGTCTTTAGTCAGCTGAACAGCAAGTGCTGTTTTTATGGCTGTGTGCTGTCCCAAAGGGTTCTCCTAATGTTTTCCCTTTGCCTCCTCCATTCCATGTGCCATCATTTAAGCCTGACCGAGGTGATCAGGCTCTAGGATGTAAACATTGCAGTGGGGAAACTCTTCTGCCTTCCCTTTGTGCTTTTTAAATATCTGATAAAGCATCTTGCATTTGAAAATTACTTGACATTAATCAAAGATTGTGTCAAAAAGTGACCCTGCAGTATTTAACTGTGACCTTCTAGAAGCAAGCTGTACTCTGTTAAAAACCTACACAGCCATGGGAGCTGTCGTACAAAGCCAGAACAGAATCCCCCCAACCTGTCCATGCACCTCCTGAGCCCTGGCCCCCAAGTATGTCCTTCAGTCCCTCTTCCCTCCTCTTGTGAGGGGGCCTGAGCATCCAGCTACACTGGGACAGCGTTAGGCTGTGGGACTTTATTCAATTTATCTCTCAGAATTTCAGTTGTGGGGTGTTTTTCTTTTACCCTCTCTCACCTTTCTCCCTTCTCTCTCCTCAGACTCTCATTTCTAGTTTATGGCATGATGAGCACTTTTCTCTTTAATCCCAAGTGATTTTTCCTTCTGTTGCCTCAGTTCTCCTACTTGAGTCTTCTTCTGTACTCCTCCCTCTTCACTGTTCACTCCAAAGGATTCCAACCCACGGTGGACTATCCTAAACTCACTCCCTCCTTGAGTAGGTGCCAGGAGGAAGGAGAAACTGAGGGGTCCACTTTGGCTCCGAGTGACTTCTTTTGAGCTGGAAGGATGCCTGTCAACAGGAGCTATAGATCTAGTGAGTGACAACGATGACTCCTCTTCTTTAGGATTACTCTAGGAAAGAAACGTTTCAGGTGGACATTGTTGATATCTTGTGTCCCTGAAAGCAATAAAATAGGTGACAATGAATTCCCCTGGCTCCCCAAGAGAAGGAGAGGGGGAGTCGGGGATCTCAGAGCTGAGAAACATCTCCATTGACAGAGAGGCTGGTCTGTCACTTATTGCCATTTAGATTTCCTTGCCTTTGAGGCTGCATTTTGGTATACAGAAAGAGGAAGGGAGTGGCTGAGGGACCTGAATTCCTTCAGGTGATGATTTCAAGTTGTGTTCAAACTGTCTAACTTCAGGCACAGAATTTAGGTGCTCTAAATCACACCTGCTTTCTCTCTGTTGGTCTGAGTAGGTATCATAGGCTCCCAACACAGATGCTCTGTATTACACCTTAGCCTGATGCCAGAAGTTACCTAAGCTGGTTATTGGGATTGCCCTCACCTCTCTGCTTTTAGTGTTATTCTTTATTTTGGCATTATAAAGCAAAACATTAAGAGCACTGCAGTTTGTGCATTTGCTGTATGGTACTGAGAACTAAAATCATGCCAAATGCTTCTTGTTCTTGCTGTTTGCTACTTTTTTCTGTGTCTGAATGAAGAATTCAGTTTTTAGGACATTTATGCTGTGATACATACGCATCTAATGGGCATCCTGTACATCTTGTCACCAGAACATTTCTCAGATGCCTGATATAAATCATCATCCTTGATTAATATAAGTAATAAAATAAATTCCCAAACCAAAAAAGGAGATAAGACACTGAACACTAATAGCTGCCCACATAAAACACTTGATAGCAGCTGTCAGGCTATGTGACATAGCAGGCCAGTGCAGAAGTTCTTGTGGTTAATAGCTCAGCAATGGGGCTTGAATTACTCATCAAAGGTTTTTTTTTCCTTTGAGCAAGCAGTTTAGCTGAGTTCAAATGAAAGAACTACAATGTGCATTATAGATCTTCCACGGATGTTATCTTTGCTGAGATTTAGGGAGAGCTGTGATATGTGGGTTTCTTTCTTTACCTGAATGTGAATACAGTGTCTGTCTCTGCAATGAAAATGTAAATGCGTACTGTACCTTATAAGATAAACTTGAATTCTTCCATTTCTGCTTTTTTCTTTTCTATGCTAATATATTCCTTTTCAGTCTTAAATAGATACCACTGTTTGAAGCTATGCTCTGATTTTTTTTTGGTGATTTTCATGTGATAGGTACAGAGCTCACAGGCAACACCATGTCCAGTTTTAAAAACAAAAAGTCAGTGCACAGAATGCTGTTTGTTCACAGCAAATTTGGGATGAAACATGGAAAAAAAATGAGCTTTTGATCTCATTCAGCTTCTCATACATTATGTCAATGAAGTCAGTACCAAATTGATAGAAAACATCAACATTCACATGGAACCATTTGGGAAAAATAATTTACTATTTAAGATTCTCTATTTTTGCTTTTATCAATAAGGAAGCTGAAAAGATAAGTCTGCCTAAAGAATGGTATTTGTTAAGTGATTGTGAACAAAGTATTACTGGACCACACAGGTATTTTCAGAAAAGTTTAAACTGGACGTATGATGTAACTTGTATAGAGTTGCATGTGAATCGTGTTAGTCACTGTTTTACATTGTATTGTTCTGCAGTGCACAAATATGACTACTGAAAACAGAAGTGTTACATTTCATTAAACTTAAAATCTCGTTGCAGTGTATAGTTCCCCACTTCTTGTGCCAAAAACATCAAT